>WPIO01000053.1:1317500-2050000 GCA_009760855.2 Cristatella mucedo | reverse complement strand
TAAGAGGCTGTTAAATCAACTAGTATTTTGTTGTGGGATTAAAAGTCGGCGACGTGAAGCTGATGTCACGTGACGGGGTAGGAATGCATGTCTGAGGATCTATCTGCCAGTTCTAGGTCCATTTCTTTTCCCAGTTTGCTCACTCCCCCATCTTACTGATCCTTAACCCCCCCAATGAAGCACAGTTAAGGATGTTTTTTTTAAATTTCTCAGGTAAAAAAGCCGTACCTGAATTTTGGCCAATGTGTAAGGTGCTCGCTCGTCGCGACCCCCGGGTCGTGGGTCGTGGGTTGGGCAATGAAACAATTGCCCAACGCGAGCGATTGCGATGGCCGTTAAGGCTCTCCGAACGCACAGGAGACTGTTGGAATCCGCCGGTGGAAACTCGACAGAGAGAGAGAGAGCGATAGAGAGAGAGAGAGAGAGAGAGAGAGAGAGAGAGAGAGAGAGAGAGAGAGAGAGAGAGAGAGAGAGAGAGAGAGAGAGAGGCTGCAGCAAGCTCGCATGGAGCAGTGCGCATGCGCTCAGAAATCCGGCTCGCTTCTTTGGCTGCTTCCTCAGCTCCTCCTTTTAACGGCGCTGCGAAAACTTAAAAAACGAACATTAAATAAGTAATAAATAATTCACTTGTATAGCGCCCCAAGAGAACTCGATCGCTATTCAGGCGCTTCACATATGCCTCGGGGGGGGCCCGAGCCCACGACCTCAGCCAGACCTTGGTCGTGGGGGGGCGAGAGCACCTTGACCGCTGGACCAAACCAGCTCGGCATTACCTGAACACTGATAGCGGCTCGGCCCGGTATTTGAGTATTGGCTCACTGGCCGTCGCACAGCTACGTTAGCGTCTGCAAACGTGTAATGGGAGGTAGCTCCGCCGATCTCGACCGCGAGGAATGGAGATATTTTGCTCGCGTAATGTAGTAATGTAGCTCAGGCCGAGGGCGGCTGGAGGGCGTGGCCTCGTTGCCGAACGTTGAGTGCGACTGCCGGTGTCGGGCTCGGCCGCTCGCACGTCCAATGACCGAAGCGAGTGGACAGCACGCCCCCTTCCCACCGAAGGGGGTAGATTGGGGTGAAGGTTGGAAAGGGGGAGGTTGGAGTGGAGTCCACCGGATTAATAGCCAGTTGCCTGAGAGCGATTATTATTATGGGCATCACTGGCACTGCTCTGCAATGGTTCAGGTCCTGTCTCAGTGGGAGACTCCAGAGTATTGACGTGAATGGACAAAGATCATCCGGGGTACCTCTGAAATATGGGGTACCTCAAGGCTCCGTGCTACGTCCGGTTCTTTTCACGGTTTATACTCTCCCTCTTGCCGATGTGATTGCCAAGCACAATCTAGGCTTTCACTTCTATGCGGATGACACTCAGTTGTACCTTTGCTTTGATCCCTCCCAGCCCTCGATCACCTCAAATTCTCTCAACTCCCTTGCTCCATGTATTGATGACATCCACACATGGATGGCAGCAAATTTTCTTAAATTGAATGATGATAAAACTAACTTACTAGTTATGGGCAAACCAAGTGTGATTTAGAAATTGGAAAGGCTAATGCTCAAACTCGGCTCTGCCAGCATATCTCCTGTTGAATCTTCACGAAATATAAGTGTCATGTTCCAAAGTGACCTTTCATTGGACGACCACATTAGCTCCACAGTCAAGTCTGCCTGCTTTCAGCTACATAACATTGTTAAAATTCGGGCTTGTTTAGATAGGGATACCATATCTTAGCTGGTCCATGTATTTGTGATATCCCGTCTTGCCTTTTGTGACTCACTGCTTGCTGGTCTACCGATCTGAGCAATCAGGTGCTTACAGCTGGTGTAAAACTCATCAGCTAGGCTTGTCTGTCGTGAGCGTCGCAGTTGCCAGATCACACCAATTCTCGTTGACGTGCACTGGCTCCCAATCAAGCAATGCATCGACTTCAAGGTTCTGTCGCTCACTTTCAGGTCCCTTCATTCTTTAGCTCCAGCCTACCTACCAGATCTACTTCCCCATCAGGCTAAGCGTCGTACCACCCGCTTTTCGGAATCTAACTGTTTACCTATACATCGTACAACCCTCAAATCCTTTGGAGACCGAGAGTTTATTTCATATGCTCCCAAAGCCTGGAACTCATTCCCGACTTGCGCCACGACATCCCCTGACTTGATCACATTTAAAAAGAAACTAGAAAATGCACCTATTTATGACAGCCTTTAGTTGGTCCTTGTGATTCGTCCTTTATGTGCTTATGTATGTTGACACTGTGCATGCTGCCACTACCCACACTTGGTGACACACACTACTTGCATGCTGACCCTGTGCGTGTCACCCCTAACCATGTTATTCATGTTGTTTATCAAGCATGATATTACTCCCCATTCGATCGTGCTTCCTTTGCAGCAAATGCAAAGCGCCTAGACAGAGATCGAGTTCTCCGAGGGCGCTTTATCAAGTGTATTATTAATAAATTTACTTAGTATAAATGTTTTATATATTAAATATTATGATGAATGGCCTGTCGGCAAGTTTAGCTAGTTTAAACTTACTAGCTATGCTTAAAGTTTCAATATATGAGTTCAGCTGGTCTTTCTCGCGCTGTCGCCGCTGTACAAGTGCTGAGCGTTGTCTTGCACGTCCGAAGCCGTCGGTCTTCACTCTAGCGTGAGAGCCGCAAAGCCGGTTCGTCGCGCCGTTTCCCTTCCCGCTGCCTACCGACCGAGGGCTCCCCTGTAGGTGGTGGTGGCCTGGCACCTGGCTCCCCTGTAGGTGGTGGTGGCGCCGAGACGTGGTGGCACCGAGACGTGGTGGCACCGAGAGTGAGCGCCGGGGTTGTAGGACACTTCCCTCCCCCTGGACGTTTCCCCCCTGGTGGACCTTAGGACATTTCCTCCTTCGGGCATTTCCCCCTATGTTGATGAATGTGTGACTGGGAATACACACACACACGCACGCACGCACGCACGCACGCACGCACGCACGCACGCACGCACGCACGCACGCACGCACACACACATATATATATATATAATCAAATGAAGTTTACGCTCTATTGAAGTAAAACCAACTCAGTATAATTGGAAGGATGAATAGAGTGGAAGGATGCTTTCTAATGGAGCGAGCGGTAGCGGCGGCGGCGGCGGCTGCAGCGGCAGCGGCGAGCTATACAGTTCGGTCCCGCAGGAGTTCGGTCCCGCTCGACGCCGCCAGGCACGCGTTCGTACCCGTCAAAGCGGGCTCGCGCTACGGCGTGCCGCGCGTTCCTGCAAATAATAATAATAATAATGCACTTAATAAAGCACCCTCAGAGAACTCAATCTCTTTCTGGGCGCTTTTAATTTGCTTCAAAGGGAAACGCAATTGAATGGTGAGTAGTATCATGCTTGATAAACAACATGAATAACATGGTTAGGGGTGACACGCACAGGGTCAGCATGCAAGTGTGGGTAGTGGCAGCATGCACAAATAAGCGCGAAGCCTCAGAGGTCTACTGAGTATAACTCGATCTCAAGAGATCTCATTACGCCCGAATACGCACTAATTAAAGCGAGGAATACGAGCAAGGGCGGATTTAGGCGGCGAAGGCCCAGTCCCCTTAAACCCTAAAACCCTAAACCCTAAGCCCCTAAATACTAAACCCTAAAACCCTAAACACTAAACCCTAAAACCTTAACTCTATACCCTGAAACCCTAAACACTAAACCTGAAATCCTAAAACCCTAAGCCATATACCTGGGGGAGGAAATGTCCTACCCCAGGGTAGACATGTCGGGGGGGGGGGGGAAACGTCCAGGGGGAATGTCCGTACCCCGAGCTCCGGAGAGCCAGTGTGGCTAGCTGCAGATCCACAGCCACTCACTGGCCGCCATTTGTCCCTGCACTGGGCGCCGTCGGGAAGGCGACGGTCTAGGCGCATGAGTAGACTGTGCAGTTTGCCGATCCTGGAAGCTTAGCCGACCCAAGACGAGAGAGAGAGAAAGAGAGAGAAAAAGAGGGAGAGAGAGAGAGAGAGAGAGAGAGAGAGAGAGAGAGAGAGAGAGAGAGAGAGGGGGAAGGAGACAGTGAGGGAGAGAGAAAGAGACTGTGTGTGTGTGAGAGAGAAAGAGAGACACGCAGATACAGACCAAACAGTCCAACCACTAAATATCCGGTGAGTATAGGAGAGAGAAAGTGAGAGAGATGAAGTGTGAGAGAGAGTGGGAGAGTGAGAGTGAAAGAGACAGTGAGAAAGAGAGGCGAGGAGCGGACGCGAACGACTCGTGCTTCCTTTGCAGAAAATGTTTAAGTGCCTGCCTGGAAAGAGATTGAGCTCTCTGTGGTGGGGCGTTATGACAGATGTATTAATACTACTATTAACTTGAGCGATACATGCAGGCGCGATACATGCAGGTGCGCCGAATAAACTGCTCGCAACCAGCCGGTCCCCAGCAGCAGGAGACTTCGCATTCGGAGCGCTGACCTCGTGACTTCGCGCTGCTTGGAGGAGGCGCGAGCCAAGGGAAGGGCGGGCTGGCGGGCATGCTGGCGGATGGACGGCGCAGTGCGTACTGGAGCGGTGGACGGACCATCACCCCCACCCCACCCAACCACCGCCCCCCCAACCACCGCCCCCCCACCCGAGAGTAACCCAGCACTCGTCCGGGCTCGCTCGAAGCGGATTGAGGCTGACCGCGGTTCTGCGCAAAGCTACGGCGCCTGGAGGCGAGTCGCGCGCCTACCGCGGCGAGCGTGCGTACAAGCGGCGAGCAAAAGTAGCAGCGAGCGTGCTAGGTCTTCGCGCTCCGCCGCCGCCGCCGCCGCCGCCGCCGCCGCCGCGCTGCGAAGGCGCCAGCGCGAAGATAGTGACCCGGGAGCCGCAGCAGCAGCAGCAGGCCTCGAGCTTCGTCCCCCGGATCGAGGGCGCGCCGACGCTCTTCCAGACGCCGGGAACGCGGCGGGTTCTCGGCGTTGGTCGCGCTGCCGAACGTCAGTTCAAGGAGGAGCGGTTGAAAGCGTCGCGTCGGCGCGCCCGCCGCCGCCGCCGCTTGCACCGAGTGACCCGCCGGTGACGTGGCGGCACCGCACGGCCGGCGTGCCCTCGCGTCTCAGGCGGTAGGTATGCTACCGCCTGAGACGCTGCCCCGCGCCCGTAGCCCTGCCCTCCGGACGCGAGCTGCGCAAAGTGGCTGCTGTCGTTTTTCTCGCTCTTGGGGCTGTCGCGTACGCGAAATATTCCTCTTCGTCGTAGCGTCGTAGCCTCGATCTCTCGTCTCTCTCTCGAGATCCTATCCGGCGTTCCGCTGCCGGAACGCGGGCGCGCGGGCTAGACGAGGCAGCGTCTGCGATTAGTTTTAATGCACTCCTAACCTCGAATGGCGCGTTGAGCGTATACAGATTACTGCCGCGACGCCACGGCTTCTCGCGAGCTCCCGGCATCGACGACCGCAGCAGACTGGCAGACCGCGCGACCGGAACTGTCGGCTTCGGTCGCGCGGTGCTTTAAGCGCGTCGGTTCGCTCGCTCGCTCGCTCGCTCGCTCGCTCGCTCGCAGTCCGTCGGCGATTCCTTCTCACTCCAGCCGCCACCTCGCTCCGCCCCCCTATCGGCGCGCTGCTGCCGCCGGCGGACGTCTCCCGAACAGGTTTCCCGAACGCGGGAGGAAGGAACGTCCGAGAGGCGCTCTCAGGAGTGCCGCTCGAAGGAAAGCGCGAACCGCTAGCCTCGCTCCAAGGTGCGCGCCCAACGAACGGCTGCCTGCGACAGAAACGAACAGGCTCAGGCACTGACGTTCCGTCGTCGACGGTCGCCGCGGCTGTCGTCTGCTGCTGCTTGCTTGCAGCAGCAGCGCTCGTTGCCCGCTCGCCTGGCGGCTCACGAGCACGCGCCCACTCGGACGCTCTGCGCCCGTTCTGCTGCGCCGTCGCATTCGCCTCGCTGCTGCTGCAATGGTCGCCACGCTGCGAAGTGCTTAGACCGACTTCGTCAGCCCGGCGACAGTCCGGCGCGACGCTCACGAGCGAGCGTCGCGCGGCCAGCGGTCTGCGAACGCAGCGCGTCGTCGTCTTCCCAGCGTTGAGATTTATGTTTAATTCATTTGTGTAGCGCCCCTAGAGAGCTTAATCTCTCTAGGCAAGCAGGCGCGTCGCCTACGTGCCTACGCAACGGGGCTCGAGCCCACGACCTCTTGTCATCGCAAGCACATTCGCCACGCCCGTGGTCGTTAAAAGCGAGCGCCTTAACCTCTGAGTAAAACCAGACTAGGCGTCTAATGCTGCTCCTAAAAGGTGAAGCCGCGCCAATTTTTACAGCAGCAATTTCAGCCCGGCGAATTGTCACTACTGGAGCACCGGTAGAGACCTGTTGCACCCGTAGTCGTGGGAACAAGGTACAGCCAGGCTCGATCATTCATCCCTACCGATACCTTACGGTGTACCTCTTTTGGTCAGGAGGGCGGCCTTCAATTTGAAGATCAGCGTAACGTGTTTTTTCGAATTCGCTAACGCAACATCAGGACTTGGCCGCTCTTCAGTCAACGTGTGACTAGCTCGTAGCTGTCTAGTTTCTCTGTTTAGGCACCGAAGCACGTGCAGCAGCTCGCTGGCCGAGCTGCTGTACGTGCCTCGTGCAGCAGCTCGTACAGCTCGCCTCCCGGACGGACGATCTGCAGCGGCTTCGATCTGTTCGATCTGATTCGATCTGTTCCTGCCTTTGCTCTAGCTTCCACTGACTCTACTCTATTCATCGAAGGGCCGTGGATCGTCAGCGCTGTCGGGGCTGCAGCAGGTGTCCTGTGCCTAACGAGCAAGAATTAGTAGCCGCCGGTGCACCGGTGTCCTCTGTCTGCCTTGGAGTGGAACCGCAGTCGTTGGCACGCACATCGAATGCCTTCGACGGGCCACTTCCGGGAGAAATTCAATGGCGGAACCTTATTTTCAAAGCGTTTGTGCAGACCGAGCTCTAGGGAGAGGCGTCCAAAACTTGCGTTGCTAAGGCCTAGCCGCCGCGCACAAGGATAGATTCGAATGCAGCCGCCTACCATTCGATTGCCACCGTCACTGCTATTCATCGAGGGTCATGGATCGCGTGCTGTCGGGGCTGCCTGGTGTCACGTGCTACAGCGACTACAGTTTTGCCAGGAAAGGACTGCATGCATAATCTTGCCTTGTGTAGCGCCCTAAGAGAACTTAATATTTGCAGCATTCAGGCGCTTCGCATATGCCAAGAAGTTTGGGTCCAGAACCCATATCATCAAATATGTTCACCTTGACCCTGGTCGAGGCGAGCACATTTACCGCTGGGCCAAACGAGCTCGGCTTATACGAACTAAAGGCGCTGTATCCGGAGGATTTCAGCTACACGACTTTCGTCCGAAGAGCGAGTCGTACGATGCCTAGAGTGAGTGAAAAGTATTTCTGATTGGTGGACCGGAGCAAGCAAATGCTAACGGTAGCCGGGCCGATTATATATATATATATAGATATATATATATATACATATATATATATATGTATATTATATAATACATATATATATATATGTATATATATATATATCTATATATATATATATAATCGGCCCGGCTACCGTTAGCATTTGCTTGCTCCGGTCCACCAATCAGAAATACTTTTCACTCACTCTATATATATATATATATATATATATAGATATATATATATATACATATATATATATATGTATTATATAATATATATATTACCTAAATTACCTACTATATATTGTATTATATTGTATTGTATTACCTATGTGAAACCCCCTCGACCAATATTTTGACGGCTGACGATTGTTGATTTCTACTACTGTCAGTTAATTACTACCCGAGTTAGCTTGGTAGTTTCATCATCGCGACAGCAATTACGATCATTGCTGGCCCTCGCCTGTCATGTGAATGTGCTCCATGAAAGTAAGGGCTTTGATTGTCGCTGTTCTGCTGCGGCTAATAGATATTGGCTTTCGTCTGCGGTTCTCCGTCGAGTATTCTCCGCTTCTACTAGCCGCTAGCCGCCTTACGGCGAAAGCTTGTGACAGTACCGTCACCTGGCCGAGAGATATAGCACCGCTACTTTCGAGGGGGCTAGTATCGAAAAAGGTTTAGTCTGGAGCCGTTCGATTAGTCTATGCTAGTATGTGCGTACATATGGCAGCCCTAGAAGCGCAGCGTCACTCCGAGCCATCGGGCAGCCACGGTTTGGCCCGGGGAACGCGTCCGGTCCTAGCTGTCACCTGACCGGATGACTTTTTGGACGTCTCTGCTCGGTGCAACGCCACCGACGGTAAGTCTTAATGACGAACTTGTGAGGCGGCAATCGGCCCCGACCTTGGCCCAATCTTCCATGGCAGGCGAGTTAGTCCTCCTAAAAGTAAAATCCCAAGCAGGAGCTTCGGCCGTGACCTTTGGAGCTGACGTTAGCTGACCTAGCCGTCTTAAGCGTTCCGCCGGTTGTTGTCTGATTCCTCCAAATGCCACTTATGATATCAGCGACTGCATAAGCCTGGCTCTGCACTCTCGATTCGATAGTCAAGTCTGCTTACTCCACGGGCTCTTCGCCGCGCACATTCGCAGCAGTGCTGATACGCTGCTTCGAGCAAGGCAACTGACCTGCTGGGTAGCGGCAGAGCCACGCAGACAACGAGTGGAGTCTGCGGCCACTCGGGGCCATCGGACTGGGGGTCGAATCGAACGAGAAAAGTGCTTGGCTGACTGACTGGTTGCAATATTTTGCGGCCGTGGGTGAGGGCTCACTCTATTCGCGGACACAAGTGGTTTGCCTGCTCTTGTTTGAGCCAGCGATTTCATCGACGTTCCGTGGTCGGTAGTCGCCGTGGCTATCGTCTGCTGCTGCTCACTGCCCTCGCCTCTGTGGCAACTTATCGTCTGATCTTACTTGCTCGAGAATCTGCCCCTATTACCCTCAGCATGTCAAGAAGTCAGTCAGCGACCCTAAAATGTACTCGCTAGACGAAGACCAAAAGAGAAGGATGCAGCACCGTTGCTGTAGGCCATTAATCATCGGCTTTCAGCCGCCTCACTGGGAACCAGTAACACCATGTGTTTGTGCAATCGACTGTGCCTCCGCATGACTCACGCTTCGCGGGATCTCACGCAGCAGCAGCAGCAGCAGCAGCAGCATCAGCAGCAGCAGCAGCAGCAGCAGCAGCAGCAGCAGCAGCAGCAGCAGCAGCAGCAGCAGCAGCAGCAGCAGCAGCAGCTTGGCGAAACCTGTCGGGCGCTTTCAAGCCCATTACTTATCGTCATTTCCGGTAGGGCGAACGACATCCTCCAGGCTTAGTGACACCATAACGCTGTTTACTCAGTCATGTGAACTCAGCTGCCCGCACACAGTTGCACCGGACATTGATATGCCCCCCCCCGTCTTAGCCCACTGGATATTCGCGACCCAGGTAGTGCGTTCGGGTCATGCAGTGGTTAAGCCAGCTCAATATGAATAACTCTCGGGGCAGGCCGTGTCAACCAGCTAAGGTTTGAGGATGACAGAGCTCATCGACAACATATTAATGGACTTTCGAAGCACGATTTCCGTACGGAAAAGAAAACCGATTGCAATGGCAACCCGAGGGTCTCTTGATGCAACACGTCTGTTACACGGGAGAATTTTCTATATCGGGCTCACAGCCTAAGCGGCTTTTGGTACGCTTACGGCAGCCAACAGACTTCATCATACGCAGCAAAGAGAAAATGAGAAGCACAGCTGAGTCAGAAGAGCAGTCGAAGAAGTGAGTAGGAAGTGACGTAGGAGTGAGTATTGGACGTAGCAGCGCAGGACGGCCGAACAAGGATGTGCCGCAGTCAGCAGCAGGAGAATAGATGCTGCTGCTTAAGTTAGTAGGACGAGCGCGTGGTTAGGTTTAATCTAATGTTCATTATGCAGCAGACATCATTTAGCAGCTGGGAGGAAATCCCAGCCTGCATTCCCAGCCACATCAGCAACAAGTGCTTACCCGTGTCCGGCTACATTAGAATGCCCTTCATTAAAAACTCTTATTGAGTCTACCGTTAGATATATTAGAATATATCGTTAGATATATTGGCCTCCTCCAGCAGTCGCTTGCACAGTCAGCTCCTAACGGCGAGTACAGACGCTTTGGCCTGGACAACTCTATAACATCGAAAGTGACCGAAAGTGAAAGTGAAAGTGAAAGTGAAAGTGAAAGTGACCCCTGCTCGGCGGTTGCTAAAGGAAAAAGGGGCAGAGGCAGCAGTCCAATCTGCCATTGCTTTTCCAAAGCCTCGCAGCCTTATCGCCCAGTACGGAGCTGAAACTCGGCAGCCTGCCGCAGCCTGCTGCACCTCTGCCTCAGCCGCTATTATACTGCGGATGGCCAGCACTCTTGATGAAGGCGCCAACGTATGTGCTGCCCGTGCCGGGGGTCGCATCAGCAACAGCAACAGCTACCTCTACGCAGACCGCCGCCACGTTTCCACGTGCACGGTAAACGCGGTAAACGATCGTCACATTCTGGGTCTGGCTGGCCTCGCTGTGCGGTCGTGCGCCCTACCGGTTTATGTAGAATGCTGGGCCACCTAAAGTCTTACCGTGCGGCTCGCTTAAGCGACGAAAATCCAGTCGGGCGACGAAAATCCAGACAGTCGGTGCGGGCATTTGAGCGGCGCCCCGCCCCCGGCATTCGCGGAGGCTTTAATGCTAAGTAAGCGCTTGGCTGCGCTATGAGTGAGGCTCCTACTGGCTCGGCGGTCGGCGCCGCGCTCCCGATTCTGTGGTTTCGTCTCTCTCCTCGGCCACCGCTCCCGGAGCCGGAACCTGAAATGCGCTCGACGCTTGACTCAGGAGCGTCGGCCGCAAAACACTCGCTAAGCGACAGAATAAGAAGAGCACACTCACAATGCTTTCTGAAAGTATAAGTCGGATATATACAATCAGTTCGAGATTGGGAAGTGAATTCCCTTCCGTTTGTGAAAAATATCACAAGCTGCATGCGATTAATCTCTCGATTACTACCAGCTCTTGGCTGCAGAAGTGAGCGATCTTCTGGTTCTCTCTACATAGGAGCGTGTATAGTAAAATCACACGTGACTCGTTTGCATTTTTAAGCGATTAATTTTGTTTTTGTTTCCAAGCATCGTAAGAGTTAACGCAAAGCAAATGGAAAACCGCTTAGAACGAGATTGAGTTCTCTGAGAGCGCTTTATCAAGTGCATTATAATAATAATAATTATCATTTTTACCCGCACCGCAATTGTCGCTCAGCTTCGATCCATCGCGTTGTCCAATAGCTTGCACGTGGTCGCGAGCTGGCTCGCACGAGCACGCACGAACACACATGCGCACACATACAAATGAGTAGCAACCGGATGCGACTGTACCGGATATGGATATCCCGTAGAGAACGTCTAGTTCGTCTGATCAACCCAGAGGATCTCTGTGACCCAGCCAGTAGCACTGAAACGAGGATCCGACGGCTGGGGCAGAAGCCGGTGAATAAGGAGGGAAACAACAAGTTAAAACGAAAAGAGATGGCTAAGACAGCTCGATTAATAGAGGTTGGAGAGAGCCCCTCCACATCTATCTCGCTGGCCAAAAGGTACCGAAATAGGGTGGCAGAGAAGATACTAAAATTATCCTGTGGCAAACAAGGGCAGAAATGTAGCCAATAACTAAGCAGACTGAGCCGATTGCAGCAAAGGCAGAAAGAGCACCAGAACCCCAGTCTAAAATGCCGTAGCTTATATCAATCACAAAAAGCATGGTTTGACCCCTGAACTTGCTGCGCGACAGGAAGCCACTGTAGCGTTACTGGGTCCCTGTGATTCGTCTTTGATGTGCTTATGCGTGCTGACACTGTGCATGCTGCCACTAACCACATTTGCATGCTGACCCTGTGCATGTCACCCCTAACCATATTATTCATCTCGTTTGTTTTTTAAGCATGATTTTACTTACCATTCAATTGCATTTCACTTTACAGCAAATGTAAAGCGCCTAGAGAGAGATTGAGTTCTCTGAGGGCGCTTTATCAAGTGAATTATTATTATTATTATTATTATTACTACAGGCAAACCGTGCAGGATTCAAATTCGGCTCCAATGCAAGTCATATGTCGGCAGACTTTCAAGGTCATAGGTCGTAGCTGACCAATTAGTTAGTCACTTGAGCTTTCTGTTGGTCTGCGTCTCCACCTGTAACTCCACAACCCAAAAATACTCTGTGGGTGTTAAGCAGGAGAGTTTTTATAGTGAACTCACAACCTAAGCGGCATTCCGTACGCATTCGGTATCCAACCGAGTTCGTCTCATGCAACAAAGAGAAAGTGGGAAGCGTAGCAGAGTCAGGAAAGCAGTTGAGGTAGTGATCGCTGCAAAGGATGTGCCGCCGGAGAGTAGTTGTCATTGGGTAAGAATCGTGAAAGTGAGTTCCGAAGTATAGGACCTGCAGAGCTAAAGGTTCTTTCGACAGCGGTCTTTAAGCAGAGGAATGGAACAGCTAATTTATTGTCCATACAGGACCTGAGGGCACGAGGAGGCTAAAACTGGTGCAGCAGTTCAGCTAGGTATGCTTTAGTCAAGCAGTTGCGGGACTTGTAGATTAGCGAACCAAGTTTTCTCTGTATCGGTTGATCAACCGGCAGCCATCCAAGCTCTTTCACTAAAAGAGATACATGATCAAACCTGTGGAATTTGCAAACTAGCCCTTCAGCCATGTTCATAGCATGGGATTTATAATTTATAATCTGGGATTTATAAACTAGCCTGGAGCTTTCACTAGTCGAGTTTTGAAATGGTAAATAGATAAGGCACTATTGACTTAAACTCAGCCGTCTATTCTCGTGCGTCACGTTCGGAATCCAGTAAGACTGCATCGAGCCTGACTCGGCAACTTTCTTGACCTTAAGGCTAAAGGCCGAAGGGTCAAGGGTCGGAAAAGGAGAAGCCTCGAGCGATGGTGAGGTTCAAGAGGCACGAGAGGCTAAGAAAAAGTCTGGGCTCACCCGCCGGCCGCCGGCCGCTGCGGCCACCACTGCGGATCCACTGCGAGGCTCATACTCAGTAGCGCAAGGCCGTCCCTCGGGCCATTCCGTCGCATTCCCTCCTGTCTGCCACTCGCTGCGTTAAATGACGCGGCGGCGCGTAGAGACTACCGTCACCAACGGATGTCGCAGCGTCGGACCCGGGCTCTCGCACGCATGCAAACTCCTCTTGCAGGCAGCGAGCGGCAGAAATTATCGGCAGAAATTATGCGAGAGGCAGAACTGCTCGGCGAGTGATTGACATTGGCGAGGCCGTCGCGGCCACCAGTCGAGATGCAGAATCCTAAATGCGCGCGCGACCAGGTGCGCAGACGTTAATCTGACGCCGTCGCAATGCATTACAGTTGTCCAAATCAACACCTATAACTCGCGTCTACATAGCACGACTGTCTGCTTCGACTGCACTCAGTGGCGTACCGAAGAGTATCGGTCGGGGGGCGGGCGCTAAAATTAGCTCCCGATACTGGGGGGGGGGGGCGTCTGCGTAGTTCGTCTCGGGGCGCACGATTTACTAGGAACGCCTCTGACCGCAGTTCTGCCCGCTATCCGACTCCATTTTGAGATCGTCGCACCCCCGGAGTACTCGGCGCATCGCTAACAGGCAGGCCGCCGAATAAGACGCCAGCGGCGCCCCCGACTCAAACGAATTGCAAGGTAACCACGAATAAATTTTGCTCGAAGAAGAGCATAGTTGAAGGCCGTTAACGGCAAGCCTTTTATTTTCTCTACATTAAAAAAGAAGGTAGCACTTATGCGAGCAGTAGCCAGACTTCTGCCGGAACTTCAGCGTCACTTTCGCTCGAGTCGGGCTCACGGCCGAGAGCGGCTCTAGCAGTTGCCGTGCTGCCTGAGAGAACGGGCACCTGCCGTGGAGCCGTACACACGGAATTTTGCTAAGATTTCTGCTCTTTCTTTTCAGCGGGAACCCGCAGCGCTTGACTTGGTGAGACGAAGGCCGTTTCGGGGGACCTAGGACGTCGTGCGACTCGGCGAACGTTTCAACACCGAATTTCTGGTCCTGTTTGTTTAAACAAATATTATATAGAATAAGGTGCAAAAGACGATAACACCAAAGCGAGCAGAATTTTCAAGGAGATGCGACTAAGTGAGGTCGTAACGAGTCGCGCTAAAAGCTAATGTACCTGCAGCCACAACGGTCTGAGTAAGCGAAAATATGTCGCTCTAAACAGGGAATAGGCGTGTCCACCAAAAAACAGCTTCTGACTCCGAAAGCCCGGAGGCTGTCGACGCCAAGTGCCGCCGATATCCTCTGGTTGTGGAAAGGATGTCTATCCGTAGCCGCCGCGCCGGTTTAGCCCAGTGGCTACGGCGCTCACCTTAACTATCGAGGTCAAGGTGAATTTAGTCGACGACCGAAGTCTTGGACTCGATCCCCATGGTATGTGTGAGCAGCGCCTGAATAGCGATTAGGTTCTCTTAGGGCGCTTTGCAAATGAAATATATTTATTTCTATTTTAGTCATATCTTGCGAGTCTTGCTGTAGTTAGCGAGTTGCTTTAAATAAGTTTTTATGAAAATGGTCGATTGGAGGAGACTGAGCGGAAAGCAGACTTGAGGAGTCTGTTCGGAAAGACGGACCCCGCAAGCGGACGGGAGGCCGCCATTTACTGGCCTAGCGGTCCACGTGACCCATAAGCTAATACGGCTACTTTCTCCGCTGGGCGCATACTGCAAGCAGCAGGAACTGGAATATGGCGGAAGCAGCCTTTAAGCCGACCCTAATCTCTGTATCCTAAACCCAAAGCCTATCTCAAATCACGGTCGTGATATTATGCAAACATTTTTTGGGTGAACGTATACCGTCGAATCGTAGCGTAATACCTACGGTTTTCTTTCTAGGCCCGCAGCGGCTTCGAACGCGTGACTTGCGTCAAGTGCATCGATACGTCGGCGAACTGTTGCACGCCAGTATGCTGGCAACGGGCATCTATGTGGAGGATGAACTCATGCTCGGGACGGCGGCGTCGGCGGATGGCGCCGAATAGCGCTCCGGCGCGATATCATAGATATTAGCGGGAGCGGGTGACCCGTCACGGCTTCGGTGGAAGGCTAAACCGCAAGCAAGCTTGCGGAAGCTTCTCAGACCAGAAGCTGCCGTATGCCGGCCGCTGAATCGCGAATGGGCAGAGGAACGCGGGCAGGCGAACGTGGCGGCGGCGTGGCTTTCAGGGCGTTTAACGAGCGTTAGGTTTTCGAAGTGGTTTTAAATTTTTAAATTTAAATTACAATTTTTTAAAGTTGGAGGCCTACAGCCGCAGCATGTAGCCTGTGAAATCGGACGCGCTTGCAGCTGGTGCAAAACTCGGCAGCTAGGCTTGTCTGTCATGAGCGTCGCAGTTGCCACATCACACCACTTCTAGCCGACCTGCACTGGCTACCGGTCAAGCAACGGATCGACTTCAAGGTTTTGTCGCTCACTTTCAGGTCACTCCTGGCTCCAGCCTACCTATCAGATCTACTCCCCCACCAGGTCAAGCATGGTACTAGCCGCTTTTTGTAAACTGTTTGCCTATACTTTGTACAAACCTCAAATCACTTGAAGACCATGCCTTTAGTTCGTATCCTCCCAAAGCCTGGAACTCACTCCCGACTTCCGTCACGACATCACCTGACTTGACCACATTTAAAAAGATATTAAAAACGCACCTATTTGACAGCATTTAGTGGGTCCCTGTGAGTCATCCTTGATGTGCTTATGCATGCTGACACTGTTGTATACTGCCACTAACCACACTTACATGCTGACCTTGCGCATTTCACCCCTAACCATGTGTTATTCATGTCGTTTATCGAGCATGATATTTCCACTCACCATTCGATCGTGTTTCCTTTGCAGAAAATGTAAAGCGCATAGAAAGAGAATCAGCTCTCTGAGGGCGCTTTGTTAACTGTATTATCATTATTATTTCTCAATTTAGTTAGTAGAGATCAATTATTAATATTGGCCAGACTAGAATTGCCGAGATATCATTCACGGTTCCTATATTTTAAGAAATATAGAATGGCTCCGAACAGGTAATGTTTTACTCTGTGGTTAGGTGGCATAAATAACTGTTATTTAACACTCAGTTTTGCATTGGTTCCGTTGAACTGAAAGTAAGTTGCGCCTTCGAGACCGAGGCTCTGCGCCGGCCGGGAATGTTCAGTGACGCGCTGGGCGCCGCCGTACGAGACCGTAGTTGTAGACCGCGGCTACAGTTCCATGCCTGTAATCTTCCTCGCTGTCGTATAGACTATAATGTATACTATGAAAATGGACCTGTTATCTAAAGTTAAGGATGCTCTTAATTGCTGTCGTGCTCCGCTTCGGTCGGCATACGTACATTGGTGTTACACCGCGCCTACTAGTCGCTGGCCGAGCTACAAGGCTCGGGGCTTCGTCGGTCACGTGTCAGATTAGCGCCGTTACGAGGGCTGCGTTAACGGCGGCCTAAGGGTAAGCCGAAGCTGAGCTTACAGCGGAAGCCGCTTGTAAGAGTGCAACGCCACACCTAGTGAAGACAAGTCAGTGCTGATGCTTCGACGCAGACAAACGAGCGAATTTCTTAATTTGAGGTCGGTAGCCGACTAAATGTTGCCTACGAGCGAGAAATTTCCAGTAAGCGAAAGTAACTAGCTTGCGTTGATTACGTCCCTGTCCTTTGTACACACCACCCGTTGCTACTAGTGAGGCACTACTTAGGCTCTACTTAGTGAGGCTCTCGGACTGGTCAGAACACGACGTTCGCGTCGAGTCGGTAAGACGGTCAAACTTGCTCACTTAGAGCAAGTAAGTGTTCCTTAAGGTAACATAGGACCCATTGAACTTTATCCCCACTAAAGAGAGCTCATCATCTGAGAAAGCTGTCCAATGACAGAGGCGATGCGACCTCTGCGGCTGAAACGCAGAGACCGCCATTTTCATATACTGAAAATCAAGCCTATCGGCCGAGTAGTGGTCGCATGCACAACTTCAGCAGACGTAATAATGTACGATGGCCCATGCGTAGCTAATAAAATCTTAAGAAATTAATTCAGGCTACCTACCGATCGAAGACATTAAATTAGGCTCTAAGTATGCCAGCGTTCATGGACAAAGTTGTTTACAATTGTATATATATATATATATTGTTACAATATATATATATATATATAACGAAGCATTTATATATATATATATATATATATATATATATATATTATATATATACATATATAAATGCTTCGTTAAATCTTTTCGCTTTTGCAAGCTTCTACTAGGTTTTGAGGGGTTTTATAGCTGATTATCCAGCGGTGCAGGCAGCAATACTTTGCTGTAACATCACAGCCTATTTCTCCTTCCGGAGTAATCCATACAACTGAGCCCCAGAGCCGGAGAGAATGCAAGGATGGACAAAGAACATTGCTAGAATATATCAGGAGGGGATGGGAGTAGATACAGAACAACGATGGAAAAACAGCACAGGCATCACAAACTTTTTTGAGAAGGCACAGAGCAAGCAGGGGCAAGCGACGCTGACTGTACGTATCAAGAGTTTATTAAGAAGCATTAGAAAGCACGTATCTATTATTAGCTGGAATGAGCAAAACTCTAGTGAGCAGCCGTCATCGAAGACGTCAGAAGTCGGCCTCTCCTCTCAGAGTAGATCTACCCTTCAGCAATGCCAAGCGCAGCTGAGCGTGTGCGTCAACCGGCTTCCGCTTTTTCGACTTCCGTCGCTACAATGCACAAAAATGGAAGCAAATACCAGTACATATATATACTCCGGTAAAGGATGTACATGCACGCACGCAAGCGCTTTCGCGAGCACACACACATACAGAGACATATATACATTATATATATATATATATATATATATATATATATATATATACATAAATATAAATAAATAAATAAATATATATATACACTCCCGCATAAATATTTGGACAGTCCAGATTTGCTCGATTGCCATATTTTCCTTAGCTCCCGCCTAGAGCTGAAATGCTGGTTCTATCCGATAATTATTGGATGCCCAAGTACGAATTTCCCCGATAGCAAGCTATGGACAATATGACCAAAATTTGCCAACAAATTTAAAATGAAAAATGAAAAAATGGCTGTTTTGGCCAGAGCAGAGCCTCGAGAAACAGCCCCAATCATCAGGTCGCTAAAGAACGAGTCGAGAAAGAACGTCCTTCCTTCGGTCCGGCGGCATCTTGCCGCCGGACCGAAGGAAGGACGTTCTTTCTCGCTTTTATTAATAGGGAACCACGAGGCAGCAAACGAGGCGGAATAGTACAAAGAACCCATTGTGGATTACTCATTCCGCCGGGAAAAACCCAAGAGTGATGCCAAAGATCACCGAACTTTCGAGCTTCGCAAGGTGTAAAAATCACGGCACTGTACGAGGCTGGACGCTAGCATGGTCAAATGGCTGCTACGTTACCAATTCAGAAGAGTCAAGTTTCGTACGTACGAGGCGAAGAAGATAGATAGGACCGGAAGCACTGAAAAGGCTACAAGGTCGGGCCGGCCCCGTGCTACGACGAACGGTGGGAAACGTCGTCGTCCTCAAGCTTGATCAAGGCATTAAACGACCGTTTACTTCGCGGCGAAAGCTCACGTGCATCGTCTGGGAAGCGAATTAGCGGTGACGCTGACGGAAGGCAATTAGATGAGGCTGTTTCGAAGAGAAAACCTCTCCAGTCAGCAAAGAATATGGTGATTCGTTTACAGTGGGCCAAGGCTCGAATCCACTTAACTGCTGACGATTGGGATAGAGTTGTAAAGGGTGACGGAAGCAAATTCATGCTCTTTTCCGAACTGCAAAGGAAAGCTTTATGTGAGTCGGTGACTCAACGAAACCTTATGACCCAATTGCCTGCAGCCAACGGTCGAATTCGGAGGAAAAGGTGTCGTGGTATGTATGGGGAGGGAGGCTTCAGCAGAGATGGCATTGGGGGAGCCCTGTTTTGCATACCGGGCATCATGACCTACAACGTGGCGATCGTTATGTTAGCGTGTGTACCCCAGCCTATGGCAGTGCTGCCGCCTAACTGCAGTCTCGTGCAGGTACTAGGCTGGGCCCCCCCCCAGAACTGACCTGGACTAGCGAATCGGAGCGCAGGTTCCTGCTGCTAGGCGAAAGCCAAGACGCTAGCCAATCGGAGCGCAGCGTTCCTGAGTCGCAGACGCCAGACAGTTCCAGCGAGAGTTAACGTCTGAATCGAGTTGGTAATACAGCGTTAAGGCCGAGTATTGCTTAGCGAGAGTGTTCTCGAAAAGTCGTTAGCCGTTCAGAAAGACGGGCACACAAACACTCACAACAATTTTCAGCAGAGGATGTCTATACTACGCTCTCCAGAAATATACGACGGACTCCGACGTCCACGTCCGTGGCTGGAACTTTTCGACGTTTGTGGGTCCGTGAATGGATGGGACGCCTGGGCGAAATGTGACAAACTGCCGGAGTTTCTTAGAAAAAGGCTCTCGCCGTATATCTTGATTTACCCACTGACTCACGGAATTACAAGGGCATAAAAACGGCGTTGGAGGCGGCGTTCGACCCTGAATAGGCAAGAGGTGAGGCAAGAGGTGAGACGATAGAAGCGTTCGAGACGATGCATTTGTGTAAAGGGAATTCCCCTCTGGAGCTTATGCGAGATGTGAAGCAATTGTTAGTGCGGATACATTGCTAGAGCATTTGATCAGCTCCATGCCTCCCGACAGGTCATTGTAAATAAGGGAGATGAAACGTCATATTAGCACGATAAATTAAGTATGACGTCTGACAATTTCGAGAACGTGTTTCTTTTTCTCATTTAAATCAGTTCGCATGGTTTTGGTCACACGAACGTTTGTATATAATATAATATAGCACAATATATATATGGTACTATATTATATTATATACAAACGTTCGTGATACCAAAACCATGCAAACCTTGAACGTTCCCCAACTAGGGCCCGACACAATTGTTAAATTGTGTCGGGCCCTAGTTGGAGAACCAGTGCAGCAGCAGCACAATCTGGTACATTTACTGCTTCCTCATATTAATCTTACCCTGTGGTATTACTTTAGCCGTGATTGTGTACAACTTATAAGATTTGTGTTAAAAATCTGAAACTTTGCCAAGTTGTATATATATATATATATATATATATATATATATATATATATATATATATATGTATATATATATATATATATATATATATATATATATATATACACACACACACACACACACATATACACACACACACACACACTGCCCTACTACAACCATACACTAGATTTAGATTGGATCTAACTCGTAGTTTTTTATTATACAGAAAAGCTATGAAATATGTAATTACATGCAATTAATAGGGTACAATCAACAACTTGTCGAGGCACCATGTTTTTTGATAACTTCACCCAATCGTAACGGCATTGACTCCACCAGCTTTCGGCACGTTTCTGGAGAAATTGACACCTAGCAATCCTTTAAAACCTCACAAAACCCACCGGGTTTGGTTCGCCAGGGAACTAAACCTTTTCGTTCGACTTCGTCCCATAAATGTTTTATTAGGTTCAAGTCCTGGCTTTGGCGTGGCCACTGCATGACCGAAATTGGCTCGAAGCCGTAGGGGTTCATATAAAACTGCCCCAAAACACAAACCACAAAAACAGCCACAGCAAGTGCGTCGGATCGCTGTCATGCTACTAATAGAAATTGAGCCCGTGATGAGCGTAAGCAGATGGCAAGCCATATATTCAAAATGGTGCACGATTCCTTGAATCCTCTGCAAACGGCCGACACAGGAAGTTGAGGAGCAACCACATACGATCCCACTTTGAATTTAAGGTCTAATAATAATATAATAATATCTATTTAAGGTCCATGTATGCTTTACCCATTTGCTCGCGAACGTACTCCTTCCTTTTGCCACAGCCAATGAGATCGAATTGGGACTCATCTGTCAGTAGCACTCTGCTCTGCTGGGTACCGAAATCAGCAAGTAAAAGTGTAAGGTGACGATAGAAAATGGTCTTAGCACAGTGATAAGATGCTCGCACTTAACAAGCCAGGTCGCAGGTTCGAGTCCTGCAGCAGGCAATCCTTTATTGTCCACTGCAAGTGGGGGTGACAAGCAACCAAGGCTCTTCGTCTAATTAACAAATGCGGCTGCTGAATCAGCTGCCCTCTACTTTCATACTCGAAAGTGTCTTGGCGTCAAGACTTGATATTAGCTATTCACTGTTCGAGCTTGAATGATAACGACGGCAGACAGATGATCAGACTGACGGGAGATAGAGTGCATGCCGGTTCCTAAATGCACACCTCCACATTTACAGAAATGGGCATTACCCTAAACTGAATGATCATGAATGAGATCGAGATGAAGCAGAGCATTTGCTATTACACGCCACAGGCGATGCTGTAGCAAAGCGTGCCAGGAAGATATCAAGGATTGCTTCTCCTGGTATAGTGTCGATGCAGACGACGTGGGAGAGGGAGATGCCTGCCTGCATACAGACGGGTTGTGAAAGCCCTCTCATGACGTACGGGTATGATGCAACCGATGCGACGAAGCGATGGCAGCGCTGCCCCACTGCACACGAGGGCAGCAGCAACAATGACCAGTCAGCAGCGACTGCTTGAGAAGCAGCTGCTACTGCGCCAACGGCACACCCACCAAATGGCACACCGCATGCTACTGGCTACAGGGCGCAGCCGATCGACCAAGCGATGGCCGCGGCGGCAGAAGCAGCAAGTACCTCTTTATCATCGTCCAACGGCGACTCGTACGGCTTTGCCGACTCAGTCATGAGCCGCCTCTTTTTATTAAAGCTTCGTGCAGTAGCAGCAGCTGCTGGCAGCTTTGCTGACGTCACGAACATGGAGCTGCTCTCCGGCGTATTGCTGCTGTCCACCGGGTCCTCCTCAGCGACCTTTGGCGTGCCCTCCCTACTGCCTTCGCCGCCATGTTGACGAGAGGAAGGGGTGAGCTGCGCCATCATTTTTCGAGCTGCATGAACCGAAATCAAAGGAAACTTTATCGGTAAAAGGTCTGAGAAAGGTGAAGTGACGCTGTGCAAGCAACGGCAACCAGAATGAGCTGCAGCAGCTAACAGGAAAGCAGGTATAGCTAGGAGTATGGCGGCCAGAAGGTCACAGTCACATCAGGACTTGTATGCAACGAACTATTTATAGAAATTCGAGATATGTCAGGGGAATGTCAGACAGACAGACAGACAGACGAGAGAGAGAGAGAGAGAGAGAGAGAGAGAGAGAGAGAGAGAGAGAGAGAGAGAGAGAGAGAGCAATCGCGAGCCAATCAGGTTTCTATTGGTTGGCTTACCACTTTTGACCACCGACTCCAGGGGCGATGCAGCACGCTCAATGATAGCGGCTATTTTTGTTTGAGCACTTATCTTGGCCGCTCTGGTCAGCCTGCTGCTGCTGGATCCAGCAGCAGCAGCTCCGTCGACTCCATGTGCTGTTGCCTTACGTGTCTAAACGAAGACAAGAGAGGTGCCGGCTCTCACCGGTGGCGTGCCAAAAAAAAGAAAAAGAAAAACCAAACAGCTTTATTTTGTGCCGGTTAGGCACATGCGTGGAGAGCCTATCAACCAACGACCGGCCAATCTACCGGCTGCCGGTCGACGAACGGTCAGGGGCCGCTGCTCCACACTGCAAGCATCCGAACAACAAATTTAAAAAACTTGCATCAGACTGCATGGTTCAACGTCCATCCATGCAGGCTGAATGGTATTGTTAGTGTGAAAACACAGTGAGACAAGTCGGTTTGAAAGTACCTGGTGTACACAGGTGTAAGATCTCACTTCCCACATATCAAAGGCTCGGCAATTTTTCAGTTCTTCATTGATAAATTGCAACACACTCGTGCCTCCATAAAGCCTGTTCCGACTAAAGCATAAATGGTATAAATGGAGAACAACACAACGACTCGGCCGTTGTGTGGATCGTCACAGGTGACTGGTCTGGTGGATGAGATCTGACACCTACCCATGCGACGTGATGGTGCTCTTTTTTTTTTTTTTATTAGACTTTATTAAGATAGTCGCACAGCATGCAGAAACCTCGGAAAATCTCTACTGAACCTCTGGGAAAAGTGACTGGGCCCACGGAATCGGCAATCACTTTTATGCTGAAAATATGCAGCTGTATATGTCATTTAAATCGGCAGAATCTGCTGCAATCGAATGTCTGCAACTGAATGCTTGCCTTACAGACATTCGATCCTGGATGTCAGCACATTTCCTCAAACTAAACGACGATAAAACGAAATTTCTAATAATAATATTAATTTATTTGTTATAACACCCCCAGGGAACTTAACCTCGTGTCGTCTTTGACGAATGCCTACACTTTGAAAGACTACCTTAACAGCTGGCCACCACGTCCGATCCCAATCCAAGATTAAGGACTGTCTACCACGGTGGCTGACAAAGAGTTCAGCTAGCTGTCTCGGCTAGATTATTGTAATTCCCATTTGGCTGGGCTAGCGAAAAAGTCACTTGGTCACTTCAGCTGGTGATGGATTTGGCTTCAAGGCTAGTTGAAAAATCCCAGAGGTTTCACCACAAGACTCCTCCGCTGATGGAGTTTCGATGGCTTCGGGCTGATCAACAGATACAAAGAAGTAAAGTTCTTATGCTGACCCACAAGGCTCACAACGGCTTGGCTCCTTCATACCTAGAAGAACTGCTGAACCAGTTTAGTCTCCTAATGTCCTCAGATCGTCTATGGACAATAAATTAGCCGCTCCATTCCTAAGCTTTAAGACCCCCGATGACAGATGCTTTTGGTCTGCCCTGGACTGTGGAACTCACTTCCACAATTCTTATGCAATGAAATCAACTCACCTGCTGACGACTAATGCTGCACATCCTTCCCAGACGTCCTGAGATGTTACTGTTTTGCTACACACAACCTCAATTGCTGCTCCTCACTTCCTCTCTGCTGCATAAGATAAAGTCTGTGGACTACCATGTGTGTACCGAAAGCCACTTAGGCCTAGAACAAAGCCTGAGGCTTAGGACATTACTAGTTAGGGGAGGGTGTAGGAAATCTAGGCAAATCATAATAAAACAGTTGGCACTGGGTCTAGAGAGAGTGAGAGAGAGAGAGAGAGAGTGAGAGAGAGAGAGAGAAAAGGAAGAAGATCGGGATATCGGTGAGTATAGTCTCTCACACAAGAGTTTAAACGCGGTGGACCCATTGTGAGGACAGAGAACAGCTAAGCAGATGGTTGATGGTCAATACGAGCGCCTTTTAATTTTACAGCAGGGTAGAATTCGACCATGTCCTGATAGAAGCTAGATTTCACTCACTAGATCTAATATATCAATCAATTATAATAAGTCAGCCTAATTAATCTGTATCTCTTTTGTCAAGCTCAAGCTAAGTAGCCCTAGCTAGCTTTATGTCTGCTGCAAAGCAAATGGCATCCGGGAAAGGATCTACAGCATATTGCATCCACTCAGAGTAGCAATCCCACGTAGAACTTGGGCAAGCATGGCATTGCAGCACTCCACAGGCGAGTGAAAGTGAGATGGAGGATTTAGCCAACAAGGGGGAGAGGTTGCTACATTGTTGAAGACACCGCCAATGTCGAGGGTCTTATGTTTGGCCTGGCGCAAGCTGACCACATTTTCATGTCGAATGCTGTCAACGGGTCAAGCACGACTATTGACAGAGCGCAGGTTCCCACAGGTCGCTTGTTCAATATCGCCCCTCAGACAATGACAGTTCAGACCAAGCATCGGAGGCGGCGGGGGGGGGGGGGGAGGTGAGGTGGGGTGGGGTGAGCCTCTTCCCTTTGTCACTAAGCAGGTGCAGAGGTTGGGTGAGCCGAGGTTGAAAAAGCGGCGCCATAACGCACCGATGCTGCCGTCAACTTTCGTCGCTTGATACGCAAGACGTCCGGAGTGACGTCGCGCTCTTCCCGAGGAGGATGTGTGTCAGCATCGCCAGACTCGTCCAGCACGACCGGCGTCGTAAGCGGCAGCCTCTTCAGCTGTGACGAGGCAACGAACAGCAGCCGTGGTAGCACAACACGGCGGAGCGCCAGAGCACGCAGGCGCAACGACCCTGTAGGCGACCCGTGTGCCCAGCGGACTACAACAGCGGCCGGTAGCTCGAGCGCCGGTACCTTCACCACGGCGTTGGCCGTGAAGCGAGGCTCCACGCGACGAGTGCTCGCAGGCGATCCATCGCCGGCGTCGCTATGGCAACCGTCAGGTGGATGATCACTGTCGGCCGCTGCTTTATCGGGGACTGTCGCGATTACTTTGCCTCGTTTCGTCGAGCTCTCGCTCTCAACCTGTGACAGCGTGAGAAGGAGGGATGAGGCGACAGAGCCATGGAGCAATCTTAGACGGCAGCTCTGCCCGACACATTTTCTTTGATACATTTTGATTTTCAATATTTTGCTTGACCGAGTTAGAATCTCCTTCACATATATGTAAGGCGTTGACTCCCCTGCACAGGAAGACTAGAGAACACTGGGCGCACTGATATACTTCCGTAAATCAGGTGACACGCATGACACATCGACATCCCTACACCCTCGGCAGAGATAGTTGCAGCTCGTCTCTTTATTTCCGCTGTTCAATTTCCAAGCATTTCATTACTCTGCTCCCTGCTCATCGGTCTCTATCAACTATCAATCTCATCATCCTCACTGAATCGCAGTCTCTCTGCTGTTGCAGATACTACAACTTGCTATGAAGCTTGCCAGCCTCGAACTGCTACACTTGTCAAAGGACGATGAACAACGCCCAGTGAGACACACATGGCGAGTGTGGCCCAATGCTCGCGTAGCATGCATCGGTCTCTCGCAATCCGCCCACGAGATCTGCTCACGAAAGGGCAAAACTGGAGATCACAGTTCATTGGAAAGAGCCAAGTGACAAACGGCTGCTTGTGCTTCAGCTTGGTTCATCGTAAGACCTAGGCAATAATAACAATGATGGATTTGTATAGCACTGTCATAGAACATAATCTCTTTCTAGTCGCTTTACATATCCTGTAAAGGATGAATGATCGTATGGCTAGTGGTAGCATGCTTAATGTCAACAAGCATAACCTGGTTAGAGGTGATAAGCATGCGGTCAGCATGCAAATATGGTTAGTAGCAGCATGCACAGTGTCAGAATGCATTAGCACACAAAGGATGAATCACGTGGACCCATTAAATGCTGTGATCAATAGATTCGTTGAGACGTCAGTCGGGAGTGAGTTCCACTCTTTGGGAGCATATGAACTAAAGGCATGGTCTTCATAGGATTTGAGGTAAGTACGAGGGGTAGCTAAACGATCTGATTAAGAAAAGCAGGTGGTACGATCGGGTGAGTAGATGTAGTAGAAGCCTAGTGGGGCAGTAGATCTGATAGGTAGGCTGGAGTCAAAGAATGAAGAGACCTAAAAGTGAACGACAGGCTTGCAGTCGATGCGTTGCTTAAGTGGGAGCCAGCGATGGTCGGCGAGAAGTGGTGTGATGTGACAACTGAGATACTCACGACAAACGAGCCTAGCTGCAGAGTTTTGCACCAGCTATAAGCACCTGATTGCACAGGCTGGTAGACCAGCAAGCAGTGAGTTACAGAAGTCGAGACGGGAAGTGTCATCAATACAAGCAGCAAGGGAGTTAAGTTCGACGTACTGTAGGGCTGGAAGGGATCAAAGCCAAGGTACAACTGAATGTCGTCTGCATAAAAGTGAAAGCCTTGGTTGTGCCTGGCAATCACATCGGCACGAGGGAGAGAATAAACCATGAACACAACCAGATCAGGCAAGCACGGATCCATAAGGTACACCATACTTCAGTGATTCCTCGGATGTTGTTTGTCCATTCACATCAATACTCTGGAGTCTTTCACTGATATAGGACCTGAACCATGGCAGTGCTTTGAAAGTGATGCCCAGGCGAGATGAGATGCGCAGTAGAAAGACTTGGTGATCGATAGTATCAAAAACTGCCGAAAGATCGAGCAAAACAAGCAGAGACTATATCCAAGTCTGCATTCCTAAGAAGGTCGGCATACACCCAAAGCAATGTTGGACTCGATGGAGCGATTAGCTCTAAAATCAGACTGGAACTTACCAGCTAGGTTTGAAGTTTCAATGTGAGTTCAGCTGGTCTGCCACGACTCGTTCCAGTGTCTTTGATAGGAACGGAAGAGAGGAGACTGGGCGGTAGTTGCTCAAGTTCTCTTGGTCTAGCACTGCTTTCTTGAGCAGTGGCCTGACTACAGCCCTGCTGAAAGGTGCTGGGATAAGAACGGAGGCTAATGCCATACTTATACAGTGTTATTTATGCATGGCAGAAGCAGACCTATGCATCATAGATGCAGGACAGTGGGAATAGGGCCTACAGGACTAATTGTCTTCTTTATATGATCTTGTTGTTGACAAAGAAGAAGCTAGAGAAGCGATCAGCAAGATCACCACGAGGATCACTAGGTAAGGAGCTAACCTGGGAGCAGGTTGAGGAGATGGCTGATGGCTCACATAAGCACTTTTTGATTGTGCACCTGGGATTCAAAGATGTTTTCATACATGCTAGACTAGGCCATTGCAAGGATCTATTGGTACGATCGACAGTATTATGCCTGTCGACGGACAGTCAGTCTTGACCTTTGGTATACTTTTTCAAGCTTGCAGTTAGTAGACCTAGCTAGTTTATGTCTGCCGTGAGCCATGGCCGTCTAGGCATGGGCACACAGGCGTCACGAGTAGGGCGACGACAATAATCTAATGCCATACCAGCATGGTAAGAATGAGCAGGCTTTTAATGAGAAACCCACGGTTAAAACTCGTGGTACGTAGCGAGCTTTGTCATGGTACTGCAAATTCCCTAGGCGATGGCTGCGCCATTGCTGCTGTGTCTAGAGCCACACATCGGGCTTTGATGATGATAATAATAATAATAATAATAATAATAATAACAATGCACTTGATGAAGCGCCCTCAGAGAACTCAATCTCACTCTAGGCACTTTACATTTGCTGCAAATGGAAATGCAATTGAATGGTGAGTAAAATCATGCTTGACAAACAAACAAAATGAATAACATGGTTAGGGGTGACATGCACAGGGTCAGCATGCAAATGTGGTTAGTGGCAGCATGCACAGTGTCAGCACTCATAAGCACGTGAAGGACGAATCGCAGGGACCCACTAAATGCTGTCCTAAATAGGTTTTTTAAGTTCCTTTTAAATGTGGTCAGGTCAGGGGATGTTCTGACGCAGGTCGGGAGGGAGTTCCAGGCTTTGGGAGCACACGAACTAAATGCACGGTCTCCAAAGGATTTGAGGGTTGTACGGGGCATTTGTAGACTGTTGGATTCCGAAAAGCGGGTGGTACGATGCTTGGCCTGATGGGGGAGTATATCTAAGAGATAGGCTGGAGCCAAAGAATGAAGTGACCTAAAAGTGAGCGACAAAACCTTGAAGTCAATCCGTTGCTTGACTGGTAGCCAGTGCAGGTCGGCGAGAAGTGGAGTAATGTGGCAACTGCAACGCTCACGACAGACAAGCCTAGCTGCGGAGTTTTGCACCAGCTGCAATTGCCTGATCGCACATGCCGGTAGGCCAGTGAGCAGTGAGTTACAGAAGTCGAGACGGGATGTCACGAATGCATGGACCAACTTGGACGTGGACTTGGATGATTGGTCGCACGCCGTGCCATCTGCTCAACTAAGCCCAATCGGCACAAAGCGGGCATTTTGAGTCTGTCGGCATTTGAGGCTCTTACTTGCTCACAGCGCTCGGCGGCAAGCTTGGACGCAGCGGCGCTGGCGCGAGCAGCCTCGAGCTCATTGGCAAGCTTCTTATTGGTCAGCTTGGCTTCAGCCAGCTCTGCAACGGCAAGGCAGCGGAAGTGTGCATTGAGCCGCTGTCATACAGCAGCAGCCTCGAACCAAGAGCAACGACTTCGAACAGCGCTACAGCTCGCCTAGCCTGCTCGGGCAGCTTTTGTCCCCTCTCACATGTGCAAATGCTTCACAACAGTAATGATAACAAGAGTGAAATTCGATGGCAGAAAGTAATGGTTTGGGCTTGCTTCTACTCATCCAATGGACTTATAGACCAACATAGCAATAATAATAATATTGCATTTATATAGCACCATCAGAGATTAACCTCTTTCTAAGCACATTACATATGTTGAACAGGAAGCCTGATCAAATGGCTAGTGGTAACATGAACAATGCCAACAAGCTTAACATGGTTAGAGGCGATATGCACAGCACTAAAAAGGTTTCTTGCTGAGGCAGCTGTGAGAGTCATGAGTTGGTCGAGTCAGCCGCTTGACCTAAATCCCACCATTAATCATCTTGAGGATCGAGTTTCGAGTCCAGCACGAGGTCGGATTCTGTTCCTGCTACGACTCGGAAAGAACTGTTTAGCTGGCTGAAGTACAACTGGGTCCTAAGTATAAGCCACGAAGCCCTGACTTTTGCATGCCACTTCATGCTCATATTTAATAGTCCTACTAAGCTATCCACGATAGGTCTCATACCGCAGGCCGTCAATCCAGGCTACAGCCGGGCGGCTCACCGGCATTCGCCAATACAAAAATCTAACTATTAACGACATAAACGAGAGCTTGAAATAACCTAAATTTCCTTGAATATAAATGAATCAACATTTTCAGACTGGCTTCCAGTAAACGACGAGCTAGTGTCATCCAAATCACCACACTGACCGGCCGCCGAACAAAGGACCACTCGCTGCTGTCGCCTCTCGTGCGTTATGGCGGCTACAGGAACTGGATCATTGTCCCAGGATTCATGCGGTGCCGTCATAATGGACTCCTTAGTTACGGCGGCCCCGGCAGCAGTAAATTCTCAATACATTATCCCTAATATTCGTCTACTGGCCGAACGACAGTCACTTCCGGCTTGTGATCCGATGTAAACATACCAATGTAAGCACGTTTCTGCCAAGTAAATAAGGAGTGGGCCTTGGAATGCCATTTATAGCCGGTTGCTATGGGCGGGGCGGGGAAGCAGAGGCGGGACTAGGCCCCCTGCCTATAGGGGGTTTACTCTTGTACGATAATGTTATACCAGTCGAACGTGTGATCTCGAGGGGCGTGTCATTTCCGGGAAAGTTTTACGTGTCATCATTTTCCAAAGTTATTTTTTGAGGGTCCGTTTAGGGCTGAGTAGCTTATATTCGCAGAGTTCACCAGAAAACCGCAGTTCCGGCTTAGTAATTTTTCAAAGAGAATTATTTTGTTGAGCTCGACGATACTTCCGGTTTAAATAGGTCTTAAATAATTTTATTGACCATGTTTCAGTCATCTGAAAACCACCAAAATTTGAGCTTGCATTTATAGCTAGTTTATCTGTAATACGCGAATTTAAAAAAGTGACCATTTTTTTAAATGCCAGGGCTTTTTCGCAGGCTACCTGTTAACGTCTACTATAGAGCATCTAGGGGGAAGACATACACCGCACTTAGTTCGAGGAGAAAACACAATCAGAACATTGGCAAGCACAGCATTGTAGCATTTCACCAAGTGAGGGAAATTCGGATGGATGATTGAGCAGGAGAGAGGATGCTATTTTGCTGTGGACAGAATCAAGGTCATCGGACTTCACACTTCAGAGACATTTTTAAACGCCATGGGAGTGAGATCCCGCATGCGATTAGACTTTAAGAAACATACTAAGAATTAATAATTTGTTAATATATCACACATATATAATCGAAACATCAATGCCAACATATTTAATATAATATAGTATATTAATATATCATATATTATAATAATTATTAATTAAGTGGTAGCTTGACTGCACACAACCGCAAACCATTACTGATCGCAGGAGTACTTGATCGATAAATAGCAAAACCCTTGATGAGTTATGAATTAAACGACGTGCTGTAGGATGATGTTCTATTCATACATCTGAAGTACCTCTAAAATATGGAGTACCTCAGGGCTCTGTGCTAGGTCCGGTCCTTTTCACCGTTTATACTCTCCCTCTCGCTGATGTGATTGCCAAGCACAATCTAGGCTTTCACTTCTATGCGGATGACACTCAGTTGTACCTTTGCTTTGATCCCTCCCAGCCTTCGAGCACCTCAAATTCTCTCAACTCACTTGCTGCATGCATTGATGACATCCGATCATGGATGGCAGCAAATTTTCTAAAACTAAACGATGATAAAACTAACTTACTAGTTATGGGCAAACCTAGTGTTATTCAGAAATTGGAAAGGCTGACTTTCAAAATTGGCTCTGCCAGCATATCTCCAGTTGCATCAGCTCGAAATCTAGGTGTCATATTCCAAAGCGACCTCTCGTTAGACGACCACATCAGCTCCACAGTCAAATCAGCCTATTTTCAGCTTCATAACATTGCTAAAATTAGGGCTTGTTTAGATAAGGATACCACGTCCAAGTTGGTCCATGCATTCGTGACATCTCGTCTCGACTTCTGCAACTCACTGCTGACTGGCCTACCAGCATGTACGATCAGGCGATTGCAGCTGGTGCAAAACTCTGCAGCTAGGCTTGTCTGTCGTGAGCGTCGCAGTTGCCACATTACTCCACTTCTCGCCGACCTGCACTGGTTACCAGTCAAGCAACGGATTGACTTCAAGGTTTTGTCGCTCACTTTTAGGTCTCTTCATTCTATGGCTCCAGCCTATCTTTCAGATACACTAACCCATCAGGCAAAGCATCGTACCACTCGCTTTTCGGAATCCAACAGTCTAGAAATACCTCGCACAAACCTTAAATCCTTTGGAGACCGTGCATTTAGCTCGTATGCTCCCACAGCCTGGAACTCCCTCCCGACCTGCATCAGAACATCCCCTGACCTGACCACATTTAAAAGAAACTTAAAAACATACCTATTTAGGACAGCATTTAGTGGGTCCTTGTGATTCGTCCTCGATGTGCTTATGCGTGCTGACACTGTTCATGCTGCCACTGACCACATTTGCATGCTGACCCAGTGCATGTCACCCCTAACCATGTTATTCATTTTGTTTGTTTTTCAAGCATGATTTTACTTACTATTCTATTGCGTATCACTTTGCAGCAAATGTAAAGCGCCTAGAAAGAGATTAAGTTCTCTGAGGGCGCTTTATCAAGTGCAATATTATTATTATTATTATTATATAGCATATGCAATTAGAGAGTAGGCATTCAGACAGTCCGACTCTGTGTTTGTCTCTATCTCCGTGTCTTTGTCTTCAAAATCCCGAGCATAAGTGGCTGTGATGCTTACAAGTGTTCAGTGGCACACCAAAACCAATGTGGCTTAATCCAACCCATTGGATCGAATAAGGAACAAAAAGCAGATACACGAGTCGTGATTCATTCATATGACAATTCCAAACTATCCGAAGGGCCCAGAAAGCCGGCGGTTTCTCTGCTGCTACGGCATTCCATATTCGTTGGCAAACACCCCAAGCATTGCAGGACCGTGGCAACGTCGCAGGAGTGGGCGCTAGCTGCCTACCTTTTTCCAGAGAGCTTATTACGGCATCCTGCTGTGACATGGTGCTCTCCTGTTCGCACAAAGTTGTCATAAGGTCCTCTAGCTTGGGCAGTTTTGCCTGCTCATCGGCCGGTCGCTCAGCAACGGGCAGCAATAGATCCTGGCGGTCAGAACTTCTGTCATCGGACCCTGAGAGACGTGCAACAAGTGTGCAGATGCAATATGAGGCAGATGAGAGCAGGAGCTGAGGATGCCACTGAAAGACAGCGGCACACAAGCCGCTCTAATTAGCAGCAAACCAGGGGCTGGCCGGCTATAGCAATCGAGGATTGTGAATTCACAACCTACATCAGCCAGCCAGACGAAGAAATTTGGTCAGAGACAGGACACATATGGGAACAGACATACAAGCCAGCATATATGACAGCAAAGTAGGAAAGAGTGGGTGAATGAGAGATCAATAGATAGATAAGATATGCCAGGTCTTTACGACCCAGGCGAAGGGGAGCTTTTTTTGAGTAATTTTATGGATTTATTAGGGTTAACTATATAATTATTAAGGTCATTCTGTATTATTAATATCAATAATAATAATAATAATAATAATAATAATAATAACTAAGCATCTTCAAGGTTTTGTCACTCACTTTTAGGTCCCTTCATACTTTGGCTTCAACCTACCTATCAGTCTACAAATACCTCGTACAAACCTTAAATCCTTTGTAGACCGTGCATTTAGTTCGTATGCTCCCAAAGCCTGGAACTCCCTCCCGACCTGTGTCAGAACATCCCCTGACCTGACCACATTTAAAAGGAACTTTAAAACACACCTATTTAGGACATCATATAGTGGGTCCCCGTGATTCGTCCTTGATGTGCTTATGCGTGTTGACACTGTGCATGCTGCCACTAACCACATTTGCATGCTGACCCTGTGCATGTGACCTCTAACCATATGATTCATTGCGTTTGTTTTTCAAGCATGATTTTACTTACCATTCAACTGCATTCTCGCCTCCTGACATAGAGCGCTCTAACGTGCGTTCTTGTTCAGAATTCTTCCGAAAACCGAAGTTCTTGCGAACATCGTATACGGAAACGATACAGCTAAGACCTGTTTAAAGTTATTCTGATTGTTTTTTGACCGTAGCGCGTAAGAAATTACGTGCCTATGGACATCTAAACGCTTATCGCTTCGGGCTGCTGGGTCTCCCACGCCGGCGGCTGCATTAGCTACGCCGGCGGCTAGTAACCTACTTGTTAGTTATGGTCGTCAGCAGCTGCTATCGCTTCGTCATCGTATATCAAATGCATTCCTAGATATTAATGTTGTTGCTAAGATTCACGAACTATGCATTAACAAAAAGAAAGCACCCCGTAGCCGCCGCGGTGGCCGGAACCGCCAGCTTAGACGCTGCTCGTTTGGTATTCCTAGCATTGTCTCGAACCGCTTAGCACGCTCCCCCGCATGCGTCACTGTAAATCTCTCAAACTTAGTGGTCATCAGGCCTGTTGTAACCCAATCGGCCAGACTTAACGCTTGCCTTTGGAATCCTCGCTCAATGTGCAATAAACCTCTAGTAATAAACGACCTTATTTCTGAAAATGGTATCGACCTGCTCGCATTAACTGAAACTTGGCTGAAATCGATAAACTGCCCGACAATTAAAGACGCTACTCCATCAGGTTTCACGTTCTTTCACACCCCTAGATCAATCAAAACTGGAGGTGGAGTTGCTATGATCGTGCGCTCGAAATTCAACTTCAAGCCATTTGCGGTACCCTCGAAGCAGTCTTTTGAATCAATTGTCCTGGTCTCACCCGAAAACAAGCTACCGATAGTGGCAGTAGTCTATCGCCCACCAGGTACCAAATCCTCCTTTATCTCAGATTTCTCCGATCTCATTTCGATTCTGTGTTCAAGAAATCGATCCTTCCTCGTTATGGGTGATTTCAACGTTCACTTTGATAACTTATCTGACGCTTTCAGCACCGAATTTCGTACATTGACAGACTCATTATCTCTTGTGACTCATGTGCATGGCCCTACCCACATCAAGGGTCACACACTCGACCAAATTTTCTCATATAACTGCACTTTGTCATCACCAGTTATCACCAAATCCTGCTTATCTGACCACATGCAGATCTCATTCAATCTACAGTGTGTGCCCACATTCTCCTCTAAAATAACCTGTGAATCGCGAAACCTCAAGACCCTTGACATCGATGCTGTCCGTGCGAGCATATCTGCTTCACCTTTGCTGCTCAGTCCTCCCTCCGATCTATCATCACTGGTAGATTGCTACAACACGACACTAGCTGACACGCTCGACGAGTTTGCACCTTTGACAAAGCGCACTGTGCGCCCCCGCCCAGACGGCCTATGGTTTACCACAGACATTAAACTAGCCAAGTCTACTAAACGAAAGCTTGAAAAGGCATACAAAAGATCCGGACTAACTGTCCATCGACAGGCATATGAAGACTACTGTAGGTCGTACCAATCGATCCTAGCAAAGGCTAAGTCTAGCTTCTATAGAAACATTGTTGAATCACAGATGCACAATCCAAAAATGCTGATGTCGACAATAAACCATCTCCTCAACCGTTCCCAGGTTAGCTCCTTACCAGATGATCCTAATGACGATCTAGCCGATCGCTTCTCTCGATTCTTTGTGCAGAAGATAGACAAGATCAGGGAATCCATCCCTGCGATGACAACCTCCCCACTAGAATGTTGTTCCTCGGTTCCTGGCTGCGCCTCAATGTCTGCATTTAAACAGGTCACTAGTGATGTAGTCCTAAAGCTCGTATCTCAATCAAAGAAGACAACAAGTCCACTGGACCCTATTCCCACTGTCCTGCTCCTACGTTGCATTGATCTGCTGCTGCCATGCATAACCAACATCATTAATATGTCATTAGCCTCAGGTCAGGTCCCAGCACCTTTCAAAAAAGCTGTAGTCAGGCCACTTCTCAAGAAAGCTACACTAGACCAAGAGAACTTAAGCAACTACCGCCCAGTCTCCCTTCTACCATTCCTATCAAAGACACTGGAACGGGTCGTGGCAGACCAGCTGAACTCGTATATCGAAACCTCACACCTTGCTAGTAAGTTCCAGTCTGGCTTTAGAGCTAATCACTCCACAGAGTCAGCATTGCTTCGGGTATACAACGACCTACTTAGGAATGCAGACATGGGCAGAGTGTCTCTTCTTGTTTTGCTCGATCTTTCGGCAGCTTTTGATACCATCGATCACAAAGTACTTCTAGAGCGCCTCTCATCTCGCCTGGGCATCAGTGGCACTGCTCTGCAGTGGTTCAGGTCCTATCTCAGTGGGAGACTCCAGAGTGTTGACGTGAATGGACAAAGATCATCTGAAGTACCTCTAAAATATGGAGTACCTCAGGGCTCTGTGCTAGGTCCGGCCCTTTTCACTGTTTATACTCTCCCTCTCGCTGATGTGATTGCCAAGCACAATCTAGGCTTTCACTTCTATGCGGATGACACTGAGTTGTACCTTTGCTTTGATCCCTCCCAGCCTTCGAGCACCTCAAATTCTCTCAACTCACTTGCTGCATGCATTGATGACATCCGATCATGGATGGCAGCAAATTTTCTAAAACTAAATGATGATAAAACTAACTTACTAGTTATGGGCAAACCCAGTGTGATTCACATATTGGAAAGGCTGACTTTCAAAATTGGCTCTGCCAGCATGTCTCCCGTTAAATCAGCTCGAAATCTAGGTGTCATATTCCAAAGCGACCTCTCGTTAGACGACCACATCAGCTCCACAGTCAGATCCGCCTATTTTCAGCTTCATAACATTGCTAAAATTAGGGCTTGTTTAGATAAGGATACCACGTCCAAGTTGGTCCATGCATTCGTGACATCTCGTCTCGACTTCTGCAACTCACTGCTTACTGGCCTCCTGGCATGTGCGATCAGGCGATTGCAGCTGGTGCAAAACTCTGCAGCTAGGCTTGTCTGTCGTGAGCGTCGCAGTTGCCACATTACTCCACTTCTCGCCGACCTGCACTGGTTACCAGTCAAGCAACGGATTGACTTCAAGGTTTTGTCGCTCACTTTTAGGTCTCTTCATTCTATGGCTCCAGCCTATCTTTCAGATATACTACCCCATCAGGCAAAGCATCGTACCACTCGCTTTTCGGAATCCAACAGTCTAGAAATACCTCGTACAAACCTTAAATCCTTTGGAGACCGTGCATTTAGCTCGTATGCTCCCACAGCCTGGAACTCCCTCCCGACCTGCATCAGAACATCCCCTGACCTGACCACATTTAAAAGAAACTTAAAAACATACCTATTTAGGACAGCATTTAGTGGGTCCTTGTGATTCGTCCTCGATGTGCTTATGCGTGCTGACACTGTTCATGCTGCCACTAACCACATTTGCATGCTGACCCAGTGCATGTAACCCCTAACCATGTTATTCATTTTGTTTGTTTTTCAAGCATGATTTTACTTACTATTCTATTGCGTATCACTTTGCAGCAAATGTAAAGCGCCTAGAAAGAGATTAAGTTCTCTGAGGGCGCTTTATCAAGTGCAATATTATTATTATTATTATTTCCCTTTGCAGCAAATGTAAAGCGCCTAGAAAGAGATTTAAGTTCTCCGAGGGCGCTTTATCAAGTGTATTATTATTATTATTATTATTATTATTAGATCTACTGCTCCACCAGGCTAAGCATAGTACCACCTGCTTTTCGGAATCTAACCGTTTACCTATATCTTGTACAAACCTTAAATCCTTCGGAGACCCTGCATGTAGTTCGTATGCTCCCAAAGCCTGGAACTCACTCCCGACTTGCATCACGACGTGCCCTGATTTAACAACATTTAAAAAGAAATTAAAAACGCACCTATTTAGGACAGCCTTTAGTGGGTGCTTGCGAATTCGTCCTTTATGTGCTTATGTGTGCTGCCACTGTGCGTGCTACCAACCACACTTGCATGCTGACCCTGTGCATTTCACCCCTAACCATGTTATTCATGTTGAATAAATATAAATATTCTTATTAGTCCCATATCTTATTAGTCCCATAATCATAATATAAAATGATTAATTATAACCAGTCCTTTATTAATCACTGCGACGGCATGCACGGCCTCACTCTCGAGTGCAAGAGGATCGAGCTCCTCAAGTCACACCCCCTTCCCAGAGCGAGGCCGGGGGGGGGGGGCCGAGCGAGCGAGGTAGGGCGCCCCCTTACGGGAAGGGGGAGAGCTGAAGGCCTGAGCTACACCCTCCCACCAACTGTAGGCTCTCGCAGGGGGGGGGGGGAAGAGAGGGAGAGGTGTAGCTCGAGGCTCCTTACTGAGCCGTGATAGCCTTTTACCACTATATAAATGAGGCTGCTAAATCAGCTTGCTTTTTAACGTAATGCTTTACGGTATATGTCTTGTTTCCTACCTACTTCAGTCTTCATTACCAATAGAAGGGGGAGAGGGGTGATCCAAGGCTTAGGGAAGACTCAGCAGCAAAACGGGGTTCTACTTTTTGGGCAAGACTTAGCAAATGGCCAATCGTAGGCGCGGTCAAATGGCCAATCGTAGGCGCGGTCAAATGGCCAATCGTAGGCGCGGTCACGGGCGTTGTCAAGGGCACACCTTCTTCATTGCTCTGAAAAGCATGGCGGACGACACGACCGCTGAAATCATCGAAGAGTTCCACGAAAGTCCTTGTTCATGGGAATCTACAAGCTAGTCACTCAGATATAGTGAGAGATAGTGAGGCAGCGATCGATACAACCAATCGTGGAGGCTTACAATTCATCGGGAGGTGCCTCTCAAAGGGCCATTTCCTACCTCTCTAACAAAAGCAATTTTCCCATGAACACCAGGGGGCAGAAATAGAGGAAGACTGACCGTGCAAACTTCCTACAAAAAGGAAGGCCAAAGTAGGGCAGAAGTAGGTAGGAGGCAAGATTTGCTGTGTACACCAGGCATAAGGGCCATTCAGCGCTTCAAAGGACCACCAACTTAAATATTCCACAATTTGGAGTAAAGGTGGAACTAGGGTAATAATTTACACAAAAGTTTATTCAAAATTGGGACACAACAGCAGGTGGTGCAGGGCATGAGGTGCCAGTGGGTGGGGTGAGGAAAGAACTGCCTTGCTCAACTGAGAAAAGGTGAAATGAAAGCTGAAAAGAAAACGCTCGCATTTCACTTCCAGCACACACTCTCGAGCGCGCACAACCGACGCTAACTCGCTCGGCGTCTCTTACCTCGAGCTTCCGAGGCGTCACGCGGCGGCAACGCTGCCGAGCAGCAGCTGCTGTCCGGCTCCTCGGCGCTACTGGCGGCGCTACTGGCGGCGCTACTGGCGACCTGCTGGCTGCTGCAGTTCAGCTGCCGGCAGGTCCTGCTGGGCCTCTCGGCGGTCGGCAGCTCCTGAGGGGCAGCCGCTCCGCTCTGCTCCGGCGGAGCACGGCACCTCTCCTCGGCAAGCTGCACTCTCAGCCGCTCCGCCTCCGCCAGTAGCGCTGCCGCCCGCTGCTCCTCCTCGAGCTGCCGGCTCGCAGTCTCGGCTCGCAGCCGCTCCAGCGCCGCTTCGCTCCGCTGCAGCAGCTGGCCGCGCCGCTCCACCACCTCCGCCGACAGGCGCGCCTGCTCGGTCGCTGCGGCGGCCCGCGCCCGCCACTCTTCCAGCTGTCGGCTCGCCTCGTCCAGGTCGGCCTGCAGCTGCGCGACACGGGCACCACACCGGTCCGATTCTAGCGCCCTCTCGGCCAGCTCCTCGCGCAGCGCCGCCGCCTCCTCCGAGAGAGCTTCGCGCCTCTCCTCGAGCGCCTGCGGCGTCTGGGTCGCCTGCTCGGCGCAACGAAGCGGGCTCACCTCCGCGAGCCGACGCGGCTGCGGCGAGGACGGCAGAAGCGACGCTTCCCGAGGCCGTGCCCGCGAGCCGTCGAGGCTCGATGACTCGGGTTCCACGACCCGCAGCGGCGGGGCCTTCTCCTCCGCGAGCGGGCTCGCCGAGCGATCCAGCTCCGCACGGTCTTCTGCTGGCGGCCCAGTCGTCGTCGCAGGCAGCTCCTGCTGCCGATCGGCGAGGAGCGGGTCGCGATCCTCGAGCTGCCGACTCGCACTCGACTTGCGCTCCGCAAGCCCCTCGGCGAGAGCCGGCCGCTGCTGCAACGCTTCCGACAGGCTGGCCTTCACCTCGGAGCCTGGCGACCGCGGCGGCGACGACTCCTCGCGGAGGCCGCTCTGCTGCCGCAGTGCCTGCTCTTCCTCTTCTGCCGACTTCGCCGTCTCGAACAGTGGCAGCGGCGGCGCCAGCTGCTCGGGTGTCGCAGCGACACCGCCTGTCTCCTCCGACGGCGGCGGCGCCAGCCGCTCCGTCGCATCGGGCAGCTCGCTGCTCTGCGGCTTTGCCTCCTCCTGCTGCTGCTGTCGCCCCATCTCCGCCCGTGGCGTCAGCGGCGACGTCAGGTCGGGGCAGCGCGATTCCGTCTGCCGCCGCTGAGCAGCGGCGGCCGGAATCCGGATCTCCGGCTCCGCTCGGCGATTCGATGCAGTCGCAGCCGACGACGGCTCTTCGTCGAGGTTCGCGGCTTGCAATGTTTCTCGTGAATCGGCCGGAAAGCACGGCGGCTGCGAATTGGCAGCGCTCGCTCGCTCCTCCTTGTTTTCTTCCGCTGGGGGTCGCTGCAAGCGCGCCGCCGCACTTGCCGACTCAGTCGCAGCTGCGGCAGCAGCCGCTCTCGGCGCCGTCTCGAGCTCCGAATACAGCAGCGCAGCCGCTGCTGCATCTGCCGGCGCTGGGATGCCGCCTCGCTGCTGGCCAACGCTGGGGCGAAGGTTGCCGCCGGCTGAGATGCCAGAGGCGGAGTGCGGCTGCTCGGTCTGCTGGAGCTGGCGCTGCTGCCGGAGCTCAGCGCACTCCATCAGCTCCTCGCTCTCTGCTTCCGCTGCCGCCGCGCTAGCGTGGCGCTCGGCGCTGGCCAGCTCACTCGGCTTTGCACCCTGCTGCTGCAGGCGGTCCGACATCCTGCGCACCATCTCCCTCGTGGCGGTCAGCCGCAGCTTGCACTCGAAGAGCTCCGACTCCGAGAGGACCCTCGGAGGCGGCCCCTCCGAGCCCGCAGCCTGGTCCGGCGAAGCCATGGCAGCGACGACGACTAGCGACGTGGATGCAGAGCGATCGGTCACGTGCTTTTCGCCGCCGTCGGCTGCTGCCGTGAAGGGTGGCTGCGACAGCCCAGAGACGAGCACGAGGTCTGTGCCACCAGCAGCAGCCACTGCAGCCTCCGTCGGCACTTGGTCGCCCTGCCGAGCGGCAGCATCGGTCGGCCGCAGCTTCGGCTCAGAGCGTCCAACCGACGTTCCCTCGGGCTTGTCTGCCGCTGCTGCGTCGAAACAACCGTCGGCGGACGCTGGCGGCAGAGCGTCGCTGGCCAGGGCGGCGGCAGGGGGCGGCATTTCCGGCTGTGCCACAGGCTCTGCCTTTTCGGACAGCTCGCTGGTCGACTGGTTTGATCTGATCGAATGAAAAAACAGAGACAGACTTGAATCGGGAAGGCACGGCGCCGACAGGGCAGGATAATGATAATAATAATGCACTTGATAAAGCGCCCTCAGGGAGCTCTTAATCTCTCTCTAGGCGCTTTACATTTGTTGCAAAGTGAAATGCAATTGAATGGTAAGTAAAATCATGCTTGAATTTTTTGAGAAGGGGCGACAAAGTCAATTCCAAAGATTATATTCCGAAGTCAGCACAGAACGCTAAGAGTAGATTGCTAGGAGTGGAGTGCGAGAGATCTGAAGTTGCTCAGTCGTCGACAGCCAACAGACAAACGTGGAGCAGACATTCGCTCGCACAAACACGCAGCACACTCATCCAGCGTGCTCACTCGCATGCGCGCCTGCACTTTCTTTCTTTCTAGGAAAAACTATGGCAGCATCTCTAGCCGTATTTTACACGGTGCTGCACCGGTGGTATTTTTTGCACCAGAATGTCAGGTCATTCGGAGAGTTGACTGAGTGAGAGATTGAGAACTGCGTTTCGTCTGATTTACTCCACGCGGCGGCGTTTCTTGCTTGCTCACGTGCTGCTCGTTTCGGAGCTGCTAACGTTGTTGTTGCTAACGATCCGAGCGTCTCAACGGCAGGAACCACAAGCCTCCTAAGCCCACGTGGGTCTGAACCACTCCTAGCCTCCTAAGCCCACGTGGGCGAGGCCGAAAGCAGCATCGCACGCTGCCTGCCATGCACAGCAGCGGAGAAAAAGAGCAGAAGCCGCTCGCCGCCGAATTTTGCGTCCGAGGCTGCCAAGGGCTCGACGGAGGCTTATCTTATATCCCAGTCCTTCTGCGGTCTGTCGCACGCCAGAAGGACAATGAAACCGGCTGCAGTATTCCCTGATCCTAGTACGATGAGACCACTTGGAAGGATTAAGTGAATGAATGTGGCAATAATATTTGAATGCTTGCGATTGCTTTGCGTTGTTCAACAGTTAAACGATCAACTACATTCCACCTGCGGACACGTACAGAACACCGTGGCTTGCAGCAGCAGGAACCTTATCAATAACCAAGGGTCTAGGTACCAAGGTGCCAGCAACAACTTGGCCCAGTGCTTCAAGTGATCGTCCCGACCAAGGTCATGGTGATTGATTGTATGTGCCGCCCTGCGGAACACGTGAAGAGCCCGAATACAACATTTCCTCACCTTCCGTGAGAGCTGACATGTATGTTTTTAATAAGACCAACACCCAGAGGTCGCATTCTAGCAAGTGTCCAAGTAAGCGCAGTTTAGGGTTTACGTTTATTAGCAGCTCTCGAATTACATACAGCTCACTTGACATTCTGCAGCTGACGTCACTTTCATTGGACACCTGAAAGGGCAGCCCTGCCTGCGACAACTGGCTGCCAAAGGGGCTGCATGGCACCTGCACCGTGCCCCCTCCGGATCACCTCACATCACGAGGGGCAATGTCCTGCAGACATTCACAAAGTAGTCTGGCAGCGAATGCTAGCTTGCTGGCTCAGCTCGATGTATTCGACCAGTATCCCCCTTTACTATTTTCACGGCTGCAGTGCAATGTCTGACCACGCCCCGGCCGATGCCTCTTGTTTACATGCTAGCGATCTTGGAAGAGCCCGAGGGTAACACTCAGCGACCCCGACGATTCAGCGCTAGCTCGGGACAGGCATGCGAGGCAACATTTCCCTGAACCGCGCAGTCAAGCGTGCACGGTTCGCCAGAGCTCGGCCGTCATCTCGTGTCGGTCGGCACCCAGTCCCGTCACGGCCTGTTCCCTGCCAGGCTACCGACGGTTCTTGTGCCTACATTACAAGGGTACGAGGTTACGGCTTGCAGCAGCCGGGTACAGCTGGCAATGTTTACATCTATGCTCGGATGCTACACATAACGATTGTGTGTTCAGTCGACTTTATTTGTGACTTAAGCCAACGATCTCGCAAATACGAGGCTAGCATGCTAGGTACTAGCTAATTTTGTTCTCGATGCTGAAGTTCGGCTAAGCTGTGCACGCCGTCTCTTCGTGCCGGTGGTTGGGGCATAGGAGGCATGGGCAAGCGAAGCATCAGGACGAGGCTAAGCGACTTGCCTAGTTTGCCGTACTATTCGAAAAGAGGAGACAAGTGAATGGACACGTTTGCCACGGATCAATGAGCAATGAGCGGGGAGACGAACCAATGTCGCAGACAACTTCAGCAGCTGAAAGCTCGGACACAATGCACCACTGAGACGGATTGCTGTTATTATTACTAGGCAAAGCTACATTAGCGGGAGAAAAAATTGCGTTGGGCCCCGCGCCACGCCGACCATCGTGACAGTGACAATCGCGGGCAAGCCTGGCACACCGATCGGAATAGCACGCTCGACCTTCATTACAAGGCAGCGATGACAATCCGAGGCAGCATAGCAGCCACACAGACAGCTAGACAGACTAGAGCAGCCTCAAGCCGACAAGGTCAATGCAGCCAGCGAATGAAAAACGCAGGAGAGATATAGAGCGGCTATTTGGCGGGAAGAGGGGACAGAGCAGTGCACTATGACAAGCACACGGGAGCAGGGAAATGCTAGAGACGCCACATCGTTTGATGACTGCGCCAATTGCAAAGAAGGAGCCAAGCTCGAGGCATTCCACACACGCCGGATGTGGCGGTGACAAGTGGCGGTGACAGCGAGCGAGAGCGCTGCCATAGTCAACGGTTCCTGCTGCCACGAGCTGCAGATCCGACCAGATCCGTCCGCTACAGCGCGCGATCGCCTCCACGGAAAACAGCAGGTCGCCTGCGTCGGCACAAAAAGAAAAGGAGAACCGAGTTGATCGCTGAGCGAGCATCCAAACAAACAAACACCCGAAGCAATGACAAAACCTGTCAGGGGCCGTCATTGTTTGCTAGTTGACCAGGGTGGCAGCCCTAACGAACAGGGCATCAATAGGACATTAGAGCACTAGATACTCAGCTGGTTTGGCCCAGTGGTTAAGGTGCTCGCCCTGACCAAGGTCAGGCTGAGGTAGTGGGCTCGGGCCTCGTGGCAAATGTGACGTGCCTGAATAGAGATTAAGTTCTCGTAGGGACCTATACAAATAAAAGGTGCAACAAGACTATGTTGCACCTGCTATTAAATGTCTACACATGCTACACGAAGGGCACCGGCCATATTTAAAGGTACAACACCAATACAGATTATCTCTATTAGCAGATGTTTCTATTATTTTTATCGTGTACAATGCCCATGGGTGAGTGGAGTAATATTTCCCACCCAGCCACCGGAATCCGAAACCACAATAACCGGCTATTTGTATTGGAGTTATCTGGTTGCTAAGGAGGGCATAGACAGATTTGCCTACTTTCGGGGTTCCTGGGTTCAGCACTCAGAAGTCCTCCCTAAGCAAACAGTTATAGACCGAAACATTGGTTCTTGATAGCCAATGTATGAAAGCATATACGTTAGCCTTTACCACGAATTTACAGCAGTTTCAACAGCTATCAGCTGACACACACACACACACACACACTATATATATTATTCATGTTGTTTATCAAGCATGATACCACTCACCATTCGATTGCATTTCCCTTTGCAGCAAATGTAAAGCACTAAGAAAGAGATTGAGTTCTCTGAGGGTACTTTATCAAGTGTATTATATACACATATTACTGTGCGGTTAGCCAACGACCATGACTCCTTTCTAGTACATGTAAATAGAAAGGGATTTGGTTCTCATAGGGGGCCGAACAAACACATTACATCTATTATACAACCAGTGCTGATGCAAAAACCCGCACACACTGAGGTTAGTTATTCAACATCACATATTGTCAGTTATTTAAATCCAAGCAGAAAATTACCCAAAAGAGAGAACTCTTAACAGGAATCTGTGGCAAATAGTGTAAGCTATGACAAAGGTTTGCCGATGAGACATTAAATGTTCGACATGAAGCAGCTCTTGGCAATCTGTCCTGCCGTCCAGGAGTACAAATGGGCAATAATAATAGTTATGATAATAATAATAATAATAATAATAATAATAATAATAACACACGCATGCATAGCGCCCTCAGCAAACTTAGCAGTCGATGAATAGTAACGGCTGAGAAATGCTACCTCATTTCCATGGCGGCCGACAGATTTTTACGGCAATTGCACGCTAGCTGATGGCACGAATGCACACTGAAACATTAATCTGGATCAGGACTCGGCGACTAATGTGTCTCAAGACGACCAATGAAAATGCTGGTGGCGGCAGCGAAGGCAGCTTGCTTTAGAGAGCTCGCATATTACAGCTCGCCAGGCTAGAGGCACGCTTCAGCCCGGTGTGGAGAGCGGCAATTTTCGGCACTGGCTGGAGGGGGGCTGCTACGTTCGGTTGCGTGGCAGCTAGCGCTCGCATGCGCGGCGGCGGAGGTTACAAGGACGAAAAGTAGGCGTCAAGAACGAAACGGCATACGAACGGCGGGGTCAAGAACGAAACGGCATGCGGCGCTGCCAGTGGCACTCACCGGTCGTCGTTGGCGTCCTGCTCCATCGGCGCCACCTTCTTCTCTTCGTGCTCCCCGAGCTCTTGCTCTGCTGGCGCTCGCTCCGCGCCGTCGGGCTCTGCGCGAGCCCTCGGCCGCGCAGAGCAGGCATCGTCGCTGCCGCACTCTGTGGCACCCAGGCACCGAGGCAGCTGCTGCGGAGGGCAGTCCTTGCTCGCCGTCGCTGCCTCGGCGGCAGCTGCCAGCGACTTGCGGTTCGTGGCGCGCAACGTGGCGGCCGCCAACGCGGCCGCCACGGCGCGGTCGTCCGCTTCCCTCACGGCCACCGCCCCGGCGGCGAGCTGCACCTCGAGGTCGCGAACGCGAGCCCCGCAGGCGGCGAGCTGCTCCTCGGCGAGGCGGCAGCAGACGATCTGCTCGGCGAGCTGCTGCTCGGACGTCTCGCGCCACATCTGGCACAGCTGCATGCCGTGCAGCAGCGCCGTCACCTCGCCCTCCAGCTCGGCGACTCGGCGATCGGTGGCCGACTCGATGAGGCCGGCGTCCGTCTGAGTCGACGACGACCGCACGTCGGCGGCACCGGCAGCCGGCTTGGCCTCCGCCCCGGCAGCTTCTTCGCTGCCGGCATGCTGCAGCTGTTCTGGCGCGGAGGCATCGTCGCCGCCGACGGCGCAGCTGTGCGCCGCCGCAGCACCGACTTCCTCACGGGCGGCCTGTGCGGCGGCGGCGTTGAGACGCTGCTGCTGCAGCGTGCGCTCCAAGCCGACGACGCGCCGCAGGCGAGTGAGCTCGGCGTCGCGCGAGCTCAGGCGCCGCTCGGAGCAGTCGAGCTGCGTCCGCGCGGCGTCCAGGGCCAGCTCGGCGGTGCTGCGTGCGTCCTCTGAGCGCTTCAGCTTCGCCTGCACCTCCTCCAGGCGCCGGCGCGTGTGGCAGAGCTGGTCGTCGCGGCAGCGCAGCTGCGCCTCCAGGCAGGCGGCAAACGCGCCGACGTCACTCCGATCTGGCGGGCCGCCGACGACGGGCAGCGCGGCCATGTTGATCCGGTGAGTGGCGGCGCCCGCGGGTCGAGTGGCAGCGCCCTCGGCGACGGTGGCTGCAATGCATCGAATGAATGCTAGCGAGCGGTCGTGCAAGCACGCGAGCACGCACACAACTCTTTGCTTTGTGGCTAAATGGGAAGAAGCTCGTGGTGTGGCATTGCCCTGGTGCTCGCCTTGCTCAGATGACGCCAGCAGCCGCCAATCACTTTAATCTCTGCATGGCGCTAGAGGGGAGGGGACGGGCGAAAATAAATGACTTAAAAAGGCGGTGGATCAGCTTAGCTCACATAGAGTGGACGGGGGGAAGGTATGCGCTGGCACACGTATTCGCCTCTTCGGTCAGGACAGGCAGGCATCAGCGCCTGCGAAAAGCTCTCACGGCAAGCCGTTTGAGAAGGTAAAGAAAAGACCAAAGCTCGAGTTAAATTTCAACTGCGTAATGATTACTTAGATCACTTGTGCTCAGTCTGCCGGTCCGCACTGCCAGTTAATGTCTGCCTATCCGAAGCAAGCTTCGCTGCGTTACCACTTTAAAGTGGCTGGCCTGGAGGCATTCGTGCATGTTTACCTAAGCACAATGCCTGACTTGTAGCCAACTCTTCAAGCCTATTGGTCCACTTGGGAGCCAATTGTGAAGGGCTTGAGCACCATACAGAAGGCAGCTGCTGTCAGATCAGACTGGTGGGATCCGTGGAGTCTGCTCAGCTGAGTTCGTGTGCTCCCCACACATGCCACCACTTTTAAAGCCAGACTCCCCGAGTCTAATAGAGTTAGTCACGAAGGGATGGCAAAACTAGGTGTTGGCAGTGCTGTTGGCAGCCAACCGTACTTCACTCTGTTGGGCCGACGCTCGGGTTGTACTGTGAAGGCTGCTAGCGACGGAAAAACTTGCTTAGTGGCCCGTGACTTCGCAGCCAACGTTTAAGATTCATGGAAAACCACATCTTTTCTACTGCTGGTATCTATTACTAGCACTCACTTTCTCACCACCATCACGACACGGCTGTCAACTTTCTCTTCATCGTGTATTTGCTCTTGTAGGTACACCAAGAGCTGCCATTGCCATGAGTGCACTACACACTGTATTCAGTGCAACACAATATGCTCCAACGTATAGCTATGCTACGTATAGTAATATAATAGCTAAAGTATAGTAACGCTACATACACCAAATTCAGTACGCATATACACCTAATTCAACCAGTCGAGAAGCATAGCTTTAGTTGCATGTGGTCTGAATCTGTCTGATTCTCTAATGATCAGAGTAGAGGTAAGTGCTGCAAATTATGAGTCTGGTCGTCAAGCTCTGGCAAAGCTAAACTGCCACCGTGCAGCCTAAGCAGTATATACTCAACTTTCACAACACGGCAGTAGCACAGTGGCTATGATGGCATTAGCTACGGGAGGCCTGACCACGAGACCTTGCTATGCACTTGTCTAGTCTACGAAGCACTCGAGCAATGGCGCCACAGATGGTGCTTATACGTGGTGTGGCGCTTACTTACTTTACTGTACCTCACGAAGGGCGTCAAAAAAAAGTGCAGAAAGAAAGCAGGCCTCGCACAGACCCAAACAAATCTACTAGGTTTCAGTTTGGATAATGGTAAGCATCACATCCCTGCTATAGTTCACGACGGCACATCACGAACAGCAAAGCACACAGCTGAAAAACGTCGACAGCTGCACTACAGGATGCAAGTGCCGAGTGAAGACGATATCCTGTATAGATACCGGATAGACATAATACCGAAGAGGCAATCGTTGGATGAAGCCACTACAGCTATATACTAGTGGCACACCGGCCGGCATTAATTAAGCATTTGGGGGAGGTAATGCAAGCACATTAATTAAGCAATGGACCTCTTCTCCAATCAAGCTAAGACTTGCCTGGCAGTCCCTTGCAATGCCGTGCAGTCTGCGACATTTTACACTAAGCCTGCTCCGAAACAACGAGCAGACCAGACAAGTAAACTGCTACTTCCGCTGCCGAATTTGGGCGAGACCGCGTGAGAATCACAGCGAGTAAATACATATATACTAAGAGTACATAGAAATAACAGCAACACAATTGTACAATAAATAAAAACATAAAAATGCAAGTTGCATATTTTAAGCTCACGATAGGCACACTGTCTTATAAATTGAATAACGTTTGCGTGTGAGCGGAGGCAGCTGGGCAGGTGATCCCGACCCCATAAAGTTTTCACTATCTAAAAGAGTAGGGACGATACGGTGGGCGCTCAGCAACACGAAACTTGTTAGAATCTAGACAGTAAAAGAATTGGCAAAAAGCTGTGGTTTTTATTATATATAAATAGTCACAATAAGGGCACGCACAAGCTACGTGTGGCATGCTCAGCAGAGAGACGCCACCCAATAGACGCTCACTGCCGTTTGTTACGCTTGCGCATTTCGTATCGCTGGCGCATGATGCTTGAGACGCGGCGCCGCTGCTGCTGCTGACGTGGCGCTGCTGCAGTGGCGACGGCACCCTGCGACCCCGCTGCTGCTGCTGCCGCTCCCGCAGTGTCCACGTGACGCCTTTTGCGCGCCGACGAGCGGGTCTCGGCTTCCGGGCCGCCGTCGGCTCGCTTGCGCTTTTCGGGCCTGTTTAGGAAGCAGCTGCTATCCATGCACTTGTCTGCCTTGGGCCTGCCCGGCGACTCGCTACCGTTAGCCTGCAGGCGCAGCATGCTCGTCTTCGTGTGCTTGGCCGAAAACGGGGAGTTTACAAAGGCCGATCCCAGCTTGCAGGCAGCCAGCGTCGAGATGCCACCCGCGACGTCGCCTCGACATCTGGGGCTGCCGCCGCCGCACGGTTGTCGGTGTCGCAGCGAGCGACCTTGCACGCCTGCTACTGGAGGCGGGCAGAGAAAGACGGCTGCTGCTGCCGCCGCTGCCGCTTTGACGGTGAAAGCCAAGCGGATGGGCGAGCGAGCGCCTGCCGAAGTGACGCACGGCATGACAGCAAGGGAGCCAACACGTGCACTCCTGGCGTGTTCGAGAGAGAGTGAGGAAATGAGCAGAGGCAAACCACATGCGCACATAGACAGACTAACTTTAAAAGACTAACGCACACAGCTGGCGAGGTAGACTCGGAATGGCAGGGGAGGCGAAGGTGTGTGGGTGCACTAATAGGCAGCCGACTGCAAATGTGAGGGCTGGAGTGCACAGCACAGCAAGCAACGAGGCGAAGCAGCGACAGCAAGGCAGCAGCGCAGCGGCTCGGGGTGCAGCCGTGAGTGGCCATCCATCCGCCGCGACTCCTCATACCTGCAGCAGCTCGGCGAGTGTCCGCCTCGGCGAAGCAGACATTTGAGCCGGACGGCGGCAGCAGCGGCTGATTCTCGGGGGCGATCGAGCTGCTCGATGGAAAGTCGGCTTTCTCCCGGGGATTGGTCTGAACGAAATCGAGGCAAGACTCGAGTCTCAAAACGCGACTCGAACGATGCTTTGCCGGTGGCACAAAGAACGAGCCAGCTACGACGGCGCCGGCAGCAGCACACTATTCCATCGGCTTTCACGCCATACTTCCGATGGAAGGCCAGGCAGCCAGCAGCAGCATCGTGCTTGTGGCAGCGCCAGTGCATACCTCCTCCGACCGCCGCTTCTGAGCGGCGACGTCGGCTCGCGACGCTGCATTCTCTTTATCGGTCTCATCCGCTAGCGGTTCCCGCTTTCGCTGCTTTGGCTGAAGAGAGGCGGCAGCTTCGTCATCGTCACTGCTCTCGCTGTTCGAGCGGCGACGCTGCCAGCGGCCGCGCTTCATCGCCGACTTGTGCACGAAGTCCTCGATCAGCTCCACCTTTTGATCCATGAGCTGCCGCGCCGACTCGCGCTCTTCCTCGAGGCGGGCCCTGGGGCGAGATGAGGGGCCGGCGCTCGCGTGCGCTCGACCGATCGCGGCGGGCCGGATGTGCAGGGCACGCAACAGCGAAGGGGAGAGCAGGTGAGCAGTGCAGCTCACTAAGTGGTACAGCACCCCAAAGTAAAAGCTGGCACGATGCTTTAGTAGTCCAGGTAAGACTCGAGCGCTCGAGGTTACACAAAACGAGCCGGCTTTCGCGAGACGAAAAAGAGTGCATGCAGGGCACAGCCGACGCAAGAAGTGATTTAGCAAACTGACAAATCTCAAAACAGCTCTCCACACGCGGCCAAAATACTCAACTCGCTCATCACGGCTAGAAAGTTCCAGAGCTAGAAAGATACCGTGGCTAGAAAGGTCCAGAATCCACCGACTCGGCCCCAGCAGACAACTGCACACTAAGCAGCCGGTATCTGCATACAGCGCGTCGCCGGCCTCACAGCAGCGCACTGCCACACAACTACCTGTGCCGCTCCTCGAGTCGGGCGACGTCCTCCTTCCAGGCAGTGCAGATCTCGGCGCGTACGCTCTTCTCGCGCGCGTCGGCTGCTACCTTGGCGTCCTGCACTTCCTGCCTCGCGGAGCAGAGCGCCTTGGTCAGCTCCTCGATGGCCTGTCGGAATTGCTGCGAGGAGATCAGACGCAGAGATGCGAATCACGAGACACCAAGGCCATCGCCACCCACAGAAGAGCGATGCCGCAGGCGGAAATGGCGGGGCCTGACGACAAGCGCAAGCGAGAGGTGCATGCTTGTGCTGCCCCACCACCTACCCACTCCCACAGCCCCGATGAGGCAGCCTCTAGTGGCACCGCCCCAGGCTGGGACAAAGGCGAGCGAGCGAGGCGGCGGAGCCGGGCGAGCGCGAATCGCATTCGCTCACGCTCTCTCGCTGCTGATAGTAATGGACCAGCTCGTCCTCCGAGTCGTCGCTCGACTCGCCATCGTCGTCGGAATGGGTGACAGCTTCGCCATCCTCACCGACCGGCGGGCGATCGGCTGCCCCCGATGATGTCAGGACAGCGGCGTCGCCATCACCATCTGCGGATGCGTGAGTCGCCCGAGGCTGCCGTGAGTCCCGATCGGCAGGCACTTCGTGCTGGTCTAGTGCCGTGCCTGCCAGGTGAGCCGGCGGCACGTCCGGAGGCAGGAGCAGGCTGACTCGCTGGCCCACTTCCCCCAGGGCAGCTATGGTTCCTGTGCAACGAAAGAGCAGAGCATCGAGTCAGTGAGAACCAGCAGCAGCAGCGGTGGCCAGGGCTGCTGCAAAGCTGTCAACCACACCAACCTCCTAGCTAAAAAGAAACAAGATAGGCCGAGTCGGACACGTGTAGCTACGCAACCGAGAAAAGTGGGATAGCAACCGAGGATTGTGAGATCGCTGCTGGGTCGCCATGCAGCCTACTGGTCACAGGAGATAGTAGCCGTGGGGCTTCGTCCCAGAAGCAAGACATTTGCTTTATCGTTCACATGAATCTAAAAATCCCGACTGCTGTCACCGGAACGCAGGTTCGCTGTGGACAGATATTTTTTTTATGTGCACTGTGAATAGATCGCAAGTCCGAGACAAAGAATAAAGTAAATGGCTGCAGCCAAAACCCGGCCATCAAAGGAAACCTGCCGATAATGTGTTGCCACTTTAGGCAGGGGTTCAGGGCCTTGGAACTCCAAACAACGAAAATGACGGATTGCCGAAACAGGTCGGTCGAGCCTGCGGTGGGGAGGGGGCGTGGCAACACGCAGCCTAGACATTCCTCAGTGGGCTGCCTTCGATCAAGGCACTTGTCTCATGCACGGCTCAATCCTGGTCCAGTCTCGCGCGTCGCCTCGAAGAACTACAGGCGTCGTCACGCGCAGGCGAGCCGACGCAGCGCGCGCTCGACTTACCAGGTGTGGCCCACGGAATGGATGGCCTGGACATGTCCTGCGTCACTGCCAGGGAGAGTAGCCGGCTCGACTTGCGGCGCACCGGCGGCGGCACTTTGAACTCAGGCTTCACGGGCACGAAGGCGGACTGCAGAAAGAATATGCGGATGCAGCCTTGTACGTACAAGAGTGCGGCACTGCCAGTGCTGCCGGCAAGCTGCTCGATTTCGGCCAAGAGTTTCGGCTCGCTGTTTCTTCGGCCAACGGCCGTTTCGATCGAGCGATGATGCCGGGATCGCAGCAGCAGCAGCCGGTCGTTGCTCGTCTGGGGCGCGCATTCCGCAGGAAGGAAAACGCACAAGAGGTCTCCACGCTCTCGCGCGCAGCGTGTTGACCGACAATCACCTTCTGAGCGATGGCAGAGAACTTGAGCGCGTGCAAGTTCTCGTCGTAGTCGCTATGACACTGGCTGACGTTCACGATCATCGACACCCTGCCTTTGCCGCAAAAAAAGTTCTGGAAGAGGCGAGTCAGCTTGCTCTCCCTGAACGGCACCACGACGGTCTGTGCAGCCGGACCGCGCGCTCTGCAAAGAGAGAAGACGAGGTGCGTGTCGCTAGGCGAAGGGCGGGAGATGTGTCGTTTGACGAAGCACGCCCCGCAAAGCATCAGCGACACAATCGGTCAGTAAGCTGTATGAGAGAGAGAGAGAGAGAGAGAGAGAGAGAGAGAGAGAGAGAGAGAGAGAGAGAGAGAGAGAGAGAGAGAGAGAGAGAGAGAGAGAGAGAGCCCAGACATCTAGTTAAATCACGGGTGAGCCACAAGACACATTTTCTCTCCTTTATATATATATATATATATATATATATATATATATATAGGAGAGAAAATGTGTCTTGATATATATAATATATATATATATATTTTTTAAAAAATTTGTATTGGTCGACAAACCGATCCGAAGAACAGCCGTAGCCAGAGGGACACGATAAGACCGAGAGCTAACAAACACATATAATTTTCTAGAACCCTTTAAAGCTCTAGGTTTCGTCAGGGGGCACTACAAGGGGCAATAGAAATTACGGCATTGGGAATGGACGGAACAGAGCCGTGCACTTGGACCGCTGTCAGGTCGTAGGCACCAGTATCAAGCAGCTGCTGCAGCTAGAGCAGGCTAAGCAAGCCCGTGGTGGGCGCGACCGGTATGGGTGGCGCTCTGCCGGTTAAAAGAAAGCATTCCCTCCCAGCCGAGGCACTGTAGGTCAAGGCCAGCCGGGCGGCAAGCCATCGCCAGAGGGCCCACGTCAGAGGCAGCGATGCAATGTCAACGCCTGCTCTCTCATTCGGCTCCACAGATGAGATAGCCGATGCATCTGCATTGCACTCCTCGCTCATTGGTGGCAGAACAAGTGGGACAAAAGCATGCCAAGGGACAGACGGCGTTTGCCGAAGGCTGCCCATCGATGGGGGCAACGAGAGGCAAACAGTGCATCTGAGCGGGCGCGCGCACACACAGACACAGACACACACGCCAGTTCCGACCTTAGATGCACATGCACAGCCGTGGCCTCCACCAAATAGTCAGCAGCAATAGTAAAAGTGCCCAAATACTTTGCCCAATTTCTATGCCGAGTTCAAGAGCTTTGTGTATAATATTGACTCTGGGGATCTGAGACTTACAAAATCGAGCAGCGATGAAACAAAGTAACAATTACGTGTCTGTCCGTTCGTTCCTCACTGAATTTTAAGCCATTTACAGTCCCCTCGAAGCAGTTCTTTGAATATCTTTCGGTGAGTTCCTCTAACTGGCAGCGATTACTTGTAGTAGTCATCTATTGCTCACCACGTACACAGATTTGCTTTATTTAAGATTTATCAGATCTCGTTTTGTTTCTGTCTTTCAGAAATCGCTCCTTCTTATACTTGGTAATTTCAACAATCGTTTCAATTACCTTAAGGCATGCACACGGTCTTGAGGGCCAAGAATGAATGGACTACAGCTATATGCATCATGTGTACAGCAGGCACGTTCGCACACGCGCACAGCACGATCTATATATCCCACAACTTCCTGCATGCCTCCCAATGAAGAGCAGCCAATATGTAATAGACCAGGCGGACACCAGCGCTCGGTCGCAAGAAATGAGTGGGGGATTGACCGAACGGCCACTTTTTTTTTAAAGCAAAGTAGCTCAGCTAAAACTAGCTGGAAGAAGCAACACGAAGAAAATGGGCGTGCTACTGCAGCGACATCAATCACCTGCACTGCTGCTGCTGATGCAGAGTGATGTCTCGCAGAGCGGTGATGCAGCGACCCAGGGTGAGCATGCTGGTGTTGATGCTGCCTGCTTCCTTCAGCCGATCGCCAGCACTTTGCGTGCGGCTGCTCCGCTCCGATCCGGCAAGATCGCAAAACGATAACCTGCAGGAGCACACAGGCAGACGAACTGCTAATAAACACTCTAAACAAAGCATGACAACCAGAATGGAAAGGCCACAGGCTCGCTCGAACATAGGCTTATTGCAACAGCCAATTATCTTGCTGGAATGGCAGCTTACAAAGTGCTGATCCGAAACACAGCTGGACAGGGAGGGAGGGCTGCGACTACTGACTGACAGGAGCACCACACTCAATGGCGACTCTCGGCTGCGACCGATCAGCGCCCGATAGCAAGGCACCCGTGTTCAAAAGCCCGAGGCAAAAGAGCAGCAGGGGGAGGAGCAGGTCAGAAGGGAGGTCACGGGCAGGTCAACATAAGTGAGCTCAGGTCACTAGCTTTGCCGTGTTCTTTGCAAGGCAGCCAGCCGTAGACGTTTCAGTCAGCTACTTACTCCGACTCTCTCGGTTAGTAGCTTGCCACACACACTAGCGCTGCCGTCAGCGTCTCACGGTCCGGAAGCAAATGGCCATTCTTTACGCAATTGGCCAGCCTATCGAAGCTGGCTACCGACCGTGACCGTGGGCAGGTGGCACCAAAGTGGCAGGTGACAGAAGATAATGAATGAATGGACCTGACCAGCCCAATGCAATTAGGACATTGGTGTTGGGCTCACCAACATCCCGAGGAGAACGATGGGACCTAAAAGTCAGCCAAGTTACCTTGAAGCAGATTTGCTTGCTTGACACTGAACCAGCTAAGGTTGAAGGGAGGCTCGATGCTGAAACATCGCAGTCTAATATGGCGGTCTCGGCAACATACAAGCCAGTTACACCTGCCTCTCACAGCCTTAAAAGGCAGGACTATGTGGTATGGGCAAAGAAACGCTCGCACCGCTGCTGCCTACGCACTCGTGGCAAAAAAAAGCAAGCAAGCTTCGAGAGACTGCTCAAGTCCCATCTTACGTGTTCACGCGTGTCACGTGAGGTTGATCGTGACTAGCAGTCGAGCCGGTTACGTCACCGTCATGGTTACCACCGACGACGTGAAGCAGCCGCAGCGTGAGCACGCAGTGGCTGCGACTTGAGTTCTCGTTCAGCCGCGTACAAGCGTACTGCAAATTCTTCTGCCCTGCTGCAATCAGCCTGGCAGCGTCCTCCGCCGAGCACACGCACACCGATCGCAGGTCTACGAACGAAAGGCCAGTGCAATAACGAGCTGCAACGTACTCGCGAGGCGACACACGAGAGCCGAGCGAGAACAACTCCAGGCAGCGGATGGACAGCGTGGAGATGGACCGGACGGATGGGGGGGGGGGGGAGTTACGATGGCAGCAGCAGCCCTTCCTGTCTCCTATGAAGAAGCTTTGGGTCAACATCGTAGCTCGAAACGAAGGACAGGCACACCGCAAAGTTCACATGCATTCCCTTTGGTCTTAGGGTCGACCGAGTCCTCATACGATTCGCTACATTATTTCACACAATTCCCGGTCTTACTCTTGACGTGCAGCAGCCAAAGTGTGCCATTTATTACGAGATTAAGATTAATTATCATCAACATTAAAATTATTATTACATTACAAGACGAATGCAATCGCCAACAACCCTGTCCTACGGATCAGCTGTGAAAAACCGGCATCTCTTAAGAGCCATAGCAATGAGTCAACAAATGTACATAGGTGAGCCATAAAGGGGCGATGGGCAGAGTCAGAAGCATAAGGAGAGCCACCGGCATTGATCTGCTGTCGACTGGTGTTTGATTTTAGGTAAAATGTCAGCAACACTAGAAAACATAGTGCAGAAAAAGAAGAATACCCACACCCGACAGCTTTAGAGAAGGCGCAAAGATTAGAGATTAGACAAAAGGACGTGGCAATTAAAAACTAAAATAATGATGATTTTGATGGTACCCTTAAGAGAACCACAACTCTTCCAGGCACTACATGCACACACACACAATCACATGCATGTGCAAGCGCCCAAAAAGTCTACAACCTAATAATAATAATAATAATGCACTTGATAAAGCGCCCCCAGAGAACTCAATCTCTTTCTAGACGCTTTACATTTGCTGCAAAGGGAACCGCCTAGGTATAACTGCAAACACACCTTTGTTTTACTCCTTGGCCAGCAAAATTTCACCAAGTCATTCCCGAATTGGCAAATCGACCAACAAACTTAAAAACAACCCATGATGCTAGCAGCATCATGGATTGTTTTTAAGTACAAAAAACATGAAAAAAGCAAGCTTAGAAATTTCTCGGGGCTAGCGGCATAGTTGCTATTTTTAAAGGATATTTTGTTGCAACGTCTGAACACCATAATACAAAGTCTGATTTAATGGATATCCCTATTATTATCTTTCTAAGAATGCATATTACTGTGTATGGCACGGCCTCTGTATTATTCTAGGATTAAAAGTTGAAAAGGGGCACGGCATTTGCCGTCCTTCAACGGGGCCTCCTTGAGCTGGCTTGCCCCCTATTCCTACGCCGCGACCGTCACGATGAAGGAAGTAATGCTTTTGTTTCCGCTCAACGAGCAACCGCCGAGCTTGCGCCGAATGAACACTTGTGATGTTAATCTATAACTGATCATTCACCCAACTATTTGGGCATGGACAGTCGTAGCCACACATCACGCTGCTCCCATCAATGCACGGAATTAATGGAGCAGTTATTAGAAAAACCGTTTTAACAGCATTCAGTTAGAAAAAGCAATAAAGAATCCTTTAAACGGTTTCCTAGGTCTTGACTGGCTCGCCGTGCCAAATGTAGGGAGAAGAGGAGCAGAAAGGTGACTGTTGTCAGCTAATAGCTTAATCTTAACATATTAATCTTAACTAATCTTAACGTATATCATCTGTCAGTCTGATGGCAATGCACTGGGCCGGCAGAATCTACAGTACTGAACCCTGTCCACTCCAGCTGCATTCACCGAGGCAGGCAAACGACCGGAGATAAGGCAGGCGAACGGCTGCACACGCTAGCAAGCGGGCTGCACCCAGTGGCTGACCTTTGACATAAGGTTGGCCGCGCCCGTCCTCGGCCATCTTGAGCAGCTTCCGGCGGACTGGCACACCACGGCTGCTCGGCGCAGGCTCCAGAAGGTCGTACAGCTGCTCATTGTGGATCTCGGCAAAGGAGAGCCAGACTGAGTACTGCGTGGCCTCGCGGTCGGCCAGTGCACCGAGAGCCGAGTTCTCATTGTCACAGCAGTCGTCGGCTGCATCAGAAGCTGCATCTGCACTCAAATCACGTGCTAGTGACGCCAGATCAATGCGACAAAGTCACTGCAGGTCAGCAGCCGAGAGAGAGAGAGCCGTGAGCAAGCACGCTTGCCGTGAATGCCTGGTTACAGATCGGTTAGCGGACGCCATGGGTATGCACAACAGGCACCGCAGCAAAGTGTGGCCGCAATCTAGCAGCGCGCACAAGTTTACAAGTACCTATGCCAATTTCGTCCGCCTCTGACACCAAGGAGGTCTGCGAGGAGTGCGCAAACGAGGAGGTCTGTGACATGAATGTCGAATCGAAAGGTAGTTTCTAAAAAAACAAACAAGTCACAACGGCTTTAACATACCTGGCAGCTTTCTGGCAAACCAAACATAAACATAAAGTGCAAGTGCAAACAAACAGTAGGAGAGCGATGAAGAAAGGGAAAAAAAAAGCTAAGAGCACGACTGAAAGAAAAAAAAAAAAAAAAAACGACTAAAAGAAAGAAAAAAAAAAAAAGCTAAGAGCACGACTGCTGCCAGAGAATCCGTTGCAATTTTTTTGGTTGGTCACCCGAGTTTCGTTGCTCATAGTCGCACGGGAAGCATTTGTCCTCATTTATATGACCTGCTAACAACCAAGCTGGCATGAAAAACGCTGTCAAAAGGCTCAAAATGGCTTCACACCCATACTCTGCTCCACACTCGGAAAGCATACCTACCTGCTGCCTGGTGTGCAACACTCACAACGACAGACACCGGACGTCTGCTTGAGCACTGCTCACCGCCCTTCACACCCGAACTACCTGGCATAATGAGTGCAGGCAGCCACAAGCAGACAGGCAGACAAAAGCTGCTCGGGCCTTATAGGAGGTATAAGGCACTCAGTACATATTTGTCTCCTAATATGGAGGCAAATATGTACTGAGTGCGTGCACACACACACACAGGCGCGCACACACACCTGACTCAGAAGAATGACCTAAAGGCGTAGGCGCACGCCTAACTTCTCTCTAAACACTGATCAGCAACATTCGCAAAGCTATGGCAGCACAATTTTTCAAATAGAACTACGATATAACCAATATACTCGTTATGGGCAAACCTAGCGTTACTCAGAAATTGAAAACCCAGCTCTCTAAATGGACTGGGCACAATATCTACGCAACGACAACTACTCTCCTACTGCCAACTATGGCACATCCTTCTCAGCGTTCCTGAGCTGCTACTTCCACGCTACACACAACCTCAACTGCTCTCCTGACTCTGCTATGCTTTCCACTTTCTCTTTGTTGCGTGAGACAAAGTCTGTTGGCTACCGAATTCGTACCGAAAGCCACTTAGGCTGTGAGTACGCTATACACAAAACTCTCCTGGGTAACACCCATATGGTCTTGATGACTTTGTGGAGTTACTGACGGAGATACATTACATTACATCTACTGTTGCCATTGGGTGTAGTCTAGGCATCCTGCTCCACGACGATCTCTTAACTAGATGGCCTCATCAGCTCCACCATGCAATCAGATACATTTAAGATACTTAGGGGAGGACACCACAGCCAAGCTGCATTAGATAAACCCAACTTAAATGAATTAGATGCACCTAATACATCAGTGAAAGCCCATCATGGCTTCTGTAAACTAGCTACTTCTTGCAGATCTTCCTGCCTGAGCACTAAGATGCATACATTTGATGCAAAACTAGGCAGCTAGGGCTGTCTGCCGTTCAGTTTTTAGAAAGAGGTAAATTCTTTCGGAGTGTCATACAAATTACTTAGTATTACTAAGCAGGACAGTACTTAGGCACAGACCACGCTGTCTGAAGTCCCCATAAATTAATAACCAATATCACTAGATTCGGCTAAAAACTCAAAAGAGGATATGTTGCACAATCCAGAAGGCAGTGGAACGAATGGTGTGCTCACTCACCTCGACATTCAGAACCGATGATTTGGCTGCAACCTCTGCTGCAGCTTCTTTCGAAGAGAGCCTTACAACATCGGCAAACAGCCTCGGCTTAAGGTCCATGCCAGGGTACAATTTGCCATCAAGACTGGCAAATATGTGATTCAACGACCGGGGAATTATTCCAGGCTCCTTGGCACTGCCTGCAATCAGAAAGACAGTGGACGTGTCACTCTACCAACCAATGGAAAACACAGCAACTGTTGCACGCCACGCGAGGGCCAGGGCTTCGGGCAGAGAAACAGCCAACGAATGAATGGTTGACACTCGCTAGCGACCGCCACGGCCCTGCCTCGGCTAGCTGGCGCAGCAGCCGGCACGAGGCAAGGCAGCCAGTGCTCAGTTCGACAGCAGTTCGGGCAGCAGCGATAGAGGTCATCTTTCGAGCTCTCGCAATAGCACCCGGAAGCACAGGGATCAATCGTCTGATCGCACCTTGCATGGTGAACGTCTTGCCGGAATTTGTCATGCCGTACGCGAAGACGAGGCAGTCGCGACCGGAGAGGAATTGCTTCACCGACGGCAGCACGCTCGTGTCGAACACGGCCTGCTGCGAGCTGGTCTCGTCAAACACCTCCGTGAACGTGTACGTGGTCAACATGTGCATCTCCGCCGCCAGAGGATTGCCTCCAACGGAGTGCACGTGCTCCCTCAGCGAGCCGAGTGACACTGCTGTCTTGCCCACTATTTCATAAGGACGCTGCAGCAAAAAACGCAAGTGAGTGTTATGTAATGTAATGTAGCTCCGTCAGTAGCTACACAGAGACTACTTAGGTGTTACTCTCGAACATCAGCTTATTGCAACAGCCAATTATCTTGCTGGAATAATGACTCGGCATGGCGGAACAGACTTAATCTCACGCAACAAAGAGAATGTGTGAGAAGCATAGCTGAGTCAGGAGGGCAGTTGAGATGGTGAGTAGCATGGAAGTAGCACTCCGGACGGTGGAAAGGATGTGCAGTAGTGGGCAGCAGGAGAGTAGACGTCGCTTAGTAAGATTTGTAGAAGTGAGTTTCGCAAAAAGGTAAACTTGATTTGATAGCGTCCTTACATATCGGCCGAAGAGCCTTCGTGGCTATCACAACTGCTTGCAGTGGACAATCAAAGATCACCCACTGCAGGACTTGAGTCCACGACCTGAGTCGGGAAGAGTGAGCACCTCACCTCCCGGGCTAAGACCCAGGAGAATAAGACGTTACGAGAAAAAAAGAGAGCTCTAGGCACCCCTCAAAATGAAGATTCAGACATCGATGAAGATCTACACATTTGCCACACAGGTTTAGCCCAGTGGAAAGGCACTTGGCAGTAACGACACGGGTAAAAAAATCCTAGCTGATTTAACAGCCTCTTTTTGTATAGCGACAGAAGCCTTTACGGCTATCACCACCGCTTGCAGTGGCGATAAAGAATCGCCCGCCGCAGGAATCGAACCCACGACCTCGGTAGTGAAAGCAACCGCCTTACCTGGTGTGCCATCACGGCTCACCTCAAGCCGTTCTGCACACTTGGAAGCACGGGGGGGGGGTATAATTAAATATATAATTCATTTATAATGCACCCTAAGAGAACTTATTCTCTATTCAGGCACTTCATATATGCCTCGAGGCTCGAGCCCACGACCTCGGCCGGGGCGAGCACCTTCACCGCTCGGACGGTTAAGGTTTTATATTCATTTAAGGTATATATTCATTTACCTTAAAAAAAATACTAGCTGATTTAACAGCCTCTTTTTGTATAGCGACAGAAGAGCCTTGGCGGCTATCACCAACGCTTGCAGTGGTGATAAAGGATCGCCCACCACAAGATTCGATCCCACGACCTCGGGGCCGAGGTCGTGAAAAGCAACCGCTTTACCCAGTGAGCCATTACGGCTCACCTTACATATTCATTTACCTTACATTCGAGGAAAGACGAAAGCATCACGATGTCATCGGAAGTAGAAACAAAGACATACGATACCAGGTGAGAGCATAGTAACAACAATAAGTCATTTGCATTGCGCCTTAACGGAATAGAATCTCTATATTAAGGTGCAGTACAACTTGAGGCAAGAGAGCTGTAACAAATAGTAAATGATTAGAAGGTATCGAGCTTATTCAAGCATGCACAAGACACTCACGGTCCGTGGCTTGTCAGACACCTGGTTATGGTAATAGGCACTGAATCATGCACAGGTAAGCACTTAAAAGAAAACCTAAAAAAGGACAAGTTCACTGGGGCATTACACATCGCTCTTGCCATACGACGACGTACAGTTTCGTAACACACAAAAGAACCATTCACTCGCTCAGAGCAAGGGTTGCTTGCGCTGAACAGTTCGGTTTACAGCTTCTTTTGGAGAACCAGCAAATCAGGAGATAAATGATGCATTAAACAAACATACCCATTCGGTAGCATACAAAACAACCCATTCAGACCATCGTGCAAAAGAGAACGATTATTTATAAAGCGAAGTACCGAAAGTGAAACAGGCAAACCGAGCAGTGGTAATAATAATAAGACACCTGATAAGGTGCCCGCAGAGAACTCAAATCTCTTTCTAGGTGCTTCACATTTGCTGCAAAGGATATACGGTCGAATGGTGAGTAGAAATATCATGCTTGATAAACAACATGAATAACATGGTTAGGGGTGACATGCACAGGGTCAGCATGCAAGTGCGGTGAGTGGCAGGATGCAACTGTGTCAGCTTGCATAAGCCCATAAAGGACGATTCACAGGGACCCATTAAATGCTGTCATAAATAGGTGCTAGGCAGCAGGCAGGCAGCAGCAAATGCCCACAGTGAATCAGGGCTGAGACAGCACACTGAGAGACCCGGGCATCACGACTTGTGCCAGCCAACCGGCTGCTATGCCTGCTGAGATAGAAGACGATTCGGGCGACCCAAGTCCCACCAATGTGGCAAAACAAGCAAAAAGTATGAACACCCTCGATCTCGACGCTCGAATTAAACCAGCTAGGGACGGGGCAGGTTTGCAGCTGTGGTCCATCAGCCAGCCATCGATTAGCTGCGACCGATGGGGGAGCAATTGGAACGCTGGCCTGCAGGGGAGAACGGCTGCACGCTATTGGGCTGCGAGCCTCAGCGGAATACACGGTCGTTGAAGTCCCATCGGTGCTTGCGTGTATCGTCACTGACATTTCAACCACGAACTTGCTGCTTCCTTTAACACGTGTAAGATCAAGAGCTGAATAGGTATCCAGGACACTCGCATCCCAATCTCAAAAGCCAGCCCCGTTCACTCAATGGCAGAGTCACCCACTTATTTACTGCAGCACTTCTGGGTTCTGAGTCGTTAAGCCCAGTTATAATGTAGCAAGCGCTTAACAAGTAAAGCCCGCTCGTCCCACCCATAATGCAGAGCAGCCAGGACGTGGTCCACTTATGCCTTAGTACAGCGAGATGACTGATGTTACCTTTTTGTTAGCATAGCCCTCGACTTCCTGCTAATGCTATCGCTTAAAGTGTGAACCGAATTTTTGGGAACACTACTTCAAAGTCTGCGCGAGTTGGTGGGTAAAAGAGCTGGCATTTTCCACTTCTGCCTAGAGCCACTAGAACTCGGCGCGGTGGCAACAGGCTCCGAAAAAGTCGCACGGCACACACTTCCGGCATAGCAGAGGCAGACTGTGGTGGAGGCCAGCCATCGTAGTGCAGTCGGAGTCGCCGGCTAGTGCCGCCGATCGTGCTAGCGCGCTCGGATGTCGCCCACGCGACTAACACAATGACGCAAGGGGGCGGGCGGAGGTCGTCTTACCTTTTTGTTGCCTTTGGCTACGTCATCGGCAGTGAACGGCCGCAGGCGAAGGTACACAGCTATGGCCTCGGTCTGCGAGCCGCCGCCAGCTTCGGATGGCGCGTCGCTCGCCGTCGACGTCTGGTCCTCGGCGCCCTCGTAGTCAAGCCGTTTTCTAATATCGTCAAAGTTCATTCTGAAAGTGAAGCGAAGGCTTCCCGCTTAGCTTACGAAGAAGGTCACGATGCCGCCAAGGCGCACAAACAAACGGCCAGGGTGGGCGTCAAATGAACTGGTCGGCGGGGGGGGGGGCAGCAAACACGCCGCCGGCGTTGCGATGCCAGGCTGAAAAACGGAGGCGATCCTTTTTCCCATATTACTTGTTAGCTACGCAAAGCGGTCACAGCTAGTCGGAACGGTTAGGCGCGTACTGGCGGATGGCAGCGCTGAGCGAACGGGTAGTGCGGGAGGGCGGGCGGGCGGCAAGCACGCTCTACGAAGAGTCCAGATGACTTCTTTTGCGATAAACACAAGCCCTGCATACCTATTTTCTCAGTCGGGGCACGCGATAGAACGACCTCGTGCTTACTCCGCATCCATTTGACGGCCGAAGATAATCGACCGCGCGGCACCGCGTTTGAACGAATCGTATTCGAGGCCGACCAATCGCGGCTTGTTGAGACCGGAAGTACACGCTCGCTGTACTGATATTGGGCGGGATTGTGGTGGCTGCCGCCAGAGCGAGCCGCGGCGTGTGACATGCGGCTCGCGATTGATGCGCGAAGCGTGCTCATTAGCATGCGCGTTGTCCCCTCCAAAATTTATTCCTCTAAATGATTTAGGCCCAAGGTTAGCGACGGAGTAGCTTGGCCCACTATAACTTATAAATCCATTCGGGCAAGCAATGTCGCAGGCAGCAGAATCGCCGCCACCTGCGGAGGTAGTGGAGCAGCGAGGTTTGGGCAACAGCGCAGTCGCGTAGCGCACGCAAACCGAATATTCAGCATTGGAGCGCCGCCGCGAAATTACCGGAAATCCGGGCACACTTTCGCTGCGGGGCACATTTTGGAAAAAAAACGCCGTCTCGCGCCAGTAAAATCTTGTTCGGGTGGAAGAGACCGGAGCACGACAATCGATGGCGCACGGAAATGAGGGCTAAGGAGAGGGTTAGACTCCTCTATATCCGGCTGCAGGGGAGCGGGGAGGGGACGGGGTGCTGGGCTGCTGCAGCCGCTCGAGTCCCGCACGCTCGTAGCGCTCGCTGTAGCCCCCCAACCCTAGGAAGTTCGCAGCCCGTCCCCGCTGGTGGACGTCCACCTGGCTACCGGAGAGGTGCTGCTGCCAGCCTTTAAGTTTTTAGGGATGTCGGCGCGGCTGACTCTCCGGTGATCGAAGCAGCTAAAGCTCACTAAAGTTTTCGTCTTCCTTGTCGCACCGAGTGTCGCCGCGCAGATATCCTCCCAAACAAAAGGAAAAGGCCTACATTTATTTCGCTGCCTTAACGGAGGTCAACTTCAATCGCCGCGGGTGGGTCAGCCGCGCCGAAATCCCTAAAACGTACGCTACTAATGTCAGGCGTCTCGTCTTGGGCACGCCGCTTCGAGTGCATTATTATTATTATTTCAGTCTCCAATGGGGACCAAAACATACTAAAAATAGTCTCTTCAACGCTAAGCTTCACTTTCAGCTCTAGGCCACCAGTCCGGAGCCGATCTCTTGAGCTGGGGCTGACAGCTTCAAGAATTACAGGTTTACAATATGGCAGCCCTGGGTTGTGGCCCAGGCAGTTAAGGCGCTTGTCTTCGACCGAGGTCGTGGGTTCGAGCCATGCAGCATACGTTACGCGACTGGACAGAGATTAAGTTCTCTTTGCCCGCTATACAAATAAGTTATATTTATATACTATATGCTGTACTACGAGCAGCTCACTGCAGCCTGCGAACTGCGCTTCGCTGAGTCATAGCAGTTCAACAACGCTGCAGCAACTTGCTGCTTGACTGAAGGGCTCCATTTTGCCACTAGACGCGAGTGGGCCATCTTGCCGCGTGACAAATTTTCTTGCTTTAATCAGTAAAGATACGATATACTATGTACTATTTACGCATAGTAGTTGGTAACGGATTCATGCCTCTATAGCTCAGTGGTAGAGAACCAGCCCTGCAAATTGTGGTCTTGGGTTCGGTCGCCAGCGGTGGCTTCTTTTTACTGGGCAGTGATAGCCCGAGAGGTAAGGTATTCGTTCTTAGTGACCGTGGTAGCGGGTTCGAATCCTGCAGTCGGTGATTCTGTATGTCAGCTGCTGCAAGTGGCGGTGATAGCCCATAGGGGTCTTCTCCCGCTATACAAGCTATTTAATCAACTAAGATTTTTGCATGCCCCTAATACGAGAAACTGTTAGGATAGGATAGAGAGGACTGATGGTCATTTTAGTCTTAGATACAAATTTAGTGACAGTTCAATTAGGCTAGGAAGGAAAGAGAACGTACTAGTCATAACAAGTTATTTTTATAGCGCTCTAAGAGAACTAAAACTCCGTCTATGTGCTTTACAACTAACTGCAAGAGACCAATAATGTAGACTTAATGACATGTTTTTGCACAAGCATTCACTAGCAAGCAAGGATCTACGTAGGTAAGAATTCAAAAGCAAACAACAAGACATCTTGGGCATTAAGTTCTGAGTCAGTTAAATAAATGTAATATCATAGTTATTAACGGTCTCACCTAAGCCTTGCCTGGCCTAGGGCAGACAAACGGCAGCCAAACTTGTCGTTGAAGACACCGCAAATGTGAATGGGCCAACCGGATCAATTCCTGATGTTGATTTTTATTATGAATATTTAAGAGGCAGGGCAAGCACAATGCAAAAAAGTATTGCACCATCAACCTCTACGATTTTGAATGTACAGCGTCGAATTTACCATAAACGGATATCAGAGCTGATCCGCTATCAGCCGCTGACCAATGGGAAGAAACCCCGTGCGCATACTGCATACTGCAAAATGCAGTCTCCTAGTTAAAATTAAATTTCACTGGAAAAAGCCTAAAAGTCGAGAATTTACCTCAAGTGAGAAAGTGCAAACCTCTAGATAACCGTGGATCCGGAATAAACAAGAGAAAAGTACGTAGAATATATATATATATATATATATATATGTTGTATATATAATAAGCCCAAGTTCAATGGGTATATGCAATAGGTACTGGCGGTATATTTCGCTTCGGTGGGTACGCTGCCACTCTAGGTATAGCGATCGGATCCCTAGACTTTGGCAGAAGCTGATGACGTGCCGTCTGCTCGCTACACGCTCACCTGAGAAGAGACGACTAAAGGTTTCACATTATTACAGGTACGTGATTTTTTATAATTTAAAATTTAAAGCTGAAATAGTAAGGAGCTTAGTATTCCTGAAATGCGAAACCTTTTAATCCTTCGTTGCCTGTGGTATTTTGCTGCCACGGCTTCGCTTGGCCGATCGTCTGAAACGTAGTTTTTTCATTTAAAGTACTTGCAGCGTGCCGGGCAATATGTACCGACGTGGTAAGCGAATGGTGTGTGGACAGCAATGTGGTGGGCAGGCATTTTTCTAGAGAGATACATTATAAAACTAGCTACTTTAATTTTCAAAATGGCGTCACGGTCGCATCGAGTGCTTGCTTCCAAGCCCGAATAAAAACCACGCTAGCAAGACACCATGCTACCTCATTCAACAGGTGTATTTTTGACAAGAACCCGAAAAACTTCTGAAGTCTAATAAAAGACGTAGAATAATAATTCATTTATTTATTTTATAAAAATTAATTGTATACACAATTAGAGAGCTCTAAGCACACAAACTTCGTGGTCAATCGCTTTTTTGAGGCTGGTATAGGTGACAAGTTTTCTCAAATAGGAATCTACGGGTTATTGAAATTTGCATTCGGCTATTTCTCAGACATTCTCATGGAATAAATGTGAAAGTCTTTTTTACCTATACAAGTTACTCTTCTCGAAGTGCTACGCGGTAATCCAGAGCACGACGTCGAGGAGCCGGAGATTACTTAGGATTGCTGATTGTACAGTCTTAGAAAACTCAGCGTCGATAGCATGAAACGGCCTGTCCATGCCGCCCGTGCTCTTTTTAATGTGCCGCTTGCTGATTTAATTTCGGGCATCTTTTTTTCTGTCAATATTCTTCTAATATAACAGCTATTTTTCAGAATATTTGTAATGTTTCCAGGACAGGTAGGGCTGATGCCTGCTTTTTAAGGAGACGCTGCAATGCTGCGTTAGAAAGCTCATGGACTTTCTCTCTCTCTCTCTCTCTCTCTCTCTCTCTCGAGCAAATAAAAAGCGCACCGTAAGCGCTGTCGAAGTTATGAAACCACTCGGAGCCACAGCCCCTTACCCGAAACGGCAGCCAAGTTAATTAATGGCTCCTCACCGAAAAGGGTGCGTGCATCACTTTTGGCCGCTCAGCTAATATGGAGTCGTCTGTTTAATAATAAAATAAATACTAGCTGATTTGACAGCCTCTTTTACTTAGCGAACGAAGAGATTTTACGACTATCAACACCGCTTGCAGCGGCAATTACGGATCGCCCGCTGCAAGATTAAAACTCGTGACCTCGGGACCGAGGTCGTCAAACGCAATCGCCTTACCCAGTGTGCCGCCGCCGCTCACTTTGGCTGATCTGCTATGGGCACTGTATTCGTAGTATGCTGTTCAGCAAGGTCTCGCTATCGTGTGCTTATATTTACGTCAAATAAACACGCTTTTAATTGTCTTTAGCTTACGGTTTAGGATTTTGGGCTTAGTATTAAATGATTGTACGTTTTGGGATTTAAGGCTTATGGTTTGCTGGTTAGGTTTTGTATTCTTTGGGTTCGAGTTTTTGTGTTTATAGAGTTTAAAACATGCTTATTTTATGTAAATATAAATATGCGCTGGCGACCGCGTTGAAGAGCTTAATCCTAACAGTCGACCATTAGACGTAAAACCATTAAATACTAATAATAATACATAATACATCTCAAAGCGCAACAACCATTAAATACTAAGCCAAAGATCCTAAACCCTAAGCTAGAAAGACAACTAAAGCGTGTTTATAGAACGAAAAATACTAACACACGCTGGCTACCAAGTTGAACAGTCTGCTATGAGCACTGTGCCCATAGCAGATCTGACGTTGCTGTAAAATAGTAATAATAATAATAATACAATTGTATAGCGCCCTCGGAGAACTCTCTAGGCGCTTTGCAGATACTGCATATAAAGCGTTACCAAATGTTAGGTGGTAGCATCTGCAAGCAGCAGGCGCAGTGTAAGGCATAGTTCAAGCAAACAGGAATTAATGGGATTCCGATGGCGGTCAGCGTGGAGACATCGAGACCAGCCAATTAGGAAGCCGCGAGCGGCATGTATCGCGGCCTTCGCTAGCCTTTCGCCCCCGCCGGCGGCGTGAAGAGGAGATCGCGCTCGCGCGCGCCTGCGCACTCGAGCGCGGCGTGAGCCTCGTGCGTGAGCCGCGTGCGTGAGCAGCAAACCGAGCCATTGAACTTCGCGCGGCAGCGTGCGCTCGAGCGAAGCGCCGCGCGAGCCGAGCGACGCGCAAGAGGACGCGCCAGAGGTTGCTAGCGGAGCGCGGTGCAAGTCGGGGCACACGTCGGGACGCGTACTTAAAGTTCCAATCGCCGGTCTTGAACTGGCCGGCCGAGTTCATGGGTCAAGCTTTGGCTGCTGCTGCTCCCGGTCGAAGTGGCGCGAGAGTGGTCGAAGTGGCGCGTCTTGTCCGTGTCTATGAAAGGTTTTGCAGCTGATCCCCGCTTCGCTATGGAGCTCCGCTGTGCGGCCACTTCCGAGCAGCTATGAAAGAAGCCGGCGCAACGGAAGTATATAATAATCTCACCGGGAATAATCTCATTGTGACGTCACCGGGGGCCGCAGCGGATTGGCGCCCTGCCGGGTACCGACGTCGTGGTTTCGAGGAGCGTGCCAGGATTTACCGCAGTGCGCTCGGCAGAGAGCAAGCGTGATCGCGCAGGGAGCGCGGAATTCAATTAATGATTGGTGAAATGGCGTGTCGCTAAAGGAATGGAGGAGGAGATGCAGGAGGAAATTCCGTATATTTTATCGGTATAAGCCCCGCCCCCCGGCCTCCGCCACCACCGCCCGAATAAGCGCCCCAAATAGTTGGGAAGATTTTTTTTATCCAATGACTGAGCAAACTGAAGAATGGCTAGACTAATAAGAATCCCTTATGCCGCTCTCACTGTCCTCTGCATCAGGACGGTGGTGATACCCCCTTCATCTTCCCCGTTCATATCGTAGGAATGAAATTTGGTGGAAACTTCGTTATCGTAATTGTTATCGTCACTCTCTTCACAGACTGCGTCATCTTCCATTGCGTCCATTTCATTTGAAGTGCCACGCTTCTTAAAGTTCTGAGTATAGTCTCTGGCTTTGCGCTGTTCCAGGTCTCCATCACTCACTCACAGACCTGATCAATTAATGGCTTCTTGATCTTTCCTGCTGGTGACAAGTTGTCACCCGATTGGCCCATTATCCATCTGGTCAAATTTTCTCGTAAGGCCACTTTTTTTTTTTATTTATTTAGGGATTTATTTAGTGATAGGGATTTTAGTGATTTAGTGATGCTTGCATCCAAAGGCTGCAACTGACTAGTCAGACCACCCGGAATAGGAATAACTGCCAGCTTATTTTTCATTTCAGCTTCCACTTTCTTGTCTTCGTCATTTAAATGTCCCCAGAACGAATGAAAGACGAGCAAGGCCAGTTTTTCAAAATATCTTTCGGTCGGCAGCAAAAAATCAGTGAAAAACTGTATTGGCCATTCCCTTGATGTTTATCCAAGCTTTTTCGTAATAGCTTGGAATATGGCTCCAGCCTATCTGTCAGATATACTACCCCATCAGGCCAAGCATCGTACCACCCGCTTTTCGGAATCCAACAGTCTACAAATACCCCGTACAAACCTTAAATTTTCTGGAGACCGTGCATTTAGTTCATATGCTCCTACAGCCTGGAGCTCCCTCCCGACCTGCGTCAGAACATCCCCTGACCTGACCACATTTAAAAGGAACCTAAAAAAACACCTATTTAGGACAGCATTTAGTGGGTCCCTGTGATTCGTCCTTGATGTGCTTATGCGTGCTGACACTGTGCATTCTGCCACTAACCACATTTGCATGCTGACCCTGTGCATGTCACTCCTAACCATATTATTCATTTCGTTTGTTTTTCAAGCATGATTTAACTTACCATTCAATTGCATTTCACTTTACAGCAAATGTAAAGCGCCTAGAGAGAGATTAAGTTCTCTGAGGGTGCTTTATCAAGTGAATTATTATTATTATTAATTATTATAATCTGTTCATTTGGCAGCGAGTTTGGTCGGGAAATGACCACCGGCTTAAGTTTTGTGCCATCTGCTGCACATGCCAACACTACGAAGTATCGGCTTGTTTTGTTTCACATAGTTTTCATCGATACTGTCTTGGCTCCTTAATCATTAACAGCTCTATTGCTGAGGGTTTACCATGCTACAGGTGCCTCATCATATGATAGATCTCGAACATCTCAAGGTTGTGTTCGGTACGAAGCTGAATTGTAAACTTGTGGAAGTTAAAGTGCTTTCCTTCATATTGTTATGGCACTTGCGCACCAATTTAGTCCGTGTTCTCATGGCCAGGCCCAGAAATTTCATAAAATGATAGCACCACTTTACAATTCATGTAAAGTTCGCAGCTCTTCTCTCCAAAGCAATCTTCTTGGCTTCCCACAGGATCACCTTGGTTGACACCGCTATTCCATTTTCTTATAGTTCAGCTACTCAAGTTTTAAAATCATTCTCCACCTCTTGCCATTTTGTGCAGATTTTCCTCGACGTACCTTTTATGCCTCGGAAATTTCTTTCAGAGCCTCTTCTTTCATTCTCCATCTTCTGATTGTTCGGCGGTCTGGTACAGGTTCAAACATTCTCTCTGCTGCATGATTGCCAGTGTCCTTTGCATTCTGAAGTACTTTTAACTTGAAGCCTGCAAAATAGGCTTGTCTACTCCGATTTCCGGTTTTTGCGGGTTCCAACTTGATCCTGGTCATCGTGGCCGCCGCTGTCGCTGCCGACGTCGTCGCCTCCTCCACCGTCGTCACGTCCTCTGCCAATGTGGTGGCGGCTCTCGTAGTGACGTCCGTCGTCTTTGTGGCCACCTCCGTCGTCGTTTTGGAGCGTCCGTCGTTTTTTTGCCGGATCTCTTGGTTCCGCCATCCAGGTTGTCATTTGTGCAGTCATCGATCTCAACGACACCATCATCTTCGTCCTCCATCGTGAGGGTTTTTCGAGTCTGCGGATTGTCAAATTTTTGTTGATAAACAAGTCGATTGAACACATTTTGGTGGCCAGTTAATCTTTGCTGTGTGGCATTCAAAATCCGTACGTTGTTTAACGAAATATTGAAGGTAAAACGTTAACCTCCCGTATTTACGATGAGCCCACCTCTCCATTATCTGATCCAAAATTTAGCAAAAAAGAGGGGTTTATAAACGGTAAAATACGGTACGTCTGTTTACGCACCCCTCGAAGGTCTCGCTGGAATTAGATGGAAGCGATCGTATCAATGCGCGGTGTGGTCTATAGATCTAGCTTCAGACTGCATGCACAGGGGAGCGGAAGTCAAAGTAGCACAAACTATTTGGCTGTATTAGAATTAGGATTGCAAAGAAAAGACTTTGAATATGAGGCGAAGGATGTGCAGAGGCGTAGCGAGGCCTCTCGGCGCCCGGGGACAAAGCTGCAATTGGCACCCCCTCCCCTTGTCGAAAATTGCAGCAAAATAGCTCCACAACAGAAGAAAGGCAAACAACACACGCTAGCAGGCCTATCCGGTCGAGGAAGTTTTATTAACTGTATTACAGGTACAAGGTATCTATTACAGCTTTAACTTGAGGTAAATGTTTCTGGCCTTGGACAAAATAAACTGGTCTATCACAGTTTGAAAATCAATGTTTTCTAGTGTTTTCTCTCTATGCTTCTCAAAGCAAAAACGGTAAGTCGATCGTACCCAAGTGAGGCTCTGCGATAAGACAACGCTATCTTCAGCTTGCTAAGTAAAAGTTTACAACTGGGAACTCGTGCAGCTATGCTGAGAAGAACTCACAAGGCAACTCACAAATTAGGAAAAACATCTCCATAACTGACAGTGAAATATATGAGTTCGAGTGGTGTCTTTAGTGCCGAGTCGTGACGCGTGGTAAGAAGCATTTCATAGCAAAATATTTCGTTGTACCGCTCTGTTCCATCAACGTCTGAAAAATAGAAGCCTCCAAGATCTAGACATCGCCGGCGGATTTTGCTCTATTCAAGTGTCTTAAAAAGACTCCCAACTCCCAACATTAAACAAAATTTGACATCAAGGTCTGTGAACCAGAAAAAACTAGCTGTAATATCTTGTCGGATATAATGTCCTTCGTGATTCTTGAAATCTTTTCCTCTGCAGTGAGACCTAGATCTCGAGAGGGTTCTCCAGGCATCTGCGTCCTTCGGCAGATTCTCCGTTTGTCCACACAATTCACAATTTCTTTTGGCATCTAGTAGTAATTCTTGGAACAGGTCTTCTCGAAGTCTTGACAACTCAATCTCAAGAGAGTGACGGTCCCAACAGGCGTTTTTGAAGTTCATCTTTGGATCCTGCAGTCTTTTTGATTGTGGTCAATCTTCTTTAGGATGCTATACCAAAATGGCATCAGAGTCAAAAGGTTCAAAATACAATGTAGGAGACTGCCAGCTTCCCCTCTTGTTTCAACTGTTCCGTGTGTGTCCTCAAAAGTTGCTCCAAGAGACCTACAATGCTGTTCAGTCCATCAGTGATAGCTTTCAGAGCTTCATTTTTGCATCCTCCACTCTTGCACTGCACCTTGTTGCGGAGTCACGTTTGATAGTGACGGCTAAGACTTTCTTCAGTTCATCTTACATCAGAACTGATCTCGAAAAGAATAAGTTGGTGCCCTCTACTGTTCCAAAAAAGGTAATGACGAGGAAATCTTAACTTGCAGCATGAACTCATCTCAAGTTCAAGCTGTGGTTATCTTATCACAGTTTACAAAAATGGCATTCTCATTTCTGGACAGTATTCTCTTTTGGACACCAGCCAAGTGGCCAGACATAACTGCTGCGTTGTAGTAGCACAGCCAGTTAAGTAAGCCTAGCATGTTTGGTCTAATAGTGTGTCAGTGCTAAGCCACGGCATGATGGCTCGCCCTTGACACTACTTAGCAGGCCGGGCTCGCCATTGGCGTGACGCATTCCGCCTGTGGCAGGCAGGATAGGGCGAGCGGATGGGGAGGGCAGTTGGAACGCGGACGGAGGGGAGAACGGTCGTGCGCTTGCTGCGCTGCGAGCGCCGATCGAATACACGGCGGTTAAAGCCTCCTCGGTATTTCGTTTTGGTCGTCGCATGTGTGCCGCCAAAGCGCCAAGCTACTGCTTGATCCATATCTCCAGATGGACTTAATTTAGCTCAGCCAAAAATAATCAAGCCCATCGAAACAAGGGCTCATTTGAAATCAAGATTGGTATTCTAATTGAAAATTAAAGAAAATAAGCACAACCCATTTTGCTTTCGGCGCCCCTTTGGCCGCCTTGGTGTCCGGAGACACATGTTGCCCTGTCCACCCCTTGCCACGCCTCTAGGGATGTGCTATTTCCTGTAGTAAAAATGGCTTTATTCTAAAGCGACGCAGAAAGGTCCATCCCGGAGACGGCGCACAGCACAACAATACCCAGCCGCTTTTCTCTGCGTCCACGTAGCAACTATCTCCAGGGTCATGGGTCATGCAGCTAACAGAACAGCACCCCGATCCTCCACTGCGGTACACTCCCGCCGGTGAACCGCTCAGTGGAGGGCCGGCCCTCCAGCTAATACGGCATCTTATGTTCATACAGCCGTAAAAGTCTGCTATGGGTACAGTGCTCAAGGCCCCCATATGACCAAAACAGCTCGAGCGGGCGCAAGCCACCGCCACAGTGCAGCCCACAACCAGATTTTCTTCGATTGATGAACGGATTATTAGTATTCCATAATATTCACTGTTATATAGCCTGCATAACTTTCGGCGAACGTGAATTTACTTTAATCCGAAAAAAGTAAAAGTAATCAGCTGTCTTAAATATTTACGATATTTACGTCCTGCTGATTTTCGTCTTGAGAACAAGGCAAGGAATATCTTGGATTCAAGGCTCGCAGCGAGCCCACAGGCTGGTCGAAATCTAGTAACAAAACTTGCCGGGTATTTGATCGCTAGCTCAACTACATCCTGAAATATTGGATTACGCTTCTGCTTTGCATTGCAGTTGGTTTGGCTTTGCGGGAGCAGGAAGCAGACGACTCGGAAAGACGAATTTCCGGCCACTACATCCGGATTAATACATCCGGATCGGTTCCGAGTCGTTGCCCTGCTGCTTTGCCTCGTGACGCCATGCCACAAATGCTGTAGTGCCGCATCTCGCCCTTATCGCCGTCTTGCACGGGAACAATATGCCCACGCTTCTATGGCGTTTACGAAATCATGTAAAAAACAAGTTAAGTATTAAAAGGAAATCTAGAAATTGAAGAGCCTAACTATTACCATGGGATTAGCTGGCGTAATTTCTTGGCAGATGCATGCATAAGCCCCGGATGTGATGATGTCTTCCCAAAAGCACAAAGCACTCAGCGGTACATATAATCAGCCCTCACAGATGCATGACAGGATGGCAATAGTGCCTTAAGGCGCCGCTACTTTAGATGATGGCAAACCGTGACAGAAATCAAGAGTGCTCGGCATGTTATAATGAGTTCGTATCCTTACGTATATCTGCCGCATTCAATTGCCGGACGGCCTATTACCCGGTACAAAGCATACGGGTCTCGGTTGTAAGACATTTCCCCCCTGGACATTTGACCCCTGGTGGACCCTTGGACATTCCCCCCCCGACATTCCCCACCCCGGGGGTAGGGCATTTCCCCAATGTTGATGAATGTATAACTAAAAATACAGATACAAATATATATATTATCGAGAAAAAGATTTTTAACTAGTATATATACATTAGTATATATATATATATATATATATATATATATATATATATATATATATATATATATATATATATATATATTACTATATGCAGTAGTATTCACGCTGTATTAAAATAAAATCAACTCAGTATAATTAGAAGGATGGATGGATTACAAGGATGGTTTCTAATGGAGCGAGCGGCGGCGGCGGCGGCGGCGGCGGCGGCTGCGGCGGCTGCGGCGGCTGCGGCGGCAGCGTCATCGGTGAGCTATACAGTTCGGTCCCGCGCGAGTTCGATGATTGATTTAGACGGCGGAGGCACAGCCCACCCTAACTAAAAAATCCTAAATCCTAAACCCTAAACCCTAAACTCTAAAAACTCTAAACCCTAAAACCCAAAACCCTAAACACTAAATCCTAAACTCTAAACCCTAAAAACAATATAAACCCTAAACCCTAAAACCCTAAACCCTAAAGTACTAAACCCTAAAACCCTAAACCCTAAACCATATACTCGGGGGATGTCCTACCCCAGGAGGGAATGTCCGGGGGAACTCCAGGGGAAAATGTCCGTACACCCGGGTCTCAAGTACAGCTGAATGATCACAGCTATAGGCCACTAGCTCAAGCCTGTGAAAAATCGCTGGAAATTTCAGCGTTGCCGGACAATGCTAGCCTGAGCGTTCACTTACCCATTGGTAAGCCAAGCCTAGCCTGCCGGGCAAGGATTCCATAGCACGTGACCTGGGTCGTGAAGCGCTCGAATACTAGCGCTCGCTCTCTCTTTCTCTCTGCGCTTTTGACCTTGTCTTAGCGAGGCGTTCGCCGAGCTTTGAATGCACGAAGCTCCCAAGGTTTCTTTCTTGTCGATAGGTTGGTTTGTATTCTGCTCTCTTTGCTCCCATCGGTTCCCAGTGCATTGCTGCGAAAACTCGCGCGTCTACACTAGCGGGCGGAAGCTCGGAGAGTACGTGCGTGGAAATTAGCTCGCACCCCTGAAAAAATCACGGAAAACTCAAGCTCTGATATGGAAGGATGATAAGACTTTCCGCTGGCTGGCCGCTGACTGGTGAGCATGCCGCTCCATACGGCGAGCCCGCCGTTGTTAAGAATCGCAGGAAGATTCTATTTATGCATGTCGACCGCTAACCAAAGGCCTCTCGATCAGTCGCGGTCACTCTGGTCGCTTTGCAATGCGCTATCTCAGTCGGCTCAAGCGGAAGCGTGCCTGCAAGTGCGCAAGCCTAATCGGGACCACTGGTGTGCCCAGAGTGACGACTGGCGCGCATCCAGCGGAAGTGCCTGTGGTCACTACGGGCTACAGTAAAGGGAGAGAGCTGGAATGCGATGGCGTGCGACCCTTGAAAAACCCATTTCAGTTAATATTCCACCGAAGCTCTAGCATTTGAATGTTCAATTTGAACAATGAGAGTGGATGTTGCAGCTTTATATGCAAACGGCAAATCTCCGCTTCCAAATCTTTTGACACTCTAGTACTGTAACGCAATATACCTAGTACAGAAAAATGAAAAAGGACTAAATATAAATGAGAGATCAGTGAATTTGACCTACGAACTAAAGGACTAACAAACCTAGCTTTGTATAGTGATAGATGACATATCTGTGTCTGTAGGATTACAACTCAGGAGTATGTATCATCGTTAGCCAATGTCATAAACTGACTCCTTTAGCACCCCAACTTTCCAATATTTCCTACATCTTATGCGAGACAGTATGCTCTTATTGGTTCTAAAATAACATATTAGCAACCTTTTACTCGCTGACCACGGCAGCTGAACAGTCACCCGTGGAGTTTCAAAAGAGTCAATTTTCGGACCTTTGCTGTTCTCTAATTATGCCGCGCCTCTGGGAAAGGCGATTCTGGGCCACGGCGTCGGCCGCTGTCGCTTCCATCAGCCGACGGTACTCAGCGCTGCTGTATGCATCTATCGTTTAAACTTTGTGAATGCTGCAGTGACTGATAATCGTAGTGCTTACTTTACAGACATGCGATCCCGGATGTCTACCAATTTACTTACACTAAACGGCGATAAAACCGAGCTCCTTTTCGCAGGAGCGCGTCCTCAGCTTGCCGCACCGCACGAAGCTCGTGGCTGGACTAGGATACTTGGCTCTCCTTATTGGTGATCATTGGTGGTGATGCTGATGATGGTGATCATTGGTGATGATGCTGATGCTGATGGTGATGATGCTGATGGTGGTGATGCTGCACCACCTTCGCCATTCTCTATGAGTTTAGGTGACCTCGTCGTCAGCTGCCTACATTTTAAAGTTTCAATGAGGAGACCGCCTCTGCAGCTAGCTTTCGCGCCTGATCCCTATCTACGATTAGAAGCTGTCTGCAATGGTGGCTTGCATACAATTTACCTAGCTCCCGGGTTTTGTCTAGACAGGGTTACTGCAATCCCATTTTGGCTGGGCTAACGGAAAAGCCAATAGGCCACTTCAGCTGGTGATGAATGTAGCTGCAAGGCTGGTCGGCTAATCCCAGAGGTCCAGCCGAGTGTCTCCTTTGCTGAAGGACCTTAGATAACGTCCGGTTGATCAAGGGAAACACAGTGAAGTTCTTACATTGACCCATAAGGCCCGCAACGGCTTGGCTCCACCGAACCTATCAGAACTAGTGCACTGGTCTGAGCGTGCTTGAGACCCCCAGGTCCCCTACGGGCAATTGGTAGCACATCGTTATCATAATTATGTAGCAATAATTCCACTCCTTCGCTTAAAGAAAATCAGCGAGGGGAGCCTTTGCTCTGCATGTGTCCTAAAACTCACTTGCACGTCACACGCAGCGACATCTACTCTGTTGCTGCCGCCTGTTGCACATCCTTTAAGGCCGTCCCGAGCTCATACTTCCACGCTACTCACGCTACCTCAACTGCTCTGCCGACTCGGCTGCGTTTCTCACTTTTTCTTCGCCATGTGAAGTGAAGTCTGCTGGCCACCGCACGCGCGCACCGAAAGCGCCCAGGCTTCGAGTGCGCCATGGAAAAACTCTCCTGCGTAGCGCCCGCTTCGCGTCAGCGGCTCTGTTGAGCTACGAGCGGACATACGTCACAAGTCTGCGTACTATCAGCTACGCATTCTTCGATTATAGCAATCTAGAAATTCTGGCGCACGGTGAGATCCCGTCGATGCTTCAGCAGCTATTCGCCACTGAGTGCGTCGTCGCCGTCTCGTGGCCGCCGCAGCCATCCACGCTCGTAGCAAGCCTGCTTCCGTTCGCAACGCCACCTGCTCCTGCGCCTGCGCCGTTCTGCACTCTCGCCGCTCGTGCGGCGAGAGCTGGCTGCCCGCTCGCGCGCGCGCGAGTGCGGAGCGCGCGGCAGGTGCCCGCTAACTCGGGCACCGACACTGCTGTCAGCTCGCGCAAGGAGGAGCCAGCTGTTCGGATGGCTATCCAAACGCTAGGCAGCTCAGCGCCGACGAGTCTCGCGGGCGCGAAGAAAATGGCGGGGCATGGGCTACCGGAAGCAGGGCCAGGGGCAACGTGGCGCAAGCGCCGCCGGTCCGAGCGCCGGCGTGCGCAGAAGCGACGCCGCGCGCGCCAGCGAGTCTTGACAGCGCGGCAGCGGACGACCTGCGCGGCCCTACGCGTATTTAAAGGGAATAGAAAGAGATTAAGTTTCCGAGGGCGCCATGCAAATGCTTCATTATTATTATTATTGTTACTGACAGGTTTCTACGACCTCGAATAAGACGCTTACAGTTGGTGCTAGACTGAGCGGCTCGACGTTTCTGGCGCGCGGCAGTCACACATTCCGCCTTGCATCCATTGGCCTTGACCTGCATTGGCTTTCTCATCGAGCAGCGTGTCGTTTTTTATTCGCTGCATCGACTAGGTTTCGAATACTAGGTCGGCGTCTCCAGTTCAAAGATTCGCCACTTACCTGCGGGCTCCTTCACTCTCCAGCTCTGGCCTGCCCATCCGAGGCTGCTGATCAAGTTGACTCCGAGGTCACTAAATGCCAGGACGTTCATTCTCTCACTCAAGCATCCTTACCTGTCGGAATTGTTTATTCCGCAGACCAACAATCTTCGCACGCTCTCCGGCAAAACAAGTCGAGCCTAGCTATGCCTATAAGCAACCTCGAATCCATCGGAGACCGGAAGCATTTGGCAATCACATTTTCCCACAGTCTGGAGCTCACCACTGTTTAGCATTCCGAATATCAATAACTCACCGTGCCTTACAATGTTTGCTTCGTCCGTGTGACTAATCCTTGATATAACTTACGCCTTCTAAAGATGTGCGTACTATCGCGAATCACTCATCGCCTGCTTCTTTTTTAGCTTTTGCAAAAAAAGCCCGGGAAGGATTAAAACTCGCTCAGGGCGCACCACTATGCAAGAGTTTATTTTAATGGTTATTACACTAGATGATGTCGCTTGGACGGCGGACGGTATGCACCCTTATGTCGTCCCTCTAACTTACCCTCGAATACCTCAGGGCGCGAGTAGCTTAGGTGCAAGCCGGCATCGCGGCCTGATGGTCCATCAAGCCGACATCGCGGCTTGATGGTCCACCAAGCCGCGATTGATGAGCTGGCGCTGGTAAGCAGAGGCTGGACGCGTGACTGGGGACATAAGGAAGTTGGAAGTCAAACGGAGGGGAGAACGGCCATATGATTGCTACGCTGCGAGCGTCATTCGAATGCACGGTCGTTGAAGCCGCCTCAGAGCTTCCGTGTCGTCGTTTGTGTGCCACCGGAGCGTCAAGTTTTAGGTAACATATTCTAATTTATCTTTGTTTCGTAGGCATACAGCGTGCCTTCGTAATTCAATATGCCTGAGATAATTAGAAAATGGTTATTGTTCCACAAAAAATCTCTTCTGTCGTCGCGACTAAAGTGGCTTTTGCGAGCGCTAGTTTTGGCCCAGTGAGTAAGACGACCGAGGTCTGGCCGAGGTCATGGGCTCGAGCCCCATGGCATATATGCAGCGCCTGAATAAAGATCGAGTTCTCCGAGGACGCCATACAAATGAATTTAATTTATTTACCCACATTTAATCGCTCGCCAAGCTTCGACGCGCGAGCTCCTGGCGCCGGGCCGATCACGTGACCGACTCCAGTCTGGCGTCTTCGCGGACCGGCCCGGCGCAGCTAGGCTCGCTGAGTTTGAGGCAAAGGGTTTTAGTTCAGAAGCCTTCCTCTTTCTCCGCAGCAGTGCGTTCGCCGCAAGCTCTTCAGTGCGGCATTTCGATGCGACAGTTTTGGATGCGGCTTTCGTCGCGAAGACTTTACTTTGGATACAGGCGCGATGCACGCTCGGGCTTTTGAAAAATGGGCGCGGAGCTCCGGAGCTCCGCGCCCTTCGTCGGTGGCGCGCCCCGGCGCTCCGTGGCCAGGGCTCAAGCTCCGCGGCGACTCGCGAGCCGCCGCCTGCGAGGCACGTGGGCATGCGAGCGCGGCGAGCGTCGCGCCGTCTCGCCGCCCTCGGTCGTCTGCTGCACTAGTGCGCAGCGTGACCGGCGTCGGCTGCCGCGAGAGCAAGCGCTCGATGGTAGGCGCTCGCTGACGATCGCTTCCGGAGGTCACTTTGAGCTATCGCACTGGCGTCAGCGAGCGACACCTGCCGGCGGCCGCAAGCCGAACGCTGGCTCTCGTAGACGCGCTCGATTCGGCTTTCGTCGGCGCGCACGCGGCCGGCGCGGCCTTCCGTGCCTCGGGGCGCGAAACGCTAGTCGTGTGCACAACGCTACTCCAGAGGTGCCCGCCGCAGGCTTTGATCGCCGTACGTCATTTTTTGCGCCTCGTTGGGACCTCGCTTGCGACTTGTAGCGGCGAGGCTATTTTTTTTCGCTATTTTTGCGCTTCTCGATTTATTGACCGCGCTGCGAGTCGAGTCGGCGGCGGCCGCGAGCCCCCGGCTCCTGTCGACCCTCGCCGTCCAAGCTCTTCTGTGCGCGCGAGCGCGTGCGCGCAGACGGCGCGACTCGTCGCGCGCTCGCACTGTCATCCCGGCCGCCGCCCCCGAGCTCTCTCTCGCACGCCGCCCGCGCTCGCGCGCGCGTTCGACAGAGAGAGAGAGAGAGAGAGAGAGAGAGAGAGAGAGAGAGAGAGAGAGAGAGAGAGAGAGAGAGAGAGAGAGAGAGAGCTGCTGCAGAGTCGCGACGTCGCCGCGAAAGGGCATTTCGGCTGGCCAGCGCTGAACGCCGACTCTGAGCGCGTTAGCCTGAACGCGTGCCGTCGGTTGCCTCGCTGTGCGTCTCTCGCGCGTGCGCAGACGCACGCGCGAGAGACGCACATATATATATATATATACATATATATATACAAATTAAGCTGCATCGCTGCCGTGTTTCGAAACTGTCTGCATACAACAACTAAGCGCATTAGCTGTTGTATCCACATACTGGTAGTAGCGGCTCGAAGGGACCGTACCTCGCCGCCGTCATTCCACGTCGAGCGTCGGCTGGGGCTAGCATCTTTCTTAGTTAATAATAACGATAATAATAATAATGCACTTGATAAAACGCCCTCAGAGAACTCAATCTCTCTCTAGGCGCTTTGCATTTGCTGCAAAGGGAATGCAATAGAATAGTAAGTAAAATCATGCTTTAGAAACAAACAAAATGAACAATATGGTTAGGGGTGACATGCACAGGGTAAGCATGCAAATGTGGTTAGTGGCAGAATGCACAGTGTCAGCACGCATAAGCACATCAAGGACGAATCACAGGGACCCACTAAATGCTGTCCTCAATAGGTTTGTTTCTACGTTCTTTTTAAATGTGGTCAGGTCAGGGGATGTTCTGACGCAAGTCAGAAGGAGATAGTTCCAGGCTTTGGGAGCATACGAACTAAATGCATGGTCTCCAACGGATTTGAGGTTTGTATAAGGTATTTGTAGACTGTTGGATTCCGAAAAGCGGATGGTACGATGCTTGGCCTGATGGGGAGTGGGAGTATATCTGAGAGGTAGGCTGGAGCCAAAGAATGAAGTGACCTAAAAGTGAGCGACAAAACCTTGAAATCAATCCGTTGCTTGAGTGGTAGCCAGTGCAGGTCGGTGAGAAGTGGTGTAATGTGGCAGCTGCGACGCTCACGACAGACAAGCCTAGCTGCAGAGTTTTGCACCAGCTGCAATCGCCTGATCGCACATGCTGGTAGGCCAGCGAGCTGTGAGTTGCAGAAGTCGAGAGGGATGTCACGAATGCATGGACCAACTTGGACGTGGTATCCTTATCTAAACAAGCCCGAATTTTAGCAATGTTATGAAGCTGAAAATAGGGAGATTTGACTGTGGAGCTGATATGGTCGTCTAACGAGAGGTCGCTTTGGAATATGACACCTAGATTTCGAGCTGATTTAACGGGAGATATGCTGGCAGAGCCAATTTTGAGCGTCAGCCTTTCCAATATGTGAATCACACTGGGTTTGCCCATAACTAGTAAGTTAGTTTTATCATCATTTAGTTTTAGAAAATTTGCTGCCATCCATGTGCGGATGTCATTAATACATGCAGCAAGTGAGTTGAGTGAATTTGAGGTGGTCGAAGGCTGGGAGGGATCAAAGCAAAGGTACAACTGAGTGTCATCCGCATAGAAGTGAAAGCCTAGATTGTGCTTAGCAATCACATCAGCAAGAGGGAGAGTATAAACCGTGAGTAGTTCTATTTGGCCGTGGACACCGCTACTTCCCTTTGTAACAATGACGTTGCTACGTATGAAGCCTGAGGCTAGTATGTGCACGGTCTCTATCGCTATTAAAATACCAAATACTAAGACAGTCTCTTAGGAATGCGATCCTCCGCAATCGACGACGGCATTGGCTAGTGTTTCAGTACGGATCGAAGCCGTGCAGCCGCGGCGCTCTGTCGCAGCAGCAGCCGCCGGACCGCCGCACGGCAGGGAACGTGTATCAGTGTGAACAGGCGTCGCCTACCGCCTCATATGTGGCCCTATAGTGGTTCAAATCGAACTCGTCCGATCGTGTTCAATCCGCGTCGTGTGGGGCTCGGGTCTCATCCACCAGACCAGTCACCCGTGGATTCACACAAGGGTCTATCCTTGGTCCGACGCTGTTTTCTGTTTATACTCAGCTTCTGGAAAAGTGATTCGAGCCGATGGAATAGGCTATATTTTGTATAATGACGATACTAAGCTGTATCTGTTACGTGAACCATCGGGATCTGCTTTAGCGACTGATAAACTGAATGCTACCTTACAGACAGACATTCGATCCTGCATATCGGCAAATTACCTTAAAATAGACGACGATAAAATGGAGCTGCTGCTCATAGGACACCCAAAACGTGTGGCTAGACTGGACGGCTGTGCTCTTCTAATAGGTGATGCTGTTGTGCAACCATCATCGCAGTGTGCTCGGAATTTAGGTGATGTCTTCGAAAGTTGGCAACATTTTGAAAGCTTCGTCAAGGAGACTTCTTCCACACCTAGCCATCACATTCAATCCCAATAAAAGATTACAAACTGTCTTCCGCGGTGGGTTGCAAAACATTTAACTAGCTCCTTGGTTCTATCTCGGCTAGATTGTTGTAATTCCCTTTTGGCTGGGATGCCGAAAAAATCCACTAGGCCACTTTAGCTGGCTATGAATTTAGCTGCAAGGCTAATTTACAAATTTAATGATAGTGACAATAACAAATGGTCAGTGGTAGCATGCTCAATAAACAACAAAAATAACATGGTTAGGGATGACATGCACAGGGTCAGCATGCAAGTTTGGTTAGTGGCAGCATGCACAGTGTCAGCACGCACAAGCACATAAAAGACGAATAACAGGGACCCAATAAATGCTGTCATAAATAGGAGTGTTTCAATTTCTTTTTAAATATGGTCAAGTAAAGGGATGTCGTGACGCAAGTCGGGAGTGAGCTCCAGGCTTTGGGAGCATACGAACTAAATGCACGGTCTCCGAAACAATACGAGGTGAAGGTAAACAATTAGATTCCGAAAAGTGAGAGGCAAGATGCCTGGCCTGGTGGGATCTGATAGGTGGGCTGGAGCCACAGAATGACGGGACCCTAAAAGTGAATGACAAAACGTTGAAGTCGATATGCTGCTTGCCTGGGAGCCACTGCAGCCAGAAGTGGTGCGATGTGGCAACTTCGACGCCCACGACAGATAAGCCTAGCTGTAGAGTTTTGCCTAAGCTGTAAGTGCCTGATTGCACAGGTCGGTAGACCAACAAGCAGTGAGTTAGAGAAGTCAAGCCGGTATGTCATACATGCATGGATTTACTTAGATGTGGTATCCCTGTCTAAAAAGCCCGAATTTTAGACATTGTGTATAGCTGAAAGTAGGCTGACTTGATTGTGGACCTGATCTGGTCGTCTAACGAAAGGTCACTTTGGAACATGACGCCTAGATTTCGTGCAGATTCAACGGGAGATATGCTGGCCGAGCCAATTTGACTGAGCGTTAGCTTTTCCTATTTCTGAATCACACCTGGTTTTCCCAGAACTAGGAAGTTGGTTTTATCATCATTTCAAAGCTTTGACCACGTGCCTCCTTTGCTGACAGAGCTTGGATGGCTGCCTGTTGATCAACGTCTTCAGAGCAAAGTTCTTACGCTGAGCCTTAAGGCCCGCCATTGGGTGACTTATCCATACCTAGCTGAACTGCTGCGCCAATTCCAGCCACGTCGTGCCCTCAGGTCCTGTATGGAAAATAAATTAGCCATTCCATTCCTCGGCTCAAAGATCAGTGGAGACAGAAGCTTTTGTTCTGCAGGTCCTAGACTGGAGAACTCAATTCTAAAATTCTTACGCAACGGCATATACTCTATGCTATATATGTACACACACACACACACACACACACACACACACACACCTACCTATACACACACACACACACACACACACACACACACACACACACACACACACACACACACACACACACACACACACACACACACACACATATATATATATATATATATATATATATACATATATATATATATATATATATATATGCACTCCTGCTCTTTATACACACACACACACACACATATATATAAATATAAATATATATATATATATATATATATATATATATATATATATATATATATATATATATATATACATATGCACTCCTGCACTTTCCGCTTCCGACTATGGCGCATCCTTTCCAGCCTCCCTGAGCTGCCACTACCTCAACTGCTCTCCGGACTCAGCTCTGCTTCTCACTGTGCCATTGTTGCTTGAGATGAAGTCTATTGGCTACCGAATGCGTACCGACAGCCGCTCAGGCTTGTGCACTATTAAAAACTCTCCAGCGCAGCACTCATATAGTACACGTGGCTTTGTGGAGTTACAGACGGAGAAACACGCATCGCCAGCCGCTATCCGGGCGCCCGCTGGTGCCCGAATAGCTGCTGGCGACGTGCGGCTCAGTAGCCGGTGGCGACGGAGGTGGCTACAGACGGACGGAAGGCCGTCGGACGGCCCGTTCTGGATAATTAGCCGCCGTCCCTGAAGACCAATCGCGCGCGCGTAATATCGATCCGAGCTAATGTCCTTATGCATCTGCAGCATTAATGCACGTGGCCGTGCAAGGTATTAATTATTTTATTTACAAACGCATATTTTTGAAAGGCGCATCGGAGGGAGCCAAACGACGGCGGCGCAGCTTGGCCGTCAGCGGCGCAGCGTGGCCGTCGGCGGCGCAGCGTGGCCAGCGGACAGGGCCTATCGATTTCTGTGCAAATAGCCTGATTGGATTAGGGTTCGGCCGGACAGCGACGGATCGCATCGGCGGAGAGTGGCTGCGCGCGTGAGCTTTTCAGAGGGCTCTTAAGCCCTGCGATGGATCGGCCCGCCTTGCGCTGCCTTCACTGCTGCTGAGTCGCAGCCGTCGCTTCTGCCCGGAGGGCGGGGTCGCGGCCAAGCTCGGAGGAGGTCGCGCGCGGCGCCTGCGCCGCCGCGCAGCCGTCGCCGCCGTTTTCTTCGGTCGATGCGCCTCGCACTCGCGCTCGCAATCGCGCGGCGGCGGCCATGGGCCAAGGAGCGTCCAAGTCGCAGCTACCCAAGGAGGACCTCGACTACTTGCTAAAAACGACGAGCCTCGACGCTAAGGAGATTAAGAACTGGTACAAAGTGTTCGCGGTAAGCACATCGGCATCGTCGCGCCGCCGCCGCCGCAGGAGCGCGCGCCGGCCGCACGGAGGCAACCGGCATTGGATTACCTGGATTTCCGCTCGAGCGATTCGCCAACCGTCGCCGCCGCCGCCGCCTCTGGGAGCGGCGGTCGGGGAGGGGAGTCGCAGCGACGGCGGCGGCGGCTGCCGCCGCCGCCGTCGAGTTTCGCGCCGAGCGAGCGATGCGCGCGCGTCCGTGCGCACTCCAGGGCTGGCGGAAGTGGCAGTAGCTAGTCGCAGCTGGAATTTTAGTAGTACTAGTAATAATAGTAGTCGCAGAGTAATAATGTATAGCAATAACTGTAGCAATAGTTACAGTAATAGTTAGAGTACTGGCGGGAATCGGTCGGCTCGCGTTGGGTGGCTCCGAAAGTCGACGGCGCGCGCAGCGTCCGTCCGGGAGTCCCGCGGAGTCGGCGGCGCAGCCGGTGCCATGTCGGCGCGCCGACCGAGCGATCCGGGCTGCGAAAAAACTTAACCAACAGCTTAAAATGGAAACGGGGCGACGGCGACTGCGCGCGCCGGTGACTTACGCGGCCTCGGCGATTGACGCCGCCGCGACGCGGCGAGGCCACCGTTAGCGATCGGCGAGTGCGATCTGAAAGACGGTCGTTGGAGACTCGCACGCTCGCCATCGCGCGTCGCGGGCTCGCCCGCCGGCGCCGAGCGCCGACCGGCGTCGGTAGGGCGCCGGTCGGCGCTCGACAGCTGCCGCAGCTCTGGCCGCGTGAACTAATAATTTGAATCTCCCGAGACGAGAGAGCCCCAATCGCCGGCGCCGAGCGTTCGACAGCGTGATCAAATGCGGTCGGCAGAGCTGGGTCAGCAGCGGAGCTGCGTCGTGATTGGCGTCAGCTAGCCGAGCATTTGCATTTTATTCCGCCCGCTGCTCTCGTAACATACCAAGTCTAGGTCTGGAATTTAGAGAAGTCTACGTGACAGCGACGGAATGGTGCAGGCGTTTAAGAGTGACTAAGCCATGTAATAGTTCTCGCATGGCGCAAACCCTAGAGCTTATCCGTCCGGGTGGCATCGCAGCGATTCCTCCACATATCCCACGGCTTCAGCTTGTACGCTGCCTCGGACAAGGGTCATCACAGAGCCGGCTGCTAGCTGCTACAATGCAGGAACCGCGAATAGCGAACATCAATCATAGTCTGGCTGATTTGGAACGCCGCCATTTAAAAATAAATAAATAAATAAATACTAGCTGATTTAACAGCCTCTTTTTGTATAGCGACAGAAGAGCCTTTACGGCTATCACCACCGCATGCAGTGGCGATAAAGGATCGCCCACCGCAGGATTCGAACTCATGACCTCAGGGCAGAGGTCGTGAAAAGCAACCGCCTTATCTGGTGAGCCATTACGGCTCACCTTTTTACTGCTCTACGGGAAAGCACGGGGTGCGCCTTGCCTCCAGGAGACATGGAGTCAAGGCAGCGACGGGCGCAGTAATCGGAGGGCGATTCCATTTACACTAGGTTAGAGCGCTCCTCTGATAATAATAATAATAATGTTTAATAATAATAAAATAAATGTGTATACAATCTTCAGAGAGCTTAGTCTCTTTATAGGCAATTTACATATGATATGAAGGAAACATTACTGGCCAGTGGTAACATGCCTAGTATTAACGAGCGTAATATAAGAAGATGCAACGTGCACATTGTCAATATATAAGCGTGGTTAGCGGTAACATGCACAGTGTGAGCACGCATAAGCTCATAAAGGACAAATAACAAGGACCCATCAAATGCTGTCAAAGAAGGTGCGTTTTAGCTTCATTTTAAATGTAGTCAAATCGGAGGATGTCATGATGTCATCGGGAGTGAGTTCATAGCTTCGAGAGCTTGCCAAGATAAAGGTGCGGTTTCCAAAGGATCTGAGGCTGGTTTGAGGCAGACATAATTAATTTGAGTAAGAACAGCTGCTGGTGGGCAGCCTAGCCTGGTGGGAAGGTAGCTGCGACTGGCAAGCCAGAGAGTGGACCTAAAAGTGAGTGCCGCGAAAGAGCGAGCGAGCGAGTGCCGCCAGCGCGGGGGCGAGCAAGAGCGGGGCAAGCGAGCGAGCTGCGAATGCACGCCACCGCCAGAGGGTGACAGCGACAGACGCGCGCCACCGCCAGTGGCGCTCAGCTTAAGGAGTTTAAGAAGGCTAGCCGCTGGCCGTGCTAACCGATCGCGTGCAGCGTCGCCGCGGTGTTGCAGGACTGCTCCAAAGTGAGCCACACCCCCAGAAAAAAAAGCTATTCTCGGTTACGCTGCGCGTGCACAGCTTAACCGACGAGCGTCCTCTCGCGGTCCGGCGCGAGCTCGTGAAGACGGCTCGGTTGGGTCTCGCACGAAGGACAGCCGAAGGCTACCCATCGCTTCCGAGTTCCGCTTCCGCTGCCAGCAGCTTCTCTGTCTCTGTGTCTGTCTCTCTGTCTCTGTCTGTCTCTGTCTCTGTCTGCCTGGCTCTCTCTCTCTCTCTCTCTCTCTCTCTCTCTCTCTCTCTCTCTCTCTCTCTCTCTCTCTCTCTCTCTCTCTCTCTCTCTCAGTCAGTCTCTCTCTCTCTCTCTTTTAGTTCCGGAAGGCGGGTTTTGAGGTGGCCCGCAACCGAGAGGGCGTTGGGGGAAATGCACGAGACTCACTAACCATGCACGTGTCTTAGCTTAGGGGTAAAGTGCTTCCACTTCACGATCCAGCGCGTGCGAACCAGACCTGCAGCAGACACGTTTTTATCTCCCGCTGCAAGAGCGAGCGTAAGTCGCTGCGGCTTTCTGCTCGCTGTATTAACCCGTAGGTCTTAGCCTAGGGCTAAGGTGCTCGCACTGCACGATTCATGGTTTAGAGGTCAGAGATTCTCCTCCATTCGCCTTGCTTCTAGTACGAGTCACTTAAATCCCTTGCTGTCCGCGTCAACGGCATTCGCGTTTGGATGGCTACTAACTTCCTTAGGCTTTACGGTGATAAGGCCAATATTATACGTATTAGAAAACCTAGTAATGTCGCCAGCAAGTGAGGTGAGCCGTGATGGCACACTAGGTATCGCGGTTGCTCTTCACGACCTCTGCCCCGAGGTGGTGGGTTCGAATCCTGCGGTGGGCGATCTTGTATCGCTGCTGCAAGCGGTGGTGATAATCGTAGAGGCTCTTCTGTCGCATTACAAAAGAAGGCTGTTAAATCAGCATTAATTTATTTAAGTTGTAAGACCTAATCCTTAAGATGGTTCAGTCGGCTCTTAGATCAAGGCGTTCTATTACAAAACGACGATCTTGTCATTAGATAGAAGCACATTTCCTCCACTGCCCACCACTCATTCGAGGTCTTGTGATTCTCTTGCAGTGGCCTTGACCTATCTGAAATGCTCCTCGATCTTACTATCGTACCGCCCTCCACCCGCCGTCCCCGACTCAGGTCCTTTTAAGCGCACCTCTAACCAACATCAAATCCCTATAAAAGCCCGTGCCTTTAGTTCGTACGCTTCCAAAAGCCACCCCTCGTAACTCTATTCCGACCGACGTCAAGTCTCTTGACCACATTTGAAAAGGAGCACGTGCAGCACGCACCCGGCCCCGCTAGGCGGCCGCTGGGACGAGTCACCCTCGAAATCCCCGGAGCTTCAAAAATGCGAGGAAATTTAAACCCGAGGACACGCAGCCGTATTGTGCCCCCTTGGCCAAAGGCCAAAGGCCAAGGGGGTGCTGGTGGTCGTTGCTGCTCCTAGCGGGACCCCACCCCCCCTAGTCAAGCAGATGTTACCCCCCAGTAAAAAACCTGCGACCTAAGGCCTGGCGTGACCCACGGCCTGGCCCGTCGCGGTTCAACTTCTCCATACCGAGGTGAACTGCTGCGACGCCAGCCTCTGCCCTGCTTCTGACCTCAGATCTGCCTAGAAAGTGCATCAGCAGTACCGTTAGTTGGCTTAAAGACACCTGAGGACCGACGTTAGGTTCTGCGGGTACTAGCCAGCGGTACCTGCCTCTCTCTTACGAGATGATCAAACCTAAAGTAAATAATCTCTTTCGTAGGGCGTAGTGTTCTGGCGCGGTCTTTCCAGCCTTTTTTGGCGCCAATTCTGTGCTACTTGGTTCCAGCCGTGACGGCACACTAGGTAAGGCGGTTGCTTTTCACAATCTCGGGCCCGAAGTCAAGGGTTTGAATCCTGCGGTAGGCAATCCCTCATTGCCGGCGCAGGCCGTGGTGATAGCCTTTAAGGCTCTTCTGCCGCTATGCAAAAGGAGGCTGTTAAATCAGTTGCCGCTACAAAAAAAGAAGGCTGCTAAATTAGCTGAAATTGAATGTACGTCCTCTTGAATTCTCTTTCTTTTTTCCAATTTTTAAAAACATTTCCTTGGCTGAAGCTGTTGAGCCTTCCGAGTGTGCAACAGAAAACTCGCCTGCTTCACTTAGTCAAGAAACGCATCAACTTCAAGGTTTTGTCACTCACCTTTAGGTCGCTCCATTCTTTGGCTCCAGCATACATATAGGATCTACTCATCCACAAGGCTAAGCATCGAGCCACATGCTTTTCGGAATCTAACTGTTTACCCATACCTCGTACAAATCCCAAATCATCTGGAGACCATGCCTTTAGTTCGAATGCTCGCAAAGCCTGAAACTCACTGCTGACCTCCGTCCCGACATCGCCCCGGCTTGTCCAAATTTAGAAAGAAAATTAAGCTAAGAACGCATGTACATGTGTGACAGCCTTTAGTGGGCCTCTGTGATTCTTCCCTTACGTGCTTATGCGTGCTCACACTGTGCATGCTGCCACTAACCATACTTGCATGCTGACCCTGTGCATATCACTCCTAACCATGTTATTCTTGTTGTTTATTGACCATGCTACCATTAATCATTCGATCGTGCGAACTTTGCGGCAAATGTAAAGTGCCCAGAAAGAGATCGAGTCCTCTGAGGGCGCTATATAAAATGTATTATTATTATTATTATTATTACTCCCAATTTGTGCTTGTAAGTCGTGGTCTGAGGTATGTGTGAACAGGTGCCGTGCTAAGTATAAGTGAGCCGCTATAATTACCGGCAAGCTCGCAGCTTTTACCGATATTTCATTTTGAAATGCTTTCACGACGCACTACTTCGCACGCATCTACGGCCACGACGGTAGATAGATAAGCATGTGACGCTTCGGTATTTAATCAGTGAAGGTTTTGGCTGATACGAAGTGGGATCACCGTGTGTTCGAATCGCATCCTGCAAGCGGGCTGGCAATGATGCCACAGTTCACAAATTCCGAGCAGTTTCTGGTCAGCTTAAAAATGAAGCCCCAGATAGGATATCTCCTGAGGTGATACGAATACTTAAAGACATACCTAATCTAAGGCACAAAAGAGTTTTTCGATGGGGATCAAGTCAGGGCTAATGCTTGGCCATGGAAATGTAGTCGGCGGAGGGTACACGTGATCAAGATCGTTGGCGAACGAAGCATCCCAACGGCATTGTGCCATCCCGGCATGCTTAGGATCCGGTCATTCTGCTGCAAAATAAAATATCTAGCCCTTGCAGAGCCGTCGCAATTGGGATGGCAGATGTTTTTTCACTTTGAAAGTATTTAGGCAGATTCATAATTGCCCCTCTGCGCGACAGAGTTCCGATACTGCGAGCCGCCCGGCATCAGCTTCCCTAAGCCGCCGCCGCCGCCGCCAAACTTCCGTCTGAACTTCCTTTTGAACCGCCTTCTGAAGGCAGTCATCTTTGCAAGTTTCGTTAATACGCCGCTTCTCGCATGTGCTATCCTATCATATTTCTCGCATGCGCCATCCTATCATATTTCTCGCATGCGCCATCCTATCATATTTCTTGGGGTCGCACAGTTTGATTCGTACGTCTACCAAATGGCTCTTTGCCAGTCAGCCAAGGTTCAGTAGTTGCGACTGCCCGTCCATCGCAGGCGCCTTAAAGCTCGCTATTTTAGAAAGCAAAGGTTTACGTTGGACTATTCTGGAAAGCATGCCCTGCCGGCGTAACGCTCGCAGAAGCGCGTTGATTTGCCCAGATTAAGCTTTGTCGTAAGTTGAAGTGTCTTAGCAAACATTTTCGCTGGAGCAAGACTACTCTTCAAAGCTTGCACGTCTACGGCCACGTATACATTATGTATACATTACATTATGTATACATTGCATTCAAAGCTTGCATGTATACGGCCACGTCATTCCAATCGTTTTTAATAAGCATGGGACTTAGCGACCACACCGCCTCCTCGCCTCCTTCGTACAGAAGAGTTGCAATTGATTCAGTATATTGAAGAAGCGATTGATAGACTGTTCGAAAATCAGCAGCCGAATTATTTGTTCTTTCCTGAATGCAAAAATCCCCCTTTGCTTTATTTATCTCTAAGCGCTTGCTACTAGCTTCTCAATCACATCTAAATTTAGCGGCAAAGGGAATTCGCCTATACTAGCTCTCAGGGAAATATAACTGCTTCGACAAAACCGTTCGATAGCGCTCGATACATGTCTCGTTTCTAGCCGAGATTCACTGACGTTGAATGTATGCACAATTTTTAAACGTATTCTTCTACTCAAGGAAGGCATTTTCAGCCGGAGTAACTTTCTTTTTGCGCACCTGAATGCGATGGGAACTGCTTAATTAATTAAATGCGGATTGATAAGGCGATATTATGGCATGCTGACTTGGAGCTAGTCACGGAGAAGACGATATAGTCATCAGAGTAATCTCCCCCTTTCGAACACTCGCTTAAAAATAGATTGCACAGGTATACAACAAATATAATTCATTTGCACAGCGCCCAAAGAGAAATAATCTCTATTCGGGATCTTCACACATGCCACGGGACTCGAGCCCATGACGTCGGCCAGGCCTTGGTCTCCGGGCGAGCGCCTTAACCGCTGGGCTCAGCCAGCCTGCTGTACAGCAGGTACAGCGGAGGTTATACTGGCATACCACGCCTTACGCAGAGGCGAAAATTGCGCACTCTTTGAAGCTAAAATTAGCCTATATGTTTACTATCTGGTTCTTCCCGACAATTTAGGATATCAAACTCAGTCTTGGAATGCACGCCAGTTGTTTATCCGCATATTTTGGATGTGGTTATCTACGCATATGCGTTGATACCCACATCCGAATAATCAACGCCACATCAAGTATACCTACAGTCACGCACGCACGCACGCACGCGCGCACGCATATATGCATATAGTAGCTTGTGCCCATGAACAAAAATCGTGGAGTATTTATTTATTCTTGTGTTGCATTGCATTACGAGTCCCTTGACCTAGAAGTGAGACTGGCCTAGTTGGAGAGCCCGGCTTACCGTCGCCAAGGACACAAACCTACGACCTGGGTTTAAAATGGGTTCGCACATTACCTAAAGTCCTTCCCGTTATTGATCTCGCCGTAAGTCAATCGTTAGCTGAGCTCTCTTGCAGTATGACGCTACCGAGCTTGCGCCTTCTCTCCCTGCTGTAAATCTTGTCGCACATGACGTTTCCTTACGCTGTCGGTAGTGCGACGTTGATCGGTCTTCATCGTTGGTTATTTTTCCCGCTGTTATCTACGATAGTTGCGCATATATATTCTGCCCGCTAAGCACAGCAAGTCGCTCGCGGAAATTACAACGCCGCCATTTTCTGCCCGCTCAGCGAACTTTTATTTCGAATCCACTTCAAGCAAAGACTCACGTCTCCATAGTTGTGGCCGAAAATACGTTATACATCGAAATTGGTACTCCAATGCTCTGAAGGCACGTCGTAATTCAGACGGAACTCTTCCAGTCTCTCACCGAGCTATTGCTTTGTTGTTTCTCCGGCATCTTCAAAGGACTATACTAGTTAGATATAGGTTTACGGGACTTCCGTTTACTTGACTTTGTTCCAGAGTCAGGTACTGGACTCGTGTGCACGTGTGCGTACTCAAGTTATAGGGGTTGATTGTTAACGCTGATGTTTACTGCTTTTATCCCCAGCCTTGTCGATGCGTGCATTGTGCGCGCAGCCGCCAGTTTCCGTCGGTGTCTGTTCTTTGCAATATCGCATTAGTTGCTCAAAACCGCGACAGTGAGGTGCTCGTGGAAGTTACACCGCCGCCGTTTGCCACAGCGATCGCGTGCGGACGGAAGAGCGGTCGTGGTTAGTCACCGCGTATAGTTAAGTTCACTCAGACTGAGCCGAGGCTGCCCGGAGTAGGCGGGTCGTCGGCTTCTTTTGAATGTCATCGAATCAGGAGATGACGTGAGGTGCTTGCAGAGCTTCTTGGGGCGAGGTCTCAGACGAATCTATTCCGAGAGCGTATTGGCAGGACCTGCCTGCTCATGCCGCTCGAGCAGCGCTTCGCCAGCGCAGGTGCATCGCTGCTCGAGCGGGTCCGCTCCATGAGCCCGCCAGAATCGCAGGCGAATCGCTGCGGTTCGTTCCAGTAGGCGGCGCTTGTTTCGATGCTACAGAGCTGGTTGTTGGCGGTGCATGCTTGCGGAATTTCTCAGCCGGACGGCATCGGCAAAGGCCGTAGCCGTCTCTCTCTCTCTCTCTCGCTACCGAATCCGGAACTGAAGAATTGGCAAGATGCTTCGCGGACACATCCCTGTAGTTCGCCTCAAACCACGCCCTGACTACCGCGCCCCTTAAAGAGTAGAGGCGGATCCTGAAGATACGATGGTGCGCTGCCTGGCGGGCCTCTTCGGTCCACCGCGCACACAATGGCAGCCTTCCCTGAGACAGACCTCGAGTCATTTCTCTGAATGCACGTCGCAATTCAGACGGCACTCTTCGAGTACTCCCGAGAAAGTGATTGGCTTGCACCGTTCTATTTGGAGTAGCCTGAGGAGCAGCTCCGCCCGCAGGCACGCTCCTCTGACCCCATCTAAACAAAGGGAAAAAGTGGCCCCGTAGGGAAGAGAGACCGCAAATTCGCCTCGAAGGCAAGCTATCCAGCAGGTCTAGTTAGCGGAAAATTATTGCTAATTAAAATCGGTTGCCCCCTCCGGTGAAACTCCTCTAAGCTACGCACGGAAGGCGCGCCAACCGGAAAGGGCATTTAAGGCTCTTCAAAGAGTTAGTGCACTTTTCTCCCTTGAGAGCAGGAAGCTTCTTCGCCGAAGGCACCTGGCGCGGCAGATGTGCTCTGCCCAGTCCAACAATAAATTGATAGCCCGATTCAGAGAGAGAGAGAGAGAGAGAGAGAGAGAGAGAGAGAGAGAGAGAGAGAGAGAGAGAGAGAGAGAGAGAGAGAGAGAGAGAGAGAATAAGACAGACAGAGAGAGAGAGAGAGAGAGAGAGAGAGAGAGAGAGAGAGAGAGAGAGAGAGAGAGAGAGAGAGAGAGAGAGAGAGAGAGCGAGACAGACAGACAGGCAGACAGACAGACAGAATGAGCGAGACAGAGAGAGAGAGAGAGAGAGAGAGAGAGAGAGAGAGACAGAGTGAGAGAGAGAGAGAGACAGAGTGAGAAAGAGACGGAGTGAGAAAGAGACAGAGCGAGAGAGAGACAGAGTGAGAGAGCGAGAGCGAGACAGAGAGAGCGAGAGAGATACTGAGTGAGAAAGAGACAGAGTGAGAGAGCGAGAGAGAGACAGAGAGAGCGAGAGAGACTGAGTGAGTGAGAGAGACAGAGTGAGAGAGCGAGAGAGAGACAGAGTGAGAGAGCGAGAGCGAGTCAGAGAGAGAGAGAGAGTGAGAGAGACAGAGAGAGAGAGAGAGAGAGAGAGAGAGAGAGAGAGAGAGAGAGAGAGAGAGAGAGAGAGAGAGAGAGAGAGAGAGAGAGAGAGAGACGGAGAGAGCGAGACTGAGTGAGAGACAGAGTGAGAGAGAGAGACAGAGTGAGAGAGAGAGACAGACAGGGAGAGAGAGAGAGAGCGAGACAGAGAGAGCGAGAGAGAGAGCGAGAGAGATACTGAGTGAGAGAGAGACAGAGTGAGAGAGCGAGAGAGAGACAGAGAGAGCGAGAGAGACTGAGTGAGTGAGAGAGACAGAGTGAGAGAGCGAGAGAGAGACAGAGTGAGAGAGCGAGAGCGAGTCAGAGAGAGAGAGAGAGTGAGAGAGACAGAGAGAGAGAGAGAGAGAGAGAGAGAGAGAGAGAGAGAGAGAGAGAGAGAGAGAGAGAGAGAGAGAGACGGAGAGAGCGAGACTGAGTGAGAGACAGAGTGAGAGAGAGAGTGAGAGAGAGACAGAGTGAGAGAGAGACAGACAGACAGAGAGAGAGAGAGAGAGAGAGAGAGAGAGAGAGAGAGAGAGAGAGAGAGAGAGAGAGAGAGAGAGAGCGAGAGCGAGAGCGAGAGAAAGAGAGACAGAGCGAGAGAGAGACAGAGTGAGAGAGCGAGAGCGAGACAGAGAGAGCGAGAGAGAGAGCGAGAGAGATACTGAGTGAGAGAGAGACAGAGTGAGAGAGCGAGAGAGAGACAGAGTGAGAGAGCGAGAGCGAGTCAGAGAGAGAGTGAGAGTGAGAGAGATAGAGAGAGAGAGAGACGGAGAGAGCGAGACTGAGTGAGAGACAGAGTGAGAGAGAGTGAGAGAGACAGAGAGAGAGAGAGAGAGAGAGAGAGAGAGAGAGAGAGAGAGAGAGAGAGAGAGAGAGAGAGAGAGAGAGAGCGAGAGAGCGAGAGAGCGAGACAGAGTGAGAGGCAGAGTGAGAGAGAGAGAGAGAGAGAGAGAGCGAGAGAAAGCCCGCAGCATCGCGCCCAAGGCTCGCACCGGAGCTCGGCCTCTCGGGATGTACTCTTTTAGCCACTCTAAGCACCGATCGATCGTCCCTCTGCAAATACAGCGGACCCATCCAGTGGCCATCTGGTGAAGTGCTCGCCGAGGGTTCACCGCCGCCCGAAGGGCTTTGCAGCCCTCTAACGAAGGCACAAACAAGAGCCCACCGAAGAGACAGCCGCGCATGCTAGCTGCAAAACGAAGTCGCTCCTCCGCACAAGTCCAAGGAGCCGCCGACCCACGAGCGCTACCACGAGCAGCGCTACTGATTCGCTACTGATTCGCTACTGATTCGCCGGATGCTGGTTGGCCTCGCACGGTAGCTACCCGGGCCCTTGCAGTGGGACTAAGGCGGTGCCGAGCAGGCTTTCGGAGGGCGGAGGGAGGGAGGCGACGGGGTGGCTATCGCAAGTCCATCGGGGAGTACGTGGGCGTGGTGCACGCGCGCGTGGTGCCTGCCCGTGCATGCCCGGGCCTCGTTCGCCAGGCCAAACTCCACGTCTGCACTGCCGTTGCCTGTCCTACTAGCGCATGTCCACTGCCGCTGTCGGCGCTGTATTCTTTGAGGTCACGACCTTTGAGTGCTGTTCAGCTCGAGGTCGATAGACCCGCGACACCGCGGGAAGGCCGAAGGTGTATGTAAGGCTTAACAAAAAAAAAACAGTAGCTGGCTGCCGACAGAAAGACTCAAATCTGTCGCGATTTCTAGTGACATTAGCCAATCGACATCCGCTACGTTCCTCGAAGGCGCTCGATCGGCGTGTCCGACCACGTGTCCAACCACGTGGCCGATCCAGGCCCGAAGGAGCGAACATCTGTCCAGCTGCCCATCTGTCGATGGGAGTTGGCATCAGCAGATGCAGCCATTGCAATGCGTGGCCGCTCTCGTACGCTCTCCACCACGAGGACTTTTGTCGGCGAGTGACTTCGCAAGCGACTGCCGCGAGTATATAGGTCTCTGCTGAGTTGGGCAGCTCACTTCGAGACTCAGCGGCCATCGCTACTTCGTTACTATTGCCACCATGCACATCCTGCACGAAGCGTCTCTCGCTCGCGCGGAAGAGCGAGGATCAACGGAGAAGCGCAGCGGAATTAGCTGAGCAGTCAAGAGAGTAGATCGAGTAAAGAATCGAGTAAAGAATTAGCGAAGGCGCCCGAAGCACCAACCTCGAGCGGCCGATGTGGCAGCTACACCTGCAGTGCCATGTTGGAGCGCCGTCGTGGCGCAATTTCAGCAACATGCTTTTTGACCAGCATTCGTAATTGCGTCTGCGCCCTAACTTATCGGTGAGTTGGCAAGATGATCTCAGACAGCTCAACTCCCGCCTGCAGTTTGACAAAGTCTTCTTTAATTTAGCGTCGCGACACGCCGTTTCTATAGCGCTTCGGCGCTCCGCGGGATCTCGCTGTGTGCTCGGCCGCACGTGTGTGTGCGGCGTCTTCCTCCTTTGTAGGAAGCCGAGCTTATCTTTTCTTTAGCATTTTCTGGAGCAGTCCCGTTTCGCTTGTCCACACTTTTTAACACTAGCTATTCAGATGCGAATGCTCTCTTTCCGGCAGATGTCAAAAACAGTAAAGACGTCCTGTCGCTGGGGTCGCCACTTCCGCCCAGAGCCGACGCTTTGCTCTGGCGGCAAGGGGTCGGCGGAGAGTGACGATTGTCGTTACGTTCCTCTTTTTATGCTCTGGACGCATCTTAAAGCAACCCAAAGGTCCGAAGTCTTTTAAAAATGGGAATGGCAGCATTTGTGTCAGATCGCTGAATCTCGATGTTCTAGCGTTGCTCCGACGTGACCTTAGCGGAGATGGCGCCAGTGAGAGGCAATTGAACAGCAGACAGCAGCCACAGCCACAGCTGACTCTTTGAAGGCCTTTCATGCGGATTGAATCGCCTAGAAATGGCCATCCACAGCTGGAGGCTACTTCAGATGACCAGCTAGAATGACTATTAGAAGCTTCCTATTTCCTGGAGAACATTCGCTGAGCGCTTCCGTTTGAGACCGCGCGCGCGAAATGAGGTCGAGTTTGAATCGTATTTTTTCCGGCGGCTTGGCCAACAGCCTGTCAGCAGGCTTACCGAAATCGCCCCCAGGACGGCGCTAGAGGTGATTGGCTGCCGCACTGGCTGGGCTCTCTTCGAGTATTACTCCGCGTCGCAGGGGCAATCGAGGCAAGTGGGTCACTGCTTCGGGTGAGGGGGAGGCAATGCAGGCCCTAGGACGGGTAGTTTCCGAGCTTCCGACAAGGAATCTCACAGACAGCCGGATGTCTTCCCACGATTCTATCGCCGGACCACTAAATTCGGGTGCCCGTGAGAACGGCTCGTTGGTTACCGAGCTGTATGGATGGGGGTGGGTGGCGGGTACGGATGGCCTTAGCACAGGGGTAAGGTGCTCGCTCTTCATAACCCAGGTGGCCGGTTCGAGTCCAGCAGTGCGCAATTGCTTATTACCCACAGCAGGCGATGGTGATAGCGACTAAGGACCTCTGTCACTATATAAATGAGGCTGTAAAACCAGCTAACGTTGAATTTCTTTATTTCATGCGCCAACGCATTTCTTTCTTCATGCTTCGCCTTCGACTAAATCTCAAGAACTGGGATCTTCAGAAGGAGGAGGAGGAGGAGGAGGAGAAAGAGGAGGAGGAGGAGGAGAAGAAAGAGGAGGAGGAGGAGGAGATGAAGTACACAGCAGCGAGGTTAACCCCACTTGGGGTCAAGGGGCAAGCGGATTTTCGAGGGATTCTATTCTCTAGCCGGCAGAGGAAATACTGTATACCGAATGTGCTCAGCAAGCGAACACTCCGCGACTTCTATGACCCGGCGAGCTAACGAATGCTGTGCTCTCTATGTCGGTGACTACGTTTCAGCGCGTCAAGTATGACCTAGACAATTTTGTAAAAAAAAGATCGCAGCAGATTTAGCCACAAAAACTTGCTTCAATTCTCAAAGGATTTGAGGCTATAGCGTCCTGACGCTCACCTTGCTGCCTGTAGCAATGGCGCAGTCATCGCGCCAGCCTCATTGTGGCTGAGCAAAAAGAAAGAGGCCTTGTTCAATTGAGTTGATGCAACATTCAAGGAAATCTCTTTTCCTCGCATTCTACCGTAAAGCAAATAACTCCGACTCTAAGTCACTGATTAATTTACGCGCAAAAAGCCGTTTCCAAATAGTCCAAGGATGTGAAATGAAGAAAGAAGAGTAAAGGGATTTGCACTATAATTTCAAAGGGGATGGATGGCAGCGTGCAGAGCACCGCAAGCAGCTGCCGTATTTATCCTGTGAACCCAGACCCCTATTTTTAGGTTGGCGGTCCTGTGAAGTTCTGGATTATACCGTTATCCACTAATCCGGTATGTAGTAATGCGTTGGCAGGCAATAATCTCGCGAAAGCGTTGTGCAATTGTGGTGGACTCACTAAATAGTCGAGCTAGATTATTTTATATGTTGACGATTGGCTATTAGAAGGACTTCGCAGGGCGCGCATACTGGCCGTGCTTCGATAGACCGACTAGTGGGGTCATCAAGTATCAGACGCTGGGGCTGCAGACTGCTTGGAGCTCACAACCTCGCGCTGGCTGTAGTAGCGTATTGTTTACGAGCACTTGATGCCTGTCACTCTAACTCTTTTCAAACTAATTGGCCGGTGCGGTCACGACCGCTTTGAGGGATCGCGCCGGAAACGAACTGAGCCATCGAGCTTCGGGAATTTGAGTCTTTGAAGCTTAACTTCCGGGAATGCTGCATTTCTGCCTCTTACGCGAGATCGCCATGTCCTGCGCATTTGACGGGATAGCACGCCCACGGCTGGTGGCGGCTGCAAAATATACGAACCAAGGTGAAATTGCACGACGCGGTATGCGCTTACTATGCGCGTCCTACCGGAAAGTTTGTCACTGCTATGCCAAACTGTGACATCTATATTATATATACATAGCTGTCGCAGAGAGAGAGAGAGAGAGAGAGAGAGAGAGAGAGAGAGAGAGAGAGAGAGAGAGAGAGAGAGAGAGAGAGAGAGAGAGAGAGAGAGAGAGAGAGAGAGAGAGAGAGAGAGAGAGAGAGAGAGAGAGAGGGAAGGAGAGAGAGAGAGAGAGAGAGAGAGAGAGAGAGAGAGAGAGAGAGAGAGAGAGAGAGAGAGAGAGAGAGAGAGAGAGAGAGAGAGAGAGAGAGAGAGAGGGATAGTGTATAGTGTATGACTACAATTACCGTGGCACACTTTCATTAGAATACTTTTAAAATGGAACCTGTATAGCGTCCCGTGGTCTAAAACTGTGGTTAAATTAGGGCAGGGTAGTCGCCAAATGTGATATTTCCTGCAGGGGAATTTGATCTGAAAGGTGGCCGCGACGCTTAGAAGGGCCGGAAATATTCGGGACCGGCGTTCAAGCGACAGCGGATAAGCCCTAAGCGCCGAGGAGGACGGGGCGTTACGTCTCGCGTCTGCAGCGCGAGCGAGGCGCGACGTCGCGGCGCCCGCCGCCGCTCGCTCTAGCCGCGTTTTTTAAAGTTCAGGTTACAATGGCGGGCGCAGGTGTGGAGCTCGCCGTGCGCTGGCAATTTCGATCTTCCTTGAATGCTCCCATCTCGACGCGCGCTAAAACATATCGCCGAGCCAAAGGACTTGACAAAAGTTTTGAGTCCGAGGTCAAGGCCAAGGGTCAAAGCTACGGTCCCCGGCGAGCATTTCGCGGGCATTCGACGCGCATTCTCCGGAGCAGCAGTAAAAGATAACAAATAGAATTGGACGCAGTTAGGACGCCTGGAGTCGCGGCGGCGTCCCTGGCGATAAGCGCGAAACTTGTAGAGCGGATTTGCTGACGGTACTGAGGAGGCCACGTCAGCGCTAGATGTAGGTGAATGAGGTGGGTGAGCTTGCGTTTGATGTAGGCGAGTGCTTTTGATGAGCTAGATGTAGGTGAATGCGTTTGCTTCGCTCGGAAAACTGACTTCATAATTGGACCCAGAGGATTCTCCCTCAGCCATTAAGCTGTAACGATTTCTGCACCAGCTAAATTAGATCGCTCAGGTCATTAATTCTACTCTATTCGACTCCATGCTGCCCATTCGTCGCGATCGGTCGGGCTCAAAGTTAACGCGTCGCGGAGTCACTCCCAGCGCGCAGACAGTCGACGCGTTCGCTGAGGTGAAGAGGCCACGGCTCTTCTCGAGTCGCTAGCCGAGAGAGGCGCGCGCACGGCGCGGCGACCGCGGCGCCGCTCACACTCGGACGCATCGGAGCGCCGCACCTCTCGCTGTAGTCTGCTGGACGCTCCGGTGTAGCGCTGCCAGCGCGCGGCGGCGCCTGCGCGTGCGAGCGGCGCTCGCGCCGAACGCAGGGACTCTTTGAGCGCTGGCGGCGCGGCGCCGAGATAGAGAGAGCGTCGACCGTGCGAGGTCAGGCTGGGTCGAGGTCACGTCGCCGGCGAATCGGATCTGGCTGCTCGTCCGTCCGTCCGTCCGTCCGCCAACTGCTCGCCGAAATGCGAAGCGGCCGACGATCTGGAGCGCGGCCAATGCTGCAGCAGTGCGCTCGCACTCGCCATAGCAGCGGCAGCTGGCTGCGTTCGGTACTAAATACGTGCAGCCGCGACTCGCTAGAGCAGTCTAGCGAGTCGCGGCTTGCGTGCAAGGCTGGCATGGCATCCGAGCGATTTTGCGATATGAGGGAGGGGGTTTGCTGGTTCTAGCCTTGCTCTCCGAGCGGCACGGCGGCGAGGCGCGGCGGAAGGTCCCCGGCCCGAGAGCTGCTTGTGCCTCGGGCCGGGCATAGCAGTCAGCCGGACCTGGCTGCGGCGGCGGTGGCAGCGTCTCGTGGGGCAGAAATTATAGCAAGCCTAAAATAAGCGAACAGGAATAACTAGTGTATCGCACAGTAGCAAGGATCAGATGATCGGCGATCAATTAATGATAGCCAACTATAAACGTATTACGCACACGACACGAGCATCAATACTACAAGTCTATTTGATCATTCCATTTGATTTTCCATACAGCAGTTACATTTTTCTTACTTGCATAGCGCCCGAAGAGAACTTGAATTCTCTTCGGGCATTTCACGTTTGTTGCGGGGCTCGAGGCCACGGCCTCCTCGGCCATCGAATACTTTCGCTTCGACCTCGGTCGAGAAGAGCACTTTAACCGCGGCGCCAAACCAGCGCGGCAGCATATGCAGAGTGCCCCGATATAGAGGCTAAGCTCTCTGAGGGTGCCACACCAATGCATTATTGTTATTATTGTTTATTTCCGTCAATAAAGCGCTCGCTGTTGGTGCTGCACGCAGCTCACTCAGACGCATTACCTCTCTCTCACTCTCTCTCTCTCTCTCTCTCTCTCTCTCTCTAAGTCTCTCTCTCTCTAAGTCTCTCTCTCTCTTTCTGTCTCTCTCTCCCTCCCTCCCTCTGTCTCTATTTCTCTCTCTCTCTGTGTCTCTCTCTCCCTCCCTCTGTCTCTCTGTCTCTCTCTCTCTCTGTGTCTCTTTCTCTCTGTCTGTCTGTTTGTCTGTCTCTCTCTCCCTCCCTCCCTCTGTCTCTCTCTCTTTCTCTCTCTCTCCCTCCCTCCCTCTGTCTCTCTGTCTCTCTCTGTGTCTCTCTCTCTCCCTCTCTGTCTCTCTCTCTCTCTCTCGAAGCTTCCGTTTCTCTTTAACATTCTTGCCCTCTAGCGGCAGCGAGCGCTGAGGACGGTGCGCCTTAGCCTGCCAGCGTTTGTGTTGATGATCTATCGCGTTGATTGGGCGGTACCCTATTGTTAAATAGCAAGCCTGTATATGTATATATATATATATATATATATATATATATATACAGGCTTGCTATACATATATATATATATATATAAATATATATATATATATTTATGTATGTACGATAAGGCTTTCCGCACGTCGATAGCACCCCGACATTCGCCTTGATGCGACAGCCATGCCAATGGCTGCCTACCTATCTGCAGCTACGAGAGCTGTGCCGACCGGTTGATGGAAACAAAGAAATGCAGGGGAGAGAACGCCCGGAAGCAGGGGACCCAGAGCAGTCGGGAAAGCAGCACTGATTCGCTGTCCGCACGACCGGATGGATGGGTCTAAATTCGAGCTGCTCATATTTTCGCTACTTTATAGCTATGCTATTTTCGATACTTTATTCAAGCACGATTATTACGTCGGGATTGGTATCCGCGAATGTCGTCTGCTCATCGTCTGGTACCCGCAGCCACCGCTAGCCTATCTCGCGTCCAGGCATGCTAGTCCACTTAAACCAGTCCAGGGTGCTAATGCTTAGGCTTAAAGGTTGCTCTCCGGAGTCGTAGTCCAGGCATAAAGTGCTCGAGCTTCACAATCCAGGTCGCACGCTGGGGGGTGGGTGGGGGCGAGGGGGTGCCAGCCCCTATGGCTTCTCTGCCACTGCGTACGTAAATGAGACCGTTGACATGATACAGCCGACATTGACTTGATCCTTATGACTGCACAGTCGTGCATTTGCGAGCCTAGACGTCTTCCTTAATCAAAAGAAGCAGCGAAACAGAGAACCGAGAAGAAATGGACTGTCCATACCGTGCTAATAATAATAATGATAATGCACTTGATAAAATGCCCTCAGAGAACTCAATCTCTCTCTAGGCGCTTTACATTTGCTGCAAAGGGAAATGCAATTGAATGGTGAGTAATATCATGCTTGATAAACAAACAAATGAATAGCATTATTAAATAACATTATATATATATGCTGCAGGCTGGCTGGCTTGGTGGAAGTCGGCGGAAATGAGGCTGGCGATAATTTGGCCCAATAGAAAGATCGCCGTTTCATGGTCTCTGTGAGCTTGCGGTTGTAATTTAATAATAATAAAAATACTAATATATTTGATATAGCGCTTTCAGAAAACTCTATCTCCTTCTAGGGCACTTTAAATTTGCTGCAAATAAAGCACAATCGTTAGTGGTAGCATGCTCAACGACATCAAGCACAATATGGTTAGGGGTGACACGCACAGGGTCAGCATCGTGTCAGCCTTCTTTAAATTTTTGCCAGTGTAAAAATTCTCAGCAATCGCTGAGTAATAAGCAACCCGAACTTCACGCCTGGACCTCTACATGTCGATAGCCGCATTGGTGGCGCACATGTAATATTGCAATTCCCTTTTGGCTGGGCTGCAAAAGAAACCTATTAGGCCACTGCAGCAGACTACGAATATGGCTGCAAGGCTTAAAGTCCCAGAGGTTTGAGCAGGTGTCTCCTTTGCTAAACGAGCTAGGATGGATGCCGGTTGAGCAACGGATACAGAGCCAAGTTCTTACGCTGACCCACAAGGCCCGCCACGGATTGGCTTCTTCGTACCTTGCAGGACTGCTGCATCAGTTTCAGCCTGTTCGCGCCCTCAGGTCCTGTGTGGACAATAAATTAGCTGTTCCATTCCTCCGCTTAAAGACCGTTGGCGACAGAAGCTTTAGCTCTGCAGGTCCTAGACTTTGGAACACGCTTCCACAATTCTTACGCAACGACATCTACTCTCCAACTGCCGACTATGGCACATCTTTTTCAGCGGCCCTGAACTGCTACTTCTATGCTACTCACTACCTCAACTGCTCTCCTAACTCTGCTATGCTTCCCACTTTCTCTTTGTTGCGTGAGACGAAGTCTGTTGGCTATCGAATGCGTACCGAAAGCCGCTTAGGCTGTGAGTGCGCTATACAAAACTCTCCTTCGTAACGCCCACATGGTCTTTATGACTTTGTGGAGTTACTGACGGAGATACATTACATGCCAGTGTCATTACAGTGTGATCTTCAAAGCGGCTGTCCCAGTTCGCCTCGCGGGTTTCATAATTCATGGCAAATAACTATGGAAGTGCTTTAGGTTTTGGAATTGGGCTCTTAAAAAATATCTCGAGACCGGTATGCCTGCTTTGCGGCAGGTCACTGAGCACTGGCGGTAGCGGTGACCGTGGCTAGTCAGCAGCCGTCGTCATTAATCGGCTAATAAACGTTACGTTAATCGGCTAATCGTCCGAGCTCGTACTTGCCGGTCGCCTCGCGCGGCGGATGAGCTTCTACAAAGAAATGGCGGCGAAGAGCGCGAACGTAGTGCTTCGTAGCGAACGTAGTGCTTCGGTGCGTGAGACGCTTTCGCGTAAATATAATTCATTGGTATAGGGCCCTAAGAGAACTCAATCTCTATAGCGTGGTGACGTCGCGGCCAAGGCGAGCGAAGCTTACTTTGCAAAACGCGCGCACACATCCGGGATAGATTGGCTTGCGGCACATTGATCTGGTCGCCGCGGCGGATGTCGCGAGACGACGCCAAGGGTCCAGCTCTCTCCGCCGCGCTCCCCTACCGCAGGCCGTGCCGCCGCGAGGTGGCGCACTCGCTTCCGCCTGGTGGCCTTTCGACCGAGCGCCCGCTCGTCGGCGAGGTCGCTTTAGAATGTCAGAGCGTCTATTTGTGTGCGTCGGTGCTCGGGCGCCGAGGTGGCGGTCTGCTCCGATCCGCTCCGCGCGCGATTGGCCGCTTACGGTGCCTCGAGAGCTCATTTAATGCCTGCCGAGTGGTCCGCTGAGATGGCTGCCGAAGTCCGTCCAAGTGCCGGAAGTCCGGTAGATGAAGCTGACTGTGCTTTCGTAAAGGCTGCTCAGCTTCCGCTCGCTGGTAGCCTCAGCAAGCTCTGGCAGGACTTTGAAGCCACAACTCTCAGGGGAGACCACTTCCGCAGGAGCCTGCTAGATGCGGTTGTACAGGACGGGGCTCGCTGGAGCGGCCAGCAGGAATCCGGCCGCACGCTCTGCAGATCGATAGCCTGCTGTTCAGCTTACGCACAGGCTCCGTAGTAGCTGGATGCCAGCAGAGATCAGGCTTTGACAGAACATGACATGCCCGTACATGACTGTCGTCTCGATCGGATGGGACGCGGATGAGACTGCTGGCGGCTTCGGTCAGATGCCGTCGCTTAGCTGCCATCGCTTGGTGCGCGTGCGTGCGCGCGCGCGTGCGCGCTGCCATCGCTTCGGTGAAAAGCCGGAGATAGAACGCTATGCGGAGGTGGCGTAGGCGTCGGGGCCTCAGAGCGAGCATCGAGCCGCAGCATCCGACGTTGGCGCTGCCAAGCGAGTGTCGTCGAATCGCTCCGCGACTCGCGCGGAGCTCACTTCAGTCCGCTGCTCGAGCTCGTAGCGAGCTCGTCGCTGATTGATGCGTGGAAACCGTGACCTCTAGCTACTGACTCGGGCGCGTGCGAAGATTACGGCAAGAGTCGCTGTGGCCACGCTCGCAGCTTCTTCGCTAGCTCTTCCGCGCTCTCTCGCTGTCAGCCGTGATGGCGGAGTAGTTACGTCGGTTGCTTTTTCACGAGCTCGATCGCGATCTCGATCGTGGGTTCGAATACTGCAGTGGGCGATCCTGTATGGCCGCTGCAAGCGGTGGCGATAGCCGTAAAAGCTCTTCTGTCGCTACGAGCTAAGAGGCTGCTGAATCGGCTCGCATTTTCTTTTTGTTACCGCGTATTGCATGAGCTACGCATAGCCGAGCGAGCACAGAACCGCCTAGGCCTGTCGGAGCTCGCAATGACGTGGCTCTCTCGCGTCACGCGCCCTGACGCGTAGCAGATTAGCGAAGAGATTCGTCCGGCTCACTCGAGATTCGTCCAGCCGTGCGCCGGCCCGTTTCCTCTGCCGCTGTGCACGCACAAAGCCGCGATGCCGGCTATTCGCTTCCGGCGAGAGCTCGAGGGCTTGCAGAAGTCACGTGCTTTCCGTTTCCCGCATTCCGGCTTGCGACCGCAGACATTTTCAGGCGGAAGCCGCCGGTTCTGGGATGGCAGCCTGATCGCCGCTGCAGGCGAGGATCCCGGCGTCCTCGGCGCGTCCGCATTCCTCAGCAAGCCCGCACCTGTCCGCCGTCCCCGGCCGCCCGTCCAATTGTCAGGCGCGCATGCGCATGCCTCCCGCTGGGCCCTGGAAGAATGAGCCCGGAAGTTGCGAACGACGAGAGGAGGAGGGATTATTAAAGGGGTGAAGCAAAGCGGGATAACTCTCTACAGCTTCGCTCGAGGCTTAGGCGGCTTCCGGCAAATAGTTGACTGCCAACGGCAACCGCCTTCGTCTCACGCAGAAAACGAACGTGCGAAGCTGCTCTGCGCGCCATTCGCGAGAACAGTCGGAGCTGTCTTTTCAGTCAGGCGCTCGGTCAGGTCAGTCAGCCCTGCGGCAGCGTCCGTCAGGAGGACAGCGAGAGAGCTGCAGTGACGGTCTGAAAAAGTCGATGCTGTTGCGTCAATCGCGAAGACTGTCGCGGCTGCTGCGACAGGCGACGGCGCCGAACGAAGGAGCGGGCCTTCAGAAGTAATTGCGACCGCGAGACCCTCGCTGCGCGAGCTCGCGCTAGTTCATTATCTCCCCTCGCAGTTTCGGAGGCAACCAGCGATGGGGGCGTTTAAGCTTCGTTTTGAGCCACGCTGCCGCTCCTGCTCAGAGAAGGAGGCTGGAGCCCTCCGGCGGGCGGTCTTCCCGGCGGCGCTGGGCTGGCGCCATCCGCCCTTGAAGCCGCCCCGCGAGCGGCGCAGACGCGGCCTCGCCGGCCCGCGACACGAAGCCATTACGGCGCGGCGGATCGAAACGCTGCTGGCGACCGCACTGCAGGAGAAATCTTTCATAGGCCATTCACTAATCGCTCGGACTTCTGGGCGGCCGACTTCAAAGAGCCCGCCGAATAAGCTCGCAGTTCCGAGCGGCTTCGCGCCGAGCCTGAAAGGCGGCGCTACGAGCGCTTTCGTGACCAATTAACTGATAATGATGGCGGTCTCGCCGTTCGCCGTCGAGGAGATCGAGTGACGCAGTGGCAGACGGCGCGAGCGACTATTATTCGCGTCCTTTAAAGGACTTCATAAAAAGCGCATCGGCAACGCGGCCTCCGACTTGCAAAGTTTTGTCACACACTTTTAGATTCCTCCTTTCCGTTGCTCCAGCCTGCCTATCGGGTCTGCTCCAAAAAACCCGTCTAGGCAATGTACCGCCCGCCTTCCAGACTCGAATAGTTTAGCTGTTGCTCGAGCCAACATCGAATCCTTTGGAGACCTTGCTTTTACTTAGAATGCTCACCAATTCTGGAAGTAGCTCTTGACTGACGTCACGACATCCCCTCACTTGACGATATTTAAAAAGAAGCTAAAACGCACCCATTTCTCGCAGCATTTCGTTGGTCCTCATGACTTGTCATCTGTGTGCTCATATGTGTAATGTATCTCCGTCTGTAACTCCACAAAGTCATAAAGACTAAGTGGGTGTTACGCAGGAGAGTTTTGTATAGCGCACTCACAGCCTAAGCGGCTTTCGGTACGCATTCGGTAGCCAACAGACTTCGTCTCACGCAACAAAGAGAAAGTGGGAAGCATAGCAGAGTCAGGAGAGCAGTTGAGGTAGTGAGTAGCATAGAAGTAGCAGCTCATGACCGCAGAAAAGGTTGAGCCATAGTCAGCAATAGGAGAGCAGTTGTCGTTGCGTAAGAATTGTGGAAGCGAGTTCCGCAGTCTGCAGAGCTAAAGCTTCAGTCGCCAACGGTCTTTAAGCGGAGGAATGGAACAGCTAATTTATTGTCCACACAGAACCTGAGGGCGCGAACAGGCTGAACCTGATGCAGTAGTTCGGCTGAGTACGAAGGAGCCAAGCCATGGCGGGCCTTGTGGGTCAGCGTAAGAACTTTGCTCTGTATCCGTTGCTCAACCGGCATCCACCCTAGCATTATTTTTTAGAAAACAGGAGACACGTGCTCAAACCTCTGGGACTTGAAGACTAGCCTTGCACGCTCTCACACTGTGCACATTATCACTTATATATATTTGCATGCTAACACTAGGCATACCACCCACAGCCATGTTACGCTTGTTGACGCTATGCATGCTGCCACTGAGGATTGAATCATGCTGTCTTAAAATCAAATGCAAAGTGCCGAGACAGAGATTCAGTTCTCCGAGGCCGAGAATATCATTCTTTTTGTGCCTCTTCGGTTGCCGTGCCATCGATTCATCGCCAGCGCAGCATTACCTGAGCCTGGCATGCTTCCTCCGTGCCGACCTTCACCTTCGTCGGCTTGACGACGTTCCTCTTTCGGTTTGCACTCGGGCCCCTAGGGCTTTGCTCGAACGGCGGCCACTGAGTGCTGGTGCCTGGCTGATTTGGTCCAGCGGTTAAGGTGCTCTCGCCCCCCCCGACCAAGGCCTGGCTGAGGTCGTGGACTCGATACCCCCCGTGGCACATGTGACATCCCGTCTCGACTTCTGTAATTCACTTCGTCCAGGCCTTCGGCCCTATGCCGTAGTGCTCGAGCTGGTTTGGTCCAGCGGTTAAGGTGCTCGCCCCGACCAAGGCCTGGCTGAGGTCGTGGGCTCGAGCCCCGAGGCGCATGCTCCCAAAGCCTGGAACTCCCTCCCGACCTGCGTCAGAACATCCCCTGACCTGACCACATTTAAAAAGGAACCTAAAAACACACCTATTTAGGACAGCATTAAGTGGGTCCCTGTGATTCGTCCTTGATGTGCTTATGCGTGCTGACACTGTGCATGCTGCCACTAACCACATTTGCATGCTGACCGTGTGCATGTCACCCCTAACCATATTATTTATTTTGTTTATTTTTCAAGCATGATTTTACTTACCATTTAATTGCATTTCCCTTTGCAACAAATGTAAAGCGCCTAGAGAGAGATTAAGTTCTCTGAGGGCGCTTTATCAAGTGCATTATTATTATTATTATTATTATTATGTGAAGCGCCTGAATAGAGATTAAGCTCTCTCGGGGCGCTATGCGAATGAATTTTATATACCTCAACGAGTTGCACTTATTGCAAGCATCTGGAAACGGCGGCGGGCAACGTACCCCAGGTTATGCTATGAGGGAAGTCTGTCATTCGCGGGCGGTTCCCTAATTGGAAGCCAAGCAGTAGGCAGAGGCTGGTGCTCCAGAGGTTCAGGCTGAGTTCAACGCTAAGCGGGCGTGCGAGAGGTGCCGTACGCCCGCTGCTAGCTGTGACAACCTGCAACCGTCATCCGCTGTCGAGCAGACTTCTCGGAGATGCTGCAGCTATGGACTCGCAATCTTAAGGGGGAATTCATGCTCGTCGTTGCTACCGAGTTCCGCTAACGTCGGCGCACCGGCGTGCAAAATGGCCGCTCGCACCTACACGGTCCAGCGGCCATTGTGCAAGCGTCTGCTACCGCCGTCGTCGCTACTCAATGCGCGTCGGCAAAGGCTAGCGCCATTTTGAACATGGAGGGCAGTACCTGTATCGTGTTCGCCTGCTCGAAGCTTCGATGGTGTTCGCGCCGCGAGACTCGTGCCTACCGGCCTTGCGAAGCCCCCCCCCCCGCTACGCGTCGCTAGCTGACGCGCGCGTGTGACGACTCTGCCTGCCAGCGACATGTTGACGCGCCGCGCCGGCCAGACTATGACTGCCGGGCAAGTGCTCGCCTACTCGCCGTTCCTGCGAGCTTTTAGCGACCCGGAGCCGCAGCCGGATGTGTCCTACGTAATGCCTGCCTGCGGTTGGTCCACGCGGTTCGTCAGTCAGCTGACTTTGCTCGCAGCTCCATGAGCCAGGCAGGCCAGTCGCACTTTTCGCATTCGAGGAAGTTGTGCGCGCCATGCCCGGCGCTGGATGCTAGTAGCCTCCTGTGACGAACAGACGGCTCCGCCGTATGGATATATATATATATATATATATATATATATATATATATATATATATATATATATATATATATATATATATATATATATATATATATATATATATATATATATATATATATATATATATATATATATATATATATATATATATATATATATATATATATATATATATATATATATATATATATATATATATAGTATGGGTATACGGTATGGATGCGGTTCGGTTATATTAAGCTATGTACGCCCCTTACTACCGCTACTGCGTTTCTCTTTCGTTGACCTAACTGCATGCATCAGCGCTGCGCCTACAAGTCGTTAATTAAGCCGTAGTTCGAGGTTCAAACTTCATCTGAACTGGTCGCGCGTCGGCGAGAACGCGCGACACGTTACGAGTGCGGCGCGCTTTAGCGAATAGGGCAATTAATGTTGTAGCCGCCGCACCGTGTGGTGATACCAAACATGTTCTACCTCTGTTACCTGTCGCAGATACTTACTAATCTAGCAGCCTCATTTGTCTCTCAGCTAATTAAGCGAGAGAGTCTGTCCGTCCGTCACGCGGCAGGATGGCGCAGCATTGTCCTCCGAGATCATACTATGACTACTTCTACTGTGACTCAGCGAAGCGAGTCCACAGACAGTGCGTGCTTGTAACGGCGACAGATGGACGGCCTTGACGTCCAGCGGTCGCCGCCGCTCGCAGTTGGCAGGATCAGGATCGCCCACTGCAGGAATCGAATCCGCGACCTCGGTCGTGTGCTAAAAATCCCACCTGTTCTATCTGTAACGCCCGAACTGCCTCTCCCAATCAATTGCGGGTGGCGTCGGCGGCAGACTTTAAACTAGAGCACGCCCGGTGAACGGCGCCCACGCGACGCGGCCCAAGCGCGAGTCTGTTTGGCAGGGGCAGACAACTACAGAAGTGGCGTCGCTGCATTCACTCCATCCTACGGTCCCGTGGCTGTCGCTTTATTTCACGCAGCCCTAAGTATTTAGTATGAGGCACGCAATGGAATTCTAGGACTGAGTTGAGACGCTTCGCGCGACCGCGTCTCGTGGCCCGCCGCCGCCGCTGCTGCCGCGTCGCGTGCTGACGCCTCAGCCCTTCGTGCATTTCAGAAAGAGTGTCCCAATGGGGAGCTGGACAAGGACCAGTTCGTGCGGATCTACTCGGAGCTCGCTCCTGGCGGCGAGTCGCAGAGCAGCCTGTACGAGCACATATTCAGGACATACGACCAAGACGGAAGCGGCCACATCGACTTCAAGGAGTTTATCGAGGCATGTTCGTGAAAGCTGCCGGCAGCGGCAGCGGCGGCGGCGGCGGCGGCGGCGGCGGCGGCGGCGGCGGCGGCGGCGGCGGCGGCGAATGAGAGTGCTCCCAAGCTTGATGAGCGGATTTCTGCTTTCCGCTCATTTGAAATGCACGCAGAGCATAGCTTTCCGCACTGTCCTTAAAAAAACTAGCCGACTTTTTGCCCGTCTGTGACGTGCTGATCGGCTGATAAATGATAAGGTACAGGTGACCTTAGAGTAGACGGACCGCATCAGCTCTACATTCAAGTCTGCCCACTGTTTCACTATGCAGCTATGCATTATTGTCAAAATTCGGATCCGCTTGCGCAGGTATACCACGTCGAAGTTGGTTCATGCATTTGCCACTTCCCGTCGCGACTTCTGAGACTTTCGGCCCATTCAATCGTGCGCTTACCGTTGGTGCAACACTGCAGCGAGGCTTTTCTGTCATAAGCGTCGCACCACTTCTTCCCGACTTGCACTGGCGCTCCCTATCAAGCAGCATGTCGACATCAACAAATAGTCTCCCGCTTTTAGGACCCTTCATTCGCTGGGTCCCGCCTACCTGTTCGAACTACTTCCAAATCAGGCTAGGCATCGTACCAACTGGTCTTCTGACTGAAGTCCTTTAGCCGTGACTCTACCCGACCTCGCGCCCTTAGCCTTAGTAGACAACACCATTAGCTCGGACGCTCGCAAAGACTATAACTCACTTCCAATGACAAAACGATAACTCCCGACTTTTCATTTACAATGAAGCTAAATAGGCGCACCGGTTCCTCGCATCATTTCAGCTTCAGGTCTTCGTGAAAGATTCCTGTGTGCTCATGTGCGCTGATGCCGCGTATGCTAACAATAACAAATTGTCGTACTTCCTTTGCAACACACGCGTAGATTGCTTAGAAAAGGATTGGATTCTCTTGGGCCTATAACAAATTCTTGTTGTTATTATCAGCTAACATTCTTATTACTATTAGGAATCTCGGTCGTAGTCTTGACCAGGAGACAAAGGTGGTCCAAGCACTCATTAAATGTGGTGGCGGCAATTCACTTACCGGTGCTCAGTGGTTGATGGTGGCCGCCTGTGTCTCAGCTAGCGAGAGTGAGAGTGAGCGAGGCCGGACTTCCGCTTACAGGCCATCAACATAACGAGATCAACGAAGCCGGAGGACAAGCTGAGGATGGCCTTCCGACTGTACGACGTAGACCAGAACGGCTGCGTGGAGGAGAACGAGATGGTAGAAGTAATGAAGGTGAGGGCCGCCGCCATGCAGACGGGAGAGCGCATTCAAAACTTGCATTGTGCAACCGCCAAACGGCTAGGTCTGCCTAGGACAGAGAATTTTCGAGGCGAGATCTAGATACACACGCACGCACGCACAGACACACACACACACACGGACACATATGTTTATACATATATAGATAGATGGATCCGTATTAATTAAAGCGAGAAAGTCTATCCGTCACACGGCAAGAAGGCGACCAGTACTTCCACAAGTGACATGTAATGGACGTCTATGACTCAGTGAAGCGAGTCCACAGAATAGAGAGAGAAGAGAGAGAGAGCAAGAGAGAGGAGAGAGAGAGCAGAGAGAGAGAGAGAGAGAGAGAGAGAGAGAGAGAGAGAGAGAGAGAGAGAGAGAGAGAGAGAGAGAGAACGAAAGGGAGAGAGCGAGCGAGAGATAGCGAGAAAGCGAGAGAGAGAGAGAGAGAGAGAGAGAGAGAGAGAGAGAGAGAGAGAGAGATCGAGTTGGCGAGAAAGAGTAAGCGGCTACGCCGTCGCGAGAGTCAGTCCTGGTCCCGGTGACCACTGAGCAGAACTCCGAGGCCAACAAGGGTAGCCGTAGCGATATTGATGCCGTAGAGCCTCGCGACTCTTCTGATGGCGACGCGACGAAAAAGTATCGAAATGCCTTTATTCCAAAGTGGTGCCGCACGCTCTCCACTCTAGACGGCTCACGGCGAGACAGTCCCAACTGCTCGGCCGTGCGTCCCCCAATTTCAACTGCCTCTCCTCGCAGTATGCGTCGGAAATCTTGACGACCGAGGTCAGGCAGCTAAAATTAGGCGACCCAGCGAGTTCATCCTCGGCACACCCACGTGGCACACCCACGAGGCACACCACGTGGCACACCCACGTAGAACACCCACGCGGCACAGCCACGCGGCACACCCACGCGGCACACCAAGTGGCACACGCAGCAGGTAAACCTCAGCGGAGAGCCTGTCCCTCACGCGATCGCAACAACAAAGCTGGCAGCCGCCAAAGCTGACGTAACCCGCCGCCCAGCGTATCTAACTGTAAGCTATATGGATTCAGATCGTAACAGCGAGCCACCGATCGGGCGCCAAACGCCGGCCAACGAGCACTCGATCTGAACTTTGCGAACTATACAAGTCGCGGATAATAATAATAATAATAATAATAATGCACTTGATAAAGCGCCCTCAGAGAACTTAATCTCTTTCTAGGCGCTTTACATTTGCTGCAAAGGAAAGGGCCATAAACAGTAATTGTAAGCTTTCACCGCACTTGCTCCGTAGTAGCGAGTTTGAGATTTGCTGAAGCGCTAAAAAAGCACGAGTGCCCCGAGTACAGACGAGCAAACGAACCGAGAGCAACACGTCACCATGACCACGTGGTGTGACAGCATAGGGGGCGCACTAGGAGCCTCTTGACTTCAGAATTCAACGCTTCGAAGACTTAGGGCTGCGAGTAATTAGGCGCTCGATTCCCAGGTACAGACGTGCGGCTCTGTGACATAGTCGAGGGAAGTCTAGAGAACGCGTCTGTGCGAAGTTTTTTAATTTAAACAAATATGGCAGCGTGCTTTTTAAAAATGAGCACCGCAGAACTATCGAGATTAATTCATTCACTACCGTCGGGTTTGCTGCGAAATTTCAAATGGACAGTATATCGAGAATGTGTGGATTTGTTGGTTCATTAATTACGAAGCTATCTAGCAGCATCTGAGTGCAACCGACGCCTAGTTTATGGAGGCGGGGCGAGAGAGAAGAGAGAAGAGAGAGCAAAATAGAGGAAGGGCGAAAAAGAAAAAGGGAGGGAGAGAGGGGGAGAGCAAAAGAGAGAGAGAGAGAGAGAGAGAGAGAGAGAGAGAGAGAGAGAGAGAGAGAGAGAGAGAGAGAGAGAGAGAGAGAGAGAGAGAGAGAGAGAGGGAGAGAGAGAGAGAGAGAGAGAGAGAGAGAGAGAGAGAGAGAGAGAGAGAGAGAGAGAGAGAGAGGGAGAAAATGAAAGGGAGAGATGGAGAGAGAGCAAGAGAGCGAGAGATAGAGAGTGAGAGAGAAAAGCGACGACTAATCAACGGAGGAATAGGGCGAAAGAGTAAAAGCAAAGCGCCGAAAAGTAGAAGTGCTGCATCATGTAATGTAATGCGTACCTATGCAATTGGTTTGTACTTATCATCTTGGCCATTTATAGGCCATCATGAACCTCAACGGCGAAAACGCTGCCGGGCCTGAGGTCGAGGAGAAAATTAGGAAGAGGGCTAGGAGAATATTCGACATTGTGGACAAGAACAAGCAGGGCTACGTCACCGTGGACGAGCTGGTACACGTCTGCCTTCGGCAGCCGGACGTGTACAACCTCGTGGTCAGTGCCGGAGGAGGCGGAAAGAGATGAGGCACCGCCGCCGCCGCCGCCGCCGCCGCGCAACGACCTGACGCACGCACGCAGCAGCACGAGCGGCGACAGCGAGCTGCCGCGTCGGCCATCGCCGGCAGCGCCACGCTCCTCCGTCGCTCGACCGCGGCCTCCCAGAGAGCAGCAGCGGTTGCACTTAGCAGAGTTTTTTTGTTGACTGAAGCACCCAGGCCTCGCTATCGCACGCAAATGGCGGCGGAAGGGAGCTACACGCCGGCAGCACGAGCGTCACAGTCTAGTGGCAGCGCGCGACGAGCGGCGATGCCCGTCCCGGACGTTTCGAGCTGGACGCGCTCGAGTTAGGGAGGCGGCGGGCGGGAGCGTTCGGGCACCATAGATAGACGCCTGCGGTACTTTCGTGGACGCTCTCAGGCGCCGCAGGAGAGTGTTTGGCGCTGTTTGGTGCATTCGATATATTCGTGGTCGTAATAAAAAGCTGCCTGCTCTCTTCGTGTCTCGATCGCTGAGCGAGCGAGAGCTCCGCGCTCTTCTCCCCCAGCGGGCCGAGCGAACCGCGAAGGCGGCGCGAGCCGGTCAAGGCCGGATGAGCAAGCCTCCTCTCCAGCCTTGACGTGCGAGTGCCTGACAGGCCGTGCCGACGATCTTTAACCGCCCTCCGCCCCGCCGCTGGCTCCGTCACTTTAGCCCCTGGCCAGACTTGAGCACTTTCAGACCTGCTTCATCGATCGAAGAGTGTCAACTGAGTTCGATTGCCAGCAATCTTTGTGGCCATCGTCTTCTCAAAACTATAATTATTATTCGGTGTGTTGAACTCCTGGTTGATGAACTTGTCAACGCGCCAAAAGTGTGACGGTCGCGGGAATGAGGAGTAAGTAAGAGAAATAAGTAGAATGTAGAGAAGCCAACCCGGTAGCGACGGAAAGTTACAGGAGTCCAGCATCAGCCCTGCGCCTTAGGCAGCAACTCTAGATCGCAGACGCCAAGACGGAAGCATCACAACTGCTCACCGGCTGCTCAGGGCGAAACTTGAACCGCGACAGCTTCACCTGCAACTCTCGCTCGGCTCTAAGCCTAGAGTTCAGCTCACTGTTTATTATATGACCGGCTACAGAGTATCGCATAACCAGTTAATGTATCTCCGTCAGTAACTCCACAAAGTCATAAAGACCATGTGGGTGTTACGCAGGAGAGTTTTGCATAGCGCACTCACAGCCTAAGCGGCTTTCGGTACGCATTCGGTAGCCAACAGACTTCGTCTCACGCAACAAAGAGAAAGTGGGAAGCATAGCAGAGTTAGGAGAGCAGTTGAAGTAGTGAGTAGCATAGAAGTAGCAGATCAGGACCGCTGAAAAAAATGTGCCATAGTCGGCAGTTGGAGAGTAGTTGTCGTTGCGTAAGAATTGTGGAAGCGAGTTCCACAGTCTAGGACCTGCAGAGCTAAAGCTTCTGTCGCCAGCTGTCTTTAAGCGGAGGAAAGGGACAGCTAATTTATTGTCCACACAGGACCTGAGGGCGCGAACAGGCTGAAACTGATGCAGCAGTTCAGCTAGGTACGAAGGAGCCAAGCCGTGGCGGGCCTTGTGGGTCAGTGTAAGAACTTTCCAACCGTTATAGTTGGAGAACGCTAAGAATATATCGACAGTCATAATCCTGATAGTGTAGAAAACCGACCTTGCCTATTAGCTGACCTCAGGTGTCAGTCTCCATGTGTAGCTACCTCAAGATGGTACAAGTACTTGCGAATTAAAAAAATATTTTAAATTCTAATTAATTTAATTTAAGTTTATTTTTTTTAATTTGCTTTGAAGTCTCCTCTTTGACTGATGGAAGGTCTTCGATGCCACTTCTTCGAATTCTCCCTTAACAGCACATTTATTGATATTTCTCGAATACCAATGGAACGATCGGCGTACAAACTGGCAAACAACAAGGGCTATATAAATTATCTTGCGATGTAACCATAGCTGTCACGTTGACCTTCTGATAATCTGTGACAGTCAAAGTCGCAATGTTCCTGGTTTAAAAATAACTTTTTGGGTGAAATCAACAGATTCAACGTCATGCACTGTAGCACTATGCCAATGCCCTCAAAAGATTGTGGGAAACTAGGTTCTAACGGACGCCGTTTCTAAAACAAAATAAAAACTGCATTTGACATGTCAAATTTGCATGCACCTGCAAAAATTAAGTTTCAAAGACTTGAGGGAGGAGTGCAGCTATACTTATGACACCGACAACCATGACAACCGGGCGTCCCTTAAAATTAGTCAAGGCTAGCTTACATTCAAAATTTCTCGTCGATAGGTTGCAAATCCGAACGAAGTCACGTGACGGACCGATCGCTCGCTCGCTCGCCGCACCCGCTGCTCTCTCGCCTATCGCGCCGATCGATGGAGAATGCCCAGTGCGCAGCCGCAGTTAGCGAATTTGCAGATAATGCAGACGGCGTCGCCTTTTGGACGAGGAGCGTTTGACTGCGGTCGATAGACGCGAGCATCGTCTGCTCGTCCCCGCCATATCACTCCGCCGGCTTGGCCAAGTTCTGAGGGTAGAGTTTGCCAAGGCCTGATCATGACCACTCAGAAAGACTTTCAGGAGAGAGACACAGAAGTCTAGATGCGATGTTACATGAGCACTGGATTACATTGCTGTAGGATGCTTACTATGTAAGCACTGGCGCAGTTTCTCAGCGCTAGACAATTAAAACTAGTCCTGTACTGGAGCTTAGGAGCGGATGTGTGATCTAGCCAACGATAATCTTGGAACCGAATAATAATGATAATGATGATATTATTATTATTATTTTAGAAATCATTTTTCAAGCTAATAAAAGTGGCTGAGCGCACACTCTGAGGCTCTGCGGAACTTCATCGTCTGAGTGCTGCGTCTGGTTTTGCTCAAGTCTATTAGATTTGGCTTGGCATTTCATTTCTGGTGCTCAACTTTTGGTTTCTTCATTCTTGTTCTCTGACCTAACCATGAGAAATAATTCCCAATCAGGCTTACCGTCGAAGTAATCATATTTCGGACTGTCTTTTAGCGGTGCCTCTAACCAATCTCGAGTCCTTTGGAGACCTCTACTTTAGTTCGCATGCTCCCCTAATTGTGGCAATTACTTACTACTGATATCGCAGCAATTCCTTAATTAAAAAGAAATTTAAAAGAAGCTGAAAGCCAATCTCACAGCATTTGAACGATGATTCCGCGTGAATTGTCTTTGTTGACGTCCAGGGCGGAGCCAGGATTGGTTCCGGTTGCCGGGCTAAGGTACACTGCTCCTCCCACTTGGGGAAGTTAGGAAGCCCAGGAAAGTTTTCGCAAGGACATAGATACTTACCTTTACCCATGGGGGCCAATTGCCTCAATACCCTTGGCTTCACTCCTTTCAGGCGGGCTGAAATAGTGCTCATTCAAACTAACAACGTGACGTTCTTCCTTATTTTCAAGCTTAACAACAATAATAATAATAATAATAAATTTGATAAAGTGCCCTCAGGGAACTCAATCTCTTTCAAGGCGCTCTACAGTTGCTGCAAAGGAAGCACAATCGAATGGTTAGTGGTAGCATGCTCGATGAACAAGACAAATAACACGGTTAGGGGTGACATGCACATTGTCAGTATGCAAGTATGGTTAGTGGCTGCATGCATAGTGTCAGCACGAAAGCTACACTAGACCGAGAGAACTTAAGCAACTACCGCCCAGTCTCCCTTCTACCATTCCTATCAAAGACACTGGAACGGATCGTGGCAGACCAGCTGAACTCCTATATCGAAACCTCACACCTTGCTAGTAAGTTCCAGTCTGGCTTTAGAGCTAATCACTCCACAGAGTCAGCATTGCTTCGGGTATGCAATGACCTACTTAGGAATGCAGACATGGGTAAAGTGTCTCTGCTCGTTTTGCTCGATCTTTCGGCAGCTTGTGATTCAATTGATCACAAAGTCCTTCTAGAGCGCCTCTATCTCGCCTGGGCATCACTGGAACTGCTCTACATCACTAGTACAGCCCTGCAATGGTCTGCAATGGGTTTTCCCATAACTAGTAAGTTAGTTTTATCATCGCTTAGTTTTAGAAAATTTGCTGCCATCCATGTGCGGATGTCATCAATACATGCAGCAAGTGAGTTGAGAGAATTTGAGGTGCTTGAAGGCTGGGAGGGATCAAAACAAAGGTACAACTGAGTGTCATCCGCATAGAAGTGAAAGCCTAGATTGTGCTTGGCAATCACATCAGCAAGAGGGACAGTATAAACCGTGAAAAGAACCAGACCTAGCACGGAGCCCTGAGGTACTCCATATTTTAGAGGTACTTCAGATGATCTTTGTCCATTCACGTCAGTACTCTGGAGTCTCCCACTGAGATAGGATCATGTCAATAGCTGGACTAAGCATGACATGAGTAGAAATGAAAGCGAATATTGTAGCTTCGCGATGACATCTGCTTGAGTTACAGCATGCCGTGCACAAGAATGGCACATCGAAAGGATTCCTCGCGTAGCCACACTTCAAGTTTGATGGTATCTTACAGGTACTAAAATCATCCACCAGATTGAAACTGCTGGACGTAAACCACTACAGTACTATGCCAATGATGCCCGGACTGGTTGACCGTTGCTCAAGATGAACTATGCGATCGATTATATCGAGCGTTAATGAGGTCTAGTAAGACTAGCAGAGATAATCTACTTTCAGCTAGCCAGCGACACTGAGTGTGCCTTTATGCAGGCGCAGTGCAATTACTTGTACCGGTACCTGGTGCAATGCAATCACCTGTACTTGCTTCGGTGCTGAGAGAGCTCAGAGTGTGAAACAAAGCGCATGGACTATTCGGCACTACTTGATAGCAGAAGCATCTTATCCAGTTATGTCTGCATTGTGGTCACAGGTCTGTGTCAGAACCGATTGGAAAATAATTTCAGCAGGTCAAATACTAACTTTATCACTCATAGGAACGATTTGACTGATACCAGCCCGATCGGATGGTTCCAACCGTCTGTTGGAGCCTGTAATTCATCGTCATAGCTGCGTTTATCTGGCTTTCTTAGGAAGGCCTGCTCCCTGACTATCGGTCATTTTGAGCGCCCCTATCGCACTACGACCAGGGTCAAGGTCAGGGTCAAGGTTTCTGGCCAGGCTGGTCAGTTGAGTACCTTTAGTATGAAATTACCTTTTCTGCTTGCTGGTCACTTACATATTGTGACTGTTCGCGACATCTGGGGGCGCGAATTAGAGAACAAATTATCGACTAACACAAACAACTTCCTTGGTAGTAAATTATTTGCCGTTTCAAAAGTCCACTGCAAATGATTAGTCGTCTCCTGCGTCGATATCCTGAGCCGGAGATAATAGCCTTGATTGTATGGACAGCAGCTGCTCGTGACGTCAGTTCCGACCATCTCCACACTGAGAGCTCCATCAGAATCGTGAGCCCAGCAGCTGCTCGTGACGTCAGCACTGCTAGTCTTGGCTGAACAGGCGCGACGAGCAAGCGGAAGTGGCGGCGGCGGCCGCTGCCGCTGAGATGCCGGCATACTTGCTCGTGCAAGTGCACCTTTGGCCTAGTGGAGCCGATCAGCAACGTTCCACGTCGCTCGGTGATTCAGGCTTCGGCGCTGGATTACTGGAAGCCGCTCGCACGTACAGCTAGTAAGAAACGTGGTGAATCAGCTGACGAACATGCAGATGCAGAGACTGACTACAAGTGAGGGATCCTTGAGCCTCTGTTGAGCACGCTGGCGGCCATGCGGCGACGCAGAGGGTATCGGCTGTACTGGCAATTCAGTCCAACGCCGTTTGGTGAGCACACCCTAGCTAGTGGCATTAATGACGATAAGTCCGGGCCTATGTAGTTGCAGCGCTGTCTCATGCAAGAGGTTCGTATGATCCATACAGAGAAGCACGTCATGCTTGTCATGCTTGAGGAGAATAGGGCTCGGCACAAGAATGCCTGGACAAGAATGTCTGGATGGCGAGACAAGGCTGTAATTTCCACTGCAAATGCAGCGCCCTATCAGTCTACTCGGCTCGCCTACTACGAGTCTAGAGATGACAGAGCACGTGCCCCTCCCCCGTGAATCCTAAGAGAAGTTTGGAACCATTTATGAAAGAGCAGCTAGCGGCTGATAGCCAGCAATCCCCCAACAGGTGAATGGGTTTTCATAAGCTAAATATTAAAACGACGAACACAGGTAACTGTCAGTAGCTTCAACATAGAGCATTTCGGGTCTGTCAGTATTCAGGTGCTAAATAGATCTTTCGTAGATCGCTAAAAAATGGCAGGCTTTTCAACCTCACAAGCAAAAGTAAACTTATTGTCAAGTCACCCGAAGGCATATTGCTAATACTATTGTCCATTAAGGCAGGAGAAAGGGCAGACGCGAGCAAACAGTCACAGTGAGCGCATATTTTGCCTAGTGCATGCAGTGGCATACCGAATGGAGCAGTGGCATACCGAAGGGAGCAGGTCTCCGGGCGCTGAATCAGGGGCACCGAAATTAGTCCCTAATACAAGGGGGATAGCGCCATCGGCATTCAGTCGTCCTGGGAGGGGGGGACATTATCAAAGAAACACATTTATCTTAGAAACTGGGTGCGACACATCTTATTTCTCGTGGGCTCGACCAACTTGCATTCTCTGTAAGCATCCAAATACACGTTAGTATACGTTTTAGAGCACAGCAGACCGTATATATGGTAGATATAAAGGAGATGCGTGCAGGCGACTGACGCCGAAGGCGGGGCAACAGCTCTTCCACCAGAACCTGATTGGATGGGAGACGGGTTTATAGGGCAGAAAGAGCCGTTCTTTCAAGACTGAATTAAAAAAGTCAGGAGTACCATGCAGTGCACACCCTCTATTCCCAAGAGATGAAAATCAGACAGTTATGAGTCTTCCCGAACAGCTCTCCAAATAATCGTAATAATACATTCGTATAGCGCCCTCATGGAACTGTGTGTCTTTCTAGCCACTTTGCACATGCATTAAAGGAAGCATGCTAATGTGCAATGCATCGGCAGCTCCGTATAAAACAATTTAAGCGAACGCAAGTTAGTAGTCATCGCAGCGAATTAGAACATGGGACCGTGGCATACAAGCTAGAAGACTATTTTCACAGGCACACGCAGTGGGCACAGTTGTTATACAGGCGTTCATGTAGCAAGGCCTCAATTGCACTGCATACGCAAGGAAGCTTCAGACGTAAGGGATCAGCACGCAATACTCTGTTTTCTTCGGGCGCGGCTCCAGACCAAATCCTTATGCAGCAGTTTCGGCGGTGCAGCCACACTGCCCGACCACGCTCGCATTTTGTTGCACCCGGCGTGCGGCGCAGGCTATCCATTAAAAATAGTTTTTTAATTATTAAATTAATTATCAATTACCAATTAGTAATTAGTAATAATTATTAATAATTAATATTTAATAATCGTTAATTTAATTATTATTTAAATTATTCTAGCGAAAAGTAGTAGTACGCAAGGTTGCTAGCATACATCAATAGATGCCCACAGTTCAGGCTTCGACTTCGACGATTCTGTGCACTGTCATCTTGGTACTAACAAAATCAAACGGTTAGCATTTGCTTACTCAACTATTTGCAAACGCCTCCGGCAGCTCCTGACAAGAGACTCTGTGCATGCTCAACTCTGTACGAACTCGCACTTGCTTCGCGGGGCTCCTTCACTCGTCGCCTGTGTCGCGTCACGTCACTCACAGGTCTGCGGCTCCAGCGAGACCCTCTCGGCCTACGTGGGAGGGAGGGAGGTACGGCTGGCCTAAGGAAGCCGTGCTGCAGTTTCAGGCCGGCTGCCTACCGAATGCAATGAATGATTGCAATTACCGTAGCGCACCCGTCGGAAGCTCGCAGCATCGCCCGTGTAAGAAGCTGTTAGTAGAGTCTAGTGCCATCTAGTGCCATGTACACACAGGCTTGTTGTTCTCCCTCGACTGCCGGCCTCGACCGCCCTTAGCCGTGCTCAGTAAAGGGTGCCGACCTTGGCCGTGGTCAAATCTGTAACAGCAGAGGATAGCTGTAACGGCAGCCCAGCGCCGGCCAATTTTAGGGCGCTAAAGAGCTGATCAGCGAGAAACGCCTCTGTCCTGCCGGCCTGTCAATCCTATAGTCCCGGCTAGCAATTTAAGAATATATCTAACGCTCGTGAGCTAGCCGATACTAAAAATGGTAGGCAACAGCTGATTTCAGAAGGGTCGTTGGTACGAGGTACTCGCGGGATTTCCCCACGATTCCCACTCGGTCAGCTAGATCCGCGTTCTCATCATCAAAAGCCAACGAAATGATTGGCCGGGGAGAAGCTACAAGCTTTGGCTCAGCCAACAACCGACGTGCAAGCCTACCCGACAAAGCTTCGGGGTAGGTCCACAAAAAATGGTCAATTTATTTGAAATTCGCGTATTAAAGATAAACTAGTTATAAATGCAAGCTCAAATTTTGGTGGTTGTAAGATGACTGGAACATGGTCAATAAAATTATTTTGTAAGACCTATTGAAACCTGAAGTCGTACATCGAGCTCAACAAAATAATTTTCTTTGACAAATAACTGAGCCGGAACTACGGGTTTCTGCTGAACTCTGAGAATATAAGCTACTCAGCCCCAAACCGACCCTCAAAAAATAACTGGAGAATGATAAAACGTAAAAATTTCCCGGAAATGACACGCCCCTCGAGATGACACGTCCGACTGATAATATAACAAGATCATAAAAGAGTAAGCCCCCTATCGGCAGGGTGCCTAGTCCCGCCTCTGCTTCCCCGCCCCGCCCTTAGCAACCGGCGGTAAACGGCATTCCTAGGCCCACCCCTTATTCACTTGGCAGAAACCTGTTTACATTGGTATGTTTACATCGGATCACAAACCGGAAGTGACTGTCATTCGGCCAGTAGACGAACATTAGAGATAAGTTATTGAGAATTTGCTGCTGCGGGGGCCGCCGTAACTAAGGAATCCATTATCACAGCACCGCCTGAATCCTGGGACAGCTGATCCAGTTCCTGTAGCCGCAATTACGTACGAGGCGGCGGCCGCAAGTGGTCCTTTGTTCTGCGGCCGGTCAGCGTGGTGACTTGGGTGGAAATAGCGCGTCGTTTACTGGAAGCCAGTCTGAAAATGTTGATTCATTTCTACTCAAGGAAATTTAGGTGATTTCAAGTTCTCATTTATGTCGTTAATAGTTGGATATTTGTATTGGCGAATGCCGGTGAGCCGCCCGGCTGTAGCCTGGATTGCCGGCCTGAGGTATGAGACCTATCGCGGATATGATCTGCTTAGGCTGTATAAGGATCTTTTTAGGTTGACCTATTGCTAAGATCCATATTAATCTATTCATTGATTATGTTGAATGTTGAATAATATTGAATGTTCGTGCGGTGATAGCGTTTTCTAGTGCTGCCTCTTGGTTATAGCTTGGAGTTCTCAAGTTTATCCGCAAACGACAGTCCAATGCCTGCTGTCATTAATGTCATATCTCCTAAAATAATGATCCGATAACCTTAACACTTTGGAATATATGATTGATTGTAGTTACAGAATCATTCCAGCCTTCTCGCATGCGTATTGGACCTCAGTAGATTGACTTGTTTTGGTCAAAACTGGCTGTGTTTGTCGTGCTAAGCCTTTGTCATCCTTACACTCACATGGCGTAAAAATGTCACAGGTAGGCTACTTGTGACCCAATCAACGTGAAATTTGAATTACATGCTCCTAAGTATGTGTTTTGATGTTGTATGGCGACAAATAAAGTAACGCTCTTGTTATTCCATGTCACCTGCATGCTTTGGCACCTTAAATTGGCTTCTCTGAGTGCTGTCACAACAGTAGTACTTGGTACCTGGTACAGTGTACAACTTGGTCGATACTGGGCCGATCTTCGTGAAACTTGGAATATAGGTGGAGCTCGCCTATCTTGTCACTCCCCACCTGGGCATGTATGCACGATGGGTGTGTATGCATATAATGTGCCTGTCACAAAGTGTCCGTGAGCTGTGTTCGTGATGGCAGTCAACAGTTTAAGATGTCAAAAAATTTATTTTAAAGTTTTTTGTGGGGCAGAGTGACAAGTGGAATGTCTTGCATTTTTTGAGTGGTTTGCTATATTTCTACAAAAACACTTTTCTGACCGGAAAACTGAGGAGCTGCCTTTTACCAGCAGTCCTATATGTGACTTTTAAAGGTCATCATAAGGTAAAAACCATATATTATATCAAACGATAGCTAATGGTACCAGTGTTCTTCATGCCAATTTTCATGCCAATCAGTTTACTCGTCTTCGAACAATATTTTTTAAACATGCTTTGGAGGGACAACTCCCCCTATTAGCGGCCATTTTGAGGGATAACTCCTACTACTGCCGGACTTAGGAGAACCCACGGGGTACTCACGGGACTTCCCCACTGTTCGCGCTCGGTAGGCGGATGGAGGGCTGCCCCGTGGCACCGATGAGCGTCAGTGCTGAGCAGCTGAGCGAGCTTGGCATTGACTCTTCGTGGGCCAAACCGCTGAGCGATACTTTCGAGAGGTTTGAGGTGAGCACTCCATATCGAAGGGCCGCTTTCATTGGCCAGTGCTCGCACGAGAGCGGTAACTTCAAAGAGCTCTGGGAGAACCTGAACTACTCGGCCTAAGCTTTGCTCCGCACCTGGCCCAAACGATTCGTCAAAGTCGAGGACGCTGTGCCCTACCAGAGAAATCCCGAGAGGATTGCTAACAAGGTCTATGCCGACCGCCTGGGCAATGGCGACGAACGGTCCGGCGATGGCTATCGCTACCGCGGCCGCGGCCTCATCCAGCTGACAGGCAGAGACAACTACAGAAAGGCGGGGGGGGGGGGGCGCTGGACGTCAACTTCGTAGCGGATCCAGACTCGGTTGCTACGCCGAACTACGCCGCCATGACAGCTGGCTGGTTATGGAAAGCAAACGGCCTAAACGAGCTGGCTGACGGGCAGGACTACGAAACCATCACCAGAAGTATTAACGGTGGTTTAATCGGCCTCGAACGTAGAATCTCTCGTACGAAAGAAGCACTGGCAGTGCTGACCGGCAAACGCTAAGATTCGCGGCTTCTTAAAGTACCCATGCTTGTATGTAAAGTGCCAAGCTAGCTATTACGACGTCGCAGCGAAGCGTACGCCTTAAGCTACTATGGAATCAGTCTCCTTTGTGCAACTTCTTTAGACAGATTTCTTTCGAGAATTCACTTCTGGCATATGGAAAATAATCTTCTGCGGTCGTTGGGGTTTCGTGCGTAGCCACTCTTTGGTGCTATGTATCGCCATTTAGCAACTGCTGCGGCCCGCATGAAAACTGTAGTGGTTTGTCTTCTTGACAATCACCGTGAAAATTGTTAAGGACCCGGAAGTCAAGAGCAAACTTCATTCTATTATTGATTAAAATGTGACGATGAAGTTACTTGGCAATACCTTATTATTAGTTTATTATTATTATTATATTGTATATATGTATATATAATTATTATTATTAGTAGTAATACCTTATTATTTTGTCGTCGTTCCAGGATGGCCAGTGTTATCTTATCTGCTATCCATTAGCGCTCCTTCGAAGGCTAGGCTAAGTTGGTCTGCCAGCAAAGACCACAGAGATGACGGTATAAGATCTTTAGGAGACGAACTCTTTTTAATAGACCTTATTAATTTAGCCCCATCGTATGCAGAAACATCGGAAAATCTTTTAAGGAAGGTCACAGGTTGTCATTCAGCTGTTGCTTTAGTCGGAGGGGGGCTTCATGGAAGCACGAATGTGCACACATCTTCCAGTAAAGAAAGCTGGCAACTGTTCAGCTGCGCCGTTAATATCTTGGGAGTGAGACCTCTCTGCGTTGGCCTGCAAATAGTTTACAGTCTTTTAAAGTTGTTTTGGGTCTGACTGGCAGGACTTTGTTTTGCGAGTGAAAAACGAAGGCCCGGATTTTGTAAGCTTCCGGGCGTAGACTCGAAGGAAGCCTTTGCAAAATGACTCGATTTTCATCGGACTCGGGACTTCTTAAAAAGCGGCGTCCAAGCCTTCGCTTCATGCGGAGCGTTCAAGCCTCCGCCTGATGCGGAGCGTCTGTTGAAGTTTCTTTTTACTTTGAAAGGAATCTCCCTGACTCTGTACGAGACTGACACATTGTACCGGAGCTTTTCATGCGCACTCGTCAATGTCATGGTCACTGCATCAGTGAGGGTATCGAAGCTGTCGGTCGAGTCTGGGTGCAGAACAAGAACACCTGCACCACACACAGATTTAAAAAACTTGTCTTGGTCAATGCTTTCTAAGTTATGTCGCTGGACAAATTTGACATTACCATGTACGTTCAAGGGAGCAGGAACGGTAAACGAGACCGAACAATGATCCGAGAAGGTCAGCGGGCACACCACAAGGTCAGGGGCAGACATCCTTAGTGATAAAGAGATCTAGGATTTGGTCGCCGACGTGAGTTTTATGATTAACGTGTTGGACCGAACCAAAAGTTCTCCAAGCAGTCAAGAAATGAGCGGACCTGGCTGTTGCTAGGATTGTCGACGTGAACATTGAATGTCTCGTGCAGTCAGTAGCGGCCTGTCACACACACACACATTTTATCGAAGAACTCCGAAAATTCTTCTATAAGCAACTGTATACAGCCAGATATTGGCATTCACGTCTCATAAACAAGAATCCCACTCGACCGCCGAAGCAGCGGAAGTACATCGTGGACTCTTCCAAGCGCCAGACTGGCAAGAGTGCTGTCGCACACGCTGTCACGAATGTGGACTTTCCTTCGTTCATCAATCCGGTGTTACACCGGCCCGATCTCAGCTCAGCTCAGCCAATTCTCCGTAGAGAGATCAGCCGTCTCCGAAAGAACGAATTATCGAGTCAAAATTGCAATTCACCGCTCTCAGAGCAAGCACTTCACCGAGCTTGCTAAAGCTTCTTAATAATAATAATAATAATAATATATTTGTATAGCGCTCTCAGAGAATTTAGTCTCTTTCTAGGCACTTAAGAGATGCTGCGTAAAACGCATTCCCAAATGCTTGGTAGTAACATAGGCAAGCAGCAGGTAAAGTGTAAGCAGGTATACGCACACGAGCCGTTAAGATGCGATCTGCGTCTGCCATAATATGGCCGGACTGTTTGAGGCAATAAGAAGCCCCTATAGTCAACGCGAGTCAACCTACAGTCAACACGTCGAGCGGGGCGGAGTTGCAACGCCGGTAGAGATCCTACTCGACCTGTGGGTGCCTGCACCTTCTTGCTTGGTAAATGTCCCTCAAAGACGATTGCAACAGCGACGTCAAAACATTATCGGATTTAGCAGCCTCATTTGCATATCGCCAGGAGAGCATTAACGGCTATCGCCACCGCTTGCGGGCTGCCATAAATGATCGCGCACTGCTGGATTCAAACCGACGACTTTGGCCTTGAGAGCGTTCACCTTACCAGCTGGGCCATCGTGGCCCTCTAAGTCAACACGCTTTCTGGAGAATCTCGACTGAGAGGTCACAGGAGACATCACTAAATTGGTGGCGTGCATAATAGTCCCGAGGATAGGTCTTCAAGGTGGTTTAGCCAAGTTTCCCCGATGTCCCTGCCTTCGTAGCACCAGGGACGCACAACTGCAGGTGGAACTGTCCACAGCAGACAAACATTTTATGTCTACGTCCAACTGTGTGTGCTGGTAAAGTTCTTACGCTGACCCACAAGGCCCGCCACGGCTTGGCTCCTTCATACCTAGCTGAACTGCTACATCAGTTTCAGCCTGTTCGCGCCCTCAGGTCCTGTGTGGACAATAAATTAGCTGTCCCATTCATCCGCTTAAAGACAGCTGGCGACAGAAGCTTTAGCTCTGCAGGTCCGAGACTGTGGAACTCGCTTCCACAATTCTTACGCAACGACATCTACTCTCCAACTGCCGACTATGGCACATCTTTTTCAGCGGTCCTGAACTGCTACTTCTATGCTACTCACTACCTCAACTGCTCTCCTAACTCTGCTATGCTTCCCACTTTCTCTTTGTTGCGTGAGACGAAGTCTGTTGGCTATCGAATGCGTACCGAAAGCCGCTTAGGCTGTGAGTGCGCTATACAAAACTCTCCTTCGTAACGCCCACATGGTCTTTATGACTTTGTGGAGTTACTGACGGAGATACATTACATTACATTACATTACAGACAGTTCTCTATGCTGGCAGCAATGTCAAGTGGGAGCCACTAGAGGATGCCGAATGATGCAAATATTGAGCATTTAGTGGGTCCCTGTGATTCGCCCTTGATGTGCTTATGCGTGCTGACACTTTGCATGCTGCCACTAACCACATTTGCATGCTGACCCTGTGCATGTCACCCCTAACCATATTATTCATTTTGTTTGTTTTTCAAGCATGATTTTACTTACTATTCTATTGCATATCACTTTGCAGCAAATGTAAAGCGCCTAGAAAGAGATTAAGTTCTCTGAGGGCGCTTTATCAAGTGCAATATTATTATTATTATTAAAATAAAATGGAGCCGAATAGAAAATATGTGTTGTCAGGATTCTACAAAAGGAGTCGGCAGACTTCTAGTATCTGCGACATATTTCTAGGCAGCACTTATTTGTGGCAGCTGTCAGATTTGGTAACTTTAGGCGACCAATGGTAAAAGGTGGACAGTCGACCGGAGTAACTTGAACAACCTCCGCTTAGTTTTGCTACTTCCGTTCGTCTCGAAGAGCGAGTAGCGACAGACCAGGTAGTGACTCGCATGTGACTCCATTTTTCAAGCAAAGCGAGTAAGGTGTTCAAGCTTGTCACTCCACAGAGTCAGAGCTGCTTCGAGTGAATAATGACTTATTCATTCAGGAATGTTGACCTAGCTAGCGTCTCCCCACTATTTTTGCTAGATCTCTCAGAAGAAATTGATTACATTGATTAGGAAATCCTTCTTGAGCTCTCATCACCTCGCTTAGGTCTAAAAGGCACTGTGTTAAAATCGTTAAGGGCCGCGATAGCCAATGAGTAAAGTTTTCGCTCCTCATGATCGAGGTCGTGAGTTCGAATCATGCAGTGGACGATTCTTTATTGCCAACTCCAACTGGTGGTGATAGCAAGTAAGGGTCTTCTGTGGATATACAAATGAGATGACAAATAAGAAAGCTGAATCAGCAAGTGTTGTTTTAATACTGTTTTGAGGTCTCATCATAGTGAGAGTCCAGAAAGTAAAATTCAACCGAAAATTGATCATATTGTGAACCTTTGACGTTTAGGTTGCCCTATTGCGATCTATCGTTCCAGTAAGATGTGATATTGCGATGTTGTGAAGTTGCATTACCCATTTGTACACAGAATTATAATTGGCCATCTATTTATAATATTGTATGCTAATTTTCAGCCAGAGCTCTGCAGATGCAATTGACCAATAACATCGTAGTCCCTAATAACTTTGCTCCGTTATATATTAGAGCTAACTCAGCGGAAATCCAGCAACATACCCGTAGGTTAACCCTTTATCCTTTACTTCCAGTCCTGAGAGATTTTCGATAATGAAATCAGTAGTTTCACCGCTCTTGTAAACTTCACCACATTGTAATTGAGAAAAAAATACCCACCCGTAATCGATTCAATCAATCAATTTAGCCCATTTGCAGGGGAGAAGACTAAGCCCAAAACTTATTCGTGGGAGACTGGCCGCTGTGCATGAAGAGACATACAACGTAGGGAGACTGTATAGGATGTTTAACCAAGTAGTAGTTGACGCGTTAGCATGCTAAATCGGCGAGATTAAGAAGGCACTAAAATAATTATTAGTTTGCGAATTAAAAGAATTAGCCAGCGGATATGTCACAATCTATGGTTTAGACAGGAAAATATAAAATCTGAAGTGGTCATTAGTCAGAGGTACGCTGAAGTCGGTGCTGTTGTCTAGCTACTCTGCAGCTACGAAGCGTACGTCCTCTATGCTAAGACAAGGCTCGTTATAAATTGTCTTCTCGATTTCCGTCGATCTTCGCTATCTATCTGCGAACGTGATAGTATTGGTGCGGCTACTACGACTCGTTAGCTGCACACTCAAGGACGCACGCTCGTGACGGGAGCTTTCTCGGAAAGACAGCTTGACTGTGCGCTTTGGGGGAAACAGCTTAGCTCGAGAGTCACTACTCGAGAGTCACTAGAGTGCACAGGCATCGGTAGAGCCTCCCAGCAGTGCATACGCATCGATAGAACCTTCCCGAAGTTCATGCGCATCGGCAGTCACCCGACAGTGCACACGCATCGGTAGAGCCTCCTCGCTGAATGCCATTAAAAGTACTTGATGGTCTAGCATAAGCCATAACCACTCGACTATGCTTCCCTTGCAGCAAATGTCAAGTGCCTAGAAAAAGATTTGAGTTCTCTGTGGGCGCTATACTAAATGCTTTATTATTATTATCATTATGATTACTGTAACTAACTTTAGGCGGCCGTAGCTATTTATGTCTGGGGTGGGAGGACTCACCTACATATATAACTCGAAAGTGGGCTTGCCTTGTAGACCGGCCAGAAATCAGAGGATGCAATTCGCCATTAATGCTTCAGATAGTAACCGAGGAGAAAGGCGGCGAGCGATCAGCTGATCAGGCAACTGAAACTCCAGCCAACCGCCGATGCTGCTGCAGCCGGTGGTGAGCCGCCGACCATCGATCGGCGGCCCTCTGATCTCAAGAAGCAAGCTTCCGTACGGCAGCTGCCCTGAGACAGGTCGTTCGACAGCAGCTGCAAGTTAGCCATAAATAGCTTGCACAGGAGTTATGACCGGTCGGTAGCCCTGGTAACGAGGTTGGGCGGGTTTCCATTTCTGGAAGGGCTGAGAGACCGGCTAGCCCGGTGTGCTAGACGATCAGGCGATAAGAAAAATACTAGCTGATTTAACAGCCTCCTTTTTTATAGCGACAGAAGAGCTTTTTAAAGGCTATCGTCATCGCTTGTAGCGACAATGAACGATCTCCCACAGCAGGATTCAAACTCACAACCTCGGGGCCGAGGTCCTGAAAAGAAACCACCGCATTCAGTGTGCTGTCGTAGCTCACCAATTGAGTGGCCGCTGGGGCAGGTGGGTGATCGAGTGGACGGTGGGGCAGGTGGGTGATCTAGGGGACGGTGAGGCAGGCGTCGAGGACGGCGGAAATTTGTGAGCCTCTAGGGGTAGGCCAGGCGGCCTATTGGCGGGGGCATGCTCATTGGGACAGCCCAGGTTGAGCTCGGATTTTAGGAGAGTGCGGTCCCAGACCCCTGCTGGCGGCAACTAAGCATGCATTTCTGAAAGTTTGCCGCTGGGCAGCACCAATTTTTCTCATTTGAATGACGATAAAATCAACTTACTAACTGCAGGGCAAACGCAGTGTCACTCAGAAATTGGAAACCTACGTTCAAAATGAGCGAGGCCAGCCAGCACATCTCCTGTAGCATTCGCACGAAATCTAGATGTTTTGTTCTGGTGTGAACTTTCCCCGGACGCGCCACTTCAGCTTCACAATCGATTCTTATCCACTTTCAGCTACGGAAATTTGTTGTGAATGTCTATGCAGTTGCAAGATTTTGGGCCTGCTTATCACAACCAGCTAGACCCTGCGTTTTATAATAACAATAATAATAATTCACTTGATAAAGCGCCCTCAGAAAACTTAATCTCTCTCTAGGCGCTTTATGTTTGCTGCAAATGGAAATGCAATTGAATGGTGTGTAAAATCATGCTTGATAAAAACATAATAAATAACATGGTTAGGGGTGACATGCACAGGGTCAGCATGCAAATGTGGTTAGTGGCAGCATGCACAGTGTCAGCACTCATAAGCACATGAAGGACGAATCACAGGGACCCACTAAATGCTGTCGTAAATAGGTGTGTTTTTAAATTCTTTTTAAATGTGGTCCGGTCAGGCGATGTTCTGACGCAGGTCGGGAGGGAGTTCCAGGCTTTGGGAGCATACGAACTAAATGCATGGTCTCCAAAGGATTTGAGGTTTGTACGGGGTATTTGTAGACTTTTGGATTCCGAAAAGCGGTTGGTACGATACTTGGCCTGATGCGGGAGTATATCTGAGAGGTAAGCTGGAGCCAAAGAATGAAGTGACCTAAAAGTGAGCGACAAAACCTTGAAGTCAATCCGTTGTTTGACTGGTAGCCAGTGCAGGTCGGCGAGAAGTGGAGTAATGTGGCAACTGCGAAGCTCACGACAGACAAGCCTAGCTGCCGAGTTCTGCACCAGCTGCAATCGCCTGATCACACATGCTGGTAGTCCAGCAAGCAGTGAGTTGCAGAAGTCGAGACGGGATGTCACGATGTTTCCAGCATCCTGTCTCCACTGCTGTAATTCACCATGTTATGGTCTTCCTGCACACGCTTGCAAGACAGTCAGTGCTCAACTCTGTCTAACGCACAAACCTGTCTACAGCACAACTTTGTCTTCGCACAATTCTGCCTTCGCACAGCTTTGTCTATCGCACAACTCTGTCTGCGCCCGACTCTGTCTCTCTATCGTGACAGTCGATTGCCTCTCGTAATCGCCACGTTAGACCAGTTCTTATCGACCTTCGTTGGCTCCTCATCGACAATTCATCAAAAAGTCATCAACAAGTCACAAACGATAACATCGACTTCCAAGTTTTGCCGATCGCATTCAGGTCACCCGCAACTCCGCTGCTCCGGCCTGTCTATACTTCCAATGGAACTAGATAACGTGCTACTCGTTATTTGGATCCCAGTCGTTTAACCAACTTCAAAGCGCTTAGAAATTGGGTCTTTAGTTCCCAGGCTTCAAAGGCCCGGAACTCACTCCTGGCTGATGTCCCCTGACGCGACGAAACGTACGCAGCAGAAGCAAAATGAGCTCAGCTCTTCCTCGCAGTGTGTCCCGTATGTCTTTGCTAGTTGTCCTTTATGTGGTCAGGTGGTCAGGTGGTCAGGTGGTCAGGTGGTCAGGTGACAAGCTGACATTTTTCCATGTTTTCACTAACTGACTGAGTCCTTTCCCTTTTCAGCTCAAATGTCAAATGCCTAATAAGATGTTTTGTTTTCTTGGAGCGTTATAACGATAAAAATGTTGTATCATCTTTCGGAATGTAAATACGTGCAGGTATAGGTAATTGCATACACGTGCACATGTACACGCATGCAGTCTATATGGAGGTGTCCATATTTATGTTTAAGCAAATAAATAAATAAATATATATATAATTACATTTTTAGTTTATGTAGCTGTAAAATTGAGTCACTGGGAAAGGACAGGAAGCACTGACTGACCTCCTGGAGGGCAAGCCGGAAATCGAACGCCACAGGTTCGCGAAACCATTTGTGCCAGCACAAGAAGTCTGCTTACACTCATAGATGCATTTCGAGATGAGGTGACTAGTTGAAGGCTTGAACGAGAACATTCAGGCTGTGCAAGAAGTTGATGGGGACAAATTCAGTGGGGATATAAGACCATGGACATTCTCTGAGTTTTTCATAGAAGCGGCAATGGGGAGACTGACTGGCTGATTTAACCACCCCCTTTTGTATAGCGGCAGCAGAGCCTTTATGGTAATCACCACCGCTGGCAGTGGCAATAAAGAATCGCCCACCGAAGTATTTGAACCGGTGACATTGGTACCGAGGGAGTGAAAAGCAACCGCCTTACCTAGTGTGCCATCTCGGTTCACCCAATTTATGCATAAGCTAAAAACTCAACTGTTAACCGCCGTATTTGCGGGGTCTTTGTGAATTGCCCTTTATGAGGTTAGGTGTGCTGAAATTGTCCATGTTGTCACTAACCGCGAGACTGAGTGTAAGTGGCATAGGTTTTCTAGGTCCTGTGACTGTAGACTTTTTAATGAGTAACCTCGGCCCCTCTTGGAATTTTGTCTCTCAAGTGGCAGGCCTCAAAATGCTCAGATGAATATCCCAAAAGATTTTGCTGGACCAAGCTATACTGCAGAGCCAAAACCCGTAAAGTTTTTACCCAAGCCTCAAAACAGAAGCGCACCGCACTTTCAAGGGCCTTCAACAAGCTTAGTACACTTTTTTTTTAAAGGCAAAAGATCCTGCAATTACATGCATGACTACAAGCTGTGCCAGAAACCAGGTAAACGCCAATCCCGCTAAACAGTAGCGTCGGATGAGTCGAAATTGTATCACTGCGATTTAAAAAAGGTGGTACTTTGCATTACCAATAAAACTAAAAATTGTAGACGGGGCGGATTTATGAAGTCTTGCACAGAAACTTAGGTCCGTGGTGGTGTTAGAGTAGAAGTATATGTAACGTGCTCGTAAGGAGTCGAGGCCAAAACATTTGATGCAAAGCCGTCCACTATACCATTTCGCCCACGTCGAATATCTCAAACTAGATGGCGGCAGTTTTATTGTCTCGCAGCGAGCAGGCGGAGCAAGATGATTTAAATATGCACTACCTGCCGTTGAGGGGCGTTAGATGTCCATCAGAGCTAAGTCTTGCTACTAACACGGTACATTGGTGAGCCGTGACGGTACACTAAGTAAGGCTGCTGCTTTTCACAATCTTGGTCCCGAGGTCGTGGGTTCGAATCCTGCGGTGGTCTGATCCTTCATTGCCGCTGCAAGCGGTGGTGGTAGCCGTTCTTCTTCTGTCGCTATATCAAAGGGGTTGATAAATCAGCTAGTATTTATTTTTATTTAACTTGATCTCTATCCAGGCACTTTACATCTGCCTCAGGGATCGAGCCCAAGACATCGGCAGCTAATTGCAAGCACACTACCTCTGGGCAAAACCAGAGCGGCTCAAAGCGGCATCGTCTATTTCATGTATCCAGTTAGAATGTGAATGTAAAAGAAAATACTAGCTAATAATAATAATAATGTACTTGATAAAGCGCCCTCAGAGAATTTAATCTCTTTCTAGGCGCTGAATCAACAGCCTCTTTTGTATAGCGACAGAAGAGCGTTTATTACTATCACCACCGCTTGCAGCGGCGATGCAGGATCACTCACCACAGGATTGGAACCCACGACCTTGGTCCCATGGACGTGAAAAGCAACCGCCTTACCTGGTGAGCCATCACGGTTCACCAAGTTCTTTGAGGGTGCTTTTCGAGCAAACCGTATTGAATGGATAGTGCGATCCTCATAGCAGAAATACTTGAGAGAGCGTACTGATGTGCGCACAGACCACACTCGTAAAGAATGTGACTGCATTATCGGCATGCTCATTTTAAATGGATGCCACACCAACGGAACGGCCACTTTAGGAATTGCCCGTAGAGGGCGGGACGCAGGGCGAACGAGCTATCCTACTAAATTAATCCTACTTTGCGAGGTTCTCGCCTCATCCGTGGGAATTAGCGAAACTGCACCTTGGAAATATCTAACGTCAATGCAGCCTTTCTGATTTATGATGCCGATCGAGGGCGTAACGACAGGCCTGCAACAGGCAGAGCTGCATGACCCAGAAACCGGAAGCAGCAGAACAACCGAAGCAGCAGAGCTACCGGAAGCAGCGGAGCAACCGGTAGCAGCACAGCAACCTGAAGCAGCAGAACAATCGAAGCACTCTATTTCGGGTGCTGAATTGGCCAAGATAAGCACTGGCACCGAATGAGAAACAAACCGTCGAGTCCAGCAGTCACGCTCGATCGCTGCCTCAGTTGGCCATCTTGGTCACATGACAGGCGGCAGGATGTGGCAGTTGCCCAAGCGATCGTAGCAATGCTTCAGCGCTTCCTCGCCGGTTAGCAGAGCCGCGTGAGGCGGTACGAGCAAGCTGCCCGATTCGGCCACGCACGCCTCGACCGCGGCAATGCAACCGGCCTCGGGCGGACACCGGCCGTCGCCGCTGTAGATGGTGGCGATCAAGCCCTGCATGTCTTGGAGAGCTTTCGTCAGGCGGCTCTGACACGCGAGGCAAGCGCCGGTCCGGCGCCGACACGGGTGCCCGCACGGCCGCAGCCGAATAGAGGACGGCAGACCGGCAGCGGCCTTCAGCACCGCATACGTGGGCCAGTCGTCGACGCAAGCGCGGCAACTGCAGTCGAATAGGTGGCACTCGCTCAGCTCGGCCCGCCGCTCGCTCAGCGTGTGCTGGCCGTACCAGACGCCGTAGCTGTCGAATAGCTGCTCGCCAGGCTCGAGAGAGCGCAGGCAGCGGAGCACCATCTTGCGACCGTGGCAGTGCCGAGACACGTTCGGGTCGCACGAGTGACTGAGCAAGCTCAGCGTGCCGTAGATGCCGCAGCCGATCACGCTCGTCGAGTTCTTCCACATGGCGCCGGCGGTGCAGCGAAGCTCGGCGACCTCGTGACCTTTCCTCGATAGCACGAGCAAGTGATGCAGGGTGAGAGCGGCCACGTCGACCAGCCTAGCCTCGTTCTCGACGCCGCCTCCGGTGCCAGAGCTCGGACTGCTTTCGTCGGCCGCCGACGCCAGCTCAGCGGCACCGCCCACGCAGAGAGCCAAATAGACGGCGGCTACGGAAAACCAGAATACATGCTCCGAATTGCATACGGCCTCGTGCAGGCCGAACGCGCTGGCGTAGGCACCGCCAGCGTCTCCTGCGTCACCGCCGACGGCTGACGGACTGCCTTCGTCGGCGGCGGCGGCTGTTGCTGCGGCGGCGGCAGCAGCTTCATCTCGCGGCCGCCGCTTTTCCCTAGCGAAGCAGTAGTAGGCCAGGCCGCCGCTGAGCACCGCCCGCACGGCCAGGTGAGCCGTGCGAAGGCCGCAGCCGGTCAGCGCACGAACGCTCTTGCACTCGAGGCGGTGGCAGCCGATCCAGCTCTTCGCCTCGCACGTGCGGCTGCAGTAGCGAGCCACGGCGCACCGCTGGCACGGGTAGAAGACGGAAGTGGCGAGCCGCCCGAGGCAGTGGTAGCAGTGCGTCTCCAGGCACTCGGGTATTGGCACGGATGCGAACGGCTCTTCCACGAGCAGCACTTGACCGACGCGGATCGGCTGGGCGGCGACGACGACGTGCCGTCGGCCAAGGGGGCCGCTCCTAGCGACGGCCAGCGCCGACGACAGGGCCGAATAATCCGGGTGCGAATCGGGCGACAATCTAGGCACGTCTTCAGGCCTGGAGGCGACCGCTCCAGCACGGCCGCCGCCGGCTGTGGCTTCATGCGGCCTCCGAAGCTCGGCAGAGCAGGCCGAGCGGTGTTTGTGCAGCGCGCTCAGGACGCCCTCCCTTTCTTGCAAGCTAAGCTGGGCGAGCGACAGCGAATCCTCGGCGGCCTTCAGCGACTCCTCGGCCAACCGGTACTCGCGAAGGGCCAGCAGGCAGCGAGCTCGGCGCTCGTGCAGCTTGTGCAGCCGGCTCTCCGGGTAGCCGGAAGCGAGAGCAGCCTCGATGTCGCTCAAGCAGCTGTCGTAGTCGCCGAGCTGGTACCACACGGCAGAGCGGTTGGCGTAGCCGAGAGCCAGGCTCGGATCGCTGTCGCCTCTGGCGTCTCTGCTGTCGGCGGGCGAAGACGCCCGTGGCTCGCTGGGACGACGGCTGCACAGGATGCTGGCGCTGTACTTTTCGAGCGCCTCGCCGCACTTGCCGGCTCTGAACAGCTCGTTGCCGCTTTCCCGTAGCGCCAGCCCGTCGCACGCGGAAGCCGGCGGGCAGTTGGCCGCCGCCACGGCGCGAGCCACAGCCTCTCGCAGGACCGGAGAGCGTAGCACAAGCGACACCCTCTCCTCGTGATTGGTCGTCCGCTCGAAATCCTCGGCGATGTCGACCGCGGCCGACAACATGAACGTCGCCATGAGCTCACCCTGCAGCTTGGCGAAGGCGCCATCGCATTTCCGCATCGTGCGAAGCAGCGGCAGCGGCCGCTGGGCGAGCGGCAGTCGTCTCCTGCTGCTGCTGCTGGCCAGCCGCGCGAGGCGCGCGCGAAAAGCCGCGAAGCTCAGAAGAAGTCGTCTCCTCCTGCTGCTGCGTCTCGAGCTGCGCGACGGCCGCTCCGCACGGCCGCTCCGCACGGCCCGCTGCGACCTCGTCGACGGCACCGCAACACCGACGGAAGCACGCCCTAGCGGAGCTTGTCAAGGTGAAGGTTAAGCATGACGCAGTTTGCCGGGGGGCCTCGCTTACGGGTCGCTAACGAGGTCGCTCGCAGCGGTCGCGCCGGGGGGGGGGCGGTGCGCCGAGACCGACGGTGCATGGCCGTTCTTAGTGGGCGGAGCGATTTGTCTGGTTAATTCCGATAACGAACGAGACTCTAGCCTGCTAAATAGTTCACCGATCTCCGACGGTCGGGCTGGACTTGTTAAGAGGGACAAGCGGCGTTTAGTCGCACGAGATTGAGCAGTAACAGGTCTCTGACAAATGATTCACGCGGTGTCGCGGGGACGATCAAATTCGTGGACCGCTACCGCCGCTACCAACGCCCACGCGCCCGTCGCACGCGCGCAAGAGAGAGAGCGAGAGAGAGAACACGGGAGAGGGAGAGAGCGAGAGAGAGAGCGAGAGAGAGAGGGCGAGAGAGAGAGCGAGAGAGAGAGAGAGAGAGAGAGAGAGAGAGAGAGCGAGAGAGAGCGAGGGAGAGAGAGAGAGAGAGAGAGAGAGAGAGAGAGAGAGAGAGAGAGAGAGAGAGAGAGAGAGCGGGGAGAGAGAGAGAGAGAGAGAGAGAGAGAGAGAGAGAGAGAGAGAGAGAGAGAGAGAGAGAGAGAGAGAGAGGCTTCCGGCCCCCATGCTGTCTGCACGGCCGGCTCAGCAGGCCATCTTACTGAGGCGCGTTTAAATGGACCAACGACGTTTAAACGTCGTTGACTGACTCAACATGGCACCGGTACTGGCAGCTGACGCCACTCTAGCTGCATAGAGACAATGATAACGCTTTCGGTAATAGGACCGCCAGAGAACTCTTAGTCTCTTGGGGCTTTATATTTTCTGCAAAGGAAGCGCGATCGATCTGTCGATACGGGATGTCACAAATGCATGGACATACTTAGATGTGGTGTCACTGTCTAGGCAAGCCCGAATTATAGTACTGTTATGTTGCTTAAGTAGGCAGACTTGACTGGGAAGCTGATGTGATCATTTAATGAAGGGTCACTTTAGATCAGGATAACTAGATTTCGTGCGGATTCAGCATGAAATATGCTGGAAGAGCCGATTTTGTGATTTAAGCATCACAAAATCTGAATCACTCTTGGTCTTCCCATAAATATTAGGCTGGTTTGTATCACCATTCAATTTAAGAAAGTTTACTGGCAGCGTGGATGTGTGGATGGTATCGATACATGCAGCAAGGAGAGAATTCGACGTGCTGGTCGGCTGGTAGGGATCAAAGCAAAGGTACAACTGAGTGCTATCTGCATAGAAGTGGAAAGCTTGCATTGTGCACATCGATACTCTCCAGTCTTCCACTGAGATAGGACCTGAACCATTGCAGAGCAGTGCCAGTGATGCTCAGACAACATGAGAGCCGTTCAAGAAGGACTTGGTGATCGACAGTATCAAAAGCTACCGAAAGATCGAGCAAAACAAGCAGAGATACTCTACATAAGCCTGCATTCCTAAGTTCTTATACAACGAAAGCAATGCTGTCTCTGTGGAGTGATTAGCTCTAAAATCAGACTGGAACTTACTAGCAAGATTTGAAGTTTCAATATATGAGTTTAGCTGGTTCACCACGACAAGTTCCAGTGTCTTTGATAGGAATGGTAGAAGGGAGATTAGGCGGTAGTTGCTTAAGTTCTCTTGGTCTAGGGATGCTTACTTAAGTAGTGGCCTGACTGAGCCTTTTTTGAAAGGTGCTGGGACATGACCCGAGGCTTATAACATATTTATGATGCTAATTATGTATAGCAGCAGAAGATCTGTGCATCGTAAAAGCAGGACAGTGGGAATAGGGTTCAGAGGACTAGTTGTCTTCTTTGATTGGGATGTAAATATCACGGCGAGGTCGTGACCTGCTTGAATGGAGACATTGAGGTGCTGCATGGAATCAGGGACAGGATTCCAAGGGGGTTGCTGCTTTCTTAGGGACGGACCGCCTAATCTCGTCTATCTTGTTGACAAAGAAGCTGGAGAAGCGATCGGCGCGATCATTGCAACCAATTCACAGTGTGGCGCGGCGCCAGCCTGGTTCAATAGCTACAGCATCCTGCTCCCCGCGGGAGCGGCTGATTGATGTTGGCTGGCTTGTCAATACTATTGTCACGGCGAGTTTTTCAAGGGTAGGGCGACGCAGGCGGAAGGTCGCCGCCGCCAGGAGTCGGCCGACCGTGGTGGGACTGGGTGGTCGGTGGCATTTAGAACGATGAAGACGAGTAGGCCATCCACGACAGCGATTGAAGAAAAGGAGCGAGTCAACATCGGGGGGGGGGGGAATTTGATGGATCCCACCGAATATGGTTGCATAGCGCCTGTGCTCGCATTTTGTTTTGTGTGTGTTCGCCTGGTCGCGGTGATGGGTTTGCCGATGCGAACTAGAAGTAGCTCGGTGTAGTGCGTATGCGTACCCAAAACCAACATTCGCGAGGCTGAGCCAATCAGTAGCCAGGATAGGAAGGTGATGGGATAGCCAGTAAATAAATAAATAAATACTAGCTGATTTAACGGCCTCTTTTTGCATAGAGACAGAAGAGCCTTTAAGGCTATCGCCACCGCTTGCAGTGGCAATAAAGGATCGCCCACCGCAGGATTCGAACTCACGACCTCGGGGCCGAGGTCACGTGAAAAGCAACCGCCTTAACCTAGTGAGCCATTGCGTATTCCTGCTGTAAGGTGGAAGAGGATCCCTAGTTCTCCAGTCAGGGTCTAGGCTCCGGGGGTCGTTCCCCACGATAGACGCAGGTAGCCCAAGTGCAGGGGGGGGGACGTATTCCCTCCGCTAGACTGCTTGTGCTGTTGAGAGCGTGTGAGGAGTGTGGAGGTATAACTGAACTAGACGCTCAGAGGCTTTCTGCGCTTGCGAATAAAGCTAAATAAAATCCTCAATTTGTGTGTCTCGCTTTCCAATTCACGCCGCGGACTCACGACCCCCTTTAGTAACGATAAGTAGGTCAGCGCCAGAAACGCTCGTTTCGTGGCGGCCTGCGAGAACCGAACTGCAGTAGGTGCTAGGTTACGCCGCCCTGTAAGCGGCAGGATAAGCCTACTCCGCCGAGCCTTCGGCGTTACAACAGTAATCCTCACATATCTCTCAATGGACAGTCAGTCCGGATCTGTTGTAGCGGTTAAGGTGCTCGCCGCGACCCAGGTCTGACTGAGGTCGTGGGCTCGAGCCCCGAGGCATATGCGAAGCGCTTGAATAGAGATTAAGTTCTCTTGGGACGCTATATATAAATGAATTATATTTGTACTCTTTTTCAAGCTTGCGCTTAGAAAACATGGCTAATTTAACGTCTGCAGTAAAATGCAGGCCGTCTGGGGGGTGCACAGTTCGCTTAGTCAGAGGTGCAAACTCTTCGAGCACGTCAGGTAGCGTCGTGTTGTAGCAATCTACCAATGAAGACAGGTTAGAAGAAGGATTAAGCAGCAGAGACGAGGCAGATATTCTCGTACGGACGTCATAGATGTCAAGGTTCTTGAGGTTTCGCGATTCGCAGGTAATTTTAGAGGAGGAGGAGGAGGAGGCAGCGGAGGAGGCGGAGGAGGCGGAGGAGACGGAGGAGGAGGGGGAGGAGGAGGAGGAGGAGGAGGAGGAGGAGGAGGAGGAGGAGGAGGAGGAGGAGGAGGAGGAGGAGGAGGAGGGCACACATTGTAGACTGAATGAGATCTGCATTTGGTCAGATAAGAAGGATTCGGCAATAATTGGTGATGACAAAGTGCAGTTATATGAGAAAATTTGGTCGAATGTGTGACTCTTGATGTGAGTAGGGCCATGCACATGAGCCATAAGAGACGATGAGCTAGTCAACGTACGATATTCAGTGCTGAAATCGTCTGTTAAGTTATCAAGATGAACATTCAAACCAACCATAGCGAGGAAGGATTGTTTTCTTGCACGCAAAAGTACAATGAGATCGGGGAAATCTGAGATGAAGTAAGGCTTGGTACCTGGTGGGCGATAGACTACTGCCGCCATCGGTAGCTTGTTGTCGGATGAAATCAAGACAACATATTCAAAAGAATGCTTCGAGGGTACTGCAAATGGCTTGAAGTCGAATTTCGAGCGCGTAATAATAGCAACTCCACCTGCAGTTTTGATTGATCTAGGGTGTGTGAAAGAAGGAGAAACCGGTCGGAATAGCGTCTTTAATTGTCGGGCAGTTTACCTATTTTAGCCAAGTTTCAGTTGCGGCGAGCAGGTCTGGACTTTTCAGAAATAAGGTCGCTTATTACTTGGGGTTCATTGCACATTGAGTGAGGGTTCCAAAGACAAACGCTAAATTGGGTCGTCGGAGTTATAACAGGCCTGAGGATCACAAGTTAGAGAGATTCACTGTGTCGCACGTGGGGGAGCGTGCTGAGCGGTTCGAGACAATGCTAGGAATACCAAACGAGCCGGCACTCAGCTCGCAGTTCCCGCCAAACGAGCGGCGTCTAAGCTGGCGGCTCCGGCCACCACGTATAAAGTCGAAGGTTCACCTAATGCAACTAGTCCTGTTTAATCACCTGCAATTATTCTCTAAGAAAACAACTTCTCCTATTACTGATAACCAAACATCTAGCCACTTGTTCTTTTATTACAATTATTCTAATAATATTACGCTTTGTCAATCGATATACGCCCGGCATCCGCCACTTTTCTTCTTTTTCCTTTCATCTTCTCCTTCACCTATTTCTAGTAAGTATCTTATCATTACGTTTTAAATTTTGATAATTCTGCATGCTAATTTCATGATAATTTCCTTCTTCTCTTCTTGCCGTCTTCCCTTTTTTCTAATTTTTACTTTTTTTTTTATAGCTTTAGCTGGTTCTTCTCTAAGCGCTCTAGTAGCGTTATTATTTACGTAATTTAAAATTTGCGGTATATTATAATAATAGTAATATAATTAATTTATATGGCGCCCCAAGAGAAATTAATCTCTATTCAGGCACTTCACATATGCCTCGGGGCTCGAGCCCACGACCTCAGTCAGACCTTGGTCGGGGCGAGCACCTTAACCGCTTGACCAAAACAGCTTGGCATATTCTCTATCCGTTCTGTTTTCTTCGGTGACTCCTTTACTCAGGCATTCTAATTCTTTTCCATACTGGGCAATACAAACTCTTGCTGCTATAGTTTTATTCATTCTTTCCACTAGTGTAACGTTCCTTTTGCTAATAGCTCCTCTTATACGCGTTCCGCGTCTTTCCATCTCTTTCTTGAACTCGCCTTTAAAAAAGCTGACCCACGATCCACTATTATCTTATTTTCCCATTTTAAGGCAACTTTCAAACAATAATTATCAATTTTTGTTCTTTCGATGACTCGCTTTTCATGAGCTCTAGATGATGAGTCTTTATACCTCCAGCCACAAACAACCAATCGCAACTAGTGCATATTTGTATCCATTGTCAGTGATTGCATATGTGCTATATCTGCTTGATGACTTTCATTAGGTACTACTACATCAATGAAACCGTTAGAGACCGTCTTTCGGTCCAGGTTTGAGCACATGGCTTATATTTGACTACGGATCACATTTTCCTCCTTTCCTCCTTTCCTCCTCTCTCTTTTAAAGTTAAGCACGACATTCCATAGTAGTAAGAGAAGTATTTCTCAAATTCAAACAGAACTCGAGTATATCAAAAGTAGATGCCTGTTACGTGAAAAAAGTATTAAGAGACCTAAATTAAAGTTTGAAATTAGATTTGATATCAGTGATCTTGACAGCACTGAAACAGAGTTTGACAGTAGTATGTTCTATTATGTAATGTATCTCCGTCTGTTACTCCACAAAGTCACAGGGACTATGTGGGTGTTACGCAGGAGAGTTTTGTACAGTACACTCAGAGCCTAAGCTGCTTTCTGTGCGCATTCAGTAGCGAACAGAGTATTCTTTGCAATAACAAATTAATAATCTGTGCTCATTTTCATTATTTCAATAATATCTTTTGGAAGTAAAAACCCAGTCGTTAATATTTTCTAGCAAGGACATATTTACAAAGCAGGTGTTCGGAGGTATATTTTTATTATAACTGTCTTGAACATGCAATGATTACTATTATTGCAAATTTTTTTCCAAATGTATAACGAAAGAGAAAAGCTTCAAAGCCGAAAGACTAATCACACTCGAATTTCAATTAGATTATTCATCTAAATATGTAACTGACCAATAAATTAACTCTAAAACTAAAATTTCCTCAGTTAGCAATACAATAATAAGCAATTGGGAATCTCTTAGAGAAGTTGCAATATTTAAAGTCTGTTCTAGTGTTTACAGTACTCATGGCTCGAATGTCTCCCGATCCTACTGAAGTATCAATGTTCTGCCTTAAAATACACAATTAGATCAACCATGTACTACCATTTGATGAGAGTTCTCCGTTGGCAGCAAATGCTACGTGTCTATGAAGAGACTGAGTTCTCTATGGGTGCAATATCAAAAGCATACAAATAATTATTATGCATAATTCTTACGATCAGAAATATTAACGCAGGCGCACCCTTGTTAGTCCATGAGTGATTCACTGAAGTTTTTACAATTGATTTAATTGAATTTGGATTAATGGATACTGCTATTATCTCAGTTGATTTTTTAACGCCTTTATTCTAGTATCCTTTTATAGCTACATCTGAGGAATTAAATTAATCCGAAATATTTACAGTACAATTTCTAATAATAATAATAATAATAATAATAAGGAACTTGATAAAATGCCCTCAGAGAACTCAATCTCTTTCTAGGAGCTTTACATTTGCTGCAAAGGGAAATGCAATTGAATGGTGAGTAATATCATGCTTGATAAACAAACAAAATGAATAACAGGGTTTGGGGTGACATGCACAAGGTCAGCGTACAAATGTGGTTAGTGGCAGCATGGACAGTGTCAGCACGCATAAGCACATGAAGGACGAATCACAGGGACCCACTAAATGCTGTCCTAAATATTCATTTTAGGTTGCTACTTGCAGGATTTCCACTCAGCATTACATCTCGTTTGAGCCCTCAATATGTCACACACAAGACATCTGGAGAAATCATCGGAATAGTTCTTGCTGTAGTTCCAATAACTCGATGTTATGGCAAATCATGATCAGGTCTTCAGTCATTGTATCTCCAGATTTATTAACGTATGTACTTATCTGACTAACGTTAACAGCATCTCCAGGATTAACCCCAGACCCAAGATTTGGCACTGCACGTCCTTTGGAATCAATAGTTTCAGAGCCAAATGAAATAGCATTCTGCGGATGACTTTGCAATACCGTTGCTAAGGCCAGTTTCCATTTGCATCTTATTTAGACAGCAGATAACCATTTGACTTAGTTACAAAACCACTAAGGTCTGTTCTTCGATTTCTCTATATACTCTGATGCTGAAACCTTTGATCTATTTAACATTTTTAACGCTTTATTTTTCTTCCATATAGTTGGAGGCGCCATTGTCTGATTGTAATCATTTGGATTAGTCAGATGACCCATAAGTGATAATAATGTTCCTACTCCTTGAGATACACTTTCGATTTCTTCTGCTCCCAGTATCACATCCATTGAACTAAACATCCAAGTACCAGCATAGTTAACCCGTTCTACTGCCCAATTCCTATTACCTGCAGTAAAAGGTCAATTAGTTGTATTCTGCTATTGAATGTGACCTCCGAGAAGTAAACATGAATGATATAACACACAACATAGATTTTGTTCTCCGGGCATAGTAAACGTAGGTAGCTTATTCTGGATAAAATCAAGCTCATTTCCACACGTTTGGTTGAATCTCGGTACTGGTAGTTCCTAATAGGATACCTGAGCATACTTGGGTCACTTACGTCACGCTCTAGAATTTTATGAATCGGAGCAATCGACATTTCTTCTCAATTAAATAGTAAATTCATTTTCTTTGCTGTTAATCCTGCTCCAAGTTTCTTCCTAGAACCTCCATTGCCGCCAGGTCCTGTTCGCTCGGAAATTGGAATGATGGCTGATGAAGCTAATGTCGCACATTTCTCCGTTATATTTCTCTTTTTATCTCTTTGCCACAGTCTTTGATAAATTGGTCGATGCATTTTCAACATTCCGTCTCGACTTCTGCAACTCACTGTTTGCTGGTCTACGGGCCTGTGCAATCAGGCGCCAACAGCTGGTGCAAAGCTGCGTAGCTAGGCTCATCTGTCGTGAATATTGCAGTTGCCACACCACACCACTTCTTGCCTACCTGCACTGGCTCCCAGTCAAGCAACGCATCGACTTCAAGGTTTTGCCACTAACTTTCAGCTCCATTAATTTTTTTACCCCAATCTACTTATCAGATCTACTCCCCCACCAGACCAAGCATAGTACCACCAGCTTTTCGGAAACTGTTTACTTATACCTCGTACAACCCTAAAATCCTTAGGAAATCAAACTCTTTTAGCTCGTATGCTCCCAAAGGCTAAAACTTACTCCCGACAGGCGTCACAAAATATCCTCACTTGACCACGTTTATAAAGAAATTAAAGACACACATATTTATGACAGCATTTAGTGGGACCCTGTGATTAGACCTTTATTTGCCTATGCGTGCTGACACTGTGCATGCTGCCACTAACCATACTTGCATACTGACCCTGCCCATGTCACCACTAACCATGCTGTGCTTGTTTTCAAGATGAATGCTACCACTAACCATTCGATCGTACTTCGTTTGCAGCAAATTTAAAGTGCCTTAAAGAGATTGATTTTTCTGAAGGTGCTATATCAAATGTACTATTATTAATTAAAAGCAAGGGATCATTTCCCCCCAAGTTTCTTTGAGTAGTCATCAGTTTCTGGTTCCAATTGTTTAATTAATTTCATCTTTTTTATTCAGTTTGCTTATCAAGCATGACACTACTCACCATTCAATCGCGTTTCCCTTTGCAGCAAATGTAAAGCACCTAGAAAGAGATTGAGTTCTCAGAGGGAGCTTTATCAAGTACATTATTATTATTATCATTGTTATCAGATTATAAATCATATCCGTCTAAACATGCAGATTAAACTCTTCAATCTTTCGCTCATAGTCCCATCTTTTGTCATTTCTTTCGTTCGTGTTTCTTTCGTCTTTATTCTTCTCCTTTGTCACCTAATTCTCGGCGTTTCTGCATATATCTTTAGTCAATTTTCTCCTTTTTAGTTAGAAGTTTTAGTTAGTTCCTTTTTAGTTTGGTTACTTTTCTTTGCTGTTGCATTTCAAATCCTCTGTTAGCAATATTTACCCAGAGCTTTATAATTTTAGCAAGTACTAGAGCTACTTTACGAACTTAATCTATGACCTTGTCAAGCACATCAGAGCCTATTTTTTCATGTCTTGAATGAACGTATTTCCCTCCTCTTAATAATAATAATAATAATATTGCACTTGATAAAGCGCCCTCAGAGAACTTAATCTCTTTCTAGGCGCTTTACATTTGCTGCAAAGGGAAATGCAATTGAATGGTAAGTAAAATCATGCTTGAAAAACAAACAAAATGAATAATATGGTTAAGGGTGACATGCACAGGGTCAGCATGCAAAAGCACATGAAGGATGAATCACAGGGACCCACTAAATGCTGTCCTAAATAGGTGTGTTTTTAAGTTCCTTTTAAATGTGGTCAGGTCAGGGGATGTTCTGACGCAGGTTGGGAGGAAGTTCCAGGCTTTGGAAGCAAACGAACTAAATGTACGGTCTCCAAAGGCTTTAAGGTTTGTACGAGGTATCTGTAGACTGTTGGATTCCGAAAAGCGGGTGGTACGATGCTTGGCCTGATGGGGTAGTATATCTGACAGATAGGCTGGAGCCATAGAATGAAGGGACCTAAAAGTGAGGGACAAAACCTTAAAGTCAATCCGTTGCTTGACTGGTAGCCAGTGCAGGTCGGCGAGAAGTGGAGTAATGTGGCAACTGCGACGCTCACGACAGACAAGCCTAGCTGCAGAGTTTTGCACCAGCTGCAATCTCCTGATCGCACATGCTGGTAGGCTCTTATCTAAAGATGCCCTTGCTTTTCACGACTTCGAACGTAACTTCTCATTTTTATATTATTTAGAACTTTTAATTGTAATTATAGCACCAGGAACTACATTAACTGGATTCCTATTTTGAACTATAAAGCCAACTTAAAAAAAGTCATTGCTTCAATGTCTCATCTAGTCGACGAAAACATTGCATTGGAATATGAAAGTCAAAATTTCACCAGGATTTACATCCACTACGTCAATTATGTAGAACATATGAACAATACTGAACAAGAAATCCTTTATTATTTTCCACTAGGTTTCGAGGTTCACTAAGTCACAATCTACACTAATTCGGCTTACAACTTTATTGTCAAGCAACACTATTTTATTTCAAGCTCTATAAGTTCGAAATAAGCATATTGCCATTTTAATTATTTCTTAGGGTGTCCATTCCTACCATACTAGGATCAAATGACCCCTGTTCGTTAGAGTTGAATCCAATAATATCTCTTATCGTTTCTTGATTACCTGCAGCATTACTACCAAGAAGCACAACGTAGCCATAAATTAATTGCATACCTATCTTATTGTCAGTATCTACATACAATCCAATTCCAAAGCAATCATATTTCAAAGTCGAATCGTAGTAGTTATCTTTAGGCATACTGCCGCCAGTCACTGTGGGAGAATCATTTACCATTTACTCTTTTAAAATGCTACATTCAAAGCATTTACAATCCTGCTAGCATAATTATACCCCGTGGAATCGTAACTGAAGCAAAATTATTATCAGTCACGGATCCTTTGAACCATAGCATGTAATTAACACCCGTTGAAGTATTTCAAATAGCGTTATCTACGTACCCAAACTCGATTCTGCGGAGACTTGGCTTATTAGAGCCTTTTTCCTTTACTACAATCGTAGGACTTAGTATTTTAATCAGACTGTTCGTTGTTCCTGTAATCTTACAGACTTTTTTCTTATCTATATCTCAAAATTTCTGCAGTGACTGCTAATTGCTGCCCTACGAAATCTAACGGTTTAAGATCTTGATTAATAACGGTAACTACTGTATCTGAAACTGCATCTTAAACATTATTATGAAACTCAGTCTTAGTTGGTACGTAGACCGTCATGATTATTATTTATTGTCTTATTTTATTATTGTTAAGTTATATTATTTATATATTATTATGAGGTTAACGTTGAATTATCTATACCAGTTCAAATATATCTGCATTAACTCCAGATTAAACTTTACAATTGTTTCTGGTATCGGCAATTCCTAATAATAACAATAATAACAGTAATACTTTGATATAGCGCCCTCATAACTCATTCTCTTTCTAGGCGCTTTACATTTGCTGCAAAGGAAACACAATCAAATGGTGAGTGGTATCATGCTTGATAAACGCCGAGCTGGTTTGGTACAGTGGTTAAGGTGCTCGCCCCGACCGCCCCGACCATGGTCTGGCTGAGGTCGTGGGCTAGAGCCCCAAAGCATATGTTGTATATATATATATATATATATATATATATATATATATATATATATATATATATATATATATATATATATATATATATATATATATATACATATATATATATATATATAGGAATAACGTGGCTAGGGGTGACATGCACAGGGTCAGCATGCAAATGTGGTTAGTGGCAGTGTGCACAGCGTCAGCATGCAGAAGCACATGAAGGACGAATTACAGGGACCCACTAAATGCTGTCATAAATAGGTACTTTTTAAATTTCTTTTTAAATGTGGTCAGGTCAGGGGATCTCGTGATGGAAGTCGAAAGCGAGTTCCATACTTTGGGAGCATACGAACTTAATGCAGGGTCTCCAAAGGATTAGAGGTTCGTACGAAGTGTAGGTAATCAGCTAGTTTCCGAAAGGCGGGTGGTACGATGCTTTGGCCTGGTGGGGGAGTAGATCTGATCAGTAGTCTGGAAGAAAAGAATGAAGGGACCTAAAAGTGAGCGACAAAACCTTGAAGTCGATGCGTTGCTTGACTGAAAGCCATTGCAGATCGGCGAGAAGTGTTGTGATGTGGCAACTGTGACTCTCACGCCAAACAAGCCTACTTGCTGAGTTTTGCACTAGCTGTAAGCACCTGGTTGCATATGCAGGTAGACCTGCAAGCAGTGACTTATAGAAGTCAAGACGGGATGTCAAAAATTCGTGGACCAACTTAGATGTGGTATCCTATCTCAGCAAGCCCGAATTTTAGCAATATTATGTTGCTGAACGTCGTAGGCAGACTTCATTGTCGAGGTGATGTGGTTGTCTAACAAAAGGTCACTTTGGAACGTGACACGTAGATTTCGTGCAGATTTAACGGGAGGTATTCTGGCAGAGCCAATTTTGAGCGTTAGCCTTACCAATTTTTGAATCACAATCGATTTTCCCATAACTTTTAAGTTAGTTATATCATCATTTAATTTAACAAACTTTACTGCCATCCTTGGGAAGATGTCATCAATACATGCAGCAAGGGAGTTGAGAGAATTTGAGGTGCTCGAAGGCTGGGAAGGATCAAAGCAACGGTACCACTGAGTGCCATGCCCCTAGAAGTGACAGCCTAGATTTCGCTTGGCGATTACATCGGCTAGAGAGCGAGAGTATAAACCGTGAAAAGAACCGGACATACCACGGAGCCCAAAGGTGCCCCATATTTCAGAAGTATCTCGGATGATATCTTTATCCATTCAAGTCAATACTCTGGAGTCTCCCACTGAGATAGGACCTAAGCCATTGCAGTGCAGTTCCAGTGATGCCCAGGCGTGATGAGAGGCGCCCAAGAAGGATTCTGAGATTGATAGTAACAAAGACTGCCGAAAGATCAAGCAAAACAAGCAGATCAACTCTATTCATATCTAGATTCATAAGTAGGCCGTTGTACAACCGAAGCAATGCTATCTTTGTGGAGTGATTAGTTTTATTCTGAGAAAACTTGAATTAGCTTGGGTAAATCTCATTGAAACTGATGCAGTTGACTCCGATAGTATTGTATACGGTTTTGAGAGTCACATAGATTAAGGTACACCGAAACATAAAATTTTTCCATTTAGCTGATGGCTTACATAAGCCAAGTTCATTTACGTCGGTCGTCAATTTAGCTTTTGAGTTTTAAGATTTCTCTGCGTGTTACTTCTGGCTGCGAACTTCGGAAAGCAGAGTTGCTGACCAAATTGAAAACTCACCATTTTAGTCGCAAGTCTTTGAGCTGATTTTGGATTTTTGTGCTGCTTTAATGTCTGTTTTGAGTTCAATTGAGTAATTTACACCTCATAATTTTTTACTAGGGTTTTTAGGATTTAAGGCATTCAAGTCGGTTGTCAACTTCTGTCTTGTCAAATTCTCTGCAAGCTGTATGTCGATTTCCTAGCTAAAGACTTCAAGTGGTTTCATAAAGTGCGAAGTTCCGTTTTTAAGCCTAAGACTTTGAGTTGTTAAAGCATTGATTCTGTCAGAATCTGGATTCATTTGTAGATGCTCTAGCTGTGTACATTGTATGACCACTAATCTTCTTTAGGAATTCTACAGCTGTTACTGCAATGTTGATGGCAGTGCGTACTGCTCCGAATATGCCGGCTATGCTAGCAATGGTAGCGGGAATAGCAGGAAGTAATCTAGCTGTCACCGTCACTATCGCTCGACCGGAGTGAACTTTGGTTTTCCGTTTCCATTGATTTCTTTTAATTACTGCATCTTTCGTAATGTCCACGCAGCTCTTTATCCAAGATTTTGGATCCCCTTGTGCAGCGTTCCATTTAACAGGCTCCTCAAAAGTTTCAGGCAAGAAACCACCAAGATGTAATAAACAATCTGAATTACTTTCTTCTTCGGCAAGAGGTTTTTGTGTGTATAGTATCGAACTCGAGGCTTGCTGGCATTTTTCAACGCCGTCTTTTTCTCTAGAATAATTTTCTAGTTGATATAACTATATTTTCCAGACGATATGTAATCAACTATTTTGTTAACGAAAAGTCTTAGGTCTACTATTCCACATATTTGTGATAAGATTCCCCCAAGTGTTTCTGCAACAGCTCAGATTACTTGTAAATATAGTAAGACCGTAGGAACAATTGTAGCTCTCTTACCTGAAGCAGCAAGAACTGATTTCGCTGCTATTTGCGGAGCTACTTAGATGAAAGTTTCGATTGCCATTTCAGTTTCTGAAGTTACTCCAGCATAAATTTCTTTGTTTGTTTCAGTTCCAGATTTAATGTCTTGCTTTTGCCTAGCCTATTTACCCGACAATTGTTCCACCAATAGGTCTATTGGAAAGCCACAGTCTATAGCTGGATTTCTCATAAATAAATTAACAGAGGTATATAATCCAAATAAATGTAACCTAGTAGATACATGAGATAACTCATTAGAATAAAAGAATTACAAATCTCAGTAAAGAAAATCACTCCCGACTTGCATCACATCATCCCCTGACCTGACCACATTTAAAAAGAACTTGAAATTCACCTATTTAGGACAGCATTTAGTAGGTCTCTGTGATTCGTTCTGTATGTGCTTATGCGTGCTGACATTGTGCATGCTGCCACTAACTGCATGCTGACCCTGTGCATATCACCACTAACCATGTTATTCTTATTGTTTATTGAGCATGCTAACACTAACCATGGGATCATGCTTCCTTTACAGCAAATGTAAAGCGCCTAGAAATAGATTGAGTTCTGTGAGGGTGCTTTATCAAGTGTATTAATATTATTAGCAGTCATCCATCGTAGTAGTTTTAATCATACCTCTTCATCATAACTCATAAAACCCGATGTTAAAACGTGCTAACATAAAGGAAAATCGCCTTTTCTTGGGAACGTAGGTAGAATAATGCCATCAATGTTCATAAGTCTTCTTGCTGCGTCGGGAAAAGAATTTTTCTTTTCTATACGATTTGCCATTATATAGGTAAACAATTAATTTAATATAAAATACATTAGTAAACATGAGAATTAATTTAATATTATGAAAAGGATAGCCATTGGATTGTATGACAATGCCAGATACCAGATGGTATGACCCAACAGGGGTGAGCGAAAGCGAGCCTAGCAGTTGGATAGCAGCGGACATTTTAACACATGGCCGCTCCAGTCTAAGACCATTGCTGCAGCGCTCAATCTCAGATCAACTACAGGGCGGGAACATCCGGTGCACGGTATACGACAGAGTGGCCGACAGCGGCTGCAACCTCAGAGATTCACGGCCTAGGCGTTGAGGTCAACTGAATCCGATGGCTTGTGGCGAACTGCAGGGCAGTACCAGCCTCTGAGCCGGTAACGCCCGCTCGATCGCCAATACCCTTCCCCGATACGACTCGACGTTGAATAGCGAGACGATCTGAAGAAGCTGGCAGCCACCAGCTTCGCCGGCGGTCGGAGCTGCAGCGCGCACCGGTCCTCCGACTTCATCATGAACTTGTAGTTTTTTTTTTGTGGTTTTTGTAGTTTTGTAGCTTTGCTTTCCGAGTAGGCTTGCTTTGACCGCTAGGATGTGTGGTTTCGATATTGCGGTGGTCTCACGTGGTTTCACGGCACGTGGTCTCACGCCGGCTCGCCTTTAAGTCGGCCTAGTCGGCCGGGCTCGTCTTTAAAGCGATGCAGCCCTTTGTGAAAGGCAGGACTTAGGCTGATGGCTCGCTGGCTCGCTCTCGACGCGGCGCCGTGCTCTCCGTTGCTGCGGTGGTTGGTGCGGCAGGTTGGTGCGGACGGACGCGGAACGCAGCCGGAAAGCTGAAGGAGAGCAGAGCGGCGGCCTGCTCGTAGCGTCTTCCTGTGCCAGGCTGAATACGCGGCGGTTGAAGCCGCCTTGGCGGTCTGTGTCGGCGCGTGTGGGCTGTAGGATCGTCGAACCACGCGATCGAATCACTTACCTTAGCGTACCTCAACAGATTACGCCAAATCTTTTTAATTACTAAGTCGGACTGTTCGTCTGAGCCACACCTATCCTACTTGTACAGAAAGCGTGCCTTGGCCGAGGACTCTTGCTTTTCCACCGCGATCGCACGCTCGACGAAAAAGCTCGTCTTCTGAAGCTCGTCTTCTGAAGCTCGTCTTCTGAAGCTCGTCTTCTGAAGCTCGTCTTCTGAAGCTCGTCTTCGGAAGCTCGTCTTCTGAAGCTCGTCTTCTGAAGCTCGTCTTCTGAAGCTCGTCTTCTGAAGCTCGTCTTCTGAAGCTCGTCTTCTGAAGCTCGTCTTCTGAAGCTCGTCTTCTGAAGCTCGTCTTCTGAAGCTCGTCTTCCAAACCAACGAAGAATTCCCACATGGACGAACTTCGCTCCCAAATGATGAATAGATAAAAGTATAAATATATTATAAATACGTATGCATTTAAATATAATATAATATAAATACATCTAATATAATTAAATATAACACAATCTAATTTTACATGTAATATAATATTTAAATATAATATTTTTATGTTATACGTATATATTCGTCATATGAATGAATAAGCCTCATCTTCATCGTCGAGCTGACCGTACAGCATCTATAACCATGATAATTTCCCTACCAAGACCAGAGAGGCACTGCGCCACCAACGCAAACTTTGTACTCCCACGGAGTGCTGCTATAATTTCGATGAGACGAAGGGCCGACTGATGAGAGTCGTCTCGTGCAACGTTGCATGGGTGACGTCACTGGGAGCTCGCAGCACGACGGCTCCAAATGCTCGTGCAGCAAACTGCACACATCCCGCAATATATACGCTCAAGTCGGAGCAAAGCGGCAGTTTTACTTTTGTGCACTTTGTATATCGGGAAAAAAAACTTCACTGCTGCTTCGACCGTAGCAATTTGGCCCTTGCGTAATTGAACAAAGAATCCTGTGATACACACAAAACCTAAAAGAAGCACCCGAAATTGCAAAACTCAAGACTTAATCCTACGCGAAAAGAAATAATTCAGCGGTCGCCATTTCAACGATGGCATGCAAGCTACTCATAATCGGGCTCTAACTGAAATTCAATAGTTCAAGCTCTGACCCAAGACTTACGGATGCCGTGTTACCCAACATGTCGCAATAACATGTCACAGTTGCTACATCACACTACTTCTCTCCGACCTGCACGGGCTACCATTCAAGGAAAGGATCGACTTTAAGGTTTTGCTCCTCACTTTTCGGTACCTCCATTCTTTGGCTCCAGCCTATCTCTTAGATCTACTCCCCCACCAAGCCAAGCACCGCACCACCCACTTTTCGGAATATTTATCTTCCTACCTATACCTCGCACGAACCTCAAATCCTTTGGAGACCGTACATTTAGATCGCATGCTCCAGATGCCTGGAACTCACTCACGACTTGCGTCAGAACATCCCCCGACTTGACCACATTCAAAAAGAAATTAAAAACGCTATTTAATACAGAATTTATTGGCACCCCGTGATTCGTACTTTATGTGCTTATGCGTGCTGACACGGTTCCATGGTACCACTAACCACACTTGCATGCTGACCCTATGCATGTCGTCCATAACCATGTTATTCGTGTTGTTTATCAAGCATGATAATACTCACCATTCGACCGTGTTTCCTTTGCAGCAAACGTAAAGTGCCTAGAAAAAGATTGAGTTCGCTGAGGGCGCTTTATCAAGTGCAATATTTTTCTTCTTCTTATTAACCCTTAAAAAGACAAAGATAGGCGACTAATAGATAATAATAGATGGGCGAAGCTGCCGATAGACCATTATTGCACAGAGCAAACTGAGAAATCCACGTGGCGCTTTACCAGTTACAAGTTAAAATTATTTCAACAAGTTGTTTTATGAGAAATTCGCGGAAAATCCATATTTACTTTGAATGCAAAACTGGATATGCCGCTGACGTAGCAAGTGAGCAACCAAGAATGAAAGGCAGTCATGCAGTTCTTTCATAATCTAACGAAATATTGGAAAGGAAAAAACGAAACTGAACATGGTACTAGGCTCATGTTCGTTCGATAATGACGTTATTTTAAGCTGTTTTGATTGCACCATTCAATGTTCAAGTTCAACTGACCTAATGCATGTTATGAGTGCACGTAGAATTTAGTGAATTACCAGCGACATTTTAGCGTGCCACAAGCTACAGATACGATAGTGTAGTAGTACATGATATCAAAGCAGCCCGACATTACTGCCATGTCAGTGACTTGCGTCTACGGAGTCAATCTTGTTCAAGATTAATTATATATCTAATAATATAATTTAGTAAATAGACAATATCCACCAGATGCCTGTCCAAGAAGTCGGAATCCGCACACCGGAAATACACCTTAATGAATTATGCAAGCCAACTTTCAACCTAGACGACTACCAACCTAAATGCGAGCGGCATTCTGGTAGGCCGCGTGACCGAGCGAGAGCAGGCGTTGCGGCACTGTTCATCCTCGCTTTGTTTCTACCGGTGATACTTTCTTAAAGTGGTCTCGCTCTCAAGGACTAGGAGTCTACCCAGCCTACGCAAAGCAATGCAAAGAAGTCGGATAATTCCTGACCGCCTCTGGCAGGAACTGTGCGACGCAATGGAAGCGTCCGGCGGCGTCGAGTCCTTCTACGAAGCTTTCAGCAAGGCGACCAGCCACGAGGAAAGAGTGTCGTTCGTGCTACGCTCCCACGTATTACGCCCCGTGCTGCTGCGGAGTGTGCTAACTTCGCCCGCCTTGCCACCTCCGGCCGACGAAACGAACGCACTGGCGTTACGTGAAAAAGGCAACGAACTTTACGTAGCAGGGAGGTACAGAGAGGCGCTCGAAAAGTACAACGAAAGCATCCTTCGCAGTCGCCCGCGCCAGCTGTCACTGCATTCGCCAGCCGACAGCAGTGAGGGCAATACAACGTGCTTGGCCCTGAGTTACGCCGACCGCTCGGTGCTGTGGTACCAGCTCGGCGAGTACGGCGCATGCTTGGGCGACATCGAAGCCGCGCTGGCTTCCGGCTACCCGGATAACCTTCTGCGAAAACTTCAAGAGGTCAGGGCGTGCTGCCTTGTCGTCCTTGGCGACTACCGCTCTGGCGAGGAGGCGCTACGGGCTAGCGAGTACTCGCCACCGCTCGCCAAGCGTAACTTGCGAGAAACAAAGAGCGTCCAGAGCTGTCTGTTCGGCGAGCACCGCTCGGCAGGCTCCACCAAACTTCCGCCGGAAGCAGCAGCCGCCGCATCGGAGTCTGCTGCTACTGACGCAGCCGCCATCTTGGCGCATCGGCCGTCATTGTCACATGGTTCGAATCCGGATTTTCCGGCCCTGTCGTCGGCGCTTGGAGTGGAGCGGAGCGACGCCTACGGGAGGCAAGTAGTTGCGAGGCAGAAGCTCAGCGTGGGAGACGTGCTGCTGGTGGAGGAGCCGTTTGTTTCGGTCCCGGCTCAGAACTGTGTGAGCACGCACTGCCAGCACTGCCTCGCGAGGCTCGTAGCTGTGTACCCGTGCCGCGGGCGTTGCTCGGTGGCTCGCTACTGCAGCCTGTCATGCGAGGCGGCGAGCTGGTCCGGCTACCATCGCTTCGAGTGCCGAGGCATAGAGGCCGTGGTGCACTACGGCTGGCCGCAGGGCCACCTTGCCCTTCGGGCTGTGCTCGCCGGCGGACTGGCCCACTACGAAGCCCGCGAGAGGCCGTCACTTCCGATTCACCGAGCTGCTGCAGAGGAAGCAGCTAACGCTGCTCCATCTGCAGCAGCAATCGCTGCTGAAGCTGTCGGCGATGGATCCAGTGTTCCCACGGCTTTAGACCTCAGTCGTTTGAATAGAGAGGACGTCTGTGCCCTCGCGTTTCGGCTCGAGACGCACGAGTCCAAGCGCAGCAGTGAGCAAATGTTCTGGCTGACCGTGGCAGCGGCCTATCTTGCACAGTGTATTGACGGTGCCGAGGAGCCGTTGAAGCAGAGTGTTAGCAGCAGGGACAGCTGGGAGTCCGCTTGTCGCAGTGCAGCAGCCATTGGCCAGCTCGGCAGAGACGGCGACGACGTCGAGTCAAGTCTGATGGACGTAGCTTCGCTCACTCTTCATTATCTTCTTGTCGTTTTTATCAACTCCCACGAGATTTACGAAAGGCACTGCAAAGGCAATAAAAGAGCGGGTGCGATGCAGGGCGACCAACTTGACGTGGTCGGATTCGGTATCTACTGCAGGCTGAGCTTGTTGAATCACTCGTGCGACCCGAACGTGTACTCGCATTGCCAGGGTCGCAAAATGGTGCTTCGCTGCCTGCGTTCCATCGATCCGGGCGAGCAGCTGTTTGACAGCTACATCTTCAGTTATAACTCGGAGCAGCAGGTTAAGCAGCGCCAAGCCTGGCTTCGCAAAAACTACTTTTTCGAATGCTGCTGTGAGGCCTGCGAAGGCAACTGGCCTGTGTAGGCATGGCAGCGGCTGCTGCTGCAGCGGCGGCTGCTTCTGTGGGGCTAATGCTTGTGAGGCGGCATGTATTTCGGCGGCGGCTGCTGCTGCTTTGGTATTTCGGTATTTTATTATTATCATCATTCATACTTGCGATTATTGGTAATATTTCTTATTGTGCTCTTCATAGCCTAGCTTCAGTTATATGTCAAGGAGGTCATACTTGATAATAATAGATGATTTTTCGCGTCTCCCTTTTATGATTTCTATTTTAATATCTGGTACATTTTCTAAATACCGTTCTGTGTAATCTAGAAACCATTGTCGAATATCACTAAATTCATTTTATTTCCGCTTTCAGTTGAATTCACTTTTTATACGTAGTTTAATTTGTATTCGATTCATCGAAGTTTATTATTAACTTTTGAACTCTTTTAGAAACGTATTTTTCATTCTCTTCAGAATATTACTTGAGTATTTGGTCTCCGATGCTTTCATTTAATCTGTTTCAATTAGCTTTATATCACCATGAAATCCTTGATCAGGCATAGCTTTTTGAGCAACATCAATAGCCTCTCTTGTTTCAGGATTCGGGGCCTCGATGTCTTAGCATTATTTGTGACTCTGATGGCCTTTTTCATCTTTCCTTCTGCAGCAGCTTTATAAACCTCATCCGAAGTCTTTGAAATATCAGACTTTGTCTTGCATTCTCTAGCTTCAATTGCATTTCTAGTTTCAATTTGTTTACCAAGCCTTGGTTTTACTTGCTTAAGCGTTTTCATATTTAGGTTCCTGTCTCAAAACTTTCAGGAGGTCTTTCTAGTACTCTCTGGTTCGCACGAGCTCCTGCAATATATCTAGCAGCATTTTCAGCTCCAAGTCTTTGAACTTCTTGGTCATTTTAAAGTTCATAATAATATTAATATAATTAATTTGTATAGCACCCCAAGAGAACTCAAATCTCTATTCAGGGCTTCACATATGCCTGCGGGCTCGAACCTACATCCTCAGCAAGGCCATGGTTGGGGCGTGCACCTTAACAATTGGACCAAACCAGCTGGGCAAGTTCGGTAGAGTCACAAGTCTCTTAGGTCCTGGAGTCTTTTTTCATAATCTAGTGCTTCCCAATCACTGCCAAATTATGGCCTTTAATTGAAATAAGCATTTCATTTAGGCAATTTTATATTCCGTATTATCTTCCTTTCGATCCCGTAATTATTTATTTCCCAGAACTATTTGCGGTCCAAAAGCGTCATTCGATTTCATTTCTAGTTAAGCCGATTAGACAATAATCAAATCCAGTTCGCGTTTCAGAGTTTACCCATCCCTTGAATATCTCACGATCTATATCACCGACGTACGCTTCTCCAGTGTATACTATGTCACTAGCATTCTGCTCGAGTGTATTTTCCTAGGCCTATTTCTGAATCCCTGTTCAAAATTAAAATATTCAGTCATTTGTGACGTCCTTTTTAAAATAATCAAAGATCTTCGTTTGGTATTCAGTCTGTATTTCATCTAGTAAAACTACATTCTTACAGTTAGTTTTTGCATGAATTAACATCAAGCATTCCTTCGAAACCATCTATCCAAATAAAAGTACCTTAATAAACTCCACATTTCTTTGACCTAAGTCCTCGGTTTGAATTCTGATCGAGGCTAGAGGCAATTATTGTGCAGGTGTCATAAATCAGCGGTTGATAGAATATCCACTTCATTCTCAACTGAGACTTTCCCGATCCACTAGGACCTAATACTGATTTGGGACTTTCGGCGATGGTTCGATATGATCAACTTCTTGGTCTTGACCAAAGGTGAAAGCACGTATCTTCAGAGATATTATCTATATTAGAAATGATTTACACTGGATAAAAACCAAAATGACAGCCAAATTTACTGTTTACAATGTAAATAAGATACAGACAACCAACCTTCACTCGGAATATCTTGAAATCCGGATGTCGGCTTAGGCAAGTCATCGTCAGAATATATATCTGTGGAGTTATTTCTGTTGATATTAGGTTGGCTAGCAGCAATGAATCTAGCCTGGTTTACGGAAATACATTTATTTATATGATTTTTCTGTCGTTTTATGAGTAACACTACAGATGATCCTGTTAACCTAACATGAGTAAAATCTTTGTGAAACAGGTTCAGCTGAATCCGACAGTACTGTATGTATGTCCTATGTACTGTTGACAATTTTGAAAGTCAATCAGATTAAGGTTCATTGGAATTTAGCTCATTCTATAATAATAACATTTTTTATTCTGCTGACAGCTTTTTTAAGTCGAGTACATGTACATCGTGTGTAAAGGTCTCTTTTAAGTGTCAAGATTTCTCTGCGTTTCTTCTTGGCTACGACCTTCTGAAACAGAGCTGCAAATAACATTGCAGACAGCTTTGTAGTCACAAGCCTTTGAGCTGATTTCTGATCTTTCTGCTGCTTTTACGTTTGCTTTGATTTCAGATTTCAGGAGTGTTGTCTACACCTGATCTTATCTACTAGGGGTTTCAGTATTTAAGATATTAAAGTCGGCTGTAAACTTATGTCTAGTTTACTTTCTTTGCCATGTCTATGTCGATTTCATGGGTACGGATTTCAAGTCCGAAATCGCGTACCAAAAGCCATTTAGGCTGTGAGTGCGCTGTACGAAACTCTCCTGTGTAACACGTACTTAGTCTTTACGGCTTTTTGGACTTACAGACTGAGATACATTACATTACATTAAATTAAGTTTTTAAGCCTAAGACTTTGAGCTGTTAAAGTATTGAGTCTGTCAGCAACTGTCTTCATTGGAGGTGCTCTAGCTGTGTAAATGGTAAGTTCAATAATCTTCTTTAGGAATCCTGCAATTGTTACTGCAATACTGACTGCAGTGCCTACTGCTCCGACTATACCGGCTATGCAAGCATTGCTAGCAGGAGTAGTAGGAAGTAGTCCGCCTGTCGCCGTCGCTATCGCTCCAGCAAAACGTACTTTAGTGTTTCGTTTTCATTGATTACCTATCGTTACTGAATCTGTCATAATGTCTACAAAGCTCTTTGACCAAGATTTCACATCCCGTTGTGCAGCGTTCCATTTAACAGGTTTTCCAAGGTTTAAGACAGGATACCCCTATGGTTTAAGAGCCAATCTGACTTACTTTTGTTTTGTGTCAAGGAATTTTGTTTATATTTGGTATTTGACCTCGGGACTCGCTGACATCTTTTCAAGGTCCGTTTTTCTCTGGAATAGTTGTCAAGCTGACGCAACTATATTTCCCAATGCTATAAAGTCACAGGTCAACTACTCCGGATATTCCTTAAAAGAATCCTCCAAGTGTTTTTTGCAGCAGCTCAGAATACTTTGAGAGATTGTAAAACTGTAGGAGTAGGAACTATCCTAGGTATCTTACCTGAAACAGCAAGAATTAGTTTCGCTGCCATTTTTGGAGCTACTTGATAATAGCTTCGAATGCCATTTTAGTTGCTGAAGTGACTCCAGAAAGGATTTCTATAGTTATTCCAATGCCAGATTTATTTTCTTCAGCTATTTTCCGCCTATTTATCCTCCTATGTTTCTACAACATAGTCTTTTATAAAGCCACATAGTTGTTTCAGTTTTTTGAGTATTTTTTAAATTTTATTTACAGAAGATTTATCAAATCTGATGAAAGTTCTACGGCTAATGCATGATTATTTCAGTTCTACTTTATGTCCAGAAGTAAGCATGGAGTACTGATCATTATATAAATACATTCTACGGTATTTGGTTTCCGTTCATTGTAGAAATGGAGTTAATTATGACATTAATTGGAGAGCTATGGGCGGGTCTAGATTGTTACAATAACCGAATACCGGATTAGGTTATCCAGTAAATGACACTGACGGTGTTTGGTTGTATTATGCTTTAAGCAATGGTCTGTCTGAGAATCCAGCTTCAAATACAGGAGTATGACTGAAGAATGATACTAACGCAAGATTGTGCCTTGAGAGATGGCAACACTTAGCAGCAAGCACTTACAAAAACCGGAGCAAGAGAGGATTCTCAGCTCAACTTTTGGAACACAACTGGAATTAGTGGTAATTCAGCACATGGGTCCTGATGCCAAAGTTGCAGGATTTACAAATTAATCAACTATGGACTCTTCGCAAACAGAAGTAAATTTGCAGATACCTTCAAAGCAAATAGGACGAGTCTTAATTAACATAAAGAATTTCAAAGTCTGCATAAAAACATACCGAGACCATATGAATCTTTTAAAATTATTAAACCTAAGTAGAGTATCCTTTGGCTTTTTATAAGTAGTTGGATGTCAATAGGACCATAGCAGGTTAAACAATGATTAGCGAGTTATTTTGTATCAAAGTGTAGGTCAAAGCATCTATGACTATGAAAAAAGAACTTCCAGATTTAGGGCTATGACAAAATGTATTACATTTTGTAATGATAATAATACACTTAATAAGGCACCCTCAGATAATTCCATCTCTTTCTAGGTGCTTTACATGTGCAGCAAAGGAAACAAGATCGAATGGTGAGAGGTATCCTGCTTGATAAACAACATGAACAACATGGTTAGGGGTGACATGCACAGGGTCAGCATGCATGTGTGGTTAGTGGCGGCATATAAGTGTCAGCACCCATAAGCACACGAAGGATGAATCACAGGGACCAAGTAAAGGCTGACATAAATAGGTGCGTTTTTAATTTCTTTTTTTAATGTGGTCAAGTCAGGGGATGTCGTGAGTAAGTCGGGAGTGAGTTCCAGGCTTTGCGAGCATAGGATCTAAATGCACGGTTTTCTAAGGATTTGAGGTTGGTACGAGGTATAGGTAAGCCATTAATTTCTGAAAAGCGGGTGGTACGATGCTTGGCCTGGCGGGGGAGTAGATCTAATAGGTAGGCTGGAGCCAAAGAATGAATGGACCTAGTGCAGGTCGGCGAGAAGTGGTGTGACGTGGCAACTGCGATGCTTACGACAGACAAGCCCAGCTGCGTGGAGTTTTGCACCAGTGGGAAGCGCATGACTGCACATGCCGGTAGGCCAGCAAGCGGCGAGTTACAGAAGTCAAGACGGGATGTCATGAATGCACGAACCAATAAATAAATAAATGAATAGATTAATAAATAATTATGTATATCGCCGACTCGTAGTTTGGTTTTCGGAGCGGCTTTGATTTTGGAGTATGCTTGCTTAGCCCGCTAGGATGCGTGATTTTGATGCCGCGGTGCACCGCGTAGTCTTGCGGCATGCACGTGCGATCGCCTTTGAGTTGGCCTAGCCGGCCTCACTCGCCCTTAAAGCGATGCAGCCCTTTGGGTAAGGCTCGCTCTTGACGCGGCGCGGTGGGCCAGGATCGACCTTGACGCGACGCTGCCCGCCTGCGGCAGGCAGGATGGGGAGAGCGGGCAGGAAATTTAGCTGGAACGCAGTTCGAGGGAAGAGCGGCCGCTGCTCGAAGTGCTTTGTTCGCGAGGCCGAATACGCGGCCTGGTCGAACGGTTAGCCTTTGTGTTTCGCTACAAAGGACGTCGACCGCTTCAATTACTATTTCAGTTACTTAATTATTACTTAATTTCAAATATTTAATTACTTATTTATTTAATTGCTTCACAGTTTTCTTCTGAGCTGAGCCTAACCTACTTCTACAGAAAGTTTGCCTTGGCCCAGGAGGCTTGCTTTTCAACCGGGATCTCATGCTGGACTAAATGACGTGTCCTCTGATGCAATTCCGAATCAAGGGAGAAATCACGCATGGACGAACGTCACTCGTCAACGATAAGTTAAATAATAACAAGGATAAATAATTAATAAAATAACAACTATATAATAATAATAGCAATATATATATATATATATATATATATAATATAGGAAAAAAGCCTCATCATCGTCGAGCTGACCGTAGGGCGTCGATAGCCGTTAAAATTTTCCGACCAGGACCAGAGAGGCACCGCAACGCTCAAGCAGATTGTCTATTCCAACGCAGTGCTGCAGTTTCAATGATACAAACGTTTCCTCAATCAACCGATGAGACTCGTCTCGCGTGACGCGACGTCGCGAGCTCACTGGGGGGGGGGAGCTCGCAGCGCGGCGGCTCCAAACTCTTAAGCAGTAAACTGCACACAACGTGCAGGTTCTACGCTCATGACAGAGAGCAAAGCGGCACTTTGATTTTTTATTGAAGAAATTTTGTAAATCGAGGTAAAAACGTCACTGCTACTTCGACTGCAAACGATTTGGCTCTAGCGTAAATGATCAAAGAATCCTACAATACAAGCGAAACCTAAAAGAAGCACCCGAAATGGTTGAACTCAAGACCCAATGCCCCCCTGATAAAGAAAGAATCGCCGTTTCAACGATTACCTACAAGCCACTCATAACCAGGCCCTAATTGAAACTCAATCGTCCAATTGCTGAATCAAGACTTGAGGATGCTGTAACCGTTAGGCAGATGCTTGAGGTTGTTAATGGCTCAATCTAAACCAGACCATTCTTTGACAGAGAAAAGTAATGAATCCACATAGCGCTTCACCAATTACTGGTTGTTATTATTTTGACTAGTTGACTTACATGAAAATCACGGAAATTCCACGTATGCTTTGAATGCAAAACCAGATATGCCGCTGACGTAGCAAGTGAGGAAGCAAGATTGACAGGCAGTCATGCAGTTTATTCCTAATCTAATGTAATATTGGAAAGAAAGAAACGAAACTAAATATTGCATAAGGTATACGTTTGTTCGGTAATGACATTATTTTAAGCTGTTTTGATTGCACCATTCAATGTTCAAGTTCAACTGACCTAATGTATGTTATGAGTGCACATGGAATTTAGTGAATTACCAGCAACATTGTAACGTGCCACACGCTGCAGATACGATAGTGTAGTAGTAAATAATATCAAAACAGCCCAACATAACTGCCACGTCAGCGACTTAATAATAAAAATAATAATAATGTACTTGATAAAGCGCCCTCAGAGAACTCAATCTCTTTCTAGGCGCTTTAAATTTGCTGCAAAAGGAAATGCAATTAAATGGTAAGTAAAATCATGCTTGAAAAACAAATAAGATGAATAACATGATTATGGGTGACATGCACAGGGTCAGCATGCAAATGTGGTTAGTGGCAGCATGCACAGTGTCAGCACGCATAAAAACGTGAAGGACGAATCACAGGGACCCACTAAATGCTGTCCTAAATAGGTGTTTTTAAGTTCCTTTTAAATGTGGTCAGGTCAGGGGATGTTCTGACGCAGGTCGGGAGGGACTTGCGTCTACGGAGTCAATCTTGTTCAAGATTAATTATATATCTAACATTATAACTAAGTAAATAGACAATATCCACCAGATGCCTGTCCAAGAAGTCGGGGCCCGCACACCGGAAATAAACCTTGATGAATTATGCAAGCCAAATTTCGACCTAGACGACTACCAACCTAAATGCGAGCGGCATTCTGGTAGGCGGCGTGACTTCGAGCGAGAGCAGGCGTTGCGGCACTGTTTATCCTCGCTTTGTTTCTACCGGTGATACTTTCTTAAAGTGGTCTCGCTCTCAAGGACTAGGAGTCTACCCAGCCTACGCAAAGCAATGCAAAGAAGTCGGATAATTCCTGACCGCCTCTGGCAGGAACTGTGCGACGCAATGGAAGCGTCCGGCGGCGTCGAGTCCTTCTACGAAGCTTTCAGCAAGGCGACCAGCCACGAGGAAAGAGTGTCGTTCGTGCTACGCTCCCACGTATTACGCCCCGTGCTGCTGCGGAGTGTGCTAACTTCGCCCGCCTTGCCACCTCCGGCCGACGAAACGAACGCACTGGCGCTACGTGAAAAAGGCAACGAACTTTACGTAGCAGGGAGGTACAGAGAGGCGCTCGAAAAGTACAACGAAAGCATCCTTCGCAGTCGCCCGCGCCAGCTGTCACTGCATTCGCCAGCCGACAGCAGTGAGGGCAATACAACGTGCTTGGCCCTGAGTTACGCCGACCGCTCGGTGCTGTGGTACCAGCTCGGCGAGTACGGCGCATGCTTGGGCGACATCGAAGCCGCGCTGGCTTCCGGCTACCCGGATAACCTTCTGCGAAAACTTCAAGAGGTCAGGGCGTGCTGCCTTGTCGTCCTTGGCGACTACCGCTCTGGCGAGGAGGCGCTACGGGCTAGCGAGTACTCGCCACCGCTCGCCAAGCGTAACTTGCGAGAAACAAAGAGCGTCCAGAGCTGTCTGTTCGGCGAGCACCGCTCGGCAGGCTCCACCAAACTTCCGCCGGAAGCAGCAGCCGCCGCATCGGAGTCTGCTGCTACTGACGCAGCCGCCATCTTGGCGCATCGGCCGTCATTGTCACATGGTTCGAATCCGGATTATCCGGCCCTGTCGTCGGCGCTTGGAGTGGAGCGGAGCGACGCCTACGGGAGGCAATTAGTTGCGAGGCAGCCGCTCAGCGTAGGACAGGTGCTGCTGGTGGAGAAGCCTTACGTCTCTGTCCTGGCTCAGAACTGTGTGAGCACGCACTGCCAGCACTGCCTTGCGAGGCTCGTAGCTGTGTACCCGTGCCGCGGGCGTTGCTCGGTGGCTCGCTACTGCAGCCTGTCATGCGAGGCGGCGAGCTGGTCCAGCTACCATAGATTCGAGTGCCGAGGCATAGAGACCGTGGTGCACTACGGCCTGCTGCACGGCCACCTGGCCCTTCGAGCTGTGCTCGCCGGCGGACTGGCCCACTACGAAGCCCGCGAGAGGCCGTCACTTCCGATTCACCGAGCTGCTGCAGAGGAAGCAGCTAACGCTGCTCCATCTGCAGCAGCAATCGCTGCTGAAGCTGTCGGCGATGGATCCAGTGTTCCCATGGCTTTAGACCTCAGTCGTTTGAATAGAGAGGACGTCTGTGCCCTCGCGTTTCGGCTCGAGACGCACGAGTCCAAGCGAAGCAGTGAGCAAATGTTCTGGCTGACCGTGGCAGCGGCCTATCTTGCACAGTGTATTGACGGTGCCGAGGAGCCGTTGAAGCAGAGTGTTAGCCGCAGGGACAGCTGGGAGTCCGCTGGCCAGCTCGGCAGGGACGGCGACGTCGAGTCAAGGCTGACCGACGTGGCTTCGCTCACTCTTCATTATCTGCTTGTCGTCTTGATCAACTCTCACGCCATTTATGATAGGCGTGTAAAGGGTGCGATTCTGGTCGACCAACTCGACGAGATCGGAATCGGGATGTACTGCAGGCTGAGCTTGCTGAATCACTCGTGCGACCCGAACGTGTCAAGGCGCTGCCAGGGTCGCAAGATGGCGCTCAGCTGCCTTCGCTCCATCGATCCGGGCGAGCAGCTGTTCGACAGCTACGGCGTCTGGTACGGCACGGACGAACTGATTGAACGCCAAACCTGGCTTAGCAGCAGCTACTTCTTCGACTGCTGCTGCGAGGCCTGCGAAGGTAACTGGCCTGTCCACACCTGGCAGCGGCTGCTTCTCAAGCGGCGGGTGCTTCTGCGGCAGTGGGTGCTCCGGCGGCGGCGGGTGCTCCGACGGAGGCGGCTGCTTCGGCGGCTGCGGCTGCTTTGCCGGCACTAGTACCGACTTGAACCTGGGAAGGGGCTACGCTATCCTAAAGGTACAGGCTGCCAACGGTGTATATTGCATGTGTACCGAAAAATAGTAGGGCAAATCTGTGTAAAGCTGGACGTTGTTCTATTGAGGTTTTTTAAGTGTTTTTAACCACGATTTCGATTTTATATTATATATATAAGCAAATTGGCTGCCTTTTAAATCTCCGACAATTCTACTGTGCAGCAGCACTGTGTTTGGAAATGAAATTGTACTGTGTCGCTCCAGGTCACTGCAGGTCGAGGCAGGTCATAACCAGAGATTGGGTGGTATGTATTTTCAAAGCTGGAATGAACACTATTCATCCTGTGGTACACGGCAAGATTAGAGCCCAGGCTGTTGGTTGCTAGGTCAAAGGCCACTGATGAAAGTAACCCCACCTCCAGTTTTGACTGATCTAAGGCTGCAAAAGGAGAAACCAATCTTTTCATAATTAGTATTATTCAAAATTAATTTTTTCAAGATTTATTCGAAAAAAATGAAGCAAAAGAATATGCAAGCTGGTCAGAGAGAAAAGCGATTATCATGCTCAAACATTGATTACCTTTATAAAACTCCGTAGATTAATTGGAAAAACTCTGCAGCCTATTTTCGTAGAGCCAGGCTAGACGTCGTTTGAAATGCTCTAACTTGATGCTCTCTTGTCCCTTAACATTATTGTCATTCCTTCCTCAGCTCACCGCAGCTCATACCTATCCTCTTCGGTGTAAATCGAAGGTTAAAGTTCAAGCACTTCAACCTGCATGCCACGCCCTCGCGTTCAGCAGCAGGCAATGTCTTAGCGTCGTCTGCTAGCCGAAGCGATAGCCGCGGTGTCTCCAACTACTGCAATATAAATTAAACTGCTGAATTACCTAAACTTCACATTTTCAAAAATAGCCATCAAGCTTTATAAGACACACTAGAGCCTGCGGACTTGCTTCGCTCAGTCGTAGAAGTCGATTGCCAGTCACTTCGGAAGTACTGGTCGCAAACTTGCAGCTTGACGGAGGGTCAGATGGACTTTCCCGCTGTAATTAGTAGGGATTAGCCGATAAGTATGCTTGTTATAATGTAATTTCAATAATCAAAAGAAGTTTTTTTTAGGGATAAAGAGTCTTTAAAGACGCATTTTGAACCAAGGCTTGAACTTTGAAATGCTATTTTTGAAGTAGAATTTTAGGTTTCTTACGGAGTATGTCCAAGGGATGGAGAGTTATGCCCCACCCCTATAGGATCAATCGCCGTTTATGAATATTTATTGATATTTCTCAAATATTAATAAAAAGACTGGCTTTCACATTGGCACCAATAACATGGGAAACATTGTCTACCTCTTGATTTAACACAGATGTTGGGATGACCTGCTAACCTTGAAAACTCATGGTAACATTTTTCCCGGTTTTTAAAATAACGCACAATATATATATATATATATATATATATATATATGTATATATATATATATATATATATATATATATACATTATATATAACTATATATATATATGTGTGTGTGTGTGTGTGTGTGTGTGTGTGTCTGTGTGTGTGTGTGTGTGTGTGTGTGTGTGTGTGTGTGTGTGTGTGTGTGTGTGTGTATACATACGCTTGCTTTCCTGACTTCCGATCCTGGACGTCGGAAAAATTTCTAGACACTAAATGACAGTATAACTGAACGGTTGCTCCTAAAACACCGATTCGAACCGTGCGAGGTCGCTTTGGAATATGACACCTAGATTTTGAGCTGATTCGACAGGAGATATGCTGGCAGAACAAATTTTGAGAGTCAGCCTTACCAATCTCTGAATCACGCTGGGTTTTCCCATAACTAGTAGGTTAGTTTTATCATCGTTCAGTTTTAGAAAATGTGTAGCCATCCATGTGCGGATGTCATCAATGCATGCAGCAAGTGAGTTGATAGAATTTGAGGTACTCGAAGGCTTGGAGGGATCAAAGCAACGGTACAACTGAGTGTCATCCGCATAGAAGTGAAAGCCTAGATTGTGCTCGGCAATCACATAAGCAAGAGGGAGAGTATAAACCGTGAAAGAACCGGACCTAGCACCGAGCCCTGAGGTACTCCGTATTTTAGACGTACTTCAGAAGAGTTTTGTCCATTCACGTCAATGCTCTGGAGTCTCCCACTGAGATAGGACCAGAAACACTGCAGAGCAGTGCCAGTGATGCCCAGGTGAAATGTGAGGTGCTCTCGAAGAACTTTGTGATCGATGGCTTCAAAAGCTGCCGAGAGTTCGAGCAAAACAAGCAGAGAGACTCTACCCATGTCTGTATTCCTAAGTAGGTTGCTGCATACCCTAAGCAATGCTGACTCTGTGCAGTGATTAGCTCTAAACGCCAGACTGGAACTTACTTGCAAGGTGTGAGGTTTCGATACATGAGTTCAGCTGGTACGCCACGACCCGTTCCAGTGTCTTTGATAGGAATGGTAGAAGGGAGACTGGGGGTAGTTGCTTAAGTTCTCTTGGTCTAGTGATGCTTTCTTGAGAAGTGGCCCGACTAAAGCTTTTTGGAAAGGTGCTGGGACATGACCTGAGGCTAAGAACATATTCATGATGTTAGTTATGCATTGCAGCAGCAGATCAATGCAACGTAGGGGGAACGACAGTGGGAATAGGGTCCAGAGGACTTGTTTTCTTCTTTTTGATTGAGATACGAACTTTAGGACTAGATCACTAGTGATCTGCTTAAATGCAGACATTGTGGTGCAGCCAGGAACAGAGGAATAGCATTGTAGTGGGGAGGTTGTCGTCGCAGGGATGGATTCCCTGAGCTAGCCTACCTTCTGCACAAAGAATCGAGAGAGGAGATCGGCTAGGTCATCACAAGGATCATCAGGTAACGAGCTAATCTGAGAATGGTTGAGGAGATGGTTTCTTGTCGACATCAGCATTTTTGGATTGTGCATCTGCGATTCAACAAATCAACAAATCAACGCATCTTTTAGATTTTCCAACAGATATAGTCATGTGCACACCTGAGTTGCTTTTGAGAATGAAGGAAAGCTGGAAACTCTCTCTGATTAGTGCTTTATCCTTACTAAGGTTAAGCGGAGGCATAGTTACGGCCAACTGTTCAGGGTAGCTGGCATCTCGTGTGCAGTTAAAGCAAAGATGAATAGTCTTTCTTTTACATGGCTGCTTTTGATGTGTGACAAGCTTTTTCAGATGCTACAACTTTTATTATTGCCTATGTGGATTTACACTGATATATTGTGCACAAGTTTTCTTGACAACAAATCATGCTAGGTGTTCTGTCGTCAGGGAACCAGAGTGGGCAATACACTGAACGGATGTGAAGCATTTTGAACATTTTGAGCATTTTGGTGGGCAAAGTTTTTAATTTGATATACGGATTTTGACATTTCGACTTCCTAGTTTGAGTGCAAATACACCAGGGTGACAACGAACCGTTTCCAGCATTCCTCTTGTTTATTATACAGTTAAAACTACGTGTCTATATTCTTGAGTTCTGCTAGCCTCACGCCAAATTCCAGCCGAGCTTGACGAAGATCTTTATAAAATAAAGGTTTGTTAGATGCGGACACTATTACAGACATATTTGGCCAGTATTTATAGCCACTTTCATGCACCGACGAGATGCTAGAAATCTTGCAGCATTTGTTGAAGAAAAACACATTACTATATCTTAATGTATCATTCCTCAAGGACTGGCAGAACAAATCATCTTCATTTTAAACCTTTCCTGTTGTAACGTTGCTGAAGAAGGCCTCTCTTGCGTAAATCTGTTGGAAAGTCACGGCCATAGAAATTCGAGGTTCCCTTTTGCTTAAGAATGGCAGTAACATTTCCAGCATTATCAAAGGTCTATGTGGCAGTCCTCATGATCTAACTACGGTAAACATTCCTGCAAGACATGAGCTGCAACGTCTCTACCATCACATCGATCCCATTTCTTGTCTTTACTTTGAAAAGTGACAGTGGTTTCTTTATCCTGCTTACCTAGACACCTTTATTTTCAGCACTTGTCATCCTTTACTGGCAATTCGGTAGACTAGTTTTGCTTCTAATAGTATTGTAGGAAAGAGACTGTAATCCGCTTGCTCTATGGTCTTTCCACACCTCCTCTATTGTTTATGATCCTCTTATATTTACTACTTACTCGTAACAATAAAGTTTAAGTACGTTTACTATTCATATAGTGATCTTCTATACAATCGCAGAGTTTATAATCACTTGAAAACCACCGATGGTTACCAATGGCATTTGGCTACCTCACCGAGGCTGCATAAGAAGTTTCGGCTTGATTAACTGCACTAATCGTAATAATAATAATAATACGTTTGCATGGAGCTGTGGGAGAACCTAATCACTCGTTATTAGCTTTTACAGGTGATGCAAAAGTACCGGAATTCTCCAGCAGATTTGGCAGGGCCTTTGCATACGTTCACTTCGACCTGCGGAGGGTAGAAAAAGATTTGCATCTTAACTACTTTTCCAAAAAAGGACGGCCAATACAGTGAAAAAAACAAATGAAAATTGAATTAAGAACAAAATGGTGGACTGTTGCAGCTGTCCTATCAGCAACGCGTTTTTTATTAACTGGTGGCCGACCAACTTCAATAGCCATTCCACAGTTCAATTGATTACTGCTTGCCTCCATGGAGATCTTTCTATTAGAAATTAAATGTTTAAATCTTTGCAAATAATTCCTCTAAACTGTGCAGAACATGATTAAGTTCTGTAAAATTATCATTTTTCTTCACATTTCTCGTAATTTGTTGCCAATCGACAAGCAGTTGTCTCTAAGCTGCTAGTTAGCTTCACGGATCTTGGAATCGGAAGCCCTTCTGCTGCAGGATTTTAAGCATCTTAAGACAGCTGCACCACGTGACTAATTTTCTTCGAGTGACCAGCCTGAGGAGCTTCCTCAATTCATTGGGTTTTCGCCATCTGTCGGAAGAACCAGCGATGTCATAGGACACGTGATTCTGCTAGACAAACAAGACGGTGATCGGTCCAGCTACGAGTGTGGTAGGTAGTCCTTACTCGGGAACTAAGGTGCTTCATCTTCACGAAATAGATCACAAGTTCGAGTCCCGTCTAAGGCGATCATTTATCTCCAAGTTCCACTGGCAGTGACAGCAGCGAAATCTCCTCTACAGCTGCATACAATAACAACAATAATAATAATAATGCACTTGATAAAGTGCCCTCAGAAAACTCAATCTCTTTCTAGGCGCTTTACATTTGCTGCAAAACGAAACCTGATTGATTGGTGAGTAATATCTTGCTTGATAAACAATGTGAATATTATAGTTATTGATTGACACGCAGGGTCAGCATGCAAGTGTGGTTAGTGGCAGCATGCACAGTGTCGGCAAGCATAGGCAAATGAAGGACGAATCTCAGGGACTCACTTAATGCTGTCCTAAAAGGTGTGACAGTGATTGGTCCAGGTACGAGTTTGGTTGGTAGTCCATACTCGGGAACTAAGGCGCTTCATCTTGACGAAATAGATCACAGGTTCGAGTCCCGTGTTAGGCGATCATTTATCTCCAAGTGCCACTGGCAGTGATAGCAGCGAAATCTCCTCTAAAGCTGTATACAAGAGGTTGTCAAATCAGGTGAGATTTTCTTTGGTTCGGATGAGATTAGTCTGATGGTGGGACCAGTGTCTGCCTGACATGTGCCGGATGCTTGAGCCAAGTGATTTGCAATTTGGTCTCGGAAGCCACAAATGAGTAATTTTTTTTGGTCAATTGCTATTCTGAATTTATTCCATAAGTCGGCATTGTGTGATTAAGGTTAAGAAATTGACTTTGACTTGCATGAATATGATGCCAAAATTGCATAAAATGAATCAATGTTTGTTATATAGGCAACCGTAACCAGAAGTTGTAATTGACAGACTGAGCTTTGCTGTGAAGACTGCTTCCGAAACCAGCTATGACGTTGGTAGCCTATTTAAGATTCGGAACTGACTGTCTTCGACGGTGGCTTTCTTAGAGCTAGTTTATTATTTTACTATCGGCTAGTTTTTTCAGTTTCTCTTTTGCTTGACTGCATAGAAGCAAGTATTTTTATCTAATGCGTAGGCGAAGACCAAGATGTAATGGATGGGATAAGGCGAGCTGAGGAGGGGATACGTAATCTGAGAAAGAGCACAAGGGTATTATGAAATTGAATCATTACAAGTATTCAACCTGATTTAGCTGCCTATTCTGTATTTCAACAGAAGAGATTTGCTTCAATTAAGGATCAAAAGACCAGCTCAAGTACCCGGAATATCATAGAAGTAATAGAAAATGTCAGTACTACGTACGGTGTTTTCTTAGTAGTAGTGATATTGTGGGATTAAGCGTTCTAGGAGTCGGCAAACATATCAGAAGAAGTTTTGCAACCACTTTCTGCCATGCTGTGAGACTCAAACTGGCAGTAACTCCTGGCTGCACAGCCGCAGCTAGGTGCGACATGATCCGATTTCAAAATGTACGACAGGGCAGTATATCAGGAGCAAAGGAGTTCACAAAACCAGTGGAAATATCCTAAATGTTTAATAAATTTGCAGGAAGAACCACGTTAAAGCAAGGCTAGACAGCGACCAGCTTCTTTAGCCACCCGGGATTACCACGAGCGAAATACCTATTGCCGAGAAATCATTGGCGCTCAAGGAAACGAGGTGCTGCAGAGTTACCCAGCAGCTTTTCAAGAACGACGAAGCGGCCTTCGGGAGAGGGCACACTGCAAATTCTGGTCCAGCTAGATCTGCTCTATGGGTCAACGTCTGAAAAACACTCAGCCGCAGGGGGCAGCATGTTACAATTACCCATCCTGTCGTAGCAGTGCTGCACCATGCGTCGGTAATCGACGAGAACCTTGTTGGGCTTTACTAGTAAACGGCTGAGGACATCGAAACCAGCCTCAACTGCATGGCGAGCTGAGATCGTCTGTCGTCGATCAACGGAGTACACGCGGTCACACAGGCACAGCATATCGTGAAACGCTTCCTCTGCACTGGTCTTGCATGCTCGACAGCCATGCCCGTGGTCGAATTTTCCGGACTTCGGGTGAGTGCAGGGACTCGTGCACAAAGCCTCGGGCAGATCTTTGTATTGGGGCCAGTTGCCTTCACAGGCCTCACAGGTGCAGTGGAAATAATATCTCTCGTGAAGCCAGGCTAGGCGCTTCACCAGCTCGACGTTGACATACGAGACTCCGTAGTTGTCGAACAGCTGCTCGCCTGGCTTTAGGGACTGCATGCAGTGGATCACCATCTTGCGACCGTGGCTGATCTCAGCCACGTTAGGGTCGCACGAGTGATTTAGCAAGCTTGCGGCGCCGTAAATGCCCTTTCCTATGACGACATGCTGTATATGATCAAGCTCGAGGGCTAATTCATCAGGTCGGCCTTGGATTTCGTAAATTGCATGACAGTTTCTCAAAACAACCAGTAGATAGTGAAGGATGAGAGCGGCCACATCTATCAGTCTAGACTTAAAGGCACCACCTTCGACGAGGGTCAGTGCGGCCATGTCGATCGGTGTCGTCGCGACGACGTCACCGTCTTCACTGTCATGAGTGGCTGCTGTGGCGTCGGAACGATCGGACCGGCCACTGAGCTGATCTGACGGTTCCTTTCCAACATCGGCACATAGTGCAAGGTAGACCGAGTAGACGGCAAAATCAAGCAACACAGACTTGCTGAATTTGGACTCCTGAGTCTGTAGCCGAAACACGCGGGCTGCACAGACGTCGTCCTTACCGGAACGGCTGACGACTGGGGACCGGCCATCTCCAGTCGCTTCGGCAGAGGCAGCTGATTCAGTGGCAGCTGCTTCCTCTGCAGCAACTCGATGAATAGGAAGTGATGGCCTTTCGCGAGCTTCGTAGTTGGCCAGTCCGCCGGCGAGGACGGCTCGAAGAGCAAGGTGTGCCTGCGGCAGGCAGAAGTCCACTAGTGCTTCCATGCGTCGGCACTCGAAGCGATGGTAGCCGGACCAGCTCGCTCCCTCGCATGTCAAGCTACAGTAACGAGCCACCGAGCACCGTCCCCGGCACGGGTACACTGCGACGAGCCGCATGAGGCAGTGCTGGCAGTGAGTGCTCAGACAGTGCGGCTCCAGGACCGAGGCGAGCGGCTCCTCAACCAGCAGCACGTCTCCCACGCTGAGCTTCTGCTTGGCGACGACATGTCTTCCGTAGGTGGTGTTCCTCTCCACCGCAACAGCTGACGACAGGGCTGGATAACTCAGATTTGTACCGTGCGACAGCTCGGGCAGCTCAGCCATGACTGCAGCTGCCTTCGGGGGCAATTCAGGCTTGGCAGCACAGGCCAAGCGGTGCCGTTCGAGCTTGCCCCGCCATTCCTTTTCATCTTTCTGGCTGAGCCCGGCGAGTCGTAGCGACTCCTCGCTAGCTCGCAGCGCCTCCTCGGCGGTGCGGTAGTCTTCGAGGGCGAGCAGGCAGCGTGCCCTGCGCTCTTGAAGCTTATACTGAAGGCGCTCTGAGAAGCCGGAAGCGAGCGCGGCCTCGATGTCGCCCAAGCAGCTGCCGTGCTTGCCAAGCTGGTACCACACAGCTGAGCGGTTAGCGTAACTGCGAGCCAAACACCCGTCGCCGGCATCTCTGCTTTCGGCGGGAACACGCAGCGACAGCTCACGTGGGCGACAGCACGCGATGCTCTCGTAATATTTTTCGAGCGCCTCGTCGTACTCGAGGCTTCTGTAAAGCACGTTACCTCTTTCGCACAGCGCCAGCGCTTTCGCTTCGTCGGCCGGCGGCGGCCAGGTGGGTGCCGGCACCGCACTCTGTAGCACCTTGCAAAATGCATCGGAGTGCAGCAAAAACGACACTCTTTCTTCGTGGCTGGTCGCCCTGCTAAAACCTACGTAGAATGAATGGAAGCATCCGGCCTCTTCCACTGCCTCAATCAGCTGCTTCCTCAGACGGCCACGCTCAGTGCTGCAGCGTCGTTGCATCTTCTCGCATTAATTGGCTTCACTCTTGCTAGGAATAAAGAAGGCTAAAGAGCAGCACGACCGGTAGCACGACAAAGAGTGTACACTTCGAACGGCGCCTCCCCTCGCTCGAAGTCACGAGGTATTCCGGCATGCCGCTTGCATCCGATTCAGCCGTCGTCAAAGGCCAAGTTTATGTAATTTTCAACGAAGGAACTATGCCAAAGGATAGATTAACATATTGGACTAGCTGTACACTTGTAACGGGACATTTGGTAAAAAGAACGTTCTGGGCTATTTAGATACGCTACAAAGAAAGCATGGCGATTAGCCAGGGCCGCCTCGAATTATGCCAACTCACTCAAAGCGTAACCATGATCACACAAACAGAAGGGCAAAGCAAGCGATGCGAAGAATAGATATTTTTGAAAACTGAAAAGAGGTCAAAGGTCCGAGCCGCGTAACGTTAACTCTGCACAGCACAACAAAGCTGAAACGGATGAAATGAAACAGCTTTGCTGGGTGAACTTTAGAGAACCTGTTATTATCTTTACCTTTAGCTCAGTTCAGCACGATCAGCTTCTTAATTGCTTTTATTTGGATTTGCGCATTTTTAATTGCGTTCGTGAAGCTCATGACGCGAAGATAGCTGGACAACAAGTCTTCCAACATTTTAGAGTTAGTGGTTTTGATTTGGCTTACCATTAGCATTGCCGTTTTCAGGTCGGTCATAAAGCAAATTTTTACGCAGACACAGCAGGTAAACACAAATAAATAAATCGCTATTAATATTACATATACTCTTAATAAGTAAAACGCTCTGTGCAATTGAACAGCCTTAAAACGGACTTTGTAATTACGGGAAACGAAGAGTGAGGCGGACATATGACAACCACGTGCTTTATAATCCGCTATACCAGCGTATCTCCTGATGAATGTAAGGTCATATAAAATTCAATTACTCTCAATATTCTGTCGCAGACTTCCTTAATTTTTTTAAGTAAGTTGCAGCGAAATCATGATGATATAAATAATAAGTAATACTTCATTTAACACATCACACTCAGAGAGCTCAATCTCTTCGTAAGCATTTTACATTTGATGCAATAGAAGCACGATTGAATGGTTAGTGGCAGCACGCTCGCTCAAAAATAAGAATAACCTGGTTAGCGCTGGCATGCACTTGGTCGGCATACAAGTTTGTTAGTGGCACAATTTGAACAATGTCAGCGTGCGTATGCACACCAAGAACATATCACTAGGAACCATTCAGTGCTGAGCTACATAGGTGCGTTTTCAATTTCTTTTTAAATGCTGTCGACCCATAGTTGGGCTCCTCCCGAAGCCTCTATCTCACGTTCAACTCGAGTCGTAAATTTTTCTGATTTGAAGAGCATTAGAAAGAAAATAAAAATTGGGTTTATTAGACGCACAAATAGGAGGACCAGTGTAAGTGGTCCTTGTTAGGCTCTCAGGGTGCTCTCTGAGTGCTCACACTGCATGCTGCAACAAATCATATCTCAGTTCTCATGCCGTGCATGCTACCTCTAGATATTTTGTGCTTTTTTCTAAATATTCGTTCGGGGTATTGTAGGAAGCGGTTTTTTTTCGTGCAGTGCCTGGAAAGATGTTGCATTCTCCAATAGCCCCGTGCACACGTAGTATCAATTTTTATATTCAATTTGGTCGTTTAACATTATTTTTCAAACTATTGTTTAAACGGAAGATGATCGATTGAATGATATCTGAAACCAGATCTTTGTCCTGGGCTAGTTAAGTGTTATAAGAAGGGGCCAACCTATGCCAATTACATACGGCCAAATATAGGTTTCCTGTATGGGCAAATTTTAAATATAAAGTGTCAGATAACTTAATAATAATAATAATAATGTACTTGATAGGTCGCCCTCGGAGAACTTAATCTCTTTCTAGGCGCTTTACATTTGCTGCAAAGGGAAGTGCAATTAAATGGTAAGTAAAATCATGCTTGAAAAACAAACAAAATGAATAATATGGTGAGGGGTGACATGCACAGGGTCAGCATGCAAATGTGGTTAGTGGCAGCATGCACAGTGTGAGCACGTATAAGCACATGAAGGATGAATCACAAGGACCCACTAAATGCTGTCCTAAATAGGTGTGTTTCTAAGTTTTTTTAAATGTGGTCAAGTCAGGGGATGTTCTGACGCAAGTCGGGAGGGAGTTCCAGGCTTTGGGAGCATACGAACTAAATGCATGGTCTCCAAAGGATTTGAGGTTTGTACGAGGTATTTCTAGACTGTTGGATTCCAAAAAGCGGGTGGTACAATGCTTGGCCTGATGGGGAAGTATGTCGGAGAGATAGGTTGGAGCCATAGAATGAAGGGACCTAAAAGTGAGCGACAAAACCTTAAGGTCAATCCGTTGCTTGACTCGTAGTCAGTGCAGGTCGGCGAGAAGTGGAGTAATGTGGCAACTGCGACGCTCACGACAGACAAGCCTAGCTGCAGAGTTTTGCACCAGCTGCAATCGCCTGATCGCACATGCTGGTAGGCCAGTAAGCAGTGAGTTGTAGAAGTCGAGACGAGATGTCACGGATGCATGGATTAACTTGGACGTGGTATCCTTATCTAAACAAGCCCGAATTTCAGCAATGTTATGAAGCTGAAAATAGGCAGATTTGAACGTAGAGCTGATGTGGTCGTCTAACGAGAGGTCGATTTGGAATATGACACCTAGATTTCGAGCTGATTCGACAGGAGATATGCTGGCAGAGCCAATTTTGAGCGTCAGCCTTTCCAATTTCTGAATTACACTGAATTTGCCCATAACCAGTAAGTTAGTTTTGTCATCGTTTAGGTTTAGAAAATTTGCTTCCATCCATGTGTGGATGTCATCAATGCATGCAGAAAGTGAGTAAAATGAAAGCTATAACTGGATAAAATGGAAGCTAGAATACACTAGAAGACTGGATAAAATGGAACACTTAGAATGGAAGCTCTAAATTCTTAGTATATCCATTTATAACTCGGCAACACCAAAATGATTAATATATTGCTATGCCCGATTGTTGCAGGCATTCTTATTCAAAGCCTGAGAAGTTTCAGCATGCCAGCCACAGCTATTTAACTTCCTCTCGGCAAATGACGATATCTAAAAAAGCAAAGCAAAATCAGGAGGGAAGTCTAGCTAATAAATAATGAGGCAATAATTGTAATAATAATAATTCACTTGATAAAGCGCCCTCAGAGAACTTAATCTCTCTCTAGGCGCTAGGTATCAGCAGCACAGGACTGCTGAGAATGTAGTTCTAAGTTAACAGATCATGAGACGTGATAGCTTAAGGATCGTGGAAGCTGGTTTCAAATTCAAGGAACTACAGTGCAAAAGTATGTGTTGCCGAAGTTTTTGAGCGAAATAACGTAAAAGCTGAAGAGCTTTGAAGAGAACCTAGTGATGCGAGGAGGTGAGAATTCGCTCTACTGTTCAGGATGGCGCGAATGAAGCAGGTCACTGAAAACCACATGAATGTGAGCGATAACTTTGCACCTAAGTTTATCGTCTGAACCAAAGAGTTAATTATTCCTTTATCACCAAGAAAAGGTGGGATTCTGTGAGAAAGACTGAGTGCGACCTGTATACCATAGTGGACGCAGATAGCTGGCAAGGTGCAAGAGAAATTATGATCAGCTAGTCTAAATACTTTAATGATTATAAAGGCGACCAGGCCGTTAACGGCATGGGCTGCATGCGTTCTCTGACAAGAAGGGCTCACGGTACCTGAACCCAGCAACATTCAGTCCTGGAAACATGGTCGGCCAAGCCACCCTGTGGAAGAACGTGAGACGATGCCGTAATAATAATAATAGTAATACACTTGATAATGCCCTCTCAGAGAACTCAATCTTTTCCTAGGTGATTTACATTCGCATCGAAGGAAATAAGATCGAATGATGAGTGTTATCATGCTTGATAAACTACATGGTTAGGGCTACACGCACGGGCCACCACAAAAGTGTGGTCAGTGGAAGCATGCACACTGTCAGCAACCATAGGCAGATAAACGGTTAATCGCTGGAACCAACTAAGTGTCTCTCCTGTCGTATTTTACTGGCCGACTCGTTCGTCTAGTGGTCTCAACTGACCCCGATGGGATGGAGCACTCGCTTGCACCGCGATTTCCCATTTAAAAACTGAGAGAACTCACTATATTAGTTAAAAGTTGTACTTCCGTGGCGCTGCCTCAATGCCAGGCTCAGTCGTTGCCTGGCCACGAACGGGTTCGTGACCGACAGCCACTTTCAGACCAAGGGTATCGGCCCGTGGTTTCGGATGTGGTTGTTAGTTCCTTCGCTCGCCTGGAAGTGCTGCCAGCGGGGTCAGCTAGGAGACGAGCATATCATATCTTCAGTGTAGGCTGCAATGTATAGGCATGGCATGTATATTTACGTTTAGGGTCTTCTTCTGCATTCCTGATCGGTAGCCTTTCATTTTTCTGCTGTTATCATGCAATTTTCCGCGTGCATTTTCATCATCCATTTCCGCATCATTCAGATGTTTCAACAGATATACAGTCATGAGCACACCTGAGTTGCATTGAGAATGAAAGAAAGCAAGAAATTCTCCATGATTAGTGCTTTGGCCTTACTTAGGTGAAGCCGCGGTATAGTTACTGTCATCCGTTCAGGGTCGCTGCCATCTCACATGCATTAAAAGGAAAGCTGAATAGTCTTTCTTTTACACGGCTGCTTCTGAAGTGTGACAAGCTATTTCAGAAGCTACAGCTTGTGTTATTGCCTACGTGGATTTACACTGTTATATTGTCCACTAGTTTCCCTGAAGGCAAATCCCCCTAGGTGTTCTGTCGTCAGGGAATCAAAGTGGGCAAGAAACTAAACCAATCTGAAACCCTTCAAACTCGCAGGTGGGCAAAGTTTCTAATTTGATGTACAGATTTATACATTTAAAATTCCTAGTTTGAGTGCAAATGCAACGGGGTGCCAGCGAACTGTTTGCAACGTTCCTCTTGTTTAGTATTCTGTTAAAATAACGTGTCTATTTTCAGATGGTTCCCAATGGCATTCAGCTACCTCCCTAAAGTAGCCAGTGGTTTTCATTGGCATTTAATTACCCCCGGCCAGTAGCTAAAGGCTACTGCTTGTCCACTAGTAATCACTTGCATGCGGAGGCTGCAAGAAAAGTTTTGGCTTGATTAACTGCATTAATCGTAATAATAATAATACGTTTGCATGGAGCTGTCAGATAACTTAATCACTCGTTATTAGCTTTTACAGGTAATACAAAGTACCTGGAATTCTCCAGCAGCTTTGGCAGAGCCTTTGCATGCATTCACTTCGACCTTGGAGTGTGGGAAGAGATGGCCATTTTAACTAATTTTTCAAAAGAGAACGACCAATGAAGTGAATAAAATAAATGAAAATTTAATTAGGAACACAATGGTAGATTGTTACAACGGTTCTATCAACAATGTATTTATCTAACCTAGTGGCCGACTAACTTAAATAGACCACCTGCAGTTAAATGGGTTACTGCTTCCCTCTATGGACGGTTGTTCCGGAAGGAGTTAAATGTTTAAGTCATTGCAATTAATTCATCCAAAACTCTGCAGAACATAATTAAGTTCTGAAAAATTTTAATTTTATCCTTTCTCATAATTTGTCGCCGATCGACAAGCAGTTGTCTCTAAGCTGCTAGTTAGATCCACCAATTAAGCGATCAGAAGCCCATTTGCTGCAGGATCTTAAGCATCTTAAGACAGCTGCACCACTTGACTAATTTTCTACGAGTGACTAGCCGAAGGAGCCTCCTCAATTCGTTGGGCTTTCGCCATTTGTCGGAAGAACAAGCGATGTCATAGGACACGTGAATCCGCTAGACAGATAAGACAGTGATTGGTCCAGCTACGATTTTCATAGGTAGTCCTAACTCGGGAACTAAGGTGCTTCATTTTCACGAAATAGATCACAGGTTCGAGTCCCGTGTTAGGCGATAATTTATTTCCATGTGCCACTGGCAGTAACAGTAGCGAAATCTCCTCTACTGTATACGAGAGGTAGTTAAATCAGGTTAGATTTTCCTTGGTTTGGGTGAGATTAGTCTGATGGTGGGACCAGTGTAGCCTGACATGTGCCGGATGCTGGAGCCAAGTGATCTGCAATCAGGTCTCGTGCACCACAAATTATATGTTATTCTCGGTCAATGGCTATTCTGCATTTATTCCTCACGTCAGGATTGTGTGATTCAGGTTAAGAAATAGACTTTCACTTACGTGAATATGATACCAAAATTGCATAAAATGAATCAATTCTTGTTATTTAGGTAACCGTAACCAGCACCTGTAATTGACAGACTGAGCTATGCTATGAAGGCTGCTTGCCAAACCAGCCACGACGTTGGTTGCCTATATAAGATTCGGAACTGACTGCCTTAGACGGTCGCTTGCTTAGAGCTAAACTAGTTTATAACTTTAGTATCAACAAGTTTATTTTAGTTTCTTTTTTGCTTGACTCCAAAGAAGACAGTATTTTTATCTTACCCGTAGGCGAAGATGTAGATGTAATGGATGGGATAAGGCGAGCTGACGAGGGGATACGTAATCTGAGAAAGAGCACAAGGGTATAATATGGATTTTTAAAACAATTATACCTAATTCATCTGCGTCTTTTGTATAGCGACAGAAGAGATTTACCTCAATTAAGGATCGAAAGACCAGAAAGTTCCAGTAGCTGGAATAGCAGTTATAGCTAGTAGTTATAGAGTTATAGCTAGTACTGCTTACGGTTTGTTCTTAGTGCGTTTGTTTGTTCCAGTAGCTGGAAGTAGCATATAAGTGATAGACAATGTTAGTACCACGTACGGTGTTTTCTTAGTGGTAGTGATATTGTAGGGTGAAGCGTTCTAGGAGACGGCAAACATATCAAAAGGAGCTTTACAGCAGCTTTCTGCAATGGCGTTAGACTCAAACTGGCAGTAAAGGCTAGCTTCACAATCGTGGCCAGGCTCAAGGAGATCCGATTTCAAAATGTACGACAGGGCTGCTTATAAAAAGCCAAGGAGTTCACGAAGCCCGAGGAAATATCCTACAAGTTTACTTAATTTGCAGGAAGAACCACGCTACAACAAGGCTACATTGCGACCAGTGTCTCAAGCCACTCAGGATTAACACGAGCGAATTACCGATTTCCTTCAACCCATTGGGCTTGCCTGGAACCTATGACAGCTGGGAATTCAATGGAACAAGGTGCTACAGAGTCACCTCACGGCTTTTCAAGAACGACAAAGCGGGCTTCGGAAGAGGGCACACAGCAAATTCTGGTCTAGCTAGACCCTATCTATACGTCAACGTCTGAAAATCGCTCAGCCGTAGGGGGCAGCAAGTGGCAATTAGCCACCCTGTCGTTGCAGTGCTCTACCATATGTTGGTAATCGACGAGAACCTTGTGGTGCTTTACCAGTAAACGGCTGAGGACACCGAAACCAGCCTCAACTCACTTGGCTGCTGACATCATTCGATTTTGATCATTGGAGTACACGTGAGGATACATGCACAGCATATCGCCAACAGCTTCTCCTGCACAGGTCTTGCATACTCGATAGCCATACCGTTGGTCAAATTTTCCGGACTTCGGGTGAGTGCTGGGAGTCAGGTGCGAAACTTCCGGCAGGTCTTTGTATTTGGGCCAATAGCCTTCACCGGCATCACAGGTGCAGTGGAAAAGTATATTTTGTGAAGCCAGGCTCGGCTCTTAATCAGCTCGATGTTGACATACGAGATGCCTTAGTTGTGGAACAGCTGCTCGCCTGGCTGGATGGACTGCAGGCACCGGATCACCATCTTGCGAATGTGGCTTTTCTCCAACATGTCGGGGACACGAGACTAATTCAGTAAGCTCGCCATGCAGTATGTAACCGAGTTCAAGGCGCCAGCGGCTAACTCCTACTATGGCTCGCTACTATCTATGTCCGTTCTGGGTCGTTAAGCCGGGCCCTCCGGTTACAGTGGCTCACGCGTGCTCGATCGGGTACACAACACTTTATATAATACACAGGCATGCGCTATACAAAGGAGGGCACTAAACTAGCCTACAGAGAAAGGTCCTATACAAGTTAAACTACAGGGGCGCGGGATGACGCCACAAGAGCAAACAAACGTGTTAGTGCTCAGTCGGCTTCCACAGTCGCACCGTCGCAGAACTCCGTCTCACCAGTACAAGCGTACGCCGTCCATGACCCGGCTAGCTGAGTACTCTGTGGTAGACGGAGCGGACGTCCAACACCGTCGAGTGCTTCCGCCGAAAGAGAGTGAGCATGTTGTACCCAGTTCTGGTCTCGGAACTCTGGGAGCTGACCCCAGGCTTTACCTTTCCGGGGCAAGGCGACGCCCAGCCCGAAAAATTGAATCTCAGTGGGTCCGCCTACTCTCGGGTACATATGTCACCATCCGGGAGAAGATGCGTCCTCACATCTGCAACCATCCACTCTGCGGACATGTCGTCCAACTACCACAGAGGCTCCACATATACAGCGGTGGCTCATGAGCATTTCAACGAGTAACAACGATTACAAATCTATTACAGTGCTACGAACTAATCTAAAATGTCCACAAAGTTATCAGACGACGTCCAGTTCACGAGGCACAGCAGCTTCTGGCGAGCTAGCGGCCGCTGTCCTCTGTGGGCTTCATCTTCATGAGGTGGCCAGACGGTTGCTGTTCGTCGAAGTCCCAAATGTTCCACGATGCACGTTGACCGGAGTCGAGGTCGACCTAAAATCACAGGAAAAACATGGCCCTATATGTTCAACCTTTCTCATACCACGGAACATACGAACTCCACACAAAGTCTGAAAAACGGGGATTGGGCTTCCACTGGCACGCGCTTTGCCGTGAGCCAGCTGGGCCTGCATTAGCCTGATCGCTTAGCAGGGCAGTAGCTGGTCCAACTCCGAGCGTTAGTTCTTCGTCGAGTTGAGGTGTCACCGTCGGTTCGACCGGTTCCTATTCAGCGTGATATGCTGTGGCTGCTGGCTGATCGTCATTAATTTCCCCTCCATCTGCCTCATCAGAAGTGCTTGGCGTGGGAAGCTCGTCCTCCAGGTCAGCAGGCGGCAGTCCTGTTGCCCTGCGCCAAGCCAGTTAGAAGCGGTTGATATGTACTGTGCTAGGTGTGCCAGCAGTGTCGTGTTCGTCCACAATGCAAACGTTCGTGTCAGTGCGGTCCACAATAAGGAGCGGACCTCACCACAGGTGTTGCAACTTTGGTGAAAGACCTCTCCGGGGCCTAGGTGTATAAACACACACGTAGTCACTGACCTTGAAGGGAAGACGGGATGTCACAAATGCATAGACCAACATAGATGTGGTATCGTTGCCTAAATAAGTCCACATTTTAGCAATGTAAAGTAGCTGAAAGTAGGCAGGCTCCGTTGTGAGGCCGACGGGGTCGTCTAACGAATGGTCACTTTGGAACGTGACACCTACATTTGGCGGGAACCAACTAGAGATATTCCAGTAAAGCCGATTTTGAGAGTAAGCATTTCCAATTTCTGAATCACACTTGCTTTGCCAATTCCTAGTAAGTTTCCCATAACTAGCGAAGAATAGCCTGATCGGGACGAACGTCCATGGAGTAGCTGTAAGGTGTGCATCCCCGAATTTTATAATAAACTAAGCAAAATTCTCTGTGATACTTCATTGAGCATATGCCTTCAATAAATAAAAGTTGAGGGCAGTCGATGTGATAATAAGCTCTATAACACACTAGCACATCATCGCATTAAGAAAGACATGATTTGCAACTGCTGAACTGGCCAAACTAAAGCAGCAGTACCTTGCATAGTAAGCAAGCACCGACGTACTTCTATTATCTATAAAGTGCAAAAGCGTTCACAGCATTGAGACAGATCTACAATCGCAAACATCGACGCAAGCCTCAAATCAAAATCAGCTTTTATCCTATTCCAAAGGACGAAATAAATGAAGTAAGTATTACCATCTCTCCAATCGGGATGATATGTACCGCCTTTAGTTGATGCAATCGATATCAGGAAATCTATTATTCTGCCTTTACCTTATGCTATTCCGCAAGACGCTTAGCATCTCGTCTCTGCAAAAATGTGGCTGTCAAGATTGAAGAAAGTCAGTTTGGCAATTTTTTCATCAAATTAGGAAAGTTGATTGATGAAATTTTGAAACTAGATCAGGAATAGAGAGGAATAAGTGGATAGGCTCAGGAGCGCATCATGTTAATAAAAATGGTTCAATGAACTCAATATCTACCGTTCGGTGGATCCAATGAAAATCTGTAAGCTCATAAGGATGGTCAATCTCAATTTTCCTTGTTTTGTGGCCCTCGATGACACTCTGATGATCTAACACACGAGGGGTATTGACGAACTTTGAGTTTCTTGAATTATCTCCTTAAAGACATGCAGAATGCATAGTAAGAATTTTAGATTTTACAGCGACATAGTAGATTGCAGAAGCAGCCGCATCAGAAAAATACTAGGGATGCTTGACTGTACCCCAGATATCGGCCACACTGACCAAGTGACCATGGTAATTCGTTTTGTACAACCAAGTAAAACCGAAGCAATAAACTGAAAAACATTGATTGATATAGTCCCGTTAAAGGAGACGGCAGGTCTTGTAATGACTGAAGGTTTGCTTAAGCGGGTCAAAGATGTGAAGTTGGATGAATACGTTAAACGGCAGTAGCGAATCACGATGAGTATACAGGATATGCTGCAGTCGGCAGTATAGGCACAGCTATCGTCGAGGACGAGTTTGTAAGTGAGCTCCAAAATCTAGGATTTGCCGAGAAAAGGCTTCTTTCTTCAATGTAATGTAACGTATCTCCGTCAGTAACTCCACAAAGTCATTAAGACCATGTGGGTGTTACGCAGGAGAGTTTTGTATAGTGCGCTCACAGCCTAAGCGGCTTTCGGTACACATTCGGTAGCCAACAAACTTCGTCTCGCGCAATAAAGAGAAAGTGGGAAGCATAGCAGAGTCAGGAGAGCAGTTGAGGAGCATAGAAGTAGCAGTTCAGGACCACTGAAAAAGATGTGCCATAGTCTGCAGTTGGAGAGTAGTTGTCGTTGCTTAAGAATTGTGGAAGCGAGTTCCACAGTGTAGTACCTGCTGAGCTAAAGCTTCTGTTGCCAACTGTCTTTAAGCGGAGGAATGGGACAGCTAATTTATTGTCCATACAGGACCTGAGGGCACGAACAGGCTGAAACTGATGCAGCAGTTCAGCTAGGTACGAAGGAGCTAGGCCGTGGCGGGCCTTGTGGGTCAGCGTAAGAACTTTGCTCTGTATCCTTTACTCAAACGGCAACCATCCAAGCTCTTTCAGCAGAGGTGACACGTGCTCAAACCGCTGGGACTTGAAGACCAGCCGTGCAGCCATATTGATAGTCAGCTGCAGTGGCATAATAGCTTTCTTTGGCAGACCAGCCAAAAGGGAATTACAATAATCAAGCCGAGACAGAACTAAAGAGCAAGTTAAATTTTTTACATGCAACTGTGGGAGACAGCGTCTCATCTTGGATAGGGATCGGATGCGATGGCTAGCTGTAGAGGCAGTCTTCTGAATGAAGCTTTTGAAATTGAGGCAGCTGTCGAACACGACACCTGGATTACGAGCACGTGGTGAAGGTCGCACAATAGCATAACCTATTAGAACAGAAAACCCTTTTAATACAGCTACACGCTCAGGGTGTCCTACGAGCAGCAGTTCGCTTTTATCATAATTTAATTTCAGAAAGTTTTCCGACATCCAGGATCGAATATCGGCATGGCAAGCATTCAGTTTCTCAGTTGATCTCTAAGCGAAAGAATAGAACGAGAAATTTATCGTCTGTAGAAGACATAGTGCACAGGGAGACTTAAAGCGGTGCAATAGTTCAGCTAGTCATGAAGGAGTGAAGCCATAGGGGTCTGTATGGGTCGTTGTTAAAGGTCCTACGTGCCTTGTCAACCTGGAGCCATCGCAGTTAATTCAAACACACGTATAATAATACTTATGTAAATCCTCTGTCTTGCTCCGTAAGAGAAATAGATCCAAAATCAGGCACGCAAATCCGAGAAATTAACCTTGGCCTTTGCATACGTTGATGTGCATTTTGGATGGGGCATCTTAACAGCTTGGTCAAAACAGAACGGCCAATTCCGTAATAATAGCAAATGAAAATTTAGGAAAGAAAAAATTATACTCTTTTACCGCGGGCCTGTGAGCAATGCGCTTTCTCTTACCTGGTGGAAAACCAACTTCAACAGCCCATGGTTCAATTGGTTGCAGCTTCCCTAAATGGAAATCTCTCCTTATGGACTTAAAAGTGGCAATCTGTCTAATAACTTCAGCCAAAACTATGCAGCTCATTATTAGGTTCTGGAGAATTATCCTTTTCCGTCTTCTTTCTCATAATTTGTCGTCCATCTACAAGCAGTTTTCTCTGAGCTGCTAGCATGCTGCATGGATTGAGCGATCGGAATCCCTTCTGCTGTAAAAATTTAAGCAGCCTAAACCAGCTGCACCACTTGACTTCTATTCGTCGAGCGACTATCGAGAAGCGACTACCCCTTCGTCTGGCTTTCGGTGTCTGCCAAAATAACCAGCAACGTGATAGGAGACATGCTTCTGCCAGACATTAGGACAGTGATTGTTTCAGCTCCAGGAGTTTCGTAGGAGGTTTACTCCTGATTCAGGGGCCACATTGCTTCCTCTTCACGATCCAGATCGCAGGTTCGAGTCCTTTTTTAGGCGATCATTTATTGGGCGTCGCTGTCGAGCATGCAAGACCTGTGCAGACGAAGCTGTTGCTCTATGCTGTGCCTGTGTCATCGCGTGTACTCCATTGATCGACGTCGGACGATCTTAGCGTGCCAAGTGAGCTGAGGCTGGTTTCGGTGTCCGTCTCAGCCGTTTACTGGTAAAGCACCACGACGTTCTCGTCGATTACCAACCTATGGTGGAGCACCGCAGCAACAGGATGGCTAATTGCCACGTGCTGCCACTGCTGCTGAGCGTTTTCAGACGTTGGCGTATAGAAACGGTCTAGCTGGACCAGAATTTGCAGTGTACCCTCTCCCGAAGTCCGCTTCGTCGTTCTTGAAAAGCTGCTAGGTAACTCTGCAGCACCTTGTTTCGTTGAGCGCCAATGGGCTCAAGGCAATCGGTATTTCGCTCGTGGTAATCCCTGGTGGCTAAAGAAGCTGGTCGCTGTCTAGCCTTGTTTTAACGTGGTTCTTCCTGCAAATTTATTAAACATTTAGGATATTTCCACTGGTTTTGTGAACTCCTTTGCTTCTGATGTACTGCCGGGTCTAACATTTTTAAATCGGATCTCGTTTTATATTGGCCGTTATTGGGCAGTCAGTATTTTCTGCCAGCTCGAGTTTCACAGCATTGCAGAAAGTTCTTGTAAAGCTCCTTCTGATATGTTTGTCGTGTCTTAGAACGCTCAACCCCACACTATCACTACCACTAAGAAAAAAAACCGTCCGTAGTACTAAAATTGTATATAGCGTCTATGCTATTACGGGTACTGGAAAGGGTCTTTTGATCCTTAATCGAGGTAAATCTCTTCTGTCGCACTACAAAACAAACAGTTAAATTAGGTGGAATTTTATTAACAATCCAATTTCATAATATCCTTCTGCTCTGTCTCAGATAACGTATCTCCTCCTCAGCTCGCCTTATCCCATCCATTACATCTAGGTCTTAGCCAACTCATGAGATCAACTTACGGGCTTCTTTGGAGTCAAGCAACAAAGGAAGCTAAAATAAACTAGCCGATACCAAAGTAATAAACTTGTTTAATAATAATTATAATAATGCACTTGATAAAGCTCAATCAGAGAACTGGATCTCTATCTAGGTGCTTTACATTTGCAGCAAAGGGAAATGCAATTGAGTGGTGAGTAATATCATGCTTGATAAGCAAGCAAAATAAGTAACCTGGTTAAGGATGACATGCAAAGCAATTTAATCGGTGTTAAGTCGAAGATTCGATTTTTCCAAGGCTAAATTGACATTAATTGTACTCAATCTAAAAGCTTCATCCTTTGCAGAGTGGCTTACAGCTTAAGCGGCAGAGGGCGACCAAGGATCGCAGCCCTCAGAAGGACTGGCAGCCATGACGAGGACCGTAAAATAAAAGCACTCTGTAAATATGTTAACACGTAGAGCTACAGTTTGACATCGTCGACTGACCATATAAAATATATACAATGTGTACTAGCTAATTTAATAGCCTCTTTTGCGTAGCATTGGAGGAGCCTTTACGGCTATCGCCACCGCTTTCAGCAGCAATAAATAATCACCCACCGGATGTCCTCAGCCTACTAATCGCAGCATTCGAGAAAGTCAATAGCTGCAATGACCTTGCATGACCCTAAAGGTCTCAGCTGAATAGGCACCTCTTTCAGTCAGCCATCGTCCGATTGCAATGTAATGTAATTTATCTCCGTCAGTAACTCCGCAAAGTCATAAAGACCATGTGGGTATCAGGCAGGAGAGTTTTGTATATCGCACTCACAGCCTAAGCGGCTTTCGGTACGCATTCCGTAGCCAACGGACCCCGTCTCACGCAATAAAGAGAAAGTGGGAAGCATAGAAGAGCCAGGAGAGCAGTTGAGGTAGTGAGTAGCATAGAAGTAGCAGTTCAGGACCGCTGAAAAAGATGTGCCATAGTCGGCAGTTGGAGAGGAGATGTCATTGCGGAAGAATTATGGAAGCGAGTTCCACAGTCTAGGACCTGCAGAGCTAAAGCTTCAGTCGCCAACTGTGTTTAAGCGGATGTGATGGCTAGCTGTAGAGGCAGTCTTCTGAATGAACCTTTTGAAATCGAGGCAGCTGTCGAACACGACGACTAGATTACGAGCACGTGGTGAAGGTTCCACGATAGCATCACCGACTGACCCTTCAACATTTCTACATTCCTGCATAATTTGCATATCTGCATGCTCTTGATTATTCTGCGAATGTTACTACGTGTCTGACTAACACAGGGTCAGCATGGAAATGTGGTTAGTGGCAGCATGCACAGTGTGAGCTCGCATAAGCACGTGAAGGATGAATCACAGGTACCCACTAAATGCTGTCCTAAATTGGTGCGTTTTTCAAGTTCTTTTTAGTTTTCAGGTCAGGGGATGTTCCGACGCAGGTCGGGAGGGAGTTCCAGGCTTAGGGAGCTTACGAACTAAATGCACGGTCTCCAAAGGATTTGAAGGTGGTACGAGTAGTTGGTTGACTGTTGGATTCCGAAAAGCGGGTGGTACGATGCTTGGCCTGGTGGGGGAGTATATCTAAGAGATAGTCTGGAGCAAAAAAATGAAGCTACCTAAAAGTGAGCGACAAACCTCGAAGTCGATCCGTTGTTTGACTGGTAGCCAGTGCAGGTCGGCGAGAAGTGGAGTAATGTGGCAACTGCGATGCTCACGGCAGACAAGCCTAGCTGCAGATTTTCGCACCAGCTGCAATCACCTTATCGCACATGCTGGTAGGCCAGTAAGCAGTGAGCTGCACAAGTCGTGACGGGATGTCACGAATGCATGGACCAACTTGGACGTAGTATCCCTATCAAAACAAGCCCAAATTTTAGCAATGCTATGAAGCTGAAAATAGGCAGATTTGACAGCGGAGCTTATATGGTCGTCTAACGAGAGGTCGCTTTGGAATATGACACCTAGATTTTGAGCTGATTCGACAGGAGATATGCTGGCAGAACAAATTTTGAGAGTCAGCCTTACCAATCTCTGAATCACGCTGGGTTTTCCCATAACTAGTAGGTTAGTTTTATCATCGTTTAGCTTTAGAAAATGTGTAGCCATCCATGTGCGGATGTCATCAATGCATGCAGCAAGTGAGTTGATAGAATTTGAGGTACTCGAAGGCTTGGAGGGATCAAAGCAACGGTACAACTGAGTGTCATCCGCATAGAAGTGAAAGCCTAGATTGTGCTCGGCAATCACATAAGCAAGAGGGAGAGTATAAACCGTGAAAGAACCGGACCTAGCACCGAGCCCTGAGGTACTCCGTATTTTAGACGTACTTCAGAAGAGTTTTGTCCATTCACGTCAATGCTCTGGAGTCTCCCACTGAGATAGGACCAGAAACACTGCAGAGCAGTGCCAGTGATGCCCAGGTGAAATGTGAGGTGCTCTCGAAGAACTTTGTGATCGATGGCTTCAAAAGCTGCCGAGAGTTCGAGCAAAACAAGCAGAGAGACTCTACCCATGTCTGTATTCCTAAGTAGGTTGCTGCATACCCTAAGCAATGCTGACTCTGTGCAGTGATTAGCTCTAACGCCAGACTGGAACTTACTTGCAAGGTGTGAGGTTTCGATACATGAGTTCAGCTGGTACGCCACGACCCGTTCCAGTGTCTTTGATAGGAATGGTAGAAGGGAGACTGGGGGTAGTTGCTTAAGTTCTCTTGGTCTAGTGATGCTTTCTTGAGAAGTGGCCCGACTAAAGCTTTTTGGAAAGGTGCTGGGACATGACCTGAGGCTAAGGACATATTCATGATGTTAGTTATGCATTGCAGCAGCAGATCAATGCAACGTAGGGGGAACGACAGTGGGAATAGGGTCCAGAGGACTTGTTTTCTTCTTTGATTGAGATACGAACTTTAGGACTAGATCACTAGTGATCTGCTTAAATGCAGACATTGTGGTGCAGCCAGGAACAGAGGAATAGCATTGTAGTGGGGAGGTTGTCGTCGCAGGGATGGATTCCCTGAGCTAGCCTACCTTCTGCACAAAGAATCGAGAGAGGAGATCGGCTAGGTCATCACAAGGATCATCAGGTAACGAGCTAATCTGAGAATGGTTGAGGAGATGGTTTCTTGTCGACATCAGCATTTTTGGATTGTGCATCTGCGATTCAACAAATCAACAAATCAACGCATCTTTTAGATTTTCCAACAGATATAGTCATGTGCACACCTGAGTTGCTTTTGAGAATGAAGGAAAGCTGGAAACTCTCTCTGATTAGTGCTTTATCCTTACTAAGGTTAAGTGGAGGCATAGTTACGGCCAACTGTTCAGGGTAGCTGGCATCTCGTGTGCAGTTAAAGCAAAGATGAATAGTCTTTCTTTTACATGGCTGCTTTTGATGTGTGAGAAGCTTTTTCAGATGCTACAACTTTTATTATTGCCTATGTGGATTTACACTGATATATTGTGCACAAGTTTCCTTGACAACAAATCATGCTAGGTGTTCTGTCATCAGGGAACCAGAGTGGGCAATACACTGAACGGATGTGAAGCATTTTGAACATTTCGAGCATTTTGGTGGGCAAAGTTTTTAATTTGATATACGGATTTTGACATTTCGACTTCCTAGTTTGAGTGCAAATACACCAGGGTGACAACGAACCGTTTCCAGCATTCCTCTTGTTTATTATACAGTTAAAACTACGTGTCTATATTCTTGAGTTCTGCTAGCCTCACGCCAAATTCCAGCCGAGCTTGACGAAGATCTTTATAAAATAAAGGTTTGTTAGATGCGGACACTATTACAGACATATTTGGCCAGTATTTATAGCCACTTTCATGCACCGACGAGATGCTAGAAATCTTGCAGCATTTGTTGAAGAAAAACACATTACTATATCTTAATGTATCATTCCTCAAGGACTGGCAGAACAAATCATCTTCATTTTAAACCTTCCTGTTGTAACGTTGCTGAAGAAGGCCTCTCTTGCGTGAATCTGTTGGAAAGTCACGGCCATAGAAATTCGAGGTTCCCTTTTGCTTAAGAATGGCAGTAACATTTCCAGCATTATCAAAGGTCTATGTGGCAGTCCTCATGATCTAACTACGGTAAACATTCCTGCAAGACATGAGCTGCAACGTCTCTACCATCACATCGATCCCATTTCTTGTCTTTACTTTGAAAAGTGACAGTGGTTTCTTTATCCTGCTTACCTAGACACCTTTATTTTCAGCACTTGTCATCCTTTACTGGCAATTCGGTAGACTAGTTTTGCTTCTAATAGTATTGTAGGAAAGAGACTGTAATCCGCTTGCTCTATGGTCTTTCCACACCTCCTCTATTGTTTATGATCCTCTTATATTTACTACTTACTCGTAACAATAAAGTTTAAGTACGTTTACTATTCATATAGTGATCTTCTATACAATCGCAGAGTTTATAATCACTTGAAAACCACCGATGGTTACCAATGGCATTTGGCTACCTCACCGAGGCTGCATAAGAAGTTTCGGCTTGATTAACTGCACTAATCGTAATAATAATAATAATACGTTTGCATGGAGCTGTGGGAGCACCTAATCACTCGTTATTAGCTTTTACAGGTGATGCAAAAGTACCTGGAATTCTCCAGCAGATTTGGCAGGGCCTTTGCATACGTTCACTTCGACCTGCGGAGGGTAGAAAAAGATTTGCATCTTAACTACTTTTCCAAAAAAGGACGGCCAATACAGTGAAAAAAACAAATGAAAATTGAATTAAGAACAAAATGGTGGACTGTTGCAGCTGTCCTATCAGCAACGCGTTTTTCATTAACTGGTGGCCGACCAACTTCAATAGCCATTCCACAGTTCAATTGATTACTGCTTGCCTCCATGGAGATCTTTCTATTAGAAATTAAATGTTTAAATCTTTGCAAATAATTCCTCTAAACTGTGCAGAACATGATTAAGTTCTGTAAAATTATCATTTTTCTTCACATTTCTCGTAATTTGTTGCCAATCGACAAGCAGTTGTCTCTAAGCTGCTAGTTAGCTTCACGGATCTTGGAATCGGAAGCCCTTCTGCTGCAGGATTTTAAGCATCTTAAGACAGCTGCACCACGTGACTAATTTTCTTCGAGTGACCAGCCTGAGGAGCTTCCTCAATTCATTGGGTTTTCGCCATCTGTCGGAAGAACCAGCGATGTCATAGGACACGTGATTCTGCTAGACAAACAAGACGGTGATCGGTCCAGCTACGAGTGTGGTAGGTAGTCCTTACTCGGGAACTAAGGTGCTTCATCTTCACGAAATAGATCACAAGTTCGAGTCCCGTCTAAGGCGATCATTTATCTCCAAGTTCCACTGGCAGTGACAGCAGCGAAATCTCCTCTACAGCTGCATACAATAACAACAATAATAATAATAATGCACTTGATAAAGTGCCCTCAGAAAACTCAATCTCTTTCTAGGCGCTTTACATTTGCTGCAAAACGAAACCTGATTGATTGGTGAGTAATATCTTGCTTGATAAACAATGTGAATATTATAGTTATTGATTGACACGCAGGGTCAGCATGCAAGTGTGGTTAGTGGCAGCATGCACAGTGTCGGCAAGCATAGGCAAATGAAGGACGAATCTCAGGGACTCACTTAGTGCTGTCCTAAAAGGTGTGACAGTGATTGGTCCAGCTACGAGTTTGGTTGGTAGTCCATACTCGGGAACTAAGGCGCTTCATCTTGACGAAATAGATCACAGGTTCGAGTCCCGTGTTAGGCGATCATTTATCTCCAAGTGCCACTGGCAGTGATAGCAGCGAAATCTCCTCTAAAGCTGTATACAAGAGGTTGTCAAATCAGGTGAGATTTTCTTTGGTTCGGATGAGATTAGTCTGATGGTGGGACCAGTGTCTGCCTGACATGTGCCGGATGCTTGAGCCAAGTGATTTGCAATTTGGTCTCGGAAGCCACAAATGAGTAATTTTTTTTGGTCAATTGCTATTCTGAATTTATTCCATAAGTCGGCATTGTGTGATTAAGGTTAAGAAATTGACTTTGACTTGCATGAATATGATGCCAAAATTGCATAAAATGAATCAATGTTTGTTATATAGGCAACCGTAACCAGAAGTTGTAATTGACAGACTGAGCTTTGCTGTGAAGACTGCTTCCGAAACCAGCTATGACGTTGGTAGCCTATTTAAGATTCGGAACTGACTGTCTTCGACGGTGGCTTTCTTAGAGCTAGTTTATTATTTTACTATCGGCTAGTTTTTTCAGTTTCTCTTTTGCTTGACTGCATAGAAGCAAGTATTTTTATCTAATGCGTAGGCGAAGACCAAGATGTAATGGATGGGATAAGGCGAGCTGAGGAGGGGATACGTAATCTGAGAAAGAGCACAAGGGTATTATGAAATTGAATCATTACAAGTATTCAACCTGATTTAGCTGCCTATTCTGTATTTCAACAGAAGAGATTTGCTTCAATTAAGGATCAAAAACCAGCTCAAGTACCCGGAATATCATAGAAGTAATAGAAAATGTCAGTACTACGTACGGTGTTTTCTTAGTAGTAGTGATATTGTGGGATTAAGCGTTCTAGGCGTCGGCAAACATATCAGAAGAAGTTTTGCAACCACTTTCTGCCATGCTGTGAGACTCAAACTGGCAGTAACTCCTGGCTGCACAGCCACAGCTAGGTGCGACATGATCCGATTTCAAAATGTACGACAGGGCAGTATATCAGGAGCAAAGGAGTTCACAAAACCAGTGGAAATATCCTAAGTGTTTAATAAATTTGCAGGAAGAACCACGTTAAAGCAAGGCTAGGCAGCGACCAGCTTCTTTTGCCACCCGGGATTACCACGAGCGAAATACCGATTGCCGAGAATCCATTGGCGCTCAAGGAAACGAGGTGCTGCAGAGTTACCCAGCAGCTTTTCAAGAACGACGAAGCGGCCTTCGGGAGAGGGCACACTGCAAATTCTGGTCCAGCTAGATCTGCTCTATGGGTCAACGTCTGAAAAACACTCAGCCGCAGGGTACAGCACGTTACAATTACCCATCCTGTCGTAGCAGTGCTGCACCATGCGTCGGTAATCGACGAGAACCTTGTTGGGCTTTACTAGTAAACGGCTGAGGACATCGAAACCAGCCTCAACTGCCTGGCGAGCTGAGATCGTCTGTCGTCGATCAACGGAGTACACGCGATCACACAGGCACAGCATATCGTGAAACGCTTCCTCTGCACTGGTCTTGCATTCTCGACAGCCATGCCCGTGGTCGAATTTTCCGGACTTCGGGTGAGTGCAGGGACTCGTGCACAAAGCCTCGGGCAGATCTTTGTATTGGGGCCAGTTGCCTTCACAGGCCTCACAGGTGCAGTGGAAATTATATCTATCGTGATGCCAGGCTCGGCGCTTCACCAGCTCGACGTTGACATACGAGACTCCGTAGTTGTCGAACAGCTGCTCGCCTGGCTTTAAGGACTGCATGCAGTGGATCACCATCTTGCGACCGTGGCTGGTCTCAGTCACGTTAGGGTAGCACGAGTGATTTAGCAAGCTTGCGGTGCCGTAAATGCCAAATCCTATGATGACATTCTGTATATGATCAAGCTCGAGGGCTAATTCATCAGGTCGGCCTTGGAGTTCGTAAATTGCATGACAGTTTTTCAAAACAACCAGTAGATAGTGAAGGATGAGAGCGGCCACATCTATCAGTCTAGAATTAAAGGCACCACCTTCGACGAGGGTCAGTGCGGCCATGTCGATCGGTGTCGTCGCGACGACGTCACCGTCTTCACTGTCATGGGTGGCTGCTGTGGCGTCGGAACGATCGGACCGGCCACTGAGCTGATCTGACGGTTCCTTTCCAACACCGGCTAATAGTGCAAGGTAGACCGAGTATACGGCAAGATCAAACAACACAGACTTCCTGAATTTGGACTCGTGAGTCTTTAGCCAAAACACGGGGGCTGCACAGACGTCGTCCTTACCGGAACGGCTGACGACTGGGGACCGGCCATCTCCAGTTGGTTCGGCAGAGTCAGCTGGTGCAGTGGCAGCTGCTTCCTCTGCAGCAACTCGATGAATAGGAAGTGATGGCCTTTCGCGAGCTTCGTAGTGGGCCAGTCCGCCGGCGAGTACGGCTCGAAGAGCAAGGTGTGCCTGCGGCAGGCAGAAGTCTACTAGTGCTTCCATACGTCGGCACTCGAAGCGATGGTAGCTGGACCAGCTCGCTCCCTCGCATGTCAAGCTACAGTAACGAGCCACCGAGCACCGTCCCCGGCACGGATACACTGCGACGAGCCGCATGAGGCAGTGCTGGCAGTGAGTGCTCAGACAGTGCGGCTCCAGGACCGAGGCGAGCGGCTCCTCAACCAGCAGCACGTCTCCCACGCTGAGCTTCTGCTTGGCGACGACATGTCTTCCGTAGGTGGTGTTCCTCTCCACCGCAACAGCTGACGACAGGGCTGGATAACTCAGATTTGTACCGTGCGACAGCTCGGGCAGCTCAGCCATGACTGCAGCTGCCTTCGGGGGCAATTCAGGCTTGGCAGCACAGGCCAAGCGGTGCCGTTCGAGCTTGCCCCGCCATTCCTTTTCATCTTTCTGGCTGAGCCCGGCCAGTCGTAGCGACTCCTCGCTAGCTCGCAGCGCCTCCTCGGCAGAGCTGTACTCGCCGAGGGCGACCAGGCAGCCCGTCCGGCGCTCGTTCAGCTTGTAGCAATGGCCCTCCGGGTAGCCGGAAGCGAACGCAGCCTCGATGTCGCGTAAGCAGCAGCCGTACTGGCCGAGTTTTAACCACACCAACGAGCGGTGCGCGTAGCTAACTGCTAAGCAGAAGTTACCGACGCCTCCGCCGTCGGCCGACAAATCCAGCGACAGCTCACGGGGGCGACTGCAAAAGATACTGTGGTTGTAAATTTTGAGTGCTTCTTGATACTTACGTTCACCAAAAAGCTTCATGCCTTCTTGCCAAAGATCTTCTGGTTTCTCGGCCGGCTGTGGTAAGGCTGGTGCTGGTATCGCACTCTGCAGCACCTTGCAAAATACATTTGAGTGCAGCAAAAGTGACACTCTTTCTTCGTGGCTGGTCGCTTCTTCGAAACCTCGATAGAAGGAAACGAAGCATCCGGCCGCATTCAATGCCTCTGTAAACTGCGTAGCGAGTGTTTCGTGCGACGTGCCACTTCTTTGCATGTTCTCGCCTTAATTGGCTGCACTTTTGCTAGAAATGATGAGTGCTACAGAGCTGCCTGACCGTAATTACGAAAATGAATGCAAACCGTCTAACGACGCGTTACTTCGTTTGAGGTCACGAGGTCTTCCAGAATGCGGCTTGCATCCGGTTCTGCTGCCGGTCAAGACGGCGGTTTCGTTATCTCCTCACGAATTTTTCCCAAAACAGTGAATAGTTTAAAATTATCAAATAGCTACATGGTGGGAGAGCCATACTTGGTGTGAAGAACGTTCCGGACAATTTAGCAACGCTGGAAAGGATTCATAGCGATTGGCCGAGCGGCTTCGCACAATATCGACTAATATAAAGTGTTCATTTGATCATGCAAACGCACGAATAAAGCAGACTATGCGAGGAAAAAACATGTTGGCAAATTAAAAAGCGGTCAAAGCACCAAACCGCGTTACGTTAAATCTCTAGAGCACTCACAAGCTGAAAAGCTGAATGAAATCAAGTAGCTTTTCTTAGTTAAATTTACGGACTATGTTATTGTTTACATTAAGCCTCAGTCCGCGTCCAGGACGAGCAGCTGCTCAATTTGTTTTTATTAGATTAGTCGCTTTCACTTGCGTTTCTGAAGCGCATGACATGAAGACAGTTACACGACCAATGCTCCAGCGTCTCGACGGTATTGTTCATGATTTGGCTCAGCGTTATTATTGTTGTTTTTCGGTTGGTTATACAGCAAATTTATCCGCAGGCACTAGCAGGCCAATACTGACAAACTCTTGGTTATGAATATAACACATAGTCATAGTAGTCAGAATCCTCCGTAAAATTGAACAACCGCTAAACTGCTTTAGTAATTAAAGGCAACGAAAGACTTAATACGACATCTGAACTTCAATGCAAAAAATCCGCTATGCCTGGTATCTTCCGATGAATATAAACTTATATACAATTTATTTACTTACAATAAGTAGTTTTGAGGAGGTTTTATTCGTCCTTCTAGCGTTTATGCGTGCTGACACTGTGTATTCTTCCACGTACGACATTTGCACGCTGACCCTGTGCATATTAGCCCTAAACCATTTATTCAAGTTGTTTGGCAAATGCGATGTCACTCACCATTCAAATGCGCTTTCTTTTGCAGCAAATGTAAAGCGCCTAGAAAGAGATCAACTTCTCTGAGGGGGCTTTATCACATGCATTATTATCGATAATATTATGTTAGAAAAAATATAATTCTCTCGCACGGACAGCCTTGATGTCAAGGGTATTGAGGTTTCTCTATTCACCTGTATTTTTAGTTGAGGATGAAGAGTGTATGCATTTCATACTGAATTTAATCTGAATGTGATCAGATGAGAGAGATTTGGTAGCATTATGGTAGAATAAGGTGCAGTTATATGAGACGATTTTGTCGGTCGTATGACCCTTGAATTGAGTAGGGCGTTCCACAGAAGCCACGAGTGGCAAAGAGTCAGTTTACAAATGAAGTGCTGAACGCATCAAATTAGTAACCAAAAGGACCGCTGAAAAACAATCATAATGAGAAAAGTTTGACTTCTTGCACCAAGTATTGAAATGATATAACTAAAATTTCTGATAAAGGAAGATTTAATACATGGCGGGCAACAGAGTGCGGACACCTTGCTTGCTGATAAACAACATCAGAGTTATAGATTCAAAAACTGCATCCTTCACGCTGCAACCGGCTAGAGGTCGATGTTCAAGCCCTGGATGTCACTTTGAAGTTTTGCTTTGCTTGATCTAAGCACATGATAGATGGAGAAAACAGCCGAGGTTTCATGATTAAGTGCCGAACTGTTTAGTTTGCAAATCACAAACCTGCTAGAAAACATGTACGACGCTAGGTTCGTTACAATATAATAACTTCAACAGGCATAAGCACGAACGCGGTAAATACATGTAGTGCCCTGCTGGCCTTGGCTGAATTTTAGCGCTAAGAAGAGCTGTTTGGAGGCGGGCTAGAGCTCCTTTGTCCTGGAGCAGTGAGCAAGAGAAAAAGCGCTTAAGAGCAAGCCAGGAAGCTCTGAGACGAGCGGGGGCGATTCAGCCTTTAGAATTCGTCCAGTATGCACGGAAGCTGTTGATTGATGTTGGCGGGCCTGTCAACCTCCACTTTCACTCGTTCCAAGAAAGAATTGTCCGGAACCAAATTCGCCAATCACGCTGGACAGAGGTACCCTTCCAGTGGCCTACTGACGGTATTGATTCCTTGCCGTAATGGGCCGGGGTGTCGGGCCCAATACTACTAAGCGCTAGCCCCATTGTCTCAAGCTAGGTACTTAAGAATCGAGCGACGCTTGCTCATGGTCTTACGGTTTATTGTCTTTGGTCTGGCTTCGACGCCGTTGCACTCATTTCTCAGAAAGCGAGGGCTGAGGGCGGGCTGTCCGCCGACTATGGACGGAACAGGACAAGACGGCGCTAGGAGGATTCGGTGGACTCCACCGAATAAGGTCGTATCGCCCACGAGCTGGCATTTTGTGTTTCGTTTGTGTTTTGTGCGTGCGCGCTAGCACGTGGTCTCGGCATAGGGATTTGCTGGTGCGAGCTAGGCGTGGGTGGCATGTGTGGAGCCCTAGTTCTCCGGGTAGGCTTTAGGCTCCAATTTGAACTCCGACTGTTTGGGTCGTTTACCAGTACAGATTTAAGTAGCGTATGTGTGGAGACGTGTTTCCTCTGCAGGAGGGTTTGAGTTGGCGTTTGTGGAATATTCCTGCCACACTGGCGGTAACCAAGTTCTAGTTCTCCGGTTAGGGTTTAGACTCCGGTTCGGGCTTCAGTGTGGAGAGGTATTCCCTCCGCAAGAGTGTTGGTGGTGTTGAGAACGTGCGAGGAGTGTGGAGATAAAGCTGAACTAGACGCGAGGAGACTTTGTGCGCTTGCGAATAAAGTTCAGTAAAATCCCCAATTTGTGTGTCTCGCTTTCCAATTCACGCCACGGACTCGCGACCCCTTTAGTAACGGTAAGCAGGTCAGCGCCAGAAACACTCGTTTCGTGGCGGCCTGCCTATTGTGCCTAGGCCCGCCCCGAACGGCATTTTTTGCTAGGTTACGCCGCTAGGTAAGCGGTAGGTCAAGCCTACCCCGCTGAGCCTTCGGCGTTACATACACGTCATCAAGATCTTAACGAGATCAAAGCATGACCTCATAAATAGCTAGAAAAATTTCTGTATACATCTACAAACGTGCTGCTTTAAACGCAAGGGTATTGTAATTCTACGACTTAGTGCTTATTTTAACGATGCAATGTAGCTTTGGCAAACTTGAAATAAAGTAGCCTTTAGTAGTTCAACAGCCACAGTCGGCTAAGGAGAGCCGGCTTCTATTCTGCGACAGATGGGGTGAATTATTTCCGCCTTTCATCGTAGGCTAAAACCGAAGACGTGGTGGGTGAGGCTACTGAGTCGAGTAGTGGGTAAGTAGTTTGAAAAATACAATGAGAGAATTAGGAAAGGATATTAAAAAAAACCCTTGAAAACTAGCTGATTTTACAGCGTGTTTTGAATTGCAAACTAAGAGCCTGTAGAGAAATTAAAGATTTCCCACCACAGGATTGGAACTCACGATCTCGGTTTTAACAACCATGGCCTCACCTAGTGTGCGATCAATGATTTGACTCTACACAGGATCAGAAGGCGGATTTTGAGCATGTTCGACGACTAGAACACAAGTGAGTACAAAAATGAACGTCAAACCCTTTTCCAAGTATGCGGAATAGCTTTGAATTCGTATAGTGTGTTAGCACTGCTGGAGGTTTCACCTAGTTACAGAGACAGGTTATGATGTAACTTATAAAAACAAAGAAAAGCGACTCGGCGATAACATTGCGATCATTTTTGGCAAGGTTTCGAGACCCAAACTGCCAGTAAATGCTGGCTTTACCATTAAGGCAAAGGCTAAACGACATATGGTTTCAAAATGTAAGAGCTGGTAGAACCAACGATCTAAAATGAAAGAGATCACAAAGCATGAAGATATAGATTATATCTTTAATACAGTTTAAAGTAATAATCATGTTACAGCCACGTTACAGAGCGACCAGCTTCACTACCCATTCTGAATAGTCAAGAGCGAATTACCGGTTGCTTGGGGCCTATCGGCATTCTATGGAACAACATGGTGTGCAGTAAACACACAGAATTTCTTGATGGTTAAAGAAGGGTTCAGGAGTAGGCATACTGCAAAGTCGACTCTAAATACACCCTGTACCTAGTTCAACCTCTGACAAACGCTCATCCATAAGCGGTCATACATAGCAATTAGCCATTATGTCATAGCAATGCAGCAATAGACCTTGACATTTGACAAGAATTCTGTTGGGATTGACTAGAATGCTGCTCAGCATGTCAAGGCTTGCTTCCACTGCCGAACAAACGGAGATTGCCCGTCGTCGATCAACGGAGTACACGTCAGGTAGCATTCTCGTCAGATCTTTATAGGCTTTTTTGGCTGCGGCTAAGCAGCCTTCACATTGCCAATCCTCTCTGTAATTCCAGTGGCGGCAGGGACGCACTTTCCAGTCGTCTCGAAGGTCTTTCAACTGGGGCCAGTTGCCTTTACAGGCATCACAGCTGCAGTGGAAACAAAAAACCTTGCGGAGGAAAGCTTGCCGGCTAGTCTGTTCGTCATTAAGATACGAGACGCCGTAGGTGTCGAACAGCTGCTCGCCTGGCTGGAGGGACCGCAAGCAGCGGATCACCATCTTTCGACCATAGCTGTGCCTAGAAACGTTCAGGTCACACGAGTGATTGAGCAAGCCGGTCGTGCCGTATATGCCTATTCCTGATTTGATACTACGGATATTTGTCATGTTCAGTCTCATTGCATCGCAGCTGCAGTCGTATTCATAAATTGGACGGACGTTTTGAGCGATAACGAGAATATAGTGAAGTGTGAGAGCGGCCATATCTATTAGTCTCGACCTAACAGTACCATCTCCGACCAGGCTCAGAGCCGTCATGTCAGTCAGCATCGCTTCTACGATATCACCGTCTCTGCTGTCCTGGCCGGCGGCCGTGGCGCCTTGCGAAGAATCCTTTGCAACGTAGACGCACACAGAGAGATAGACCGCTTTCACGGCCATATCTAACAATTCAGACTTTTTCCGCTTGGACTCGTGTGTCTCGAGCTGAAAGCCGAGGGCACTGGCATCCCCCTTAACGGAAGGGCGGACGAAAGGTGGACGGCCATATCCAGTCGCTTCGGCTGAGGCAGCTGGTGAAGTGGCAGCTGCTTCCTCTGCAGCAACTCGGTGAATCGGGAGTGACGGCCTTTCGCGAGCTTCGTAGTGGGCCAGTCCTCCGGCGAGTACGGCTCGAAGAGCAAGGTGGCCGTGCAGCAGGCCGAAGTCCACTAGTGCTTCCATGCGTCGGCACTCGAAGCGATGGTAGCCGGACCAGCTCGCTCCCTCGCATGTCAAGCTACAGTAACGAGCCACCGAGCACCGTCCCCGGCACGGATACACTGCGACGAGCCGCATGAGGCAGTGCTGGCAGTGAGTGCTCAGACAGTGCGGCTCCAGGACCGAGGCGAGCGGCTCCTCAACCAGCAGCACGTCTCCCACGCCGAGCTTCTGCTTGGCGACGACATGTCTTCCGTAGGTGGTGTTCCTCTCCACCGCAACAGCTGACGACAGGGCTGGATAACTCTGATTTGTACCGTGCGACAGCTCGGGCAGGTCAGCCGTGACTGCAGCTGCCTTTGGGGGCAATTCAGGCTTGGCAGCACAGGCCAAGCGGTGCCGTTCGAGCTTGCCCCGCCATTCCTTTTCATCTTTCTGGCTGAGCCCGGCGAGTCGTAGCGACTCCTCGCTAGCTCGCAGCGCCTCCTCGGCAGAGCTGTACTCGCCGAGAGCGACGAGGCAGCCCGTCCGGCGCTCGTGCAGCTTGTAGCGATGGCCCTCCGGGTAGCCGGAAGCGAACGCAGCCTCGATGTCGCGTAAGCAGCAGCCGTACTGGCCGAGTTTTAACCACACCAACGATCGGTTCGCGTAGCTAACAGCCAACCAGAAGTTACTGACGCCTCCGCCGTCGGCCGGCAAATGCAGCGACAGCTCACGGGGGCGACTGCAAAAGATACTGTGGTTGTAAATTTTGAGTGCTTCTTCATACATACCTTTACGAAAAAGGTCCATGCCTCTTTTCCAAAGATCTTCTGGTTTTTCTTCCGGCGGTGGCAAGGCTGGTGCTGGTATCGTACTCTGCAGCACCTTGCAAAATACATTCGAGTGCAGCAAAAGTGACACTCTTTCTTCGTGGCTGGTCGCTTCTTCGAAACCTCGATAGATGGAAACGAAGCATCCGGCCGCATTCAATGCCTCTGTAAACTGCGTAGCGAGTGTTTCGTGCGAAGTGCCACTTCTTTGCATGTTCTCGCCTTAATTGGCTGCACTCTTGCTAGGAATGACGAGTGCTACAGAGCTGCCTGACCGCAAGTACGAAAATGAATGCAAACCGTCTAACGACGCGTTACTTCGTTTGAGGTCACGAGGTCTTCCAGAATGCGGCTTGCATCCGGTTCTGCTGCCTGTAAAGACGGCGGTTTCCTTATCTCCTAACAAAATTTTCCCAAAAAAGTGAATAGTTTAAAATTATCGAATAGCTACATGGTGGGAGAGCCATATTTGGTGTAAAGAACATTCCGGACAATTTAGCTACGCTGGAAAAGATTCATAGCGATTGGCCGAGCCGCCTTGCACAATATCGACTAACATAAACTTTGCACTTGATCATGCAAGCACACGGACAAAGATGACTAGTCGAGGAATAAAAAATTTGGCAAAATTAGAAAGCGGTCAAAGCTCCAACCCGCGTTACGTTAAATCTCTAGAGCACTCACAAGCTGAAAAGCTGAATGAAATCAAGTAGCTTTTCTCAGTTAAATTTACGGACTCTGTTATCGTCTACATTAGCCTCAGTCCGGGTCCAGCACGAGCAGCTGGTTAATTTTTTTTATTAGATTTGTCGTTTTGACTTGCGTTTCTGAAGCGCATGACATGAAGACAATTACACGACCAATGCTCCAGCGTCTCGACGGTACCGTTATTGATTTGGCTCAGCGTTATTATTGTTGTTTTTCGGTTGGTTATACAGCAAATTTATCCGCAGGCACTAGCAGGCAAACACTGACACACTCTTGGTTATGAATATAACACCTAATCACAGCAGTCAGAATCCTCTGTAAAATATAACAATCGCTAAACTACCTTAGTAATTAAAGGCAACGAAAGGGTGAATTCGACATGTGAACCTTAACTAAAAAAATCCGCTATGCCTGGTATCTTCCGAATAATATAAACTTATATACAATTTATTTACTTACAATAAGTAGTTTTGAGGAAGTTTTATTCGTCCTTCTAGTGCTTACGCGTGCTGACACTGTGTATGCTTCCACATACGACATTTGCACGCTGACCCTGTGCATATCAGCTCTAACCAGTTATTCAAGTTGTTTGGCAAGTGTGATGTCACTCACCATTAAAATGCGCTTTCTTTTGCAGCAAATATAAAGCGCCTAGAAAGAGATCAACTTCTCTGAGGGGGCTTTATCACATGCATTATTATCGATAATATTATGTTAGAAAAAATATAATTCTCTCGCACGGACAGCCTTGATGTCAAGGGTATTGAGGTTTCTCTATTCACCTGTATTTTTAGGTGAGGATGTAGAGTGTATGCATTTCATACTGAATTTAATCTGAATGTGATCAGATGAGAGAGATTTGGTAGTATTATGGTAGAATAAGGTGCAGTTATATGAGACGATTTTGTCGGTCGTATGACCCTTGAATTGAGTAGGGCGTTCCACAGAAGCCACGAGTGGCAAAGAGTCAGTTTACAAATGAAGTGCTGAACGCATCAAATTAGTAACCAAAAGGACCGCTGAAAAACAATCATAATGAGAAACATTGGACTTCTTGCACCAAGTATTGAGATGATATCACTGAAATTTCTGATAAAGGAAGATTTAATACATGGCGGGCGATAGAGTGAGGACACCTTGCTTGTTGATGAATAACATCAGGGTAATAGATTCAAACACTGCATCCTACATGTTGCAACCGGCTAGAGGTCGATGTTGAAGCCCTGGATGGCACTTTGACGTTTTGCTTTGATTGATCAAAGCACATGATAGATGGAGAAAACAGCCGAGGTTTCATGATTAAGTGCCGAACTGTTTAGTTTGCAAATCACAAACCTGCTAGAAAACATGTACGACGCTAGGTTCGTTACAATATAATAACTTCAACAGGCATAAGCACGAACGCGGTAAATACATGTAGTGCCCTGCTGGCCTTGGCTGAATTTTAGCGCTAAGAAGAGCTGTTTGGAGGCGGGCTAGAGCTCCTTTGTCCTGGAGCAGTGAGCAAGAGAAAAAGCGCTTAAGAGGAAGCCAGGAAGCTCTGAGACGAGCAGTGGCGATTCAGACTTTAGAATTGGTCCGGTATGCGCGGAAGCTGCTGATTGATGCTGGCTGGCCTGCCAACCTCGACCTCCACTCGTTACAAGAAAGAATCATTCGCTATTCAAGCTGGACAGAGGTGCCCTTCCAGTGGCCTACTGATGGTATTGATTCCTTGCCGTAATGGGCTGGGGTGTCTGGCCCAATACTACTAAGCGGTTGCCCCATTGTCCCAAGCTAGGTATTTAAGAGTCGAGCGACGCTCGCTCATGGTCTTACGGTTTATTGTCTTTTGTCTGGCTTCGACGCCGTTGCACTCATTTCTCAGAAAGCGAGGGCTGAGGGCGGGCTGTCCGCCGACTATGGACGGAACAGGACAAGACGGCGCTAGGAGGATTCGGTGGACTCCACCGAATAAGGTCGTATCGCACACGAGCTGGCGTTTTGTGTTTCGTTTGTGTTTTGTGTGTGTGCGCTAGCACGTGATCTCGGCATAGGGATTTGCCGGTGCGAGCTAGGCGTTGGTGGCCTGTGTGGAGCCCTTGTACTCCTGGTAGGGTTTAGGCTCCAATTTAAGTTTCGACTGTTTGGGTCGTTTCCCAGTACAGATGTAAGTAGCATAAGTGAACTCCCTTAAGACTTGCGTCAGAACGTCCCCTGACTCGAACGCAATTAAAAAGAACTTAAAAACACACCTATTTAGGACAGCATTTAGTGGGTCCCTGCGATTCGTCCTTCAAGTGTTTATGCGTGCTGACACTGTGCATGCTACCACATACTGCATTTGCATGCTGATCCTGTGCATATCAGCAACAGCCACTTCATTCATGTTTTTAATCAAGTGTGATATTACTCACCAATCAAGTGCGTTTCCTTTTGCAGCATAGGTAGCGTGCCTGGAAAAAGATCAACTGCCTTGAGGGCGGGTTATTACGTGCCTTATTATTATTAATACTATTATAGAAGCAAAGATAATTCTCCTGCACGGACAGCCTCGATGTCAAGGTTTATGAGGTTTCACTATTCACCTGTGGTTTTTAGGGGAGGATGTAGAGTGTATTTATTTTATACTGAATTTTATCTGAATGTGATCAGATGAGCAAAATGTGGTAGTAATACGGTATAATAAGGTGCAATTACATGTGGCTATTTTGTCAGTGGTATGACCTTTAATTTGAGGATGGTGGTTCACGAAAGCCACGAGCGGCAAAGAGTAAGCTCACAAATTTGAGTGCTGAACGCATCGAATTAGTAGCCAAAATTACTATTAAAAAACAACCGTAATAAGAAAGGCACGAATTCCTTCACTTAGTATTGAAATGAGATAACTGAACATTCTGATAAAGGAAGATTTGGTAAATGGCGGGCGATAGACTTCGGACACCTTGCTTGTTGACGGATAACATCAAGACAATAGATTAAAAAAACTGTCTCCTGGATACTGCAAGCGGCTAGAGTTCGATGTTCAAGCCCTGGATGGCAATTTGACGTTTAGCTTTGATTGATCTAACCACATAAAAGACGAAGGAAACAGCTGTGGTGGCATCGTTAAGTGCCGAGCTGTTCACTTTGCAAATCCTAAGCCTTCTAGAAAAATAATTCGACACCAGGTTGGTTACAATAAAACCCTTTCGACACACATAAGCACGAATGCTGTAAATACATGTCATCAAGATCCTAACAAGATCAAAGCATAAACTTCAAAGTAGCTGGGAAAATTTGTTTTTACCTCGACGAAAGCTCAGCTTTAAATGAAAGGGTATTGTAACTATATAATATTAACGATGAATTTTATTATTGGAACTTAACTTTGGCAAACTTGAAACTAACTAGCGTTTACTAGTTTAACATCTATAGTTATCTATAGTTTAACATCTATAGGCGGCGTCCGAGTGCGCCTGTGGCTTTTCCGCATGGTCCGGCCGCGGATAGCTTGCCGCGCCACCGGAAGCAGGGTTAGCGGAAAAAGGCTCCGCGCGGGGTGAAGGAAAGATAGCGGTCGCAGCGTGCGAAACGTGAGCAGCGCGAGGTGGAGCGGCTCCTGCCGGGCACGTCGTAACGTATGGGGCGTAACCTTCGGCATGTCGCAAGGCAGTGGGAGCAGCATACCCCTCCGGGCGCGGTAAGAGACAGACCACGTAGTGCGATGGCGAACGAAGTATCGTAGGCGGGCCGCGTGGCGCCGCTTCCGGGGTGCAGCTCGGCGGTAAGGCTGCGACCCAGCTGGTGTGCGGGTGCTGGGGCGGCCGACCCGTGCAGCAGCGACTGCCGCGCGTAGCTGCGCATTCTCTTCATCGAGCGCGCTCAAACGCTCCGTTAGATCGCGGCTACTCGGAGAAAAAATAGCGGGGTCGTTTAGGCTCGACTGCAGGACGTCGAACGCTGGGCCGGAAGTATTCAATAGCTCCGAACCGTTAAACGAAGCCATCTCCACCTATAATCTCGAAGGTTGCAAGTGTTTCGAATCAAAAGCAGGGTCACCAAATGTAACCGCCCAGACAGCTCGTTCCCCGGCTCTCTACCGGTGGACTGTGCGATGCAGTGCTGCAGTGCGGTTAAAACACAGGCGGCCATAAATGGGTGCCGAAAGCAACAGTTTATTGTGGGCCTGTTCGTAGCGGTTACGCGCCGGCTCAAGCGCTTTACGCGGCGCGCACCGGACCAACGGAGTTAACTGCGCTAACTCCCGAAGTCCGAGTATAACCAACTACCCTGTGCGCTTACGCGGCGCGTATCGGTCCGACGGAGTTAACTGCGCGAACTCCCGAAGCCCGACTAGAATAACTACCCTACGCGTTTACGCAGAGTGTACCGGACCGACGGAGTTAACTGCGCGAACTCCCGAAGTCCGAGTATAACTAACTACCGTATGCGCGCGTCGCTACAGCACCCCAAGATACGAGCGGCTAACTGAGTAGCCGGTTGAACAGAACTGCTCAGTTTAAGTTACACTTAGCTGTCCGTCGCCGTAGGTTCGTCTCTCGTGCTCTCGAAGCGTAGTCTCGCATCGACTACCAAAGCTGCAGCCCTGAGCCCCTGGTCATTCCTCGGAGAGTCCTTGGCTAGTCCTTGGCCAATCCTTGGCAAATCCTAGCCTAGTCCGCCTGCTACGGTTGCTCTAGGTGCCCTAGTCAGACCCACTAAGGCAAGGGCTAATATCGCGGCTAGCCTGAGAGCTGCTCCGTTGCAATTCTACGTGGCAATGACGACGGGAATGTCACTGCCCTAGCTCTCCTAGATCTGTCTGCTGCCTTCGACACCATAGATCACGAAGTTCTGCTTGAACGATTGAGAACAACGATCGGTCTGGCAGACGAAGCACTGGCGTGGTTTAAATCATACTTGTCTGATCGTGTTCAATCCGTGTCGTGTGGGGGTCGGGTCTCAGACATGAGAAGGGTCACCTGTGTAGTCCCTTAAGGGTCTGCACCCGGTCCGTTGCTGTTCTCCATTTATACACATCTGAGAAAAGGGATTAGGCCCATGGAATAGGATATCACTTCTATGCTGACGATACCCAGTTGTATTTGTCATTTAAACCGTCGGAGTCTGCTGCAGCAACTGAGAAACTGAATGCTTGCCTTGCCGATATTCGATCCTGGATGTCGAAAAACTTCCTGAAATTAAATGACGATAAAACCGAACTGCTGCTCATAGGACACCCTAAGCGTGTGGCTGGATTGAAAGGCTTTGCTGTTCTAATAAGGGAAGCTATTGTGCGACCTTCACCACATGCTCGTAATCCAGGTGTCGTGTTCGGCAGCTGCCTCAATTTCAAAAGCTTCATTCAGAAGACTGCCTCTACAGCTAGCCATCACATCCGATCCTTATCCAAGATTAGAAGCTGTCTCCCACAGTGGCTCGTAAAAAATTTAACTAGCTCTTTAGTTCTGTCTCGGCTTGATTATTGTAATTCCCTTTTGGCTGGGCAGCCAAAGAAAGCTATTATGCTACTACAGTGGACTATGAATATGGCTGCAAGGCTGGTCTTCAAGTCCCAGCGGTTTGAGCACGTGTCACCTCTGCTGAAAGAGCTAAGATGGTTGCCGGTTGAGCAAAGTATACGGAGCAAAGTTTTTACGCTGACCCACAAGGCCCGCCACGGCTTGGCTCCTTCGTACCTAGCTGAACTGCTGCATCAGTTTCAGCCTGTTCGCGCCCTCAGGTCCTCTGTGGACAATAAATTAGCTGTCCCATTCCTCAGCTTACAGACAGTTGGTGACCGAAGCTTTAGCTCTGCAGGTCCTAGGCTGTGGAACTCGCTTCCACAATTCTTATGCAACGACATCTACTCTCCAACTGCCGACTATGGCACATCTTTTTCAGCGGGCCTGAACTGCTACTTCTATGCTACTCACTACCTCAACTGCTCTCCTGACTCAGCTATGCTTCCCACTTTCTCTTTTTTGCGTGAGACGAAGTCTGTTAGCTACCGAATGCTTACCGAATGCAGCTTAGGTAGTGAGTGCTCTATGCAAAACTCTCCTGCGTAACACCCACATGGTCTTTATGACTTTTGTGGAGTTACTGACGGAGATACATTACATTACATTTGGCACTACCTGCACTGCTCTACTAGGGTTTACATCGTATCTCAGTGGAAAAATATAGATTATATATGTAAATGGACAATTATCATCCAAGACCTCTTAAACATGGCATACCTCACGGCTTCAAGCTAGGTCTGGTTCATTTCAAGATTTATACTCTCCCTCTTGCGGATGTGATTGCCAAACACAATCTAGGCTTCCATTTCAATGCGAATGAGGCTCAGTTGTACCTTTGCTTTAATCCCTGCCAGCGTTCAAGCGCCTCGAGTTCTCTCAAATCACTTGCTGCATGTATTGATGACGTCCCCACATGGAGGCAGAAAATTCTCTACAACTACACGATGATGAAACTAACTTCCTGGTTGTCGGTGAACCCAGTGTGATTCAGAAATTGGACAGGCCGAGGTTTAAAATTGCGTCGGCCAGCATATCTCCTGTTGAATGAGCTCGAAATCCAGGTGTCATGTTCCTAAGAGACCTCTCTTTAGACGACCACATCAGCTCCATATTAAAATCTGCGTAATTTCAGCTACGTGATATTGGAAAAATTCTGGCTTGTTTTGATAACGATAGCACGTCTAAGTTAGTCCATGCATTCGTGACATCCCGTCTTGACTTCTGTAACTCAGTGTTCGCTGGCCTACTGGCATGTGTTATCACGCGTTCACAGCTGGTGCGAAACTCAAATGCTAGGCTCGTCTGTCGTGGGCATCCCAGTCACCACACCAAACCCCTTCATGCCGACCTGCACTGGCTACCAGTTAAGCAACGGATCGACTTACAGATTTTGTCGCTCACTTTTAGGGTACTTAATTCTTTGGCTCCAGCCTTTCTGTCAGATCCTTTCCAGGACCAGGCCAAGCATCGAACCACCCTCTTATCGGAATCCTACAGTTTACAAATACCTCGTACAAATCTCAAATCCTTTGGAGGCAGTGCATTGAGCTCGTAGGCTCCACAAGCCTGAAACTCACTCCCGACTTGCATCAGAACATCCCCTGACTCGAACACATTTAAAAAGAACTTAAGACCACACCTTTTTAGGACAGCGTTTAGTGGGTCCCTGCGATTCGTCCTTCAAGTGTTTAGGCGTGCTGACACTGTGCATGCTACCACATGCCACATTTTCATGCCGACCCTGTGCATATCAGCCCCAACCACTTTATTCATGTTGTTTATCAAGTGTGATATTACTCATCAATCAAGTACGTTTCCCTTTGCAGCAAATGTAAAGTGCCTAGAAAAAGATCAACTTCTCTGAGCGCGGGTTATCACATGCATTATTATTATTAATACAATTATAGAAGCAAAGATAATTCTCTGGCACGGAAATCCTCGATGTCAAGGTTTATGATGTTTCACTATTCACTTGTGGTTTAAGGTGAGGATGCAGAATTTATGCTATTCAGACTGAATTTAATCAGAATGTAATCAGATGAGCAAAATGTGGTAGTATTATGGTATAATAAGGTGCAATTACATTTGACGATTTTGTCGTTGCAATGACCCTTGATTTGGGTAAGGTAGTTCACGAAAGCCACTAGAGGCAAATAGTCAGCTCACCAAATTAAGTGGTGAGCCCATAGAATTAGTAACCAAAATTGCCATTGAAAAACGACCATAATGAGAAAGGTTCGAGTTCCTGCACTTAGGATTGAAATGAGATAACTAAAATTTCTGATAAAGGAAGATTTGGTAAATGGCGGGCGATAGACTTTGGACACCTTGCTTGTTGACGGATGAAATCAAGACAATAGATTCAAAAACTGCCTCCTGGCTACTGCAAGCGGCTAGAGTTCAATGTTCAAGCCCTGGATGGCAATTTGACGTTTAGCTTTTATTGATATAACCACATGAAAGACGGGGAAAACAGCTGTGGTGGCATCGTTAAGTGTCGAGCTGTTTAGTTTGCAAATTGTAAACCTTCAAGAAATGATTACGACGCCAGAATGGTTACAATAAAACCCTTTCGACAAACACAAGCACGAATGCTGTAAGTACACGTCAAGATCCTAACAAGATCAAAGCATAAACTCCCAAGTAGAGGGAAAATTTCTTAATACCTCTACGAAAGCTTCTCTTTAAATGAAAGATTATTATAACTCTATATATTAACTCTGAATTTTACTAATGGAACTTAACTTTGGCAAACTTGAAACTAACAAGCGTTTACTAGTTCAACATCTATAGTTGGCTTGGGAGAGCCGGCATCTACTCTGGATCAGATGAGGTAATTCTTCCGGCCTTGCCCGTAGGCTAAAACCGAAGACATAGTGGATGAGATAAGTTAGTGTAGGAGGGGATATGTAGTCTAAGGAAGAGGATGGGAGAATTAGAAAAGCAGATTAGCAAGCAAATATCCATCACTAGCTGATTTTACATCGTGTTTTTAATTGCGATCGAAGAGCTTCTAGGAAAATTAAGGATTTCCCACCGCATGATTGGAACCCACGATCTTGGTTTAAAAAACCGTCGCCTCACCTTGTGCGCGATCAATGATTTGGCTTTATGCAGGAGTGTAAGGCGGATTTTGAGCATTTTCTACGACTAGAATACAAGTGACCACAAAAATGACCGTCAACTTTTTAATTATGTGGAATGGCCTACAAGTCGCAGAATTTGTTAGCATTAAGGAAGGTTTACTTACTTGCAGATACAGGGTATGATGAAACTGTTCTAGAAGACAAAAAAAATCAGCGAGAGCTTTTCTATCAATTTCGGAAATGCTTCAAGACTCAATTTGGCAGTAAATGCTGGCTTCACCCTTAAGGCAAGGCTAAACGACATATAGTTTCGAAATGTACGATCTGGCAGAACCCGCGATCACAAACGAGAGTTTTCACAAAGCAAGAAGATATAGTTTATATCTTTAATACACTTTAAAGTAAGAAGTGCTATAGCTACGCTACCGAGCGACCAGCTTCACTTGCCATTCTAGATTGTCACGAGCGAATGACTGGTTGCCTGGGCCTTATTGGCACTCAGTGGAACAACGTGCAGTGTGGTTGCAACACAGCGTTTCTCGATCGTTGACGTAGGAGTCGGGAGTGGGCACACTGGGAACTGGCCTCTAACTAGACCCTCTCCCTTGTGCAGAATCTGACGAACGGTCATCCTTTGTCGGCAATACGTAGAAATTAGCCATCCAATTATAGCAATGCAGCAATTGATCTTGACATTTGATGAGAATTCTGTTGGGATTGACCAGAACGCTGCTCAGCATGCCGAAGCTAGCTTCCACTTCCGAACAAACGGAGATTGCCCGTCGTCGATCAAGGGAGTACACGTCAGGTAGCATTCTCGTCAGATCTTTATAAGCTTTTTTGGCATAAGCTAAGCAGCCTTCACATTGCCAATCCTCTCTGTAATTCCAGTGACGGCAGGGACGTACTCGCCAGTCGTCTCGAAGGTCTGTCAACTGGGGCCAGTTGCCTTTACAGGCATCACAGCTGCAGTGGAAATAATATCTCTCGCGAAGCCATGCTTGGCGGCTAGTCTGCTCTTTGTTTAGATACCAGACACCGTAGTTGTCGAACAGCTGCTCGCCTGGCTGGAGGGACCGCAGGCAGCGGATCACTAACTTGCGGCCATAGCTGTGCCTACACACGTTCTGGTCACACGAGTGATTGAGCAAGCCGGTCGTGCCGTATACGCCGATTCCTATTTCGACACCGCCGAAACTTGTCGTGTTCTGTCCCATGGCCTCACGGTGGCAGCGGAATTCGTAAATCGCACGGACGTTTTTCGCAGCAACGAGAATATAGTGAAGTGTGAGAGCAGCCATATCTATTAGTCTCGACCTAAGGGCAACATCTTCGACCAGGCTCAGTGCGGTCATGTCAGTCAGCATCGTCTCGACAACGTCACCGTCACTGCCGTCCTGGCCGGTGGCTGTGGCGCATTGAGCAGGATCTGACCTGCTGCTGTAGCCTCCACTGGGTTTTTCCTTCGAATCCTTTGCAACATCGACACACAGTGAGAAATAAACCGACGTCAGAGCAAGGTGGAACAAGACAGACTTGTCGCATTTGGACTCGTGTGTCTCGATCTGAAAGACGAGGGCACAGACGTCATCTTTACAGGAACTGCCGAGGTCTGGTGGCCGACCATCTCCAGTCGCTTCGGCTGAGGCAGCTGATTCAGTGGCAGCGGCTTCCTCTGCAGCAGCTCGGTGAATAGGAAATGATGGCCTTTCGCGAGCTTCGTAGTGGGCCAGTCCGCCGGCGAGGACGGCTCGAAGGGCGAGGTGGCCGTGCTGCAGGCCGAAGTCCACTAGTGCTTCCATACGTCGGCACTCGAAGCGATGGTAGCCGGACCAGCTCGCTGCCTCGCATGTCAGGCTGCAGTAGCGAGCCACCGAGCACCGTCCCCGGCACGGGTACACAGCGACGAGCCGCATGAGGCAGTGCTGGCAGTGAGTGCTCAGACAGTCTAGCTCCAGGACCGAGGCTAGGGGTTCCTCAACTAGCAGCACGTCTCCCACGCTGAGCTTCTGCTTGGCGATGACATGTCTTCCGTAGGTGGTGTTCCTCTCCACCGCAACAGCTGATGACAGGGCTGGATAACTCTGATTTGTACCGTGCGACAGGTCGGGCAGGTCAACCGCGACTGCAGCGTCCTTCGGTGGCAATTCAGGCTTGGCAGCACAGGCCAAGCGGTGCCGTTCGAGCTTGCCCCAAATTTCCTTTTCATCTTTCTTGCTGAGCCCGGCAAGCCGTAGCGACTCCTCGCTATCTCGCAGCGCCTCCTCGGCAGAGCTGTACTCGCCGAGGGCGACCAGGCAGTGCGTCCGGCGCTCGTGCAGCTGGTAGTGGAGGTGCTCCGGGTAGCCGGAAGCGAGCGCAGCCTCGATGTCGCGTAAGCAGCAGCCGTACTCGCCGAGCTGGCACAACACCAACGAGCGTTCCGAGTAGCTAACAGCCAAGCGGAAGTTACTGAGGCCTTCGCCGTCGGCCGGCAAATGCGGCGACTGCTCACGCGAGCGACTGCAAAATATACTTTCGTTGTATATTTTGAGTGCTTCGTCATACTTAGCTTCACGATAAAGCTCACTGCCTCTTTGACAAAGAGCTTCCGGCTCGCCGGCTGGCGGTGGCAAGTAGGGTGGTGGTACCGAACTCTGCAGAACCTTGCAAATTATATCTGAGTCCAGCAAATATGAAACTCTTTCTTCGTGGCTGGTCGCCTCGTCGAAACCTGCGTAGAAGGAGTCGGGGCATCCGGCCGCGTTCACTGCATCGCTCAGCTGCTCAACGAGTCTGTATTGTGCGTCGCCAGGTCTTTGCATTTTCTCGCCTCAATTGGTTTTACTCTTGTTGGGAATAAAGACCACTACAGAGCAGCCTGACCAGTAGCACGAAAATAAGCGTAAACTGTCGGACGACGCCTTACTTAGCTCCAGGTCACGAGGTCTCCCAGAATGCGTCCTGCATCCGGTTCCGCCGTCGATAAAGACATTCGTTTCGTTAATTGACGCGAAATATACATACCAAAGTGAATAGTTAAAAAGTATTACTATATACTTGCAATGCGATATTCGGTGCAAATAACGTTACGGGCAATTTAGCTAGGCTGGCAAGGAAGCATGGCGATTGGCCTAGCCGCCTTGCGTAAGGTACACTAATATAAAGTGTACATTTGATTACGAAAACACACGTAAAAAGCCAACTATGTGAGGAATAGACATTTTGGCAAACTTAACAGCGGTCAAAGCTCTAACCCGCGTAACGGTAAATCTCTAAAGTACGACCAAGCTAAAGTGCTGAATGAAACCGTGTAGCTTTTCTCTGTAAACCATAGGAATCTGTTATTGTCTTCACCTGCCTCAGTCCAGTAGGAGCTCTTTCATAATTGTTGCATTAGATTCGTCCTTTTGTCTTGCGTTCGTGAAGCTCATGACATGAAGATAGTTACATGACCAGCCTTCCAACGTTTCAACGGTACCGTTTTTGATGATTTGGCTTACCGTTATTACTGTTGTTTTCCGGTTTTGTTATAAAGCAAATTAATCCGCAGACACTAGCAAGCAAACACTAACAAATTCATCGTTATGAATATTACATCTACTGATTGTAGTATGAATCCTCTGTAAAATAGAACAGCCGTTAAACCGCCTTAGTAATTACAGGCAGCACAGAGTGAGACCGGCGTCTGAAAACACAACTCTTAAAATCCACTAGCCTGGGTATCTCCTGACGAACGTAAAGTTATATAACATTCATTCACTCTCTAGATATCATTTTCGGAGTCTTCCTTGATTTTTAAGCAATCTGCAGCAGAATTATATTCCCAATAATAAACAACGCCATCAGAGAACTCAATGTCTTTATAGGCACTTTGCAATTGCTGCAAAGGAAGCACACTCTAATGTATAGTGGCAGTACGCTCACTCAAAAATAAGAAAGCCGATGTTTAGTAGTGGTGTATGCGTTGTCGGCATGCAATTTGTGCTGATGGCAGCGTGCACAGTGTCAGTATGCCTATGTTTACTAAGGATACTTCATAGTGACCCATGAATTACTGAGCTTAATAGGTGCGCTTTTAAATTTTTTTAAAGGTTTTCAAGCCTTACTTCGCCCATGCCCAAAGCATGTGCTTCACTTGTAACTTACGTCACAAAAGTTCGTTATTTGACGAAATTTATAAGAAGATAAAAGTTGCGTTAGATGTCGCTTCATTGTGAGGTTTAGTCTGAGTCGTCCTAATTGGATATTTACAGCTGCTGAATGCTTACACTGCCTACTGCTACTAACCATATCCCTATACTCAGGCTGTGCATGTTGCCTCCAAATATCACATGCTTGTCAAAAAAATGCACTCGGTGCCATATCAGCATTGTTGAATAGCGACAACAGAGTGTTTAAGGCTATTACCAAGTCTCGCAGCCGCAATAAAGAATTCCCAACCCTCGGATTCGAACCCTTGACCTCGACACTGCGGTCGCGAATGCAGTGGAGGAAAGCTGAATTGCATTTTCCTTACACGGCTGCTTTTGCATAGTGAAAATTTTTTTCAGAAACTAAAATAGTATTAATGCCTATTTTGATATACTCTGAATTAACGTCCACCGGTTTCCTTGAAAGCCAATCACCCCAGGTGTTAGGTCGTCAGTAATTCAAAGTGGACAAGAAACTGAACTGATCTGAAAAACTTCAAACTCGCTGGTGGGCAACGTTTTTACATTGATATGCGGATTTCTAAGATTTGAATTCCTAATACGAATGCAAATCAACGGGGTGCCAATGACCTGCTTCCAACGTTCCACTTGTTTAGTAGTCAGTTTAAATTGTGTCTAGTTTCTTGCCTTCATCCATCTTCAAACTCTACCGAGCCGCATCTCCAATTCCAGCCAAGGTTGATAATAATCTTTACAATTGAAGTTTTTCATGTGCGGACACTATTGCAGACATAGTTGTTGTGTATTTATAGCAACTTTCTTACACGGACGAGATGCAAGAGTTCTTGCAGCATTAGTTACAGCAAAAATTGATTGCAATATCTAAACATGTAATATCTCATGAACTGGAGGCACATGTCCCCTTTATTTGTAAACCTCCTTTTGTAACGAGCTGAAGAAGGCCTCCCTTGCGTGAATCTATCGGGAAGTCACGGCTATAAAAATTCCAGGTTCAAATTCATCTTAGAATTGCAGTAACATTTCCAGTATTATCACAGGTCTATGCGGCTGTTTTCGTGATCCAACTACGGTGCAACTTGTTGCAAGATGTGAGCTGCAACGTCTCTCATAATCACCTCGATTCTATTTCCTGTCTTTATTTTAATGAGTAAATATTAGTCTCTTCATCTTGCTCAACCATACATTTTATTAATAAACAGTTTTCACCTGATAGCTACCTTCCTCCAGTAGCCAGTGGTTTTCGATGGCATTTTCTTAGCTCCTGCCAGTAACTAGAGGCTGCTGCTGGTTCACTAGACATCACCTGCATGACGAGGTCACAAAACGTTTCGGCCTATTTAACAGTTTCAGTCATAGAAATTATGATATATTTGCATATAGCTGTCGGGGAAGCTAATAACTCTCCTTTTTCTTTTACAGGTGATGAAAAGGTGTTCCACAATCTCCAGCCGCGTAGGCAGAGCCTTTGCAAACATTCATGTCAACTGTGGACATTGACGGAGCTTCTTAATTCTCGGTCAAATCAGGCGAGTAAATTTAGTCAATAAAACGCATGAAAATGGAGGTAAGAAAACAAAAGTAGTTCTTTCCATTGACCCTAATGAATTAAATGGTAAGTAAAATCATGCTTGAAAAAAAACAAGATGAATAATATGGTTAGGAGTGACATGCACAGGGTCAGCATGCAAATGTGGTTCGTGGCAGCATGCACAGTGTCAGCATGCTTAAGCACATGAAGGACAAATCACAGGGACCCACTAAAGGCTGTTCTAAATATGAGTGTTTGAAGTTCCTTTTAAATGTGGTCGGGTCAGGGATTTTCTGACGCAGGTCGGGAGGAGTTCCAAGCTTTAGGTACAAAAGAACTAAATAATATTAATAATGAACTTTATAAAGGGCCCTCAGAGAGCTTATCTCTTTCTAGGTGCTTTACATTTCCTGCAAAGTGAAATGTAATTGAATGGTAAGTTAAATCATGCTTAAAAAACAAGCAAAACGAAAAATATGGTGAGGGGTGACATGCACAGGGTCAGCAAGCAAATGTGATTAGCGGCAGCATGCACAGTGTCAGCACCCATAAGCACATCAAGGACAAATCACAGGGACCCACTAAGTGCTCTCCTAAATAGGTGTGGTTTTAAGTTCCTTTTAGATGTGGTCAGGTTAGGGGATGTTCCGACGCAGATCGGGAGAGAGTTCCAGGCTTTGGGAGCATACGAACTAAATGCATAGTGTCCAGAGGATCTAATTTGTGTACGAGGTATTTCCAGACTGTTGGATTCCGAAAAGCAGGTGGTACGATGCTTAGCCTGATGGGGTGGTATATCTGAGAATTATGCTGGAGCCATAAAATGAAGGCACCTAAAAGTACGTGACAAAACCTTGAAGTGAATCCGTTGCTTGACTTGTAGCCAGTGCGGGTCGGCAAGAAGTGGAGTAATGTGGCAACTGCTACGCTCACGACAGACAAGCCTAGCTGCAGAGTTTTGCAGCAGCTGCAGTCGCCTGATCGCAAATGCTGGTAGGCCAGTAAGCAGTGAGTTTCAGAAGTCGAGACGGGATGTCACGAATGCATAGACCAAATTGGACGTGGTATTCTTATCTAAAAAGCCCGAATTTTAGCAATGTTATGAAGCCCAAAATAGGTTGATTTGACTGTGGAGCTGTTTCACGGTCTCCGAAAGATTTGAGAATTGTACCAGGTATTTATTGAACGTTGGATTCCGAAAAGCAGGTGGTGCAATGCTTGGCCTGACGGGGTAAAAAATCTGAGAGATATGCTGGAGCCATAAAATGACGGGACCTAAATGTGAGCGACAAAACTTTGAAGTCAATCTGTTGCTTGACTGGTAGCCAGTGTAGCTTGGCGAGAAGTGGAGTAATGTGGCTATTGGGGCGCTCACGACAGATAAGCTAAGCTGCAGAGTTTTGCAGCAGCTGCAATCGCCTGATCCCACATGCTGGTAGGCCAGTAAGCAGTGAGTTGCAAAAGTCGAGACGGGATGTCACGAATGCGTGGACCAACTTGGAAGCGGTAACCTCATCTAAACAAGCCCGAGTTTTAGCAATGTTATGAATCTGAAAATAGGCAGATGCGGCTGTGGAGCTGATATGATCGTCTAACGGTAGTCGCTTTGGAATATGACACCTAGATTTCGAGCTGATGCAACAGGAGATATGCTAGCTGAGCTATTTTGAGAGTCAGCCTTTCTGATCTTTGAATAACGCTGGGTTCGCCCATAACTAGTAAGTTAGTTTTATTATAGTTTAGTTATATAAAATTTGCTTCCCTCTATGTGCAGATGTCATCAATGCAAGCGGCAAGTGAGTTAACAGAATTTGAGGTGCTCGAAGGCTGGGAAGCATCAGAGCTAAGGAACAACTGGGTTTTTATCCACCTAAAACTAAAAGCCTATATTGTGCTTGGCAATCACATCAGCAAGAGGCAGAGTATAAACCGTGAAAAGAATCGGACCTAGCACGGAGCTCTGAGGTATGCCATTTTTCAAGGGTACTTCAGATGATATTTGTCATTCACGTCAATACTCTGGAGTCTCCCACAGAGATAGGAGTCGAACCACTGCAGAGCTAGCGATGCCCAGGCGCGACCAGAGGCGAGGTGCTCTAGCAGAACTTTGTGATCAATTGTATCAAAAGCTGCCGAAAGATCGAGCAAAACAAGCAGAGACACTCTACCCTCGTCTGAATTCGTAAGTAGGTCGTTGTATACCCTAAACAATACTGACTCCGTGGAGTGTTTAGCTCTAAAGCCAGACTGAAACTTACAAGCAAATTTTGAAGTTTCGATATATGAGTTCAGCTGGTCTGACACGACCCATTCCAGTGTCTTTGATAGGAATGGTAGAAGGTAGACTGGGCGGTAGTTGCTTAAGTTCTATGGTCTAGTGTCGCTTTCTTGAGAAGTGGCCTGACTACAGCTTTTTTGAAAGATGCTGGGACATGACCTGAGGCAAACGACATATTAATGATGTTACTTATGCATGGAAGCAGCAGATCAATGCAACGTAGGAGCAGGACAGTAGGAATATAGTCCAGAGGACCTGTTGTTTTCTGGTCTTCTAGTTTTTTTGTCATTGCAGGAATGAATTCCCTGATCTTGTCTATCTTCTGTACAAGGAATCGAGATAAGCAATTGGCTAGTCACAAGGATCGTCAGGTAAGGAGTTAATCTGGGAACTGTTGAGATGGTTTTTTGTCGACATAAGCATTTTTGGATTTTTCATCTATGACTCAACAATGTTACTATAGAAGCTAGACTTGGCCTTTGCTAGGTTCGACTGGTACGACCTACAGTATTCTTCATATGCCTGTCGATAGAAAGTTAGTCGTGATCTTGTGTATGCTTTTTCAAGTTTTCTTTTAGTAGACCTGGCTAGTTTAATGTCTGTGGTAAACCATAGGCCGTCTGGGGGGAGGCGCACAGTGTACTTTGTCCGAGGTGCCAACTCGTCGAGCGTGTCAGCTAGTGTCGTTTTGAAGCTATCTACTAGTGATGACAGATCAGAGGGAAGACTGAGCAGCAGAGGTGAAGCAGGTGTTCTCTCACGGAGAGCATCGATGTCAACGGTCTTGACGTTTCGCGATTCACGGGTTATTTTAGAGGAGGATGTGGGCACACACTTTAGATTGAATGAGATCTGCGCGTGGTCAGATAAGCAGGATTTGATAATAATTGGCGATGAAAAAGTGCAGTTGTATGAGAAAATCTGGTCTAGTGTGTTACCCTTGATGTCAGTAGGGCCATGCACATGAGCCACAAGAGACAAGTCAGTCAATGCACGAAATTCGGTGATCGAGTTGTCTCATTGCTGCTAGTTCGAAGAAATGATTGAACGATTGGCTGTCCTTCTGCAGTAGGACTTCTTGCAGCCCGAACAAGCTGATCCAGGTGACTGCTCTTCTTGGAGCGATAAGCTAAAGCAGCCGCCTTGATTCTGCAGTTTGACGTTTTCCAAGCGGTAGGTACGTGATACCATGCATAAAACCGAAGCCGGCTCGAAGACTTGTATTAAATTCGACGCTCAGTGGGCCAGTTTGCAACTGTCAGCCCGCCGTCTTCATTCTTACTATCAAATTTGATCTCATGATCAAACAGGGCAACAACAAAACAAGGCAAAAACCACAGGGAAATAATAAGGAATGCCCCCTGCCTTCTCATCTAGAAGGAGGCTAGGCCAAGGCCGCTCGGTGGAGGAAAGTGAAAGGACAGCCTTTGCTAACCTGCCAGCTATGTGCATCATATTACTTGCCACAACGTCAAGCCACGCGTCATTCCACTGTACTGCAGGTCTCCAATTTGGGACCGGTCTCAGAAAACGGAATGGGCTTCCGGGAATTCGCAATAACACAGGCCGCGGTCTTCTGAACTGCATCCAGTGTAGCCTCTCGCTTCGCCTGTGAGTCGGAGTCCATCACCGAGCCTCAGCTCCAGTACGGCTCTCAACCCTCTAGCAGCTTCTTTGGCCACTCCTGCAACATTGCCTTCCGTCTCCTGGCATGCAACCTTTCGCGCCTCCTAGACAAGTTTCTCGCTCATGTCGTATGCTGGCCCCTCACGTGTCTCTGCCACCAGCAGTTTGGAAACCGAGGTGACCGCAATGTGCTCCACCATATGTTGCTGCTACTGCTCGGTCATTACCTCCAACAGGTCGGCAAGCAACTCGTGCGCCTTCTCGGCGAGCGTCTCGCCCGCAACCATTAAGGGCGCTTTACACACTTCAGCTAAATCTGAAGCTTTCCTCCATGCCACCATCGTCTCCGAGATCACTACGCCGACTCGCTATACTCGGGCGCTGCCTTGCTCTCTACCAATGCTTTACCAGCTGCTGCCATCTCGCTAGCAGGCACAGCCACCGCTATGGCAGGCCCAGCCACTGCTCTGGAAGGCACAGCCACCTCGCTGGCTTGTACAGCCTACTCTCTGGAAGGCGGAGCCAACTCTCTGGTAGGTGGAGCCACCTCTCTGGCAGGCACAGCCACCTCTCTGGCAGACAAAGCCTCCTCTCTCTCTCGCACTCAGCCGTCAATCTGCCGCATGCAGCCATCGCTATGTCAAGAGCTGCTGGACGTTGCAGTCTCGCTGCCGGACGCTGCCAGGCACTGCATTCTTGCTGATGGACTTTGCGGTCGCTCTGCAGGATCCTGCCACTGCTCTGCCCAGCGCTGCTTTCACTGCCGGATGCTGCCGCCTCCCTGTTTAACACTGCCATCTCTGTGCTAGATGCTTCCATTGCACTGCCGGACGCTGCCGTTTCTTCGCTTCACACTGCCGTCGCTCTAGTGGATGATGCTGTTGCAATGCTGGACGCCGAAGTCTAGCTGCCGGATGCTGCCGTCTCACTGCAGGAAGCTGCTGTCTCGCTGCCGTCTCGCCACCGGATGCTGTCATCTTGCTGCCGGACTTGCTGTCTTGAGGCAGGACCCTGATGTCTGGCCACCATACGCTTCCGTTTCGCATCCAGACGCCTCTCTGCCGCAGGCTGCCATTGCTGTGCTACACACTGCCGTCACTATGTCAGACGCAGCCATCGCTCAGCCGGATGCTGCCGTTGCTCTGCCAGATGCTGCTTTTGCTCTCGTGGACTCTGCCGTCTCTCTGCTGGATGCTGCTGTTTCACTGCCGATACCTGTCGTCTCGGTGCCGAAAGCTATCACCTCACTGCTGGACGCTCTGTCTCGCTGCCGGACAATCGGGTCACGCGAGTGACTTATTAAGCTAGGCTTGTTGTAAATACCACTTTCCACTACAGTACTCTAGAAATTTTTATTCTCGTGTACTATTGGATCGGCTCTGCTGCGGAACTCGGAAATCGCACGACATTTTTGGAAACAACGAGAATATAGTGAACGCTGAGAGCGGCCAAATGAATCAATCTTGATGCAATGGCACCGTTTTTCTGAAACGGATCAGTGCGGCCATATCAATCAGCATCGTCTGGATTAAGTCACTGTGTTTGCTGTCTTGTCAGGCAGCTGTGGCGTCGGCACCCTGGGACCGGCTGCTGTGGCCTCCACTGTGTTGTTCTGACGATTCCTTAGCGACGTCGGCACAAAGTGCAAGGTTGACCGAGGTCACGGCAAGCCTGAAAAAATCAAACCTGTTGCATTTGGACTCGCTTTTCTCGAGCCATTAGACGAGGACACAGAAGCCTTCCTTAACGGAGCGGCTGACGACTAGTGCCCTGCCATCTCAAGACGCTTCGAAAAAGGAAACTGGTGCAAGGGTAGCTGCTTCCTCTGCAGCAGCTAGGTGAATCTGGAAAGGCTGCTTTTCCAGAGCTTCGTAGTGGGCCAGTCAGCCTGCGAGCACGGCTCCAAGGGCAAGGTGGCCTGGAGAGAGGCCGAAGTTCACCAGAGATTTTATGTGTCGGCCATCAAAGCGATGGTAAAAGCCGGTCCAGCTAGCTGCTCCAGCTAGCTCGAAGGTCAGGCTGAATTAGCGAGCCACTGATCACCTCTCTTGTGTACAGGTACAGCGTACTCGTGATCACACAAACCCTCGAATGAAGCAAACGATGACAGGAATATATACTGTGGTTAACTTAACAGCGATCAAATCTCGCACCAGGGAAACGTTAACTCTGCACAGCACAACCAAGCTGAAGTTCTGACAGAAATCAAATAGCTTTTCTTGGTGAACCTTAAAGAATCTGTTATTGTCTTCACCTGCCTCAGTCCCGGGCGAAGAGCTTCCAAATAATTTTTATTTTAATGTATGCCCTTTTATAACAATAATAATAATAATATTAAAAATGCACTTGATAAAGCGCCCTCAGAGAACTGAATATCTCTTTAGGCACTTTACATTAACTACAAATGGAAATGCAATGGAAGTGGTGAGTAAAAACATGCTTGACAAGTGAACAAAACGAATAACATGGTTAGGGTGACATGCACGGGGTCAGCATGCAAATGTGGTTAGTGGCAGCATGCACAGCGCCAGCATCGATAAGCACATGAAGGACGAATCCCAGGGACCCACTAAATCCTGTTCAAAATAGGTGTGTTCTTCTTTTTAAATGTGGTCAGGTCAGGGGATGTTCTGACGCAGGTCGCGAGGAAGTTCCAGACTTTGGGAGCATACGAACTAAACGCACGGTCTCCAGAGGATTTAAGGCTAGTACGGGGTATTTGTAGACTGTTGGATTCCGAAAAGAAGGTTGTACTATGCTTGGCCTGATCGGGGAGTCGATCTGAGAGATAGGCTGAAGCTAAAGAATGAAGTGTTCTAAAGGTGAGCGACAAAACCTTGAAGTCAATCCGTTGCTTGACTGGTAGCCAGTGCAGGTGGGCGAGAAGTGGATTAATGTGGCAACTGGGAAGCTCACGACAGACAAGCCTAGCTGCAGAGTTTTGCACCAGCTGCAATCGCCTGATCGCACATGCTGGTAGGCCAGTAAGCAGTGAGTTGCAGAAGTCGATACGGGATGTCACGAGTGCTTGGACCAACTTGAACGTGGTATCCTTATCTAAACAAGCCCAAATTTTAGCATTTTTTTCTTTTACCTGAGTTTTCCATTTTTGAGTCTGTCTAAAGCGTTTGCTCTGTATCTGTAATTTAACCGGCAGCCATCATAGCCATCTTAGCTTTTTGGGTCCAGAAAAAACGAACCATATTTTAACGGAGAGCCTTAACCTGAAAATGCGTGAATGTGTGACTGGAATTAACCTTTGACGTGCTCGTATTTCCTTTGCGCATCTATTTCGCCTTTTTGACGGGTTGAAACCTTTCCTCAGAACTCGGTATCTTTGCTAATCAGATTCATAAACGTTAATTCTGATGTCTTCACTGGCAGACGATTATAGCCATGCCATAACCAAGATTTATAATGCTTTCTGGAAAAAATGGTTTGTACCGAAGTCCTTCAAATCGGCGATAAAGCTATACTTTAAAAGCCTCGATTAGATACCAGAGTCTTTGCAGACCATCGCCCAGTTTTTCTTCTTCCTGTCGTGTCAAAAAATCTTAAAGTAACTTTTTCTGAGCAGCTGGTTGGTCATAGTGAAAATATTTAATTGTCAAAAAATTCCTATCTGGGTTCAAGATGCAGCACTCCTCTGAATCTGCTTTCATCCAGGTTAACAGTGACATTCTAGCTAGGACGACGACCGGAATGTCACTGCCCAGCAGTGCTAAACCTATCGGCTGCATTCAATGCCATCGATGACGATATTCTACTTCAATGATTGAGAAGAACAATTGACCTATCGGACGAGGCACAGTTCAAATTAAACTTCTATTATGCTTCTTGTCTCATCGTCTTCAATCGACGTCGCCCGGAGGTCATGTCCAATCCGCGACACACGTCACTTGTGGATTCCTTTAAGCTTCCATTGTCGGTTCCGGGCTGTTCTTTATTTAGGCTCGACCTCTGACATAAGTGGTTAAGGCCCATGAAATGGGATATCACTTTTACGCTGGCGATGCTCAGCTGCCTTTTTTTAAACCCCCGGAATCTGCCTCAGCAACTGTTAAACTAATTGTTTGCTTTGCCAAAAATGAGCTTTGGATGTCACCGAATGTCTTGAGACTATATGAAAATAAAACTGAGCTGCTGCTCATAGGTCACTCCAACTTATGGCTGGATTAGAAGGCTTTGCACTTCTAAAAGGTGATGCTTTCGTGCGACCATCACTACTTGCTCGAACCTTAGGTGTCGTTTTCGAAAGCTGCATACATTTTGAAAGCTTCATTCAGAAGATTGCTTCTACAGCTAGCCATCTCGCCCGATCTTAATCTCAAAAGAGCTTTCTTCTATGATCGTTTGGAAGTAATTTAAATGGCTCATTATACCGGTCTCTGTTATTTCATTTAAATGATGACACTGCCACTGATCGCTGTATGAGTGGGCTGTCAAACTCGAAGTAAACAGCCGGGACGTGCTATTAGTGATTGTTATGACAAGGGAGTCAGGGACTCCTGTGGGCGAGTGGGCAAAGAGACTCGTGCTTCGCCCTGCTCAGTGTGTAGGTGTAATAAGCCTGTGGGGTTGCTCGTCGGCTAGGGTTCCGTGCCATTCGTGACGATAAATCAAACTACAAGCTCTTTTGGCCGTAATGGAGAACGTAAAGTTCGGCTACATCGTCACTCAATTTGACGGCAGCTGAGACTTTGAGGGCTGAGTTGAAAAGTTTGATCTGGTGGCATAAATTAAGGTATTGTCGTTGCTGACTGCCACACATTCCTGTGTGTTTTTTCCAATTGGCAGAGCGTTCGCTGTGTACCAAAGGATTGACAGCAAAGAAAGACTATACCATTTTAAAAGAGGCTGTTGTAGCTGCATTTTCGGGGGATAAATTTGAAGTTTATAAGGAGCTCACGGCACGGAAGCTCCATGATGGGTAATCAGTGGAAGTATAGGCATCGATTTCGGCCCGGTTGGCTGGACTGTTGAGGGCAGCTGCGAAGGATGACCTGCTAAAATGCGCTTTCGTCACTAGGGTACCAAAGGATATCCGTAAGAGGCTAGGCGTGGCATGTGGGGTCGACACGATGGCAATTTTGGAGGTCGTTGAGAAGGCTTGAACGCTTATGAGTTGCCATGTGCCGAGCTATGTGGTTGCTGCTGAGGCACAGAGAGCTCGAGGCTCACGTCCGACTCTACGAAAGCATTATGGTTCCGCCTGCAAAATAGAAGGGCACATAAGTCACGACTGCTGTTCATTGCAAAGGCAGCGAAGGCTGTGTTTTGTATGAGGCGACGACTCGCACCTAGCAGCGATATATCCGGAGCGTAGCACAGAAGCACAGCCAAAAAAACTACGTGAAGTCCATGTTACAGCGGTGGGGCATTCCCCTGCTGGTCAACTCGACTGCCAACTATAAATATTCCCAGCTGAGGTCGTATTATGAAGGCTCTCCTGGATACTGGCTGCTCTCGGTTGATGGTGACAAAATCGGTGGCCTCGTCACAGCCTTATCCGGTTACGGCCTGTAATTACGTGCAATGGAGCAGTCGCTCGTTCCCGGTCGGGTTGAGGCATGACATGCTCTGTGCAGGGTATGACAATAGAGCTGGTCTGCCTCGTATCTGAGATCGTACCGGGGTATGATATACTCTTTGGCATGGATGTCGTGCGGCAGCTGGCAGGCGTGGTGATAGGCCCTGACGGCCGTGTAGCACCTTTCAATGGCCGGGCCAATGCTATGGAAGTACTGTCAAGCGACGTCATTGTTTCCGACAGAAACTTTTCGGCGGTGACAGAAAATTGGTCGTCTAGTGGGCGTTAGGCCGATGGCTTGACTTCTCCCACGTTGGGTTTCGTCTAAGCTTACCGCCTGCCAGCCGACTTGTGGCTGACTGCGATGTGGAAATCCAAGAGTGGATCCAACTTGGCTGGCTGAAGCGCTACTACGAGAAATGCGAAGGCCTCCAGCTAATGGCAGTGCTTCAGAGTAATAAAGACAAAGTGTGGCGCATTTTAGACTAATGTTAGCATTATCGAAATTCGTAAAGCGTATTGACAGCTTCATGTCAACCCCTCCCTGAGGAGATACCAGGTTGTCACCTACCAGGGGAGACAATACTGCCTTACTCGGCTAGGCTTTGGATTAAATGTAGGGCCTAAGATAATGTCCGTCGTGGTAAACAAGGTGCTTTCTATGGGCGCGTGATTTCGCTAAGGCAAAAACTCATACGTGGCGAGAAAATCGCCAAAAACGATTTTGTCACGAACGAGCGTGCCATCTATCACCTACGACAGTTCAGGCTTGAAGCTAAACCCTCGGAAAAGTTGGCCAGAGGTCACGTACCAGGGCTTCCGTCATCGACCATGAAGGGGAATTAAGTGGGGCAGAGATAACGATGTTGAAATGCTACTTATGTGCGCGACCGGAGGCAGCGAGGATTTATTTGTGGTGTGGACGGGCCATTTTCCGTTACCAGATGGCTTCGGCCGGCCAGCAGCTTCGTAAAGGGAGCCACAAAAGACCTGTCGTGGGATGAGGAGGTTACAGAGGACGTCCGTCGGATGGCTCAGTAGATCTGCCGACGCTTGATAAAAGAGGATCCAGTATCCGAGTGTGGAGTGAGCCCTCGTCACCCCGCAGACAGGTATGGTGTGACTCAAGCAGCTTAGCAATAGGCGCCTGCTTGGGAATTGAAAGGGAGACTGTTGATGATGATGACTCTCGGCTTAGAAAGCCATCAGACGTAGCGAATTAAATCTGGCTGAACTCGAGGCTGTCATAAAGGGCCTAAAGCTAGCCCTTACCCGGGGCCTGAGCGAAATTAAGTTGTTTACTGACTTGGCACCTGTGAATTCGTTTCTTCGATCGGTTTTCGAAGGCGATAACCTATAAGCCTATCCATTAAGCATATCAGTACGCGAGGTCTGGGCGATGCATTAGTGCAAAGGCAGACAGAAATAATACGCGACCATGAGAATAAAAACGGTGCATTCGGCCGAAATCAAAGCAGACCATTGAATGAGAGTGTCACAGCCGTGGCTTAAGCCAATCTTGATTGTCGAAGCTGCTACTCGAGCACAAGAAGTAGACCTGCTAGCTTTCCACAACTTGCATCACCTAGAGGTTGACCTAGGCTGCCTAAGCTGGCCAGGCTCTGCCTTCCTGCATTTCCGTAACGCTAGAGATAGCCGAATGCATTGTTAAATTGGGGAGGCCTTTCCGGTCTGCGGATCATGGTGCCAGTGTCTTGGAGCCATGGACATTTGGACGTAGATTTTAACTGCCACCTTCTGGCTATTGATGTTATTTTCTACATTGGGGTAAAAAATCTGACACTTGTCGATTGCAGCCCAAGCAGGTTTGCCATGTTGCTGCAAATGCCCGACGAGAGAGAGACCTTGATGGTCCGACACTAGGATGAAATACTCAGAGAAAGGGGCACACCCTGGCAGCTGTTAAATGACATTTCCGCCACTTTTCGATCAAATGCTGTTCGCCAGCTTTGTGATCGTTGAAGGATACAAATAATGTATCGCTGTGCCTACCGATCTTCTGGAAACGGTATAGTAGAGCGAAACCACTAAATACTAAAAGGAATGGCTGACCGCAGTGGGGGGGGGGGACATAACGATGATGGTGTTCTGGTACAATATATCTGCAGCCGCTGGATTGGACACCAGCTAATTGCCTTGCCGTCAGCTTTTCTCGTACGAGTAGATACCTCCGATGGCTCGCAAGCCTCGTGTATAGAGCTCTGGCGGAAATGACTTGAATCAGGTTTGTCGGTTTTTCGTTAAACCCTCATGGAGTCCTTTGTAACAATAAGTGGCCTTAGGGGACAGTTACTGGCTCGGCGGCAGGACTTAGCATTGAAATTGATGGAATCCACCTTCATCTAGGGTCATCAGACCAGTACTGATTGCCAATGAACTCCTCGACTCTATTTTTGATGTTAGCCTTGGTAGTACGGCCAGAGCCAACGAACCCGGCAGACAGCTACGGCCAAGATGTGGCCTGAGACCACTGGTGTGTTATTAGGACTATGTGCTTAATGTTTAGCCTTCTCGTTGTCAAAGCAATGGATAAGAAAAGCTGCTCCCCACTCTGGCTACATCGTTAAATAATCTCCAGATCAAGCAAGCATGTGGTTTTTTTTAATTGAAGACACATCCCCTGATTGATGTACGATTGATCTGTGACACTCGATGTGGTAAGTAGCCTGGACGTGCTATTGGGAATTGTTATGACGAGAGAGTAGGGGACATCACTTTGCAAGAGGGGCAGAGAGAGTCGTGCCTCGCCCAGCTCCGTGTATGGGTAAAGTAAGCCTGTGGTTTTTCTCGTCGGCTACCGTTTGTGCCATTCGTGACGATAACTCATGCTACAGTCTCGAATGATATGTATTGTTATTCCGTTCTGGCTGAGCTTACAATACAACCAACTAGGCCTCTGAAAATGGCTAAGAATATGGCTGTGAGCTAGTTTTCAAGTCCCAAAGGTTGAACCATGTCTCTCCTTTGCTAAAAGAGCTTGGATGGTCGGCGGATGAAAAACAGATGCCGAGCTCAGTTCTTACGCTGACCCAGAAGGCACCCCTAGTCTCAGCTCCTCCATACCTTGTTGAACTGCTGCGCCAGTTTCGGCCATCTCATACCTTCAGGTAGGGTTTACACGATACATTAGCTGTTCCATTCCTCCACCTAAAGACCGTTGGCGTCAGACGCTTTAGTTCTGGAGGTCTTAGACTGTTGATCTCACTTCTAACGTTCTTATGCAACGACAACTAATCTTCTACTGTCGATTATGGCACGTCCTTTCCAGATGCATGAGTTGCTTCTTCCATGCTAGTTACTACCACTACTGCTATCCTGAATCCGCTGAACCCCAAATTTTGTCTTTGCTGCGTGAGATGAAGTCTGTTGGCTACCGAATGCGTACCAAATGTCGCTTAGGATATGATTGTGCTATACAAAACACTCCTGCATAACACCAACGTAGCGTCAGCGGCTTAGTGGAGTTTCAGACGGATATACATACGTTGCCGTTCCGAGCAGTGGCTAGGCTAAAATGCGCTTGTCTTGTAACAGGTAGTGCTTTTGGATTCCATCAGTATCCGCTCAAAATGTATGTGTTGTCTTGGATATGTGCCCAAATTATTAAAGTTTTTTTTTGAGAGAGCTACTTACAAAGCTTGCCACGTAATCTAATCCCTACTAAAAAGTAGTGATTAGATTACGTGTTAGTTTTAAGTTTAGTTTTTGTTAAGCTCGGCTGCAAAAAAGAGTCACGAGGCAACTTCAGATGGCTATGAACATCGCTGCAATGCTGTTTTTAAAATCTGAGAGCTTAAACTACGTTTTAGCATTTCTGAACAGCTATGACAGCAGTCTGTTGATAACGGGATAGAGAGCAAAGTTCTTATTCTGACCCTCAATTCCCTTGACAGCATGGCTCCTTTTCACCTTCCAGTTCAACTGCTGCAACAATGTCAGCCAACTGGTTTACTTCGGTAAGGTCTGGTAGATATACGAACTGGGCCATTCTGCTGCTGAAAAACCGTTTATGACATTCATTTTTACTTTGAAGATCTTATACTGTGGAAAAAATGTCCAAAGTTCTGCTGCAAAGATAACTAGCCTCCTTTTGCCGATTAAGATCAATCCTTCCACCTCTTTAACTGCTAGTCCAAGCTAAGTATTACCTCAACCGTATTCCGGAATGGACTGTGTTCTGAACTTGCTAGATGTTGCAGAAGATGAAATATATTGGCTAGCAGATGCTTACTAAGAGAGCCTTCTGCAATGAGTGCCTTGTTAAAAAGTCTCCTTCTTAACTACCACAAAGTCGTTGTGGCTTACAATAATTATAATAGTGAGAATAAAAATGCACTTGATATAGCGCCCTCAGAGAACTCAATCTCTTGCTTTACCAACGAAGCGTCGGAGATTGCCATAAGTAGGTGTCATATTCCAAAGAGACCTTTCGTTAGACGACCACATCAGCTCCACAGTCAAATCTGCCTATTTTCAGCTTCATAACATTGCTAAAATTCGGGCTTGTTTAGATAAAGATACCACGTCCAAGTTAGTCCTCGCATTCATGACATCCTGTCTGAACGTCTGCAACTCACTGCTTACTGGCTTACCGGCATGTGCGATCAGGCGATTGCAGCTGGTGCAAAACTCGGCAGTTAGGCTGGTCTGTCGTGAGCGTCGCAGTTGCCACATTACTCCACTTCTCGCCGACCTGCACTGGCTACCAGTCAAGCAACAGATTGACTTCAAGGTTTTGTCGCTCACTCTTTAGGTCCCTTCATTCTATGGCTCTAGCCTATCTTTCAGATTTACTACCCCATCGGGCCAAGCATCGTACCACCTGCTTTTCGGAGTCCAACAGTCTAGAAATACCTGGTACAAACCTGAAATCTTTTGGAGACCCTGCATTTAGTTCGTATGCTCCCAAAGCCTGGAACTTCCTTCCGACCCGGGTCAGAACATCCCCAGACCTGACCACATTTAAAAGGAACTTAAAAACACACCTACTTAGGAAAGCATTTAGTGGGTCCCTGTGATTCGTCCTTGATTTGCTTATGCATGCTGACACTGTGCATGCTGCCACTAACCACATTAGCATGCTGACCCTGGGCATGTCACCCCTAACCATGTTGTTCATTTTGTTTGTTTTTCAAACATGATTTTATTTACCATTCAATTGCATTTTAATTTGCAGCAAATGTAAGGCGCCTAGAAAGAGATTAAGTTATCTGAGGGCGCTTTATCACTAGCATTATTATTATTATTGTTACTATTATTGTCATTAGACACTTGGCTTCGAAGCTCAGTGCTTCGTTGACTCACGGTTGACCTGTGGTTCCTGCAGCTGCTTTTCCCATACTTAGCCGACCGACTGAAGCAGTTCAGCAGCATGTAACTATCAACTTTCGGAGGCAATCTGTAACTTAACAGTCAGACGTTGAGCGAATAGAGATTCATTTCACTTAAGGTTGTATACGTATTAAAACCATACGATGCATATTTTAAACGTACATATTAGCAACATTTTATTTGGCATGTTATTCTTTTTCTGCTAGGAGTATCATCGTTTTACTGTATAGTTGCTATTATCTTTTTCTCACACACTTAAAGTACCTAGAAAGGTAGAAGTTGTTCTTTGATTTCGTCCAACAGTCTTATGGTTGGTATTACTAGTCAATTAGTCACAAGGAATGCATACCTTATGCGTTTGTGATGTAGCTTTCGGCAGTAGCGTAGATAAAAGATGCACGTTTTCAAAAACATTTCGTGAGAGTGAGTTAGTTTGGTTAATTACTTTAAATACTTATGAGTGTCATTGAATCTCGTAATGCCGCTTCCTAATATTTGCTAATGCTTTAAATGCAGCTTCTGTAAACTGCACAAGCTGTGAGCGATCCATTTCTTTGGGGGCACAATAGCTGTATACTATAATTGTTAATATTATTATTAGACATTAAGACTTATGAGCCTGAGATACTTAGCCGCCATGATCACTCTAACCACAACAAATTTTCTCATTCTGATCGCTATGCTGTCGCTTTATAGCTTTATTTCATACGATAAGCTAAGCTAAGAGCACACCGGCTCTACACATTTTGCTTAGTCCTTCTATGTCGTTCTTTCTGAATCGTCTCAATTGGTAACTCTTGTTTTTTAGGAACTAGCTCAAATTTTATCGGCACACATTCAGGAATGCTGCATTACGATTTGTATTGGTCCAGGCTGATGCATTACAAAAACTGACCATAATGAGTAGCTATTTAGCTTCGGGCCTCCTACCTAGAACTGCCATGCTAGGATAGGCGACCTCCAACCCTTCAATAGGGAGGGAGTAGAGTGAGAGGTCATATATAGGCACCTCAGATTATGTTTTAGTAAGATCAGTTGTAAACCTTTCTACAGCTTAGTAATGCAATGGTTCTGCTTGTCTTTCATGAATCTAAAGTTTTCGAGATACTCGAAGTTTCGGTTTTCAAAAAAGCTGTAGTCAGGCCACTTCTCAAGAAAGCGACACTAGACCAAGAGAACTTAAGAAACTACCGCCCAGTCTGCCTTCTACCATTCCTACAGAAGACACTGACCGGGGTCGTGGCAGAGCAGCTGAACTCATACATCGAAACCTCACACCTTGCTAGTAAGTTCCAGTCTGGCTTGAGAGCCAATCACTCCACAGAGTCAGCTTGGCTTAGGGAATACAATGACCTACTTAGGAATGCAGTAATGGGTAGTGTTTCTGCTTGGTTTGCTCGAACTTTCGGCAGCTTTTGATACCATCGATCACAAAGATCTTCAAGAGCGCCTCTCATCTCCCCTAGGCATCACCGGCACTGCTCTGCAGTGGTTCAGGTCCTATCTCAGTGGGAGACACCAGAGTATTGATGTGAATGGACATAGATCATCCGAGGTACCTCTCAAATGTGGGGTTTCTCAGGGTTTCGTACTAGCTCTGGTTCTTTTTACGGTTTACACTCTCACACTGGCTGATATGATTGCCAAGCACAATCTGGGATTACACTTCTATGTAGATGACACTCAGTTGTACCTTTGCTTTGATATCTCCCAGCCTTCGAGCACCTCAAGTTCTCTTATCTCACATGCTGCATGCTTTGATGACTTCCGCACAAGGATGGCAGCAACTTTTCTGAAAACTAAACCATCATAAAACTAACTTACTAGTTATGGGCAAACCCAGTGTCATTTACAAATTGGAAAGGTTGACGCCCGAAAATGGCTCAGCCAGCATATCTCCTGTCGAATCAGCTCGAAATCTAGGTGTCATTTTTTCAAGCAACCTCTCGTTAGACGACCACATCAGCTCCACAGTCAAATCTGCCTATTTTCGGCTTCATGACATTGCTAAAATTAGGGCTTGTTTAGATAAGGATACCACGTCTAAGTAAGTCCATGCATTCGCTACATCTCGTCTCGACTTCTGCAACTCACTGCTTACTGGCCTACCAGCATGTGCGATTAGGCGATTGCAGCTGATGCAAAACTCTGCAGCTAGGCTTCTCTGCATTGAGCATTGCAGTTGCCACATTACACCACTTCTCGCCGACCTGCACCTGCTACCAGTCAAGCAACGGATTGACTTGAATGTTTCGTCGCTTACTTTTAGGTCACTTCATTGTTTGGCTCCAGCCTTTCTTTCAGATAATCTCCCCTACTAGGCCAAGCATCGAACCACCCTCTATTCAGAATCCAAGTCTACCAATACCTCGTTCAAACCTCAAATTCATGGGATGGCGTGCATTTAGTTCGTATGCTCCCAAAGCCTGGAACCCCTTCCCGACTGACCTCAGAACATCCCCTGAGTTGACTACAATTACAAAGAACTTAAACCACACCTATTTGTTACAGCATTTAGTGGGTACCTGTGATTCGTTCTTCGTGTGTTTATAGGTGCTTACGCTGTGCATGGTAGCCACTAACCACATTAACATGCTGACCCTGTGCATCTCACCCTTAACCAGGTTATTCATTTTGCTTGTTTATCAAGCATGATATTACTCACCATTCGATTGCATTTCCCTTTGTAGCAAATGTAATGCGCCTAGAGAGAGATTGAGTGCTCTCAGAGCGCTTTATTTAGTGAATTATTATTTTTACTATTTATATTCCTCCAAGACTTCAAGCCCCTCGAATTATTCAAAGTTACTTGATTCCTATATTGATGACAACCGCACGTGGATGGCAGAAAATGTTTCAAAGCTAAACGGTGATAAAACTAGCTTACTAGTTATGGGTATACCCAGTGAGATTCACAAACTCGAAAGCTGAAGGTAAAAATTGGCTCTGCCGACCTATCTCTAATTGAGTCAGCTCGAAATGTAGGTGCCAAGTTCCAGGGTGACCTCTCGTTAAATAAATACATTCTAGCTGATTGAGTGGCCTTTTTGTATAGCGACAGAAGAGCGACTATGGCTATAACCACTGCTAGCAGTGGCGATATTGGATTGCCGTCCATAGGAATCGAACCCGTGACCTCGGGACGGAGGTCGTGAAAGCAAACGCCTTACCAAGATTACCACCACACCTTAGATGCTGGACGACCACGTCAGATCCACAGTCAAATCTGCCTACTTTCAGCAATGTAATATTGCTTATCTTCGGGCCTGTTTAGAAAAGAATACTGCGTCTAAGTTGGTCCAAGCATTCGTGACATCCCGTCTCGTCTTCTGCAACTCATTGCTTACTGGCCTACCAGCATATGAGATCAGGCGATTGCAGCTGGTGCCAAACTCTGCAGCTACGCTTGTCTGTCATGGGCCTCACAGTTGCCACATCACACCACTTCTCGCCGATGTGCACTGGGTACCGGTCGAGCAACGGATCGACTTCGAGGTTTTGTCGCTCACTTTTAGGTTATTTTATTCTTGGGTTCCAGCCTATCACTTAGATCCTCTCCCTCACTAGGCCAAGCATCGTACCACCCTCTATTCAGATTCCAACAGTCTACCAATACCTCGTTCAAACCTCAAATACGTGGGATGGAGTGCATTTAGTTCGTATGCTCCCAAAGCCTGGAACCCCTTCCCGATTCACCTTGGAATATCCCCTGACTTCACCACATTTACAAAGAACTTAAAAACATACCTATCTAGGACAGCATTTAGTGGGTCCCTGTAATTCGTCCTTAATCTGCTTATGCGTGCTGACACTGTGCATGCTGCCACTAACCACGTTTGCATGCTTACCCTGTGCATGTCACCCCTAACCATGTTATTCATGCCTTTTATCAAGCATGATATTACTCACCATTCATATGCATTTCTCTTTGCAGCACATGTAAAGCGCGTACAGAGAATGAGTTCTCTGAGGGTGCATTATCAATTGCATTATCGTTATTGTTAATAATATTATTACCGTAAGAAACGACCCACCATTGGCCGGTTAACCTCAACCTTATGACTCTTCGGTAAGTTACCTGTAACTCAGGACTGCAGTCAGCGATTGTCGTTCTCTTGTTTTAAGACGTGTATTCTCTTCCATTTTATTTCGACTGATCCGTTACATTTGAAAACTATTCAGAAAAGAGTTAAGTCAGCTAGCGACCCTGCGAATCGTGCGGCTGAACGAAAATGTGATGCACTTTCGGTAGGCGACGGCACTTCCAGTAGGTGATGCTAAGCAGCCAGCCACCTCGTGCTCGGCCTAAATCCTGCTAGTGATGAAATGCAATGAAGAACCACACGTAAATCCACGAAACCACAAAGACTATGTGGGTATTATTTAAATCAATTGTATTGGTCTCACCCGAAAACAAGCTACCGATAGTGGCAGTAGTCTATCGCCCACCAGGAACCGAATCCTCCTATATCTCAGATTTCTCCGATCTCATTTCGATTCTGTGTGGAAGAAATCAATCCTCCCTCGTTATGGGTAATTTAAACGTTTACATTGATAATTTATCTGACGCTTTCAGCGCCGAATTTCTTGCATTGACTGACTCATTGTCTTTTGTGGCTCATGTGCATGGCCCTACCCACATCAAGAGTCACACACTCGACCAGATTTTCTCATGCAACTGCACTTTGTCATCACCAATTATTATCAAATCCTGCTTATCTGACCACATGCAGATTTCATTCAATCTACAGTGTGTGCCCACATCCTCCTCTAAAATAACATGTGAATTGCGAGACGTTTGACTTCGATGCTGTCCGTGCGAGAATATCAGCTTCACCTCTGCAGCTCAGTCCTCGCTCCGATCTGTCATCATTAGTAGTAAGCTGCAACAAGACACTAGCTGACACGCTCGACTAGTTTGCACCTCTGACACAGCTCACTGTGCACCTCCCCCAAGAGGGCCTATGGTTTACCTCACACATTAAACTAGCCAGGTTTACTAAACGAAAGCTTGAAAAGGCATTCAAAAGATCCGGACAAACTGTCCATCGACAGGCATATGCAGACTACTGTAGGTCGTACCAATCGATCCTGCATAGGCCAAGTCTAGCTTCTATAGAAACATTGTAGTATCTCAGATGCACAATCCAAAAATGCTGATGTCGACAATAAACCAACGCCTCAACCATTCCCAAATTAGCTCCTTACCTGATCATCCTTGTGATGATCTAGCCAATCGCTTGTCTCGATTCTTTGCACAGAAGATAGACAAGATCGGGGAGTCCATCCCTGCGATGACCACATCCCCACTAGAATGCTGTTCGTCGGTTCCTAGCTGCACCTCAATGTCTGCATTTAAGCAGGACACTGGTGATCTAGTCCTAAACCTCGTATCTCAATCAAAGAAGACAACAAGTCCTCTGTCTCCTATTCCCACTATCCTGCTCCGACGTTGCATCGATCTGCTGCTGCCACGCATAAGTAGCATCATTATTATGTCATTAGCCTCAGGTTAAGTCCCAGCACCTTTCAAAAGAGCTGTAGTCTGGCCGCTTCTCATTACAGTGACACTAGATCAAGAGAACTTAAGCAACTACCACCCAGTCTCCCTTCTACGATTCCTATCAAAGACACTGGAACAGGTCGTGGCGGACCAGCAGAACTCACACCTCGAAGCCTCACACCTTTCTAGTAAGTTTCAGTCTGGCGCTTGAGCGAATCACTTAACAGAGTTAGCATTGCTTAGGGTATACAACGACCTACTTAGGAATGCAGACAGGGGTAGAGTGTCTCTTCTTGTTGTGCTCGATCTTTCGGCAGCTTTTGATACCATTGATCACAAAGTTCTTCTAGAGCACCTCTCATCTCGCACGGGCATCACAGGCACTGCTCGGCAATGGTTCAGGTCCTATCTCAGTGGGAGACTCCAGAGTATTGACGCGAATTAAAAATGATCATCTAAATTACCTTTGAAATATAGAGTAACTCAGGGCTCCGTGCTAGGTCCGATTCCTTTCAAGTTTAATACTCCCCCTCTTGCTGATGTCATTTTCAAGCACAATCTAGGCTTTCACTTCTATGCGGATGACACTCAGTTGTACCTTTCCTCTGATCCCTCCCAGCCTTCGAGGCCCTCAAATTCTCTCAACTCACTTGCTGCATGCATTGATGACATCTGCACATGGATGGCAGCAAAATTTCTAAGACCAAACGATAATAAAACTAACTTACTAGTTATGGGCAAACCCAGTGTGATTAAGAGATTGGAAAGACTGACTCCTAAAATTGCCCCTGCCAGCATATCTCCAGTTGAATCAGCTCGAAATCTAGCTCTCACATTCTTAAGCGACCTCTCGTTAGACGACCATATCAGCTCCACAGTCGGGTCCTCCAATTTTTAGCTTCCTAACGTTGCTAAAATTCGGGCCCGTTTACATTAGGATACCACATCCAAGATAATCTATGCATTCGTGACATCAAGTCACGAATTCTGCAACTCACTGTCAACTGTCCTACCAGCATGTGCGATCAGGCGATTGCAGCTGGTGCCATACTCCGCAGCTAGACTTGTCTGTCATGAGTGTCACAGTTGCCACATTACTTCACTTCTCGCTGATCTGCTCTGGCTACCAGTCAAGAAACTGATTGACTCCAAGGTTTTGTCTCTCACTTTTAGGTGCCTTCGTTTTATGGCTCCAGCATAATTCTCAGATATACCACCCCATGAGGCTAAGCATCGTACCACCTGCTTTTCGGAATCCAACCGTCTGGAAATACCTCGTACAAACCTTAAATCCTTTGGAGACCGTGTGCATTGTTTGTATGCTCCCAAATACTGGAACTCTTTCCAGACCTGCTTCAGAACATCCCCTAACCTGACCGCTTCTAAAAAGAAACCTAAAAACACACCTATTTAGGAGAGCATTTAGTGCGTCTCTGTGATTTCCTTGATGTGCTTATGCGTGCTGACACTGTGCATGCTGCCACTAACCACATTTGCATGCTGACCCTATGCATGTCACCCTTAACCATGTTATTTTTTTTGTTTGTTTTTCAAGCATGATTTTACTTACCCTTAAATTGCATTTGTCTTTGCAGCAAATGTAAAGCGCCTTGAAAGAGGTTAAGTTCTCTGAGGGCGCTTTATAAAGTGCATTATTATTATTTTTATTATGCGGGAATGTTTGTAGGGGGTTAGCACTCACAGCCTAAGCACTCTTTTGCTATGCATTCGGTAGCCAACAGGCTTCATCTGATACAAAAAGGCGGCAGTCAGAGCAAAGTCAGGAGAGCAGTTAAGGTAGTGAGTAGTATGGAAGTTTCAGCTCGGGGCAGTTAGAAAGGACGACCCAAATGCCGAGGAAATGTCAGCCGTAGGTGGCCAGAACCTAGCAATTAGCCAATACACTGTAACATTGCAGCAACATAAGCTTGTCTAATATGAGTAACTTGCACGGCTGGACCACCATGTGGCTAAGAATGCCAAATTGAGCCTGGACTACAGAGAAAGCAATGATTGTCTGCCGTCGATCAGAAGTGAAAACCTCAGGTAAAAGATCTAGCAGACGTGCCAAAGCTCCATCGACACCGGCCATGCCCTTTTGACGGTAGGCCTCCTGGCTGCCTGTTCCATAGTTCTGGCAAGTGCACTGACGCAGCTTCGAGAAACATGGCAGCTGCTCGAACTCAGCCCAGTTGCCTTCGTAGGCCTCGCAGGGTCAGTGGAAAAGACGTTTCTGCTCAACTCATCACGGCGGTAATCGGCCGACATAAATTCTTATATAGAAATTTGTAGTTAATGTCGAGCAGCTTCTCACTCTCAGCTTGAGCAGCGAGCCCAGGCAGCTGAGCGCCATTTTGAGACTGTGTCTGTGCTGCAACACGTTCGAGTGATTCAGCAAGCTGGCCCTGGCTAACATTCCTAATCCCATTATGCAAGATGAAAATCCTTCCACTTGCATACTCGTGAGTCTGCTTCGCAGCCCAATTCTTTAATCACGTGACTATTTGCTACCATAAGCAGAAGTTAGTGAAGTGTGAGTGAAGCTACGTCAACAAGCCTCGAATTGAAGTTGCTATCGCCACCATCCTGACCGGCGGCTATGTCGATGCCACATTCCGACCGGCCGTTGTTACTGCCACTGTCCTGTCCGTGCGATTCTTTTCCACTGTCCACACACACGGCGAGATACAGTGCTATCGCTGTTAACCAAAACAATTCCGACGCACTGACTTTGGAATCTTGCATTTTGAGAAGAAACACAGCCCACAAACATTCACCTTAAAAGAATGGCCGGTGCCTGTCCACCAGCAGTTGCTTCGGTGAAGACACCTTGTGCAGTAGTAATAGGCAACTCCTCTGCAGCAGCTCGGTTAATTGGAAGGGACGGATGTTTTCGAGCTTCGTTCGTGGTACGTCAGTCCGCCGGCGAGCAAGGGGTCTTGTAATGTAATGTAATGTTATGTATCTCCGTCAGTAACTCCCCAAAGTCATAAAAACCATAGCCAACGGGTGATGTGGCAATGCGGTAGGCTGAAGTCCACCAGAGCTTCTATGCGTCGGCACTCGCAGCGATGGTAGACGGTCCAGATGCCTGCCTCGCTTGTCAGGCTGCAATAGCGAGCAATCGAGCAACGCCGGCGGCACGGGTACATGGCGACGAGCCGCACAAGGCAGTGGTTGCAGTGCGGTGCTCTGACAGTCCAGTTCTGGGACGGAAGCGAATGGATCCTCTTTCAGCATCACGTCTCTCACATTGAGCTGCTGCTTGGCAACGACGTGCTTCCCGTAGACCATGTTCCACTCCATGGTTAAAGCCGTAGATGAGGCCGGATAATTCTTATTCAAGCCGTACGACAGAGACGGCAGGTTGGACTAGACGATGGCTGCCGCTTCAATTCCAAGCTCATCTGAACAGGCCTAGAAGTGCGGTTCCAGCATGCACCGGAATCTCTCTTCTTTTTCCTGGCTTAGCTGGCCAGCTTTAGGGAGTCTTAGCTAGCTGGCAGTGCCTCCTCCTTAGAGCTTTACTCGCCTAGGGCAAGCAGTCAGTGCGGCCTATGCTCTTGTAGCTTGTACCGACGGCACTTCGGAGACCCGGAAGTGAGCACAGCTTTGATGCCTCCATGAAGCAACCGTACTGACTAAGCTGGAATCTCGCCACCGAGGGGTAAGCCTAACTCAGAGCTAAGCAGACATTACTGGGGCCTCCTCCGTCTGCGAGCAAATGCAGTGAAAGCTCACGCGGGAGACTGCAAACGATGCTTTTGAGGTACTTTTCGAGTGCTTCCACAGGCGTGTCATCGCCATCACTTGGTTTCCCCAGCAAACGTTCCGTCCACCCAATGGGCTCACTCCTTGCCGGCACGTGACACGTTCCTTGCAGACCAATTTCTGCTGTGTCGAATTTTTCTGAGGTGGGTCGACCTTTACGAACTCTATCCACTTTCTTCTATCTAAACTCAACGTGCTCAGGAGCAGCCTACACGACGGATATTATCAGTATGTATGCTAGCTCACTTAATTGACTGTGTGTAGTAAAATACAGCCGTCGTCAACATCACAAACATTCGCTTTTCACGGGCTTCGCTCTTCATCTCGCTTCCATCGCCCTCACGAGCACCTACACTTCCCGATGAAGTTCAGCGTCTCTTTTCCATAGAGCGTTTGGTTTTTCGCCTCCAGAAGCTGTAATGGCGTATTTCAGCTGCAGTAGCCTCAGACTTGTGAGAGGTCCGCATTCTTTGCATTTATTGGCGTTAATTGGTTTCACTCCACGATCTCGGAATCAAGACCACCTGACAGCAAGATCGGTAACAAGGAAATGAATAATTATGGTCAAACGATCACAAAGTTGACTTCTAGAGCGTCTCACACCTCGCCAAGGCATCACTGGCATGGCACTGCAAAAGGTTGGGGTCCTTCCTCAGTGTGAGATCCAGAGTATTCAGGGGGAATAGACAAAGATCTTCTAAGGTACCTCTGAAATATCTCACGGCTCCGTGCTAGTTCCGGTTCTTGTCACGGTTTATACTCCACCTCTAGCTGATTTATTTGCCAAGCACAATCTAATCTTATACTTCCATGCGGATGACACTCAGTTGTGCCTTTGCTCCCGAAAGCAGCTCCCGACTACTTAAGAAATGCTTCAATTAGCATCCGACAAGCGACTATTTTTATCGTTTGAACTTAGAGGGCTCGTAGCTGTAGTGAAGCTTTTGCATACGGAAGGTCCATCTGATTTGTCCTTCATGTACTTATGCGCGCAGACACTGTTGCATGCACCCACTAACCACACCAGCATGCTGATCCTGTGCACGTCGTTCGATCGCATTTCGTTCGCACCTAACGTAAAGAGCATAGAAAGAGATTAAGTTTTCCGAGGCCACTTTATAAAGTGTATTATTTTTATTACAACACTGATCCTTCAGTAAGAAAATGTGCGTTAGTATCAAGTGCCATTAAGGTATTATTTGAACTGAGAACTGTATACTGAATGCACGTACACTTTATGGACGTTTTAAATTATGGCATTCGAATGATATAAGTTTGACGGTGAGCGTGTGATTGAGTTCTTAACCACAAGTCATTGAAGTAACGGTGAGATTTATCTGTTTTGATAGAAAACGTATAACGATACCATCGAGGAGGTAGTGAATTTAATGCATAAACTATCGGTGGAGTAAATTCAATGATTTTCATGCATAGCTACAGCTTAAAATGTAATAGTTACACTTTCACATGGAAAAGTTCGATAAAAAGTGTGTCAGAATTTGTCGTCTTTGAACGAGCTTCAAATAATTAGTAGGCTGCATCTTCATTTGACCTTTTAAAATATCGTTGCTATACCTTATGAAGGACCTGCAATAATCGTTTTTAATAGAGCTTGCTCGCCTGCTACGTCAAAGACTGTTCGGATTGGCGTCTTGCAGAAACGCAGGCGTTGTCACTAGGTTATGCAGGTAAAGACTACTCTAAATTAGAATTTAAATGAGTAAATTGTGTTCCCAGGTAACACGAATCAATTTAATGTTTGGAAATTTGCGTGTGCTGGAAATATATCATTGCAATAGGTTGGTGCATCGTATGGGTTCGCTCATCATCACCGCCGAACTGATTTGTCCTGCTGTTCAGGTGATAGCTTGATTATGGTCTGGCTGCAGTCGTGGGCTCGAGCCCTGAGGCTTATTCAAAGTACCTGAATAGATATGAAGTTCTCTTTGGGCGCTACACAAATGGACTATAATTATATTTTGTAAGAGCGGATGTGCCTGAGCTGGCTGAAGTGGACACATGGTTGCTAAGGATCGCAGGTGTAAGATACAAGATCTGCAAGCGGAAAAGCAAAACTATCTTTCGCCGACTGTCATTATGAGATATAATCTAGAACTTCTCGTGTTTTCACTAGAGGACCTGATGGCATAAACAGGCTGCAATGAGCACCTTTTTGGTCTAGGCCATGTCATGGCAAACGTTGCGGGTCACTCTGATAGCATTGCTCATATATTCATTACGGAACTGGGCCGGGACAGCACATTTGATGGAAAAAAATGTTGGACTCAGTACAAGCTGCCGAATACAAACTGTCATCATTTGATATTAGGTCAGAAGCTACGAGGTTGCTTGCAAGGCACTAACCGGTACTTAGAAAGTCAGTATTAGTATCTATGTCTGTTAGTAGTATATCAGCCATTCAATAATGAAAATAGAAAGCAAAAAACATATGGTAAGGCCCCTGTAGGAAGCTCAATATATTTCCAAGAGCCCTGCAATTGCAGCAAAGGAACATGATCGGATAGTTAAGTGAGACACCCTGCCTAAAAAACAAGATTCACAAGGTTATGGCTGACATGCACTAAGTCAGCTTGCATGTTTGGTTAGTGGCAGCATGCACAGCTTCAACACTCCTAAGCACATCAAGGAAAAATCACAGAGATCCTTTAAATGGTGTCCTAGATTAGTGTTTGCTATTACTTTAACGTTTTCAAGACAGGGAATTTCATGAAGCAAGTCGGAAGCAAGTTCCAGAATTTGAGAGTCTGCGAACTAAAGGCACACTCCCCAACGGATTTGAGGTTCGTACGAGGTATTGTTTTGCGCTTAGATTTCAAAAAGCGTCTGGTACGATGCTTAGCCTTATGGGGAAGTATATCTGATAGCTCGTCTAAAGCCAAAGAATGAAGGGACCCAAAAGTGAGAGACCAAATCTTGAGGCCGATGCTTTCTTGATTGGTAGCCAATGCAGATCGGCACGAAGTGGAATGATGTGGCAACTGATATACTTGCAACTGACAAGCCTAAGTACAGACTTTTGCACCAGCTGTAGGCACCTTACTGTACAGGCTGGCAGAGCAGTTTCCGGTGAGCTACAGAGGTTAAGACTGAAGGTAAAAAAGAGATGGACCTACTTAGATGTGGCATACCTGCTTAAAAATGCCCACAGTTAAGCAACACTACGTAGCTTTATGAAGGCTTACTTGAGTTGAATGTCAAGGTTATGAAGCTGAAAATAAGCAGATTTGACTGTGGAGCTGATGTGGTCGTCTAACGAGAGGTCGCTTTGGAATATGACACCTAGATTTTGAGCTTATTCAACCGGAGATATGCTGGCAGAGCCAATGTTGAGAGTAAGCCTTTCCAATCTCAGAATCACAATGGGTTTGCCCATAACTACTAAGTTAGTTTTATCATCGTTTAGTTTTAGAAATGTTGCTGCCATCCATGTGGGGATGTCATCAATGCAAGCAGCAAGTGAGTTGAGAGAATTTGAAGTGCTCGAAGGCTGGGAGGGATCAAAGCAAAGGTACAAATGAGTGTCATTCGCATTCGAGTGAAAGCCTAGATTGTGCTTGGCGATCACATCAGCAAGAGGCAGAGTATAAACCGTGAAAAGAACCGGACCTAGCGCGGAGCCCTGAGGTAATCCATATTTCAGAGGTACTTCAGATGATCTTTGTCTATTCACGTCAATACTCTGGACTCTCACACTAAGATGGGACTCGAACCATTGCAGAGCAGTGCCAGTGATGCCCAGGTGAGATGAGAGGTGCTCTAGAAGAGCTTTTTGAGAGCTCTGGGACACGGCATATGGGTGGTCATCAGTTATGCATGGTTGAAGCAGATAAACGCACCGTAGAAGCAGGACAGCGTGAGCATGGTTCAAAGGATTACTAGTCCTCTTCGATTGAGACACGAACTTCAGAACATTAGTAGTGACCGGCTTGAATGTTTATATTGATTTCCTGCAAGGAATTGAGGACAGCATTGGAAAGATGTGCCGCCGATGTAACGTCAAACTTATGATCCTATCTTTGACGTTATCGTTACCATTTTTGAAAGAAGTGATGGCATACTATGTAAGGTATTTGCTTATGACAGCCTCAGCTCCGTAGTTGATACAGTTCGAATCATACCGTGGGCGATCCTTTTAACTGTTGCAAACAGTCACCATAACTGCGAAGGCTTTGCTGTCACTATACAAAAGTCTCCTGAATCAGCTGCTAGTTAATTTTATACCGTTTTTATAATGCAGCCCTAGATGCCGTTGCTGTTGCGAGAGTCCGTCATATATTTATCTGCAGAAAAGATTATCCTCACAGCCGGGGCAGAAGTCTTAATCGTAAGCCCAGCTCGTTTGCCGTTCCAAGCATCGTTTCTAGTGCTATATGTGATATGTGTATGGTTTGTGTTTCTGTTCTGTGTATTGTTTGTGTTTCTGTGTGCCTGATTCAGATCAGTGGGAACGCTGGCATTCTGCCAGTACAAGCAGACATGTTGTGTCTTAAAACCGCTCCAGGGTCTAACAGATAGTGGTTGTTGTCTAAAGAAGGGCCGTTACCCAGGTGTAGTCGGGCGGCTGTGGTTTATCCACTGGCCGGCATTGTTTTCCCTCTAACCCACAGTCATCTCTGTGGCTGGGAGAGAATGAGAGGACAGGGAAATTCAGCGTTGGAGGGGAGAGTTGTAATTGCAAAATTTTGATTTTCTGAACAAGCGTCGATAAAATTTGGTCTGTAGGGCATACCCTACTCCTAATTTAAATTCATCTGTAAATCTCGCAACATTTATACCAATTATAGTAATGCTTTCCTAGAGAGAATATCTTATTTGCCCAGTAGCTCAACCTCTATTTGAATTAGTTGTGGCATGCTACAACAGGACGCAAAGCTGAAGTGCTCGACGAGTTCACAGTTCAAGAGCAGGGTGATCCAAGGGCTAATTTGCCATTAGTTTGCCATTAAAATTGATCTAGCTTGAGCGAAAAAGCACGAGGTTGAAAAAAACATGCAAAATAAATTAATTCTTATCACTCAAAATGTAGAAATAGACTACATTAACTCGTACCGTTTAGCTTTTACTTAAAGATTGTAATGTAAACATTGTATTTAAAAATTACACATCGTAAACAGAGTAAGCTAGAAATTGTCAAGCCCGATGCAAAAAATCGGCTACACCAACAAATATTTTGATGAATTTGCACACAATCATAAATTTTCTGTTTCTAAATAACCTTCCATTAGACGACGGCATCAGCTCTGCATTTAAACTGGCTCAATTCAGCTACGTAATGCTGCTCAAATTTCGGCCAGGTTAGACGGGATTACGGCATCTATAGTGGTTCACTCATACGTGATGTGCCGTATCTGCCTCATCAACTCAGTGCGGTCTGCTGGCTTATGACACCAACTGCTTTTAGTTATTGCAAGTCTGTGCTGCAAGCCTTCTCTGTCTTAATTTTGGAACTCCCCATACATGTGATCACTTGCTGCCACCACGTACTTGCTCTCAGCCAAGCAGGGCAGCGACTTCCCGGTGTTGTCACTCATTTTCGGTGACTTTATTATCAGCTTCCAGCATTTCTATACGATGTACTCACCCAATAGGAAATCCATCATACCGTACACTAATCTAAGTAAAATTGCTTAGCATTCCTCCCAGCACTACAGAGCGGCCTCGGGCGACTCCTAGTGTGGTGTGGACCTTTACTTGATTTCTCCATAATACCTTCGGGTATTTTGCTGCTATCTTCGCTGTGACTATTTATGAGCTGTCCTCGGATATGCTACACAAAACAAGACCTGCTTAGCACAAGGTGCGATGTCACCGTTAGTCGATACCTACCGACGGGCCTTCTGCGGCGGGTCAGTGAGAACCTTCCTGCATTCTGCATTCGCCCTACCAAAAGCTCGGCTATCAAACCTATGACCCGTAAGTTGAAAGCCCTGAATAGTACTTATTGCGGTAGTAGCCCACCCGCCATAGCCCAGCACGTTCTAAAACGTCGTTCAAAGGCCGTTACCAAGGTACAATTCAAATTTGAGGGGCTCACATCCGTCGGGCCGGACGCAAACGGAGGAGAATACAAGCCACTTGTTAGTCGTCTCCCAGTTGTGGGGCAGCCGCTTAAATTCCCCCTACTAAATGTCCGCTCCCTAAAACCCAAGGGGTTACTTATCCCCAATTAGGTGGTCAGGAGAAGCTAGATGCATTTCTGCTCACGGAAACTTGGACGACCCCTTGTTCCAGTAGCCGTATTTCTGAGACCACTCCACCCGGGTTCTCATTCTATCAGTCCATGCGTTCTGACAAGGTCGGTGGTGGGTTGCAATTGTTGTTGGTGAATCGTTTGGCAATAAAATGTGCACTTTTCCGCGTGGGCCATCGTTTGAATCGGTTGCAATCAGGTCTTTAACAAAGACAATGCCTCTCACTTTTATGATATATCGGCCTCCATCTGGCTGTCTAAACTTGTTTATAGAGGAGTTTTCAGAGTTCCTCGCTAAAATATTTGTGTATGACAGGCCATTACTGATTGTAGGAGACTTAAATATTCACGTTGACAACCCTAGCAACAGTCTACTCAATTCTTGACTTTCTGAAGAGTTTTGGTTTTGCACAACACGTAATTCATAGCACCCATGTCGAATGTCACTATTTAGATCTCGTGGTCACTAAGGATGTCCTCACCACGGACCTTATGGTGTGCCCACTGACCCTCTCAGATCATTTTTCGGTCTCGTTTACTGTTACTGCTCCTTTGTACATAAAGAGTAATTTCGAACTTGTCAAACGATGTAACTTACAAAGTATTGACATGGACAAATTTTTAAATCTGCTTGTGATGCAGGTTTTCTTGATCTGCATTCAGACTTGACCAGAAGCCTTGATACCTTCACTGATGCTATGAACATGAAACTCAGGAGTGCTCTTGACAAGCATGCTCTCGTTATTTCTATTCGTGTTCAAAGTCATGGAGATCCCTTCAATTTACAAAGAAACTCCTAAAGATGCACAGGGCTAGGCATGAGCATGAACATCGTTTCAAGAAATCGGGGTCTGATGCAGATCTAGTCAATTTCAAAGACTTCCTTTGAGTTAACACCCAAAAGTTTAAAAAAAAACTTGGCCTCTTTTTTGCATAGAAAGCTAAATTCCTGCCAGTCGGATACTAAATAGATTTATAAGACAGTGAACCATTTAATAGCCAATGTTATGAAGTCTGACTTCCCAGATATTTAGAACTCAGATGAAAAGTGTCTAACCTTCTTTACTGAAAAAAAGTGTGCACAGTCGTGCCTCCATTAGGCCCCCTCGGACTAAAGCAGCAACTACCGCTCAGTCTCCCTTCTACCATTCCTATCAAAGATACTGGAACGGGTCGTGGCAGACCAGCTGAACTCCTATATCGAAACCTCACACCTTGCTAGTAAGTTCCAGTCTGGCTTCAGAGCTAATCACTCCACAGAGTCAGCATTGCTTCGGGTATACAACGACCTACTTAGGAATCCAGACATGGATAGAGTGTCTCTTCTTGTTTTGCTCAATCTTTCGGCAGCTTTTGATACGATCGATCGCAAAGTACTTCCAGAGCGCCTCTCATCTCGCCTGAGGATCACTAACACGGCTCTGCAGTGGTTCAGGTCCTATCTCAGTGGGAGACTCCAGAGTATTGACGTGAATGGACAAAGATCATCTGAAGTACCTCTAAAATATGGAGTACCTCAGTGAATGGACAAAGATCATCTGAAGTACCTCTAAAATATGGAGTACCTCAGTGAACGGACAAAGATCATCTGAAGTACCTCTAAAATATGGAGTACCTTTAGCTCCGTGCTAGGTCCGATTGTTTTCACGGTTTATACTCTGCCTCTTGCTGATGTGACTGCCAAGCACGATCCAGGCTTTCACTTCTATGCGGATGACACTCAGTTGTACCTTTGCTTTGATCCCTCCAAGCCTTCGAGCACCAAAAATTCTCTCAACTCACTTGCTGCATGCATTGATGACATCCGCACATGGATGGCAGCAAATTTTCTGAAACTAAACGATGATAAAGCTAACTAACTAGCTATGGGCAAACTCAGTGTGATTCAGAGATTGGAAAGGTTGTCTCTCGAAATAGGCTCTGCCAGCATATCTCCTGTTGAATCAGCTCAAAATCTAGGTGTCATATTCCAAAGCGACCTCTCGTTAGACGACCACATCAGCTCCACAGTCAAATCTGTCTTTTTTCAGCTTCATAACATTGCTAAGATTAGGGCTTGTTTAGATAAGGATACCACGTCCTAGTTGTTCCATTCATTCGTGACATCCCGTCGCGACTTCTGCAGCTCACTGCTTACTGGCCTACCAGCATGTGTGATCAGGCAATTGCAGCTGGTGCAAAACTCTGCAGCTAGGCTTGTCTGTCGTGAGCGTCGTCGCAGTTGCCACATTACTCCACTTCTCGCCGACATGCACTGGCTACCAGTGAGGCAACGGTATGACTTCAAGGTTTTGTTGCTCACTTTTAGTTCTCTTCATTCTATGGCTCCAGCCTATCTTTCAGATATACTACCCCATCAGGCCAAGCATCGTACTACCTGCTTTTCGGAATCCAACAGTCTGGAATTCCCTCCTACAAACCTTAAATCCTTTGGAGACCGTGCATTCAGCTCGTATGCTCCCAAAGCCTGGAACTCCCTCCCGACCTGCATCAGAACATCCCATGACGTGACCACATTTAAAAGAAACTTAAAAACACAGCTATTTAGATCAGAATTTTGAGGGTCCCTGTTATTCGTCATTGATGTGCTTATGCGTGCTGACACTGTGCATGCTGCCACTAACAACTTTTGCATATTGACCCTGTGCATGTCACCCCTAACTATATTATTAATTTTCTTTGTTTTTCAAGCATGATTTTACTTACTATTCAATTGCATATCACTTTGCAGCAAATGTAAAGCGCCTAGAAAGAGATTAGGTTCTCTGAGGGTGCTTTATCAAGTGCAATATTATTATTTTTATTATTTTAAAGCAATCATGGCTCCACAACCTTAGACCTTCCTTAAAAAGGTTCCCCGAGGTTTCTTCATGCGATGTGGCTACCTTATTGAGTTCTAGCAAAAAGAGCTCATCTCCTGAAGACCCTATACCCTCATGTGTGTAGTCTTCACTAGCAGACCAACTTAGCCCTGCCAAACAAGATTTTTAATGCTTCTTTGGGAAGAGGGGTCGTCCCCAAGTCCTTCAAATCGGCAACCGTTAGACCCATTCTTAAAAAGCCTGGATTAGACAGAGGGGTTCTTGCAAACTATTGCCCAGTTTCCCTTCTCCCATTCTTATCAAAAATTCTTAAGAAAATCGTTGCTAAGAAGCTGGTTGAACATATTGAAAATAGTGGAATGTCAGAAACATTTCAATCAGGGTTCAAGAGGCAGCACTCTACTGAAACTGCTCCCCTCCGTGTTAACAATGACTATCTTCGTAGAAACGACGACTAGAAAATCACTGCCCTAGCTCTGCTAGATCTGTCTGCTGCCATTGACACCATTGATGAAGAGGTTCTGCTTGAACGATTGAGAACAGCGATCGGTCTGGCAGACGAAGCACTGCCGTGGTTTAAATCGTACTTGTCCGATCATGTTTAATCCGTGTCGTGTGGGGGTCAGGGCTCACAAGCGAGAAGGGTCCATGATGGAGTCACTCAAGGGTATGTACTAGGCCCTCTGCTGGTCTCCATTTATACACAATCTCTGGGAAAATACTTTAAGGCCCATAGAATAGGACATTACTTCCATGCTGATGATACTCAGTGGTATTTGTCATTTAAAACTGTCGGAATCTGCTGCAGCAACTGAGAAACTGAATACTTGCCTTGCCGATATTCGATCCTTGATGTCGGAAAAATTCCTGAAATTAAATGATGATAAACCGAACTGCTGCTCATAGGACACCTTAAGTGTGTGGGAGGATTAAAAGGCTTTGCTCTTCTAATAGGTGATGCTATTGTGTGCCCATCACCACGTGCTCAAAATTTAGGTGATGTTTCGTCAGCCGCCTCAGTTTTAAAAGCTTCATTCAGAAGACTGCTTCTACAGCTAACCATCACGTCCGATCCCTATCCAAGATTCGGAGCTGTCTCCCACAGTTGCTTGTAAAATATTTAACTAGCTTGTAAAAAATTTAATTGAATGGGCTAATTAGGAGACCATGACTTATTTCGCCTTCTCGAAAAGTCTGGAAACAAATCAGGGCTTACGTCAAGTTTCATGACTTGATGAAAATTAGCAAACAGATAAGTGTTCATTTTTCAGGCACCTCAGGGATTCATTGTGATTCGCTGTTGTCGGGCTCTTACACATGCTTGGTACCTACACTGTAAGATACCACTAACCCTATCTTTATTCTCAGGCTGTGCATTTTACCTCAACACTTTGTATGTTCTTTAAAGCTGCTAGCTAATTAATCGGCATCTTATGTATAGCGACAGGAGAACCTTACAGGCTATCATCACCACTTGCAGCTGCAATAGAATCTCACCAACCACATGATTTGAGCCTGCGACCTCGAAGCCGAAGAAGTGAAAAGCAAACAACCTAGTGATTCTTCACGGATCATTATTGTTTGTAATCGTTGAACGTGCTACCACGGACTAATTGTTCGTGGTATCTTTGCAATAGACTGTTTTTCCTTCTAGTGAATGGAAATAGGCTAGGTTATCAGATTGACCTATGCAAGCATAGTAATATTTTTTTAAGTAAAATGACCATGGTTAATGATTTTTATATATATTGAGTATGAGATCTGAACAAATAGATTTTGCTACAGCTCTAAGTAAGAAATTTAGGAGGGGTTAGATTTTGCAAGGCAAACATAAGCAAATGTGGTGGGGTCAATAGTCCCGTAAATTTCTATTAAATCTGCTTTAGATACAGTTTCTTTTTCGTGTCGTTCGTCGTTAACCGCATATGAAGCAAGGCGATGTGTTCTGTGCGCATGAATTTAAATCTCCGGGCTATGATAAATCGGCAGTATATCCGTCAATAACTCGAAAAGAACACAAAGATTAAGAGGGTGTTTTGCACGACAGCTTTACGCAGCAATACTCAAAGCTCAAACCATTATCATACTGCATGCAATAGCCAACTGACTTCATTTTGTTCATCAACAATATATTAAGAAAGCATAGCAAACTCAGGAGGGAAGTTTATCGAATTAACGGTGGAAGGCAGCCATAAGGGTTTGCTGTGATTGATGTTTCTGAGTTGGTCGCACGTAAGATGTGGTTGCTTCACGGTCGTGGAACCAAGTTACAAAATCTAAAAACTTCAAGCGAAATTGTCTGTCGCTAAGATTTTCATGGGCTATAACAGCACTGCTTAACTGGTTTCTTAGGAGAAGCTTCAGAACTCAAACCCATTTTGAGGGTCGCCACGTTTTGGAGGCTTACTGCTGTGCTAAGACCGAAGGATCTACCATAGAGTGAAATGATATACAAAAAACAGAGGACTTTGCAAAGACTAACCCAATCTCACGATAAAAGGCTGCATTAACATCAATTCATATTGTAACAATTAAATGTATCAGCAAAATTTACTAATGACACTGGTTGGATAACTTGAAACAAATCTAACACGACGGCTTAATGAATCTCCATCTGTAACTCCACAAAGTTATGACGACCAGGTGGGTGTTACGCAGGAGAGTTTTGCGTAGCACACTCACAGTTTAAGCGGCTTTCAGTTCGTGTTTGTAGCCAACAGACTTCGTCTCACACAACAAAGTGAAAGTGGGAAGCATAGCAGAGTGAGGAGATCAGTTAAGGAAGTAAGTAGCATGGAAGTAGCAGGTCAGGACTGCTGGAAATGATGAGCCATAGTCGACAGCAGTAGAGTAGTTGTCGTTGCGTAAGAATTGTGGAAGCGAGTTCCACAGGCTTGTTTAGATAAGGATACGACGTCTAAAGTGGTCCATGCATTCGTGACATCTCGTCTCGACTTCCGCAACTCAGTGCTTACTGGCCTACCAGCATGTGTGATCAGGCGATTGCAGCTGGTGCAAAACTCTGCAGCTAGGCTTGTCTGTCGCGAGCGTCGCAGTTTTCACATTACTCCACTTCTTGCCGACCTGCACTGGCTACCAGTCAAGCAACGGATCGACTTTAAGGTTTTGTCGCTCACTTTTAGGTCCCTTCATTCTATGGCTCCAGCCTATCTCTCCGACATACTCCCCCATCAGGCCAAGCATCGCACCACCCGCTTTTCGGAATCCAACAGTCTAGAAATACCTCGCACAAACCTTAAATCCTTTGGAGACCGTGCATTTAGTTCGTATGCTCCCAAAGCCTGGAACCCCCTCCCGACCTGCGTCAGAACATCCCCTGATCTGACCACATTTAAAAAGAACTTAAAAACACACCTATTTAGGACAGCATTTAGTGGGTCCCTGTGATTCGTCCTTCACGTTCTCATGCGTGCTGACACTGTGCATGCTGCCACTAACCACATTTGCATGCTGACCCTGTGCATGTCACCCCTAACCATGTTATTCATCTTCTTTGTTTTCAAGCATGATTTTACTTACCATTCAATGGCATTTCCCTTTGCAGCAAATGTAAAGCGCTTAGAAAGAGATTAGGTTCTCTGAGGGCATTTTATTAAGTGCATATTTATTATTATTATTATTCACAGTCTTGGAACTGCACAGCTAAAGCTTGTGTCGCCAACCGTCTTCAATCGGGGGAGTGGGACAGCTAATAAATTGCCAATGCATGACCTGAGGGCGCGAACAGGCTGAAACTGGTAAACCTGTGGCTGGCATATATGTAGACACACACACACACACACACACACACACACACACACACACACACACACACACACACACACACACACACGCATGCACACATACATACATATACATATATATATATATATATATGTTTATATGTATAAAATTTGTTGACAATATTTTAACAAGCATTGATACATAAGCCGGTGGTGCCTTGTTCTTTGGTGATCGGCAGCGCTAGATTATATATATATATATATATAGATTAAATATATATATATATATAATATATATATATATATATTTATTATAGACTATATATAATGTATGATATATATATATATATATATATATATATATATATATATTTAGATGCATACATTATGTGGTATGCCATAGTAGACATTGCAAGTTAGGTAGACGGCAGCCACATTTACGTTCAGTATCTTCTTCTGCATTTTATTTCCTCACCCTTTGTGTTTCTGCTGATAATTTTATTTAATGTATTTCCGTCCGTAACTCCACAAAGTCATAAAAACCATGTGGGTGTTACGCAGAAGAGTTTTGTATAGCCCACTCACAGCCTAAGCGGCTTTCGGTACGCATTCGGTCGCCAACAGATTTTGTCTCACGCAACAATGAGAAAGTGGAAAGCATAGCAGAGTCAGGAGAGCAGTTGAGGTAGTGAGTAGCATAGAAGTAGCCGCTCAGGACCACTGAAAAGAATGTGCGATAGTCGCCAGTAAGAGAGTAGTTGTCGTTGCCTACGAGTTTTGGAAGCGAGATCCACAGTCTAGGATCTGCAGAGCTAAAGCTTCGGTCGCCAACTGTCTTTAAGCAGAGGAATAAGACAGCTAATTTATTGTCCACACAGGACCTGAGGGCGCAAACAGGCTAAAACTGATGCAGCAGTTCAGATAGGTACGAAGGAGCCAAGCCGTGGCGGGCCTTGTGGGTCAGCTTAAGAACTTTGCTCTGTATCCTTTGCTCAACCGGCAACCATCCTAGCTCTTTCAGCAAAGGAGACACGTGCTCAAACCACTGGGACTTAAAGACCAGCCTTGCAGCCATATTCATAGTCCTGTAGTGGCATAATAGCTTTCTTTGGCAGCCCAGCCAAAATGGAATTACAATAATTGAACCGAGACAGAAGTATAGAGCCAGGTATACTTTTTACAAGCCACTGTGGGAGACAGCTCCTAATCTTGGATAGGGATCGGATGTGGTGGCTAGCTGTAGAGGCATTCTTCAAAAATTTAGTTTTTGAAATTGAGGCAGCTGTCGAAAACGATACCTAAATTTCGAGCACGTGGTGATGGTCGCACAATAGCGTCACCTATTAGAACAGCAAAGCCTTTTAATCCAGCCACACGCTTTGGGTGTCCTATGAGCAGCAGTTCGGTTTATCATCATTTAATTTCAGGAAGTTTTCCGACATCCAGTATTGAATACCGGCAAGGCAAGCATTTAGTTTTTCAGTTGCCCCAGCAGATTCCGACGGTTTGAATGACAAATACATCTGAGTAACGTCAAAATAGAAGTGATATCCTATTACATGGGCTTTAATCACTTTTCCCAGAGGTTGTTTATAAATGGAGAGCAGCAAGGGACCGAGTACTGACACTTGAGGAACTCCACAAGTAACCCTCCTCGTGTCTTAGACATGACCCCTACACATAACATACCATAACACGACACGGTGTGAACACTATCAGACAAGTATGATTTAAACCACGCCTGCGCTTCGCCTGCCAGATCAATCGTTGTACTCAATCGTTCAAGCAGAACCTCGTGATCAATGGTGTCGAAGGCAGCAGATAGATCTAGCAGAGCTAGGGCAGTGACATTCCCGTTGTCATTGTCACATAGAATGTCATTGTTAACACGGAGGAGAGCAGTTTCAGTAGAGTGCAGCCTCTTGAACCCTGATATAAATGTTTCAGACATTCCATTATATTCAATACGTTCAACCTGCTGCTTAGCAACAATTTTTTTAAGAATCTTAAACAAGAACGGGAGAAGGGAAACTGGGCGATAGTTTGCTAGGGCCTCTGTGTCTAATCCAGGCTTTTTAAGAATAGGTGTAACGGTTGCCAATTTGAAGGACATGGTGACGACCCCTCTTCCCAAAGAAGCATTAAAATCGTGGTTGGCAGGGCTAAGTTGGTCTGCTAGTGAGCACCACAGAGGTGAAGGTATAGGTTCTTCAGGAGACGAGCTCTTTTTTCTAGATCTTATTAAGGCAGCAACATCGCTTGCAGAAACGTCGTAGAACCTTTTAAGGAAGGTCACAGGTTGAGGAACGGCGATCGCTTTGGTCGGAGTGGGCTTAATGGAGGCACGAATGTGCACAATTTTTTCAGTAAAGAAGGCTGAAAACTTTTCGGCTGAGCTCTTAATATCTGGGGAGTCAGATCTTACAGCATAAGCCAGTAAATGGTTTACTGTCTTATAAATCTGTTTAGTGTCCGACTGGCAGGAATTCAGCTTTCTAATGAAAAAAGAAGCACTGATTTGTTTAAGCTTTCAGGATAAAATCCAAGGAAGTCCTAAAAATTGACTAGATCTGCCTCTGACCCCGATTTCTTGAAACGATATTCAAGCCAGCATTTAACGCGGTGCATCTTAAGGAGTTTTTTGTAAATTGAAAGGAATCTCCACGACTTTGGACATGGATAGAGCGAACGGGAGCATGCTTGTCAAGAGCACTCCTGAGTGTCACGTTCATCACATCAGTGAGGGTATCGTGGCTGCCGGTTTAGTCTAAATGCAGATCAAGAAGACCTGCATCACAAACAAATTTAAAATAACGTGTCCTTGTCAATGCTTTGTAAGTTACGTCGTTTGGCAAACGCACCATTGCCCTGTACGTACGAGGTAGCAGGAACAGTAAACGAGACCGATCTGAGAGCGGTGTGGGCAAACCGCAAGGTCAGTGGGGAGGACATCATTAGTGATCACGAGATCAAGAATGTGGCCACGTGGGTAAGATTAACGAGTTGGGTTAAACCAAAATTATGCAGACAGTCAAGAAATGAGCTGACCTGGCTGTTGCTAGGGATGTCAAAGTGAATATTGAAGCCTCCTACAATCAGTAAAGGCCTGTCACACACGAATATTTTAGCGAGTAACTCTGAAAACTCCTCTATAAACAAGTTTAGACAGCCAGAAGGAGGCTGGTATATCACAACAGTGAGAGGGATTGTCTTTGATGAAGACCTGATAGCAACCGATTCAAACGATAACCCATGCGAGAAACTGCACATTTTACAGCCAAAAGATTTGCAAACAATAATGCCATCGCCGCCACCAACCTTGTCAGAACGCATGGACTGATAGAATGAGAACCCGGGTGGAGTGGTCTCGGAAAAACAGCTACCGGAACAAGGCGTTATCCAGGTTTCGGTGAGCAGAAATGCATCCAGGTTTTCATGGACCACCTGATCGTGGATAAGTAATCACTTGGTTTTTAGCAAGCGGACTTTTAGTAGGCGGAATTTAAGAGGCTGTCCAACAGCTGGGCGACGGCGATGAAGTGGCTCGTTTTCTCTATTGTTTGCTTTCGGCCCGGCGGACGCTGGGTCTTCGAATTTGAATTGGACCTTGGTAACGGCCTTCGGACGAGGTTTTACAACTTTCTGGGCTACGGCGGGTGGGCTACTACCGTAAAGACTACTATTCAGCGCTTTAAACTTACGAGTCGTACGTTTAATAGCCAAGCTGTTGATAGGGCGAACGCAGGATGCAGGAAGGTTCTCACTGACTCACCAGTGAAGGTCCGCCGGTAGGTATCGACTAATGGCGACATCGCACCTTATGCTAACCAGGTCCTGTTTTGTGTGTCATGTCCGAGGACAGCTCATAAATAGTCACAGCGAAGATAGCAGCGGAATACCCGAAGGTATTACGGAGAAATCAGGTATACGGTCCACACCGAGCTAGGCGTTGCACGAGGCCGCTCTTTAGCGCGGGGAGGGGTAAAATTGGTTATCATGCTCTTCGAGTCTAAAATGTTCAATATTCTATTAAACATCACCGAGATGTTCAAAGAGAAATTCAGCCATGTGCGAGCCTGAGGTCTTTATAAAGGGTAGAAACTAAGGTAATTCTCTCTGATTAGCTTTTAGGTTTTACTCAGGTGAGTGAGCAAGAAGAATAACGGTGAGACGCAATGGCTCACTAGGTAAAATATTTGCTTGTAATGACCTTGGCTCAGAGGTCGTGGGTTCTACTACTGCGGTTGGCTAACCTGAATAGCTACTGGACAAGCCGCAATAGCTCTTGTGTCGCTGCACAAAAGAGGCTGTTAAATCAGCGACTTTATAATTATTACAGTAGTCACTAACATTCTTTAAGAGGTTCACATTTCGGATATAGTGGGGAATATTTGAATATTATTATTCTTACGCGGCTGCTTCAGTACTTTGAGACGTTGTTTGAGAAGCTAAAATTTGTGTCAATGCCTATACGGATGTGCACAACAATTATATGCATGCGTTGCCTTTTCAGTTAATTTAGACGGCATTCCGTAATCGGTAAATCAAAGTGTGCAAGAAACCCAAACCATCTATGAAACTGTGAACTCATAACCTCATTCGTTAAAAAACTTTTCAATGTGATCTATGGAATGCTAAATCTTTGAATGAAAAGTCCCAAAAAATGAACGACAAATACGTGTTTTCAAAATTGTCCGATTGCTTAATCTGCTGTCAGAATTTTAAATCTATTGTCCTGCCTTTCCCTGGACGCAGCTCTAATTCCTTTCGAGTTTTGAAAAAATTCTCGATATAGTAAATTCTTTCCTATATGATATGAGAACACCTTTGTAGACAGATTTGGCCAGTTTTTTGCAGCCACTTTCTGGCAAAAGCGAGATGCTATAGTTCATCCGGCTTAAAGCAAAACGTCGAATACAACCGCCCGAAATATAATTCTAAAGCCCAAGGCCGAGCATCTTCTCTCCATTTGTATCCTTACTTTTATATTGGAGCTAGACAAAGAATCTGTTGGAAAGTCAAGGGAATCAACCTGCTTAGATCCGTTCATGTCAATGAGTGCATACAAATTGTAGCAATACTTGAACTACATCGTCTCGATCATCACCTTGATTACCAGCTTGTTGTCGTTAATTCAAAATGCATGGTGATTTCCTAATCTTGCTCATCCGGAAAATTTGAGATTCGGTATTTTTCGTTGATTACTCGCAATTTAGCAGATGACTTTCGCCTATTTAGGTATTTTAGGCAGTAGACTTTGTCATTCGGTCGCTCCACTGCTGTTCCATCCATCTTCTAATGTCTGGGATTCCCTGCTGTTTAAAAATGGTTCTTAACCCGGTGAAAATTTAAAAGTGTAATATATATATAAATTTCGCGTCCTCTACAACGTGGTCTAGAGTGACTGACAACCACCGATTGATATCACTGACTTATACCTGGCTCCGGCAAGTAGTGAGAGGAAACTGCTAGTGTTCTAGTTCTCAGCTGCATGCCGCGGCTACAAACAGAGTTTCGGCCTGATAGGTGAGACTCTTAATTACAAACAATTAATTTATATAGCACCTGCAGAAACTGTAATCGCTGCCATTTTGCGATAATTTTACAGGAGATGCATGAGAGTCGCAATCAAATAATGCTGCACGACAAGATCATCATACGCTAGGCGACAAAGACTAGTTTTACTTCTTTGAAAGTGGTCGTGTCAGGGAAAATCGCATATGCTGGCAAAGTTAGTTTCAGGTTTTCGGAGCTCATCACCTTAAGACACGGTCCTCAATAGATTTAGGGTTCAAAAGATGCTTAGCTCAGCAAATGCATTTTAAAATTTTAGTGATACTATGGTTAGTGCAGTTGGGGATTTGATCTGACAGGTATGCTGTAGCCGTACAAGGAAATAAACTGAAATTGAGTTACAGAGCCTTAAAGTCTATGCCTTGGTTGAATAAGACCCAGTGCCGGTCAGTCACAAGTGGTGTGATGTGGAAACTGTGAGGGTCACGACGTACAAGTCTAGAGAAAAGGTTTTCCTGCTGCTGGAAGTGTCAGACGGCACAGGAGCCAGAAGAAAAGCGAGCAGTGAGTCGCAGAAGTCGGGACGAGGTATCTCAAACGCTGGAGCCAGTTTTTTGATAAAAACACGATATTAGCAATGGTATGACGACAACACTAGGTACACTAGATTGTGGAGTTGATTTGGTCCTCTAATGAAAAGTCACTTCAGTAGAAAATATTTAGATTTTATGCAGTTCCAACAGTAGCCATGCTAGCACTGCTAAGTTTGAGCCATAGTTTTTCCAAATTTAGAATCACGCTAGGTTTGCCGATAATGTGTAGTTCATTTTTGCAATGAATCGATTTATTAAAGTTTATTGGGGTGCTTGTGGCAATGTTATTTATATAAGCCGCACGGAGTTTGACAAAATTTGAATCTCTGGATGGCTGTATAGGATCAAAGCCAACAGCGTGTCATCTGCATATAAGTGAAAGCCTAGATTGTGAATAACAATCACGTATGCAAGAGAGAAAATGTTTACGTTCCAAAGTGACCTCTCGTTAGACGACCACATCAGCTACACAGTCAAATCTGCCTACTTTCAGCTACATAGCATTGCTTAAATTCGGGCTTGTTTAGATAAGGAAACCATTTCTAAGTCGATTCATGCATTCGTAATATCCCGTCTCGACTTCTGCAACTCGCTGCTTATTTACCTACCAGCAGGTGCGATCAGGCGATTGCAGCTGGTGCAAAACTCCACAGCTAGGCTTGTCTGTCGTGAGCTTCACAGCTGCCATATCACACCACTTCTCACCGACCTGAGCAAGCTAAAGGTCAAGCAACAGATTGACTTCAAGGTTTTGTCGCTCGCTTTTAGGTCACATCATTCTTTGGCTCCAGCCGATCTATCAGATCCACTCCCCCACCAGGCCAAGCATCATACCACCCACTTTTCGGAATCCAAAAGTCTACCAATACCTCGTACAAGCCTCCAATCCTCTGGAGACCATGCATTTAGTTCGTATGCTCCCAAAGGCTGGAGCTCCCTCCCGAACTCTGTCGGAACATCCCCTGACCTGACTACATTTAAAAAGAACTTAAAAACGCACCTATTTAGGACAGCATCTAGTGGGTCTCTGAGATTTGTCCTTCATGTGCTTATACGTCCGGACACTGTGCATGCTGCCACTAATATCATTTGCAAGTTGACTCCATGCATTTCACCCCTAACCATGTTATTCATGTTGTTTGTTTATAAATCTTGATATTACTCACCATTCAACTGCATTTCTCTTTGCAGCAAAGGTATAGCACCTATATAGAGATTCAGTTTTCTGAGGGCGCTTTATCAAGCGTATCAATATTATTAATATGTAAGCAGCCAAAAGAACTGTACAAAGCACAGAGCCCTGGTTTATGTGATACTTAACTGGTTCAGCAGGCGATCTTTGTTCTTAAACATTTCCGAGTCCCCCACTGATGTAGGGCCAGCACACACGCCATGCAATAGCAGTCGCGCCCAGCCAAGATGAGAAAAGCTCCAAGAAAAGGACCCAGTGATTTGTACCACAAAAAGATGCCAAAAGATTGAAATACTGAGCAGATATTCCACCATCGAAGCTTGTATTTCTAAGTGGGTCAATAGGTACCGATCCCAATCGGCATTTTGTGGACGTTGTGAGCCATAAAGCCAAATTGGATCTTACTTGCAAGGTTTGAAGTTTCAATAAATATGCATGCAGTTTGTCTGCCACAGCTTTTTCTACGACGTAAAAGTATTCTACAATGGAACTGTGGAATGGAAACTCGGTAGAAGTTACCTTGGTTCTGTAGTTATAGTGTGGCTTTCTTGAGTAATTGATACACTAAAGTCAGTTTAAAAGGTGCTTGGAGGTGTCCTGAGGCTAAAACAGAAAGATCTATGTAGTTAGTTATGAATGAGCATAGCATATCTGTGCATCATAGAAACAAGGAAGTGGAAATAGGGTCTGTAGGATAAATTTTCTTCTTTGATTTTGTAAGAGACTTCATGACGAGATCCCTATTGACTTATGAGATTGCAGTAATTTTGGGGCTACGTGGAAGTGACTGACATGATTCCAATAAGGATGTGGCTACCTTAAAAATAAACTAGCTTATCTCTTCAATATCGTTGAGAATGAAGCGACCGGCTAAAACATTTCAAGGTGGATTAGGTAAGGAGCTAATCAGCAAGCGACCGATGCACTTATTAATCGTAGACGGCTGAGTTGTTTGATTGTGCCTCTGGGACTCAGTAATTTTCATAAAATTGTTGAAAGTTTGATAATCTGAGTTTACAGTTTGAATTTAAAATTGTAGTTTTTGTGATTTCGCATACGTACAGAGTAGCAACAATAATTTTATTATTAATAACAATGGTTTAAAGAAAGCAATGGGAAATAGCTCTCTTCCTAGCATATTTAAGCATGCTCAAAATGATGTACGGATTGGTAAAAAAAATCAACTCATAAGAACATACAACACTCATAAGAACAAACGGTTGAATCGCAGCTCGTGAAGAGCTTATCAAGGTTAATGCATGATTACAAAGCTGCAGGTTAAGTCTCTGTATTCCTCAACAAACGAGGTATATTTACTAAAAAACATATCGTCCAATTTTACTGATAAAACATCGCTGTGAATATATTGAGACAAGTAAGCGTATGCTGCCTAAGCAGCCTAATTGCTGGAGCTGGCTGTTGAGAGCCGGAAGGAATTCGGCCAGCGACAGGGTCAAGTACGTCCCCCTCATCCTTAGGCTATGATTGGGGATGTGACGGATTGATTACAGCAAGCTAAGGAAGAGAGAAATACTATGAGAAAGCGGAGGAGCCGGGAGCGACGAAGCAGAGCAAAGTTCTAACGCTGACCCACACAGAGCCCACGACTTGGCCCCTCCATACTTAGCAGAACTGCCGTACCAGTTTCAGTTCTACGACCATTCGGTACCCATTATCGCAAATAGAGCAGTTAACAGAGCGATAAGACCAGCACGATCTTTTAATGCAGCTTGCAAGAATAACCACTTTGTGGCAACGGTACGCAGTTATCACCGGCTGTAGCCACATGGGATCATCACAAGAGAGTGTGTGATTAACTGACGCCAACTGGGAGTCAACAAGACCAGATGTTGGGTAGTTACTCCTCAGCTGTTCTCGGACGTTGAAGTCAGGAGAGGGCTCACTCTGTAGTCAGGGTTATCTCGACTTTCTCCCCAGTCCAACATCTGACGAGACCTCATCCTTTGGCGGTATTGCATCCTATGGTAGCCGTGCTGCACTGTAGACTTGCTAATGATGATAATTTTAAGCGACTTGAGCAGCAAACGGCTGAGGACACCAAAGCCAGCATCAACTGCCGGGTGAGCTGGGATGGTAAGCCGTCGATCGTTGGAGAACACGTCAGCGTACAAGCCCAGCAGATCATCAAAGCCTTATCTGCACAAGTCAAATATCCTCAACGGTAGACCTCCTGTCCCCATCTCTCTGGACTTCCGATAGGTTCAGGGACTCAGCCACCAGACATCTGGCTGATCTTCAAACGGGAGCCAGTTGCCTTCACATGCCTTGCAGAAGCAGCCGAAGATGTAACTCCTGGGCAGCCAGGCTTGGTGAACCTTGAGCTTAACCCCAGCATAGGGGACGCCATAGCTATCAAACAACTGCTCATCTGGCTGAAGGGAGCATAGACCGTAGAGCACCAGCTTGCGACCATGGCTGTGCCGCGACCAAATAAGGTCACACGAGCGATTCAATAAGCTCACCGTGCCATAGATGCCGCTTCCTACCACTTCGCTCTGGAAATCGTACACCTGGAGAGTCATTGCCTCTGATCTGCAGCGAACTTCCATAATCGCGTGGCACTTTTTCGAAACAACCAGAAGAAAGTGTAAGAGCGGCCACCTTGATCAGTCTCATATTTGATATAGCCACTTCCGCCAAAGATTCATCTCGGCCATGTCGATCAGCATTGTCTGGACCTGACTGTCATCTCTGTCCTGACCAGTGGCTGCAGTGCTGCCGCTCATCCGACTGGCTAATAGTGCCTCCACTGTGCGGTCCCGGCGATTCCTTTGCTCAGTCAACACGCAGCATGAGAGAGACCGCTGTCACTGTCTACCAAAACAATTCCTAAAGTGCTCCGCTTGGACCCGTGAGCCTCAAGCCGAAACACAAGTGCACAGACATTGTTGTGCCAGTGTGATCCAGACGACTGGAATATGACAATCACCATCTGCTTCGGAGGAGGCGCCTTCTGCTGAAGGAGTAGATGCTGCCTCCTGTGCAGCAGCTCGGTGAATCAGATGTGACGGCCTTTGAGACCGTCGTAGTAGGCCAGTCCACGGGCGAGAACGGCTCGCAGGCCAAGGTGGCCGTGAGGCAAGCCTTTGTGCACCAGTGCCTCTTTGCAACTGCACTCAAAGTGATGGTAGCCTGTCCAGCTCGCTTATTCGCACTTCAAGCGGCAGTACCGAACCACCAAGCACCGCTCGTTGCAACGGAACATAGCTGCGAGCCACACGAGGCAGCGCTGGCAGTGCCTGCTCAGACACTCCAGCTCGAGGACCAAGGCAAACAGCTGCTCGACCAGCAGCACGTCTCCCAGGTTGACCTGCTGCCTGACAACGACGTACCTCCGTAGCAGGTGCACCACTCCACGTTTAAAGATGACAATAGGGCCGGGTGATCTTGAGTCAAATTTGCAACAGCGACGGCAGGCCAGCTGAAGCAGGGACGGCATTACGATCTGTTTGGGTATTACAACGAGACTCAAACTGGCAGTTAACGATGGCTGCACCAAAAAGGCAAGGCTAAACAACACTAGATTTCAAAGTTATGACCTGGTGGAACCGAATAATAGAAATGGATGAATTAACAAAGCAAGAAGATATAGATTATATTTTTAATATAATTTGAAGTAACAAGCACGTTATAGGCATACTACATAGCAATCAGCGTCTCTAGCCAGCCTGCATCATCCCAAGCGAATTACCGACTTGGAGCCTTTTGGCACAATGTCGAACTGGGTGAATTGCATTTACCCCACAGTTTTTCTCGAAGGTCGAAGCAGGGGTCGCGACATTGCACACTAGGAAGTCGGGGCTAACTAGACCCTCTCCCTACCCCAGGATCGGACGACTGCTCATTCGTAGCTGGCAGTACATCGCACTGATAATAATTAGAATAATACCAATGCCATAATAAAGTGCCCTCCGAGAAATCAATTTCTTTTAAGGCGTTTCACGTTTTCTGCAAAGGGATGCGCGATTGAATAGTGAGTAATAGCATGCTTAATTAACAACATGAATTACACGGTTAAGGGTGATATGCACAGGGTTAGCATGCAAATGTGCATAGTGTCAGCATGCACAGTTTCAGAACGCGTTAGCACATAAAGGAAGAATCACAGGGACTCACAGAATCTGGCCTAAATAGGTGTGTTTTAAGCTCTTTTTAAATATGGTCGAGTCAGCTGATGTTCTGCCGCAAGTCAGTAGGAAGCTCCACCCTTTGGGAGCATAGATATTAAGTACATGGCCAAAACAGTATTTGAGGTTTGTATGACGTATTGTTAGACTGTTGGATTCCGATAAGAGGGTGGTACGATGCTTGGCCTGGTGGGGGAGTAGATCTGAGAGATAGGCTGGAGCCAAAGAATTAAGTGACCTAAAAGTAAGCGACAAAACCCAGAAAATGATCCCTTGCTCGACTGGTGGCCAGTGCAGGTCGGCGAGAAGTGGTGTGATGTGGCTACTGGGAAGCTTGCGACAGACAAGCCTAGCTGCCAAGTTTTGCACCAGCTGCAATCGCCTGATCGCACACGCCGTTAGGCAATTAGGCAGTGACTTGCAGAAGTCTAGACGGGACGTCACGAATAAATGGACCAACTTAGACCTGGTATCTTTATCTAAACAAGCCCAAATTTTAGGAATGTAATGTAGCTCACAGTAGGCAGATTTGACTGTGCAGCTGATTTGGTCGCTTAACGAGAGGTCTCTTTGAAACATGACACCTAGATGTTGAGCTGATTAAGCAGGATATATGCTGGCAGAGCCAATTGTGAGCGTCAGCTTTTCTTATTTCTATATCACACTGGGTATGCCCATAACTATCAAGTTAGTTTTATCATCATTTAATTTAAAAAAATTGCTGCCATTAATGTAGGATGTCATCAATACAGGCAGCAAGTGAGTTGCGAGAATTTGAGGTGCTCGAAAGCTGGGAGAAATCACGGTAAATGTAAAACTGAGTTTCATTCGCATTTAAGCTAAAGACTAGATTGTGCTGGGCAATCATATCGGCAAGAGGGAGAGTATAAACCGTTAAAACGACCAGACCTAGCACGGAGCCCTGAGGTACCCCATATTTCAGAGGTACCTCGGAAGATCTTTGTCCATTCACGTCAATACTCTGGAGTCTCCCACTAAGATAGGACTCGAACCATTGCAGAGCAGTGCCAGTGAGGCCCAGGCGAGATGAGAGGCGCTCTAGAAGAACTTTGTGATCAATATTATCGAAAGCTGCAGAAAGATCGAGCAAAACAAGCAGAGACAGTCCACCCTTGTCTGCATTCATAAGTAGGTCGTCGTTTACCATAAGCAATGCTGTCTCTGTGGAGATTAGTTCTAAAGCCAGACTGGAACTTACTAGCGAGGTTTGAAGTTTCGATATATATGAATTCAGATGGTCGGCCACGACCTGTCTCATTGTCTTCGATAGGAATGGCAGAAGGGATAATGGGCGGTAGTTGCTTAAGTTCTCTTGGTCTAGCATCGCATTCTTGAGAAGTGGCCCGACTTCAGCTTTTTTGAAAGGTGCTTTGACAGGACCTGACGGTAATGACATATTAATGACGTTAGTTTGGCATCGAAGCGACGGTAGAGGCAATTGTAGCAGTGTCGATGGTAGTAGTCACTGGTATACGATGCTGTGATGGTATACGGTGTTAGTAGTCGATGGTAGTAGCGATGATTAAAGCGATGGCAGAAGCGATGGTAGCCGGTCCTTTGCTTCTCAAGTCAGGCTGCAGTACCAAGCCGGCAAGCACCGCCCTCGGCACGGTTTCACGAGGCTGTACTTTAAGTGCATGCTCAGACAGATATGCAATGGGACCGTGGCGAACGGCTCCCCAATCAGCAAAACGTCTCCCACGCCGAGCTACTGCCAGGCAACTACTTCCCTCGTTTAACTCCACTCCAAGGGCCGACGTCATGGAGGATTTATCCAGATTCAAACCGTGGGACAACGATGGCTCGTCTGACTTGACAGTAGGAGTGGCCTTCGGTGGCCTTTGAAGCTCTGCAGAGCAGAGCAAGATGTGCCGCTCGAGACTGGAAGTTCTGAAAGCTCTGGAAGTGCTCGTCTTCTGCCTGGCTTAATCCGGCCAGCCATTGCGAGTCCTAGCTAGCTCCCAGAGCCCCGGGCAGAGTGCTAACCTCCAAGGGGGCAGGCAGCGATGCACCCTGAGCCTTTGAAGCTTTTACAGGTGTTCTGGGTCATCGGAAGTGAGCTCGGCCTCGATGTCACCCAAGCAACAGTCATACTGGCAGTGAAGGTTCTGCCGAGCGGTTAGGGTAACTCAGAGCGGAGGAGCCGTCGCTGTCATTTCTGCCTTCCGGCCCGTAAATGCAGCGACAGGTCATCTGGGAGACTGTAGTATATACTTTCGTAGTGGTTTTTAGTTCCTTGCTGTACTTTCCGACTTTATAAAGCTCGTCGCCTCTATCGCGAAGCTCTACTACGTTGGTTGCATCAGCCGTTGGTGGCAAGATGGGTGCCGGTACGGCACTATTCAGTACCGGGCGAAATACATCCAAGAGTAGCACGAACGACACTATTTCCCACTGGCTGATCGTCTGGCTGAAAGGTTCGTTGAAGGCATCGAGGCCTTCGGACACTTCCATTACGTTGCTCACCTGCTCCTTTAAACAGTAATGCATGGTACAGCTACTTCGCATCTTTTCACAATAATAGGTTATACTCCTAGCTATCAGAATGAAGACCACTGAAAATCAGGACGAAAGGTAGCATGAAAATTAGAACGGAAAGTAGAGCGATGTCTGTACTCGCTAGAAGTCACGAGGTCTTCCAGTGTACTGTTCGCATCCGGGTTGGCAGTCGTCCAAGACGGAGTTTTTCAATTTTCACAGGAATAGTTATGCTAAAAGTGTAGTCAAAATATCTTAATATCGATATAGTTTTAATTCGTCATGAAGTATGAAAAGGTCCGAGCTGGTTTCGTCCATTGGTTAAGGTACTCACCCCGGCCAAGGTGTGGCTGTAATCGCTGGCTCAAGCCTCGAGGCATATGTGAAGCGCCCGAATGCAGATTAGGTTCTCGTGGAACGCGATACAAATTATTTACGCACACACACACACACACACACACACACACACGCACACACCCGCACACACACACACACACACCCACACACACACACACACACACACACACACACACACACACACACACACACACACACACACACACACACACACACACACACACACACACACACACATATATGTATGTATGTATGTATATATATATATATATATATATATATATATATATATATATATATATATGTGTGTGTATATATATATATATATATATATATATATATATGCATATACATCTGTTCGAGTTAATTACATATGCTGGAAAGGAAACACGGCAATATGTCAGGGACACTGCCACTATGTCAACACGCGTTAAGCATGCTCAACTGAAGAGCTGCATAGATCAATTGAATTTTTTTGGTGAACTTGAGAGATTCTGTCATTGTCTTCAGCTGCCTTGGTCAGTAGACAGCAGCTTTCTAGCTTGTAATTGTGGTTTTTTCATTTTTAGTGGCGTGTGTGAAGCTCACGAGGCACACAAATATAGTTATATAACCGTCGTTGAACGTTTGAACAGCAGCAGTTTCGATTGCAATTATCGTTATTTTTCTTTTTTCCTGGAGATTTATGAAACGAATGCTTCTACAGACTCTACCGTGCAACCTCTGTCACATGCATTATAATTAATGATACAGCTACCGTTTAATGGGAATGCATTTTCTAAAATTGAAAAATTATAAAACGGACTTACTTATTATTAGTAAGGAAAAGTAAGTCAGGAATTTAATAACCCAACGCTTATAATCTGTTCTGCCAGTATATCTGCTGCTGACTGTAAGTTCTTTGAAATTTAATTACTTTTCCGGACACAACTTTCCTGAGCATTCCTTGATTTTGCCAAGTAATCAACAGTAAAACAATAATAGAAATAATACGTTACAATGTATTTGATAAAAATTTATCAGACACCTCGGTGTCCTTCTAGGCCAGTCGTTCTCAACATTTCTAATGAACCAACCCTGTAGTACAGTTTCTTAGGATGTAGCGACCCCCAACCTAAAAATCACCGTGAGTGAAATGTGGAAAGGCGTGTTTGCCTATCCGTTTAGCGTCCCATATGAGAGAGTCGTTCGACTACCAAGGGTGTAGATACCCACAGCGTAAGAACCATTCGGCTAGGCACTTTTCATTTGCTGCAAAGGACGCACGATCGAATGGTTAGTACAGTTGGCTCGCAGGGTTGGTTAGTGACGGCATGTAGAGTGGCAGCACGCATAAGCACTTAAAGGTCTGATCACAGGGTCCACAAATGCTGGCATTCATAGATGCGGTTCCAATTTCTTTTTAAATTGGGTAAAGTCAGGATATTTCGTGAAACATATCGGGAGAGAGTTCTAAGCTTGGAAGCGTCCGAAAAAAAAAGTGCGGTCTCCAAGCGATTGCAGATTTATAGGAAATTTTGGTAATAGGTGAAATTTAGAAAATCAACAGTGGTTTACACCTTTACCTTTAGTGCGAGCAGATAGGTGAAAGGTAGGCTGGAGCCAAAGTATGAAGGGACCTAAAAGTGAATTAGGAAACCTTGAAGTCGTTGCATAGCTTGCCTGAAAGCTAGTACAGGTCGGTGAGAAGTGCTATGATGTGACCACTGCGAGGCTCACGACTGACGAGCCTAGCAGTAGAGGTTTGAACCAGCTGTAATTTTCATAGTGAAAATTTCACATTCGATAACGCACCCTCGCAGAATTTATTATCTTTCCAGGTTTTTTATTTGCTGCAAAGGAAACAAAATCGGTGCGTGAGTGGCAACACGGTCAATCAACCACTAGAACAACTGTCGACATGCATACTCTCAGCATGCAAGTATGATTAGTGGTGCATCCAGTGTCTAAGAACATAAGGGAAGAATCGTGCTGACCCACTAAATGGTGTGACAGATAGGCACGTTTCGTGTTTCTTTTAAAGGTTGACAAGACTGGAGATATCATGAAGTGAGTCGGTAAAGGTTCGACCCTTTGAGAGCATACGAGATAAAGGTCTGGTCTACAAAGGATTTGAGATTTGTATACGGTACGGGTAAACAGTTAGATTCCGAAATTGGTTGGTGCGATGATTGGAATGGTGGCGGAGTGGATCTGCTAGGTACCCCTGAACCAAAGAATGAAAGGATCTACAAGTGAGTGAATAAACCTGAAAGTAGAAGCATTGCTTGACTAGGAGCCAGTGCCGGTCGGTATGAAACGATGGTATCCGATCCCTGTACAGCTGGAGAAAAGCCAAAAAAGCTGCAAATTGTTTTACCAGGTAAAAACGCCTAATCACACAGTCCCGTGGACCAGCAAGCAGTGAGTTAAAGTAGCCGAGACGGGATGTAGAAAATGCCCGGGCCGATTTGGAGGCAGTATCCTTGTCTAAACAAGCTCGATTTTTAGCAAGGCCGTTGTGGTGAAAGCAGGCAGACTGTGGAGCTGACGTGCTAGTCTAATGAAAGGTGACTTAGGAATATGAGTCCTAGATTTCGTATTTCGATTCAGGAGGATATATACTCTCAGAGTAGAGTGGGGGCGTCACTTTTTCAATTTACGAATCACAATTGATTTGCCTATACCTAGCAACTTGATTTCATCCTAATGTACCCAAGGAAAGTTATCTTCCATACACGTACTGATGTCAGTAGTACACGCAAATAGTGAATTAAGAGGATTTGACTGGCGGGTGGCATGGGGGAATTAAAGCAAAGGTAAAACTTGGTGCCGTATGCCCGGAGGTAAAAGCTCAGACTGTGCTTGCATTCACAGCGGCAAAAGTCCGGGTATAGACACCGAAAACAACACGACCCAACATAAATACTGACGCATCAAGTGTTTCAAATGTTCTGCAGATGATCAGTTTCCATTCACGTCACTACTCTGGAGCGTCCAACTGAGATAGTACCTGAAAATTTCAGCACCGTACCAGTGGTGTCCGGGCTAGGTGAAAGACTCCCAAGAAGGACTTGTTGGTAGGTGGTATAATAGGCTGCCGGGAAACTCTACTTAAATCCGTTTTCTATAAAACCTATTTATGCATCCAAAGCAATGCTGCCTCTGTGGATTGATTAGCTCTACAGCCGGACTGGAATTTAATTGCGAGTTTTGAAGTTTCAACGTATGAATACAGCTCGTTTGCCATGACTCGTTACAACGCTTTTGATAGGAAGAGTTAAAAAGTGAATGGGCGGAAGTTGCTCCCCTTCTCTTCGTCTAGCTCAGAAGTCTTACGTAGTGGCCCAACAAAAGTCTTTAAGACAGATGCTAGGACATAAACCAAAGCTAATCACACATTTATGATGTTAGTTATGCTCGACGGAAGAAGATGTATGCTGGGTAGAAGCAGGAACGTGAGAACAGGGACTAAAGGACGAGTTGCCTTTATTGATCTTAATATCGAAGCTTCAGAACGAGGTTATTAGTGGCGTCTGTGCATGTAGATACTAAGGTGCTGTGAGAAATTGTAATAAATGTTTCTAGGAGGCTGTCACGCGAAGGACGGGCTACGTAGTCTTGTCTATCTTGTTGTCAAAGAAGCTAGAGAAGCGATCAGCTACATCATCTCAAGGGTCTAGAGGTAAGGTGCTAACCGCGGAGATATCAAGGAGACGGTTACTGGTCTTCATCAGGACCTTATTACTGTGCATGTGTGATTAAGAATCTTTTTTTATATAAGCTAGACTTGGCATTTGCTACAAACTATTGGCCTGATCTGCAGTAGTCCGCAAATTACTATCGATGGCCGGTCCATCCTGATCGTTGACATGCTTTTGTAAGCTCGTCCTTAGTAGACCCCTACTAGTTTAATATCTCTGGTAAACCATAGGCCGTTGGGGTGAGGGTTCACTGTGCCTTTACCACGGACGCAAACTTATCGGTTGTGTCAGCTAGTGTCTTGTTTTTGCAATCTGCCAGTAACGACAGGTCGGAAGGAGGAGTGAGCAGTAGAAGCAAAACCAATATTCTAGCACGCACAGCATCCATGTCAAGGGTCTTGAGGTTTCACGATTCATATATGGTTTGAGATGAGGATGAGGAGTGTATGCATTGTTTACTGAGTTAAATCTGAATGTGATCAATTAAGCAAATTTGGTAATGTTTTGTTATAATATGGTGCTGTCTTACGAGACGATTTGGTCGCCGTGTGACCTTTGATTTGAGTAGTTCCGTGAACAAGAGCCACGAGAGGCAACGAGTCACTGCACAAAATCCAGTGCTGAATGCGTTAAGTTAGTTAGCAAAATGAGCGTCGACTAACATAATGAGAAAAAATTAACCTATTGCACACAGAATGGAAATGTGATCACGGAAGTATCTGGTAAAGGAGAACGTGGTACATGGTGGGTGATAAACTGCTGACACCGTCGGTAGCTCTTCGACGGATGACATCAAGACAACAGATTAAAAATCTGCTTGCAGTGTACTGAATATGACTTGAGGTCAAGATTCAAGCACTTTACCATAGCACTTAGGCATTTAGCTTTGTTTGATATGAGCACTTGAAAGAATGAATAAAACAGCTATGGTAGCATTCTTTAGTGTCTCGCCCTTTGGTTTTCAAATCGTTAACCTACTAGAAGCGACGCATGGCACCTGGTTAGTTGCAAATTAACAATTTCAACATACATAAGCAGGAACAGAGTACAAACACCTCGTTAAGAGCTTAACAAGGTTAAAGCATCAACTCAAAAGAGCTGGTAAAATCTCTATATACCTCAACAAATGTGCTGTTTAAATAAAAACGAGTGGTGATTCTGAAATGCATCGCATAACTTTTACCACTGAAACTTCAGTTTAAAAAATGTGAACAAAATATGCGTTTGCTAGTTCAACAGCTATAGTAATCAGAGAAGAGCTGGCGACAGATAGGGTGAAGTATTTCCGCCTTGCCCGTAGGCTAAAACCAAAGACGCAGCAGATGAGATAAGTGAGTCGAGGAGGAGATACGTAATCGGATAAAGATGAGTGAATAATTAGGAAAGTGGATTCGTAAAAAAAAATGCAACACTAGCTGATTGAACAGCACTTTTCGCATTGCGACCGATAAGCCTAAAGGAAAGTTAAGGATCTCCCACCGCAGAATTGGAACCCACGACCTCAGTTTGAACAACAAATCACCATATACCTAGTGTAGTTTCAAGGATTTAGCTCTAAATAGAAGTAGAAGACGAATTGTGCGCATTTTCTACGACTACAAAACAAATTACCACAAAAATGACCACCAACAACTTTCCAATCACGTGGAATGGCTTCAAGATCATAGAATGCGTTGGCACTACATGAGGTTTTACTTAGTGGAGGGGGTAATGTAGGATGCAACTGTTCTAGAAGACAAAAAACGTCTCGGCGAGAACTTTGTGATCAGTTTCGGCGTTGCTACGAGAATGAGACTGGTAGTAAGTGCTGTCTGCACTATCAAGGCAAAGCTAAACGACATAAATTCCAAAACGTATGAGCTCGCAGAACCCATTATCGAAAACGGAGGAGTTAGCAAAGCAAGAAGATATAGATTATATTTTAAATACATTTTACAGTGAGCAGCACAATATAGGCACGCTACAGAGCAACCAGTTTCTCTAGCAGTCGTGGATTATCACAAGGGAATTACCGGTTCCATGGAGGCTATTGGCACTGTACGGAACAATGGGGTGTGTAGTTATCCCACAGATTTTCTAGAACGTCAAAGCAGGGGTAGGGTGTTGGCACGCTGTGAAGTCGGGGCTAAGTAGACCCTCTTCCTAGCCCAGCATCTGACGAACACTCATGCGTGGGCGGCAGTAGGTAACAATTAGCCATCCTGTAATAGCAATGCAGCAATGCAAGTTTGCATTCGACGAGAGCCCTTTGGGGATTGACCAGCAGGTCGCTCAGCACGCCAACGCTAGCCTCCACTGCCGAGCAAGCTAAGATTACCCGTCGTCGATCAACAGAGTACACATCAGCGAGTAGGCCCTTCAGATCTGTATAGGCTTTTTTAGCACAAGTTAAGCACGCTTCACATTGGACCTCCTCTTTGTAATTCAAGTGGCGGCAGGGACGGACCTGCCAGTCATTTCGAAGGTCATTTAACTTGGGCCAGTTGAATTTACAGGCCTCACACTTACAGCGAAAAAGGTATTTCTCCCAAAGCCAGGCTCGGCGCTTCACCAGCTCGACGTTGACATACGAGACTCCGTAGGTGTCGAACAGCTGCTCGCCTGGCTGAAGAGACCGCATGCAGCGGATCACCATCTTTCGACCATAGCTGTGCCTCAACACGTTCGGGTCACACGAATGATTCAGGATGCACGCTGTGCCGTACATGGCGGTTCCTGTTACCACAGCATGGAGGTTCTTCATCTTGTGTACTATGACATTGGGTGTGCACCGGAATTCGTAAATCGCATGACAGTTGTTTGAAATAACGAGAATATAGTGAAGGGTGAGTGCGGCCACTTCGATTAGTCTCGACTTAATGGCACCATCGCCGACAAGGGTCAGTTCGGCCCTGTCAATAAGCATCCTCTCGACGACGTCACCGTCTCTGCTGTCCTCACAGGCGGCAGCTGCACCTGCACGATCGGACCTGTCGTTGTTGCCTCCACTGTGTTTTTCTAACGACTCCCTTGCAACATCGGCACACAGTGCCAGATAGACCGAGTTCACGGCATGTCGGAGCATTACAGACTTGTCGTATTTGGACTCGTGTGTCTCTAGCCGGAAGACGACGGCACAGACGTCCTCATTACCGGAACGGCTGGCGACTAGTGCCCGGCCATCTCCAGTCGCTTCGGCAGAGGCAGCTGGTGCAGTGGCAGCGGCTTCCTCTGCGGCAGCTCGGTGAATCGGGAGTGACGGCCTTTCGCGAGCTTCGTAGTGGGCCAGTCCGCCAGCGAGTACGGCTCGAAGAGCTAGGTGTGCCTGCTGCAGGCCGAAGTCCACTAGTGCTTCCATACGTCGGCACTCGAAGCGATGGTAGCTTGACCAGCTTGCTGCTTCGCATGTCAGGCTGCAGTAGCGAGCCACCGAGCACCGTCCCCGGCACGGATACACTGCGACGAGCCGCATGAGGCAGTGCTGGCAGTGAGTGCTCAGACAGTGCGGCTCCAGGACCGAGGCGAGCGGCTCTTCAACCAGCAGCACGTCTCCCACGCCGAGCTTCTGCTTGGCGACGACATGTCTTCCGTAGGTGGTGTTCCTCTCCACCGCAACAGCTGTCGACAGGGCTGGATAACTCAGATTTCTACCGTGCGACAGCTCGGGCAGGTCAGCCGTGACTGCAGCTTCCTTCGGTGGCAATTCAGGCTTGGCAGCACAGGCCAAGCGGTGCCGTTCGAGCTTGCCCCGCCATTCCTTTTCATCTTTCTGGCCGAGCCCGGCAAGCCGTAGCGACTCCTCGCTAGCTCGCAGCGCCTTCTCGGCAGAGCTGTACTCACCGAGGGCGACCAGGCAGCCCGTCCGGCGCTCGTGCAGCTCGTAGTGACGGCGCTCCGGGTAACCGGAAGCAAGCGCAGCCTCGATGTCGCGTAAGCAGCAGCCGTACTGGCCGAGTTTTAACCACACCAACGAGCGTTCAGCGTAGCTAACAGCCAAGCGGAAGTTACTGACGCCTCCGCTGTCGGCAAGCAAATGCAGCGACTGCTCACGCGAGCGACTGCAAAATATACTTTCGTTGTATATTTTGAGTGCTTCGTCATACTTAGCTTGACGATAAAGCTCCCTGCCTTTTTGCCAAAGAGCTTCCGGCTCGCCGGCCGGCGCTGGCAAGCACGGTGGTGGTACCGCACTCTGCAGCACCTTGCGAAGTATATCTGAGTCCAGCAAATATGACACTCTTTCTTCGTGGCTGGTCGCCTTGCTGAAACCTTCTTTGAACGACTGGATGAGTCCGGCAGCTTCCAATGCGTCGCTCAAGTGCTGATTTAGACTGCCATGCGTTGCGCCACTTCTTTGCGTCATTTTGCATAAATTGGTTTCAGTCTTGCTATGAATAAAGACCGCTAAAGAGCCGCATGACCAATAGCACGGAAGTGAGTCTAACTGGTTGAACGTTGCCTTCCCTCACTGGAGGAAATGGCGAGGTCCTCTAGCTCACATCCGGGTCAGTAGTCGGCTAAGGAGGATTTTTTGCAATTTTTATGTCAAGTATATATACCAAGTGGCAGTTAATTATATTCGAATAACTATATGGTTTCAATGCGATACTTGGTTTAAGAAAATGTTCCGGGCAAGTTAGATACGCTGGAAATAAATTATGGCGATTTGCAAGGGCCGCGATGCACTATGTCAACTCACTAAGTGTACACGAGATCACGCAAACACACGGACGAAGCAAACGATGTGAAGACTAGACATTTTGGCAAACTTCAAAGTGGCCAAAGCCCCTCGTAACGTTAACGTTAACGCTAACGCACTACCAAGCTAAACATCTGATGGAAATCAAGTAGCTTTTCCCGGTGAACATTGGAGAATCTGTTATTGCCTTCACCTGCCTCAGCCTAACGGGAGCTCACCTTTCCTTATTGTTTTTATTTTGATTTCCGCCTTTTTACTTGCATTCCTGAAGCTCACGACACGAAGATAGTGACGCGACCAGTCTTCCAACGTCACAACGGTAGCAGTTTCATTCAAAAAAGATTTCAATTTTGCTTACCATTATTGTCGCTTTCTAGTTGGTTATGATGCGAACGTTTCCGCGGGCACCAGCACGCAAACGATGTTACCTCTATCGTTTTAAGTATCACATCTACTCTAAGTACGCATGAACGCTCTGTAAAATTAAACAACCGTAAAACGGCCCTAGTCATGACGGGAGACGAAGAGTGAGTCAGACATCTGAAAACCCGATGCTTATAACGCGCTACTCAGGCGCACCTCATGATGACTGTAAAGACGCATCAAATTCGTTTACTCTCAAGAAATATTTTTTTCAGAGCCTTTGTTAATTTCTCTTGGTAATCTGCCGCAGGCTTAATATAACAGTAATAATAAATATTCCTGCATTTCATATATTACGCTCAACGAACTCAATCTCTTAACATGCATTTTCATTTGCTGCAAAGGAAGTACAATCTAATGGTAAGTGGTAGTACGCTCGCTCCAAAATAAAACTAAGATGTTTAGGGGGGGCTTTTGCATGGTCGGCATGCGATTTTTGTTAGTAGCTGTATGAAAAGTGTCAGCCTGCTTAAGTACTTCAAGGACGAATGACTACGAAAATTTACTGTTGAACTAAATATGTGCATTTTTATTTTCTAATTAAATGTTTTAGAGCCGTAGTTCGCTTACCCGCGAAGCCTGAAGCGCACTTTATAATAACAATAATAAAAATAATGCACTTGATAAATTGCCATCGGAGAACTACTTTCTAGGCGCTTTACATTTGCCGCAAACGGAAATGAATTAAATGGTAAGTAAAACCATGCTTGAATAACAAACAAAATGAACAATATGGTTAGGGGTGACATGCACAGGGTCAAAATGCAAATGTGGTTAGTGGCGGCATGCACAGTGTCACCACGCATAAGCACATGAAGGACGAATCACAGGGACCCCCTAAATTCGGTCCTAAATAGGTGTGTTTTTAAGTTTCTTTTAAATGTGAGTAGGTCAGGGATGTTTTGACGCAGGTCGGGGGGGGGTGGAGGAGGAGTTCCAGGCTTTGGGAGCATTCGAACTAAATGCACGGTCTCCAAAGAACTCAAGGTTTGAACGAGGTATTTGTAGACTGCTATATTCCGAAAAGCAGGTGGTACAATGCTTGGCCTGGTGGGGGAGTAGATCTGAGAGATAGGCTGGAGCCATAGAATGAAGGGACCTAAAAGTGAGCGACAGAACCTTGAAGTCGATCCGTTGCTTGACTGGTAGCCAGTGCAGGTCGGCGAAAAGTGAAGTAATGTGGCAACTGTGACGCTCACGACAGACAAGCCTAGCTGCAGTGTTTTGCACCAGCTGCAATCGCCTGATCGCACATGCTGGTAGGCCAGTAAGCATTGAGTTGCAGAAGTCAAGACGGGATGTCACGAATGCATGGACCAACTTGGACGTGGAATCCTTATCTAAACAAGCCCGAATTTTAGCAATGTTATGAAGCTGAAAATAGGCATATTTGACTGTGGAGCTGGTATGGGTGTCTAACGAGAGGTCGCTTTGGAATATGACACCTTGATTTCGAGTTGATTCAAGTGGAGATATGCTTGCAGAGCCAATTTTGAGAGTCAGCCTTTCCAATCTCTGAATCGCACTGGCTTTGCTCATAACTAGTAAGTTAGTTTAATCATCGTTTGGTTTTAGAAAATGTGCCTCCATTCATGTGTGGATGCCATCAATGCACGCTGCGAGTGAGATGAGAGAATTTGAGGAGCTCGAAGGCTGGGAGGGATCAAAGCAAAGGTACAACTGATTGTCATCCGCATAGAAGTGAAAGCCTAGATTGTGCTTGGCAATGACATCAGGAAGAGGGATAGTATAAACCGTGAAAAGAACGGGACCTAGCACTGAGCCCCGAGGTACGCCATATTTCAGAGGTATTCAAATGATATGTGTCCATTCACGTCAATACTCTGGATTCTCCCACTGAGATAGGACCTGAACCACTGCAGAGCAGTGCCAGTGATGCCCAGGCGAGATGAGAGGCGCTCTAGAAGAACTTTGTGATCGATGGTTTTAAAAGCTGTCGAAAGATCAAGCAGAGACACTACCCGTGTCTGCGTTCCTAAGTAGGTCGTTGTATACCCTAAGCAATGGTGACTCTGTGGAAGGATTAGCTCTAAAGCCAGACTTGAACTTACAAGCAAATTTTCAAGTTTTGATATATGATTTCAGCTGGTCTGCCACGACCCGTTGCAGTTTCTTTGATATGAATGGTAGAAGGGAGACTAGGCGGTTGTTGCTTAAGTTTGCTTGGTCTGGTGTCGCTTTCTTGAGAAGTGGCCTGTTTACAGCTGTTTTAAAAGGTGCTGGGACATGACTAGAGGCTAATGACATAATTATGATCTTAGTCATGCATGGCAGCAGCAGATCAATGCAATGTAGGAGCAGGATAGTGATGATAGGGTCCACAGGACTTGTTGTCTTCTCTGATTGAGATACAACCTTTAGGACTAGATCAATAGTGACCGGCTTAAATGTAGACATTGAGGTGCAGCCACGAACCGAGGAACAGCTATCTAGTGGGGTGGTTGTCATCGCAGAGATGGATTCCCTGATCTTGCCTATCTTCTGCACAAAGAATCAAGAGAAGCGATCGGCTAGATCATCACAAGGATCATCAGGTAAGGAGCAATTCTGGGAACGTTTGAGGAGACGGTGTATTGTCGAAATCAGCATTTTTCGATTGTGTACCTGTGATTCAACAATATTTCTATAGAAGCTCGACTTGGCCTTTGCCAGGATCGATTGGTACGACCAACTGTAGTCTTCATATGCATGTCGATGGACTGTTAGTCCGGATCTTTTGTATGCTTTTTCAAGCTTTCTTTTAATAGACCTGGCTAGTTTAATGTGTGTGGTAAACCATAGGCCGTCGGCACTGTCAACTTACATTACAAGTTTCCCTGACTTGATGAAAGTTAGAAAGAACATAAACGTTGTGTTTATCAGACACACACGTAAGACGTTTAGTGTAAGTGGTACTCATTGTGTTCTTATGGGTTTTGAGTGCTAACATTGCACACTGCTAGTTACCATATCTCCATTCTCAAGCTGTGCATGCTACCTCTAATTATTCTATGCTTGTTAAAAAAAAACTCGCTGCAATTTCAACATTATTGCATGGCGACAAAAGCTCGTTTTAGGCTAAATACACTTCATGCAGCTGCAATAAAGAATTGCTAACCACAGGATTTGAACCTAGAACCTCGATGCTGTGGTCTTGAAAAGAAACTGCCGTACTTAGTAGGCAACCACGGCTCAATAGTTTTTGTAAACATTGAGCGGGCTAGATCTAACTGTTCGCTCGTCTTACGTTTGCAAACGGTTCTTTTGTCGTGCAGTGCCTGAAAAGACGTTAGGCTTTTCGATGGCCCTATGCAAACGTAATAGTTTTTAATATTAAATTTGCTGGGTTTAGATCATTTTTTAATCTAATTATTTAGCGAACAGCGATTGATTGAATGATTTCAGAAACCACGTTTTTGACCTGGGCTTTTTATGTAATATAAGAAGGGCTGACGTTTGCCGATTATATATGTGCGAATGTAGGTTTTCTGTGATTGCGAATTTTAATTCTTCTGCGTGAGAAAATTCCCGAGTATATTCAATAATTACTTAATAACACCTCACTGATTAAGAGGTCGCTATGGACAATTGTTTTAGCTAGCCCTATATAAAGCCTTAACTGGTTCCGTATGCATGCCATAGCCAACTGATTTCCTCTCATATATTAACAGAGTATCAGAAACCATTGCAAAATCAGGAGGGAAGTATGATATTAATAACAATAAAAACAATGCACTTGATAAAGCACCCTCTGAGAACTCAATCGCTTTCTAGGCGATTCACATTGGCTGCAAAGGGATACCTTTGCTGCATAAGCACATGAAGGAAGAATCACAGGGACCCACTAAAAGCTGTCATAAATAGGTGTGTTTTAAAGTTCTTTTTAAATGTGGTCAAGTCAGGGGATGTTCTGGGCATAAGTCTGGAGAGAGTGCCAGGCTTTGGGAGCATACGAACCAAATGCACGGTCCCCAAAGGATTTGAGAGTACGAGGTATCGGTAAACTGTTAGATTCCGAAAAGCGGGTGGTATGATGCTTGGCCTGGGGGAAGAGTTTTTTGAGAGATAGGCTGGAGCAAAAGAATAAAGTGACCTAAAAGTGAGCGACAAAACCTGGAAATCGATCCGTTGCTTTACTGGTAGCCTGCTCAGGTTGGCTAGAAGTGGTGTGATGTGGTAACTGCGATTCTCACGACAGACAATATAATGAATTGTGAGGTAGAAGCATCTCAGGACTGCTGAGAATAATGTTTCTGAGTTAGAACATCATAAGATATGATAGCTTAAGGATTGTGGAAGCTATTTCTAAAGTCAAGGAATCACTGTGCAAAACGTAGGTGTGGCCAAGGTTTCTGAGCGATATAACGGAACAGCTGGAGAGTTTTCAAAAGAGAACCTAGTAATACGAGGGGGCCAAATATGGCTTGGCTTTCCAGGATGGCAAGAACGAGGCAAATCAATGAAAATCGCTTGAAAATAAGCGATAACTTGCAATGAGGGGGATTCAAGCTGGAGAGAGGGGCAAGTGAAGTCGTGCTCCCTCTGCTCTGTAGTAGGATAAACCTTTGGTTTCAGTTCAGTGCGGACGTTCTTCGCGCAAGGCGCATCGGAGAGCAGTACGCGGAGAGACGAGCCGCAGCAGGCAGTGCCGGCAGTCAGACAGTTCGGCTCCAGGACCGACGCAGCTCCTCCACCTGCAGCACGTCCCCCGCGCCGACCTTCTGCCTGGCTACGACGTGCCTCCTGCTAGCAGAGCTGCTCTCCACCACAAGAGCCGAATACAGGGAAGGATATTTCAGATTCAAATCGTGCGACAGCGCAGGCAGGTCAACCGAGACCCCAGCTGCTTCCGGTGGCAATGGAAGAGTGGCAGAGTAACCACTCACCTGGCCGGAGGGAGCACATACCGTGGAGCTCCATCTTGCGACCGTGGCTGTGCCGCGACACGTTAGTGTCGCACGAGTGATTCAATAAGCTCACCTTGCCATAGATGCCGCTTCCTACCACGGCGCTCTGGATATCTTCCACCTGGTTAGCCATTGCCTCTGTTCTGCATCGAAATTCGTAAATCGCGTGGCACGTTTTAGAACCAACTGGAATATAGCGAAGGATAAGAGCGGCCACGTTGATCAGTCTCGGATTGATATAGAGATTTTCGCCAAGATTCATCTCGGCCATGTCTATCAGCATCGTCTAGACTTCGCTGCCATCTCTGTCCTGACCAGTGGCTGCTGTGCTGCCACACATCCGACTGGCCAATGGTGCCTCCACTGGGCTTTCCCAAAGTTTTTTTTGCTCCAACAGCACACAGCACGACATATACGGCTGACAGTCTCAACTAAAACAATTTCAAAGTGCTGTGCGTGGACCCGTGAGGTTCGAGCCGAAACACAAGTGCACAGACATCGTCGTGTCAGCGTCTGACGACTGGAATACGACAACCATCACCTGTTTCGGGGAAGGCGCCTTCCGCTGAATGATTAGATGCTGCCCCCTGTGCAGCAGCTCGGTGAATCGGATGTGGCGGCTTTTTGAGACCTTTATAGTAGGCCAGTCCGCCGGTGAGAACGGCTCCAAGGGCAATGCGGCCGTGAGGCAAGTCGTAGTGCACCAGTGCCTCTATTCATCTGCACTCGAAGCGATGGTAGCCGGTATTGCTGGCTGACTCGCACTTCAAGGTGCAGCTGCCAACCACTGAGCACTGTGTGTGGCATGAGTAGATAGCTACGAGCCGCACGAGGCAGTTCTGGCACTGAGTGCTCAGACAGGTTCAAGGAGCTAGGCATTCGGCTCCTCCCCAGTAGTTCGTCTCCCACGTTGACCTGCTGCCTGGCAACGACGTGCCTTCCGTAGCCAGCTAACTGTTCGGCGTTTAGAGCCGACAAAATGTAATGTAATGTAAAGTGGCCGTATATTCTGAATCGAAACGTTGCAACCGCAGCGACAAGGTCAACCGATGCAGGGTTGGCTTCCTGAGGTATTTGAAACTCAGCTGAACAGGCCATGCCGTGCCATTTGAGATGCCTCACACGGACACGCTCTTCGTCTTTTTCGCTTAGCTTCCGGCCGTCCGCAGCGAGTCCTCGCTAGCTCGCAAAGCCTCCTCGGCAGAGTTTCACTCGCCGATGGCGAGCAGGCAACGCGTCCTTCGCTCTTGCAGGTTGAAGCGATGCCGCTCTGGGTAGCCGGAAGTGCACCGGCTTCGATATCGCCCAAGCAGCAACCTCACTCGCCGAGCTGGTACCTCACCGACGAGTGGTTAGCTTAAATCAGAGCCAAGCAGTCGTCGCGGGCTTCTTTGCCGTCGGCGGTTGAATGCAGCGACAGCTCGCGTGGGCACCTGTACTTGGTGCTTTCGTAATACTGTTCGAACGCCTCGCTGTACTTACCGGTTTTACGAAGCTCGTTGACCGTTTTACGTAGAGGCAGCTCGTTCCTTTAGCAGCGCCGGGCGCATAAAGTGTCAGCATAGCAAGAAGGGCACTCTTTTCTAATTGCTGGTCGCCTTGCTGAAAGCTTCGTATAAGGACTCGAGTCCTCCGGACGCTTCAATTGCTTGGCTTAGCTGCTCATAAAGACTTTCATGCGCAGTTTAGCTTCTTCGCATCTGTTTGCGTCCTTTGGTTTCGCTTCTCGTCCTCGGGATAAGGCAACTATGAAGCAGAGCAATCGACAGAAGGTAAATGAGGATATTTAATAATAATAATAATAACGCACTTGATAAAGTGCCCTCAGATAACTCAATCTCTTTCTAGGCACTTTGCATTTGCTGCAATAGAAACGTGATTGAATCGTTAGTAAAGCATGCTTGATAAACAACATGCATAACATGGTTAGGGGTGACATCACAGGGTCAGCATGCAAATGTGCTTAGTGGCAGCATGCAGTGTCAGCACGCATTAACACATGAAAGAAAAATCATAGGGACCCACTTAATGCTGTCCTAAATAGGTGTGTTTTTAAGTTCTTAATTATGGTCAAGTCGATAGATTGTCGAGCGATGTCAGCCCTTGCTTCAAGTCACGAGGTCTTCAATCGGGAACCTTTCATCCGGGTATGCAGTCGGCCAAGTCGTTTTATCCGTTACTTTGAAATTAATAGAAATGAATAACATATACTCAAAATGTATTAGTAACTATACTGTTTTAATGCGTCATCAAGTATACAGAGGTCTTTCTGGGCGAGTTCCATCAGCTAGAAAGGATGACCGTCAACGTGCCATCGACACTTTGCAATATGTCTACTGGCATAAAGCATGCAGAGAATCATCCATTACCACGTACGATGCAAACGCTACATGGAACGGGCGTTTAGGTTATATAGCTTAAAAACGATTAAAACTCCGACCAGCATAAGGTCACTTCCGTACAGCAAGACGAAGCAAAAGGGTTCGCAGCAATCGAGACCCCTTTCTCAGTGAACTTTAGAGAATTTGAATTGTGAAAATTGTGTTAATGTCTTCACCTGTCAAAGGCAAGCAGCTACATTATTATATTTCTTTTTCACATTTTCTGTTTGCTCACCAAAATCACACGACGCAACGATACCTACAAGACATATTTGGCAACGTTTCAACAACAGCAGCATCGAGTTTCTTTACCACTGTTTATATATAATTCATTTATATAGCGCCCCAAGAGAACTTAATCACTATTCAGCCGCTGTAAATATGCCTCGGGGCTCGAGCCCACGACCTCAGTCAGACCTTTGTCGTGGCCAGCACCTTAACCGCTAGACCTAACCAGCTCGTCGTTTGTTTACACATGTTACATTATTCTCGCCTTCCGACGCAAGGCACTACCAGCTTCTGTTGTCCGCTTTATAACGTTCTTCCAAAATTTCGAAGTTCTTGCTTGATTTAAATGTGAACAGCACACGGGCAGCGGCTCACGGGCGCTCTGGCGGGCTTTAACGTAACGTTTGTTTTCATGGACACAAACGCCCAACCGCTCTCCTGAGCTTCATCATTGCAAATCTCCTGCGCCTCTGCCGTGACTCGCAGCTCATTAAAAACCATTCTGCAACTCCATTAACTGTGTGTTGGGCTGTACAATGTACCCAGTAAAAATAAGAAAAGCCGAACGCACAAACTTCCCCTTAACTAGGAAAATCATAAGTCCGCCACAATCAGTCAGCCACCTTACATAGTATTCCTAACGGGTTTTGATTAGGGGTGGGGTACGGCGAAAGCCCCGACCAAGATCATGCAGAAGTCTCGGGCTGGCCACTAGGCGTATGTGAAGCACCTGAATTGAGATTAAGTTGTCTCAGGGGCTATACGAGTGAATTTAATTTCTATCAATTTTTATTCCAAAACCGATACACCAAAGTCCAGCCTAATGATTTCACTTTTTTTGTTTGATGCCAATGCCTAATAAAGTAGTGCACACTTTTGGGTACACGTTTACTGACTGTTTTCAGTGTCGGCAGAGGTTTGAAACTCTCCGACCACGGTCTACTTAATTCCTAGGTATTGACAACTTGTATGCACTATTGTTTTGTTATCATTGGTGAGCCGCATTATCACACTAGGTAAGGTGGTTGCTTTCCGCGACTTTAGTCCGAGGTCCTGGGTTCGAATCCTGCAGTGGGCGATCCCTTAATGCGGCTGCAAACGGTGATAATAGCATTAAAGAGTTCACTGTTACTCTACAAAAGAGGCTGCAGAATGAGCTGTTAGTTAACTTTATTTATCGTCATTCAACTGCAATTCTATATGCCATTATTGTTGCTAGAGTCATTAAATAATAATAATTATTATAATTATAATTCCGAAGGTGAAGAGCGACCCACAGCCGGGGCAGAAGCCTCGATCGGTAGCCCTGCTTGTTTGTTATTCTCAGCAGTATTTCTGATAGCCCCGTGTGACCATCATCGATCATCGTCTTAGGATTTATCTCTCAAACTGCATTAGAAATCTGGTAATAACTCACTGAGTTGCTTTAAAGGCCTTGCCATCCTGCATTAACTAATACCTGGCTGGAGTCGGCTAACTGCTACATCACATTTGACCCAAACACGACAGTGCTCTTTTTCTTACATACTCCACGTCAATCAAATATGGTGGTGGAGTAATCGTTATCTCATGCTTATCCTTCAAATTTCGGCAATTTGCAGTGTAGCACTTGTTTGGCCCAGTTAGTAAGGTTCTCGCCCCGATCAAGGACAAGGTTATTATATTAGCTGACTGAGGTTTAATTGTTCAACTTTTTGAAATTCCATCTCCGTCTTTAACTTTACAAAGAAACCAAGACTCTATTTACGAGTTGTGCAGATGAATTTCGTATAGGGCGCACAGCCTAACCGCCTTCCGGTGTGTATTCAGTAGCCAACAGATGCCGTTTCACGAGATTTGAGGGTTCGAGCCTTGTTGCATATGTGAACTGCCTGAGTTGAAATTACACTCTCTTCGTTTGCCATATAAGTTCATTGGATGCAACTGACAACGGTGAAATGAGAAATAAAGGCAAACATAATTTCTCGTACACGTACGTGTGCACTATACTTATCTATTAAAAACAAGTTGTAATTATCTGAACGCCTGTTGATAAAATCTGGTCTTCAGAGCGTACCCCGCTTCTTACTTAAAGTCAACCGTAAATCTCAAAACATTTATAAACTTGACATCAATGTTGTCCGAGCGAGAATATCTTTTTGCCAAGTGTCCCAATCCCCCATTTTAATCAATGGTGGACTCATGCAAGAAGACCCAAAGCGGATACGCTGGAAGAGTTTGCATGTCCGAGTAAGGGCAAATTGAGCCACGGCCGAGTTCACTGTTCGTTTACCATGGACATTGATCTAGCTTGAATGAATTAGCACAAAGTCGAAAAAGCACACCACAGTAAAGAGTCATGCTAGAATTAAGACTTAGGTCTGTCAGCTCGCTTTACAATTATCTTCGACATTTTTTGGTAGTATTAATCAGAACGTGGTTCTCGAGTGCCTCCCAAGCTGCTAAACAATCACTAGCACAGAATGCAGTGGTTTAGGTCAGATTTAATGAAGTGACTCCTATGCAGTAATGGGAACCAACCAAGATCTTCACAGCAATCTGTATTACGGTGTTCATCTGGGCTGTGGGGTTAGTCCTATTCTTTTCACGTTTATACTCTCCCTCGTGCCGATTTGATTATTAGGCTAAATACAGGCTATAACTCAAACTAAGTTAACACTTTACTTAACACTTAGCACTTGACACTAAGTTTGATTTTTTTCTTTAATGCCTCCCTGCCCTCTAGCATGTCAAATTCAAACCTGCCTAGCTGCATCTATACGTGACAGATGCACACGAATCGCTGAAACCATTCTCAAATTATGCAACCTTGAAGTGGACGTACTAGTTACGGGCAAACATAAGTAAGTCAGAATTTTAAAACTTGAAAAAAACGGTACTTGAAATCGGCTTTGCCAACATATAGCTTGATGAATCTGCTGACACTCTGAGTGTCGTGCTCCAACGTAGTTCAATTAGATGATGACAATATCGCAACTGAAAATTGTGTTTACTTTCAGCTGCATAATATCGCTTCCATTTTTGCTAGCTGATACAAAGATACGACATCAAAATTGGTTGCATGCATTTGTGATGTGAAGCGTACGCTTCTGAAACTCAGTGCTTGCTTGTGTGCCGGCCAGGTATGCCACTAGGTGCTTACACTTGGTGTACGTCTGGCCTCCATAACCTGTCTAATTAACCTGTCGTGAGTGCAGCATTCGCCCCATGCACTGGCTGTCAGCCTAGTAGAGCATCTACTTCAAGATTGCGTCACTCACTTTTAGATGCCGTCGTTATCCGGCTCCAGCATATCTATATCCAGAGTAACGTTATGTTAAAAGATTAGGCGGGAGACGTTTTCAAAACCGGCCAAAGTCTTATCGTGTCGTAATGGAAGAAGATGCGTTTTAGCATCGTTTTGTGCAAGGATTTTGCCGACATCTTCAATGTATGCTTAATTAAATATCTTATATAGATATTATATATATATATACACATATATATATATATTAAATATCTTTATTATCTATCTGCCAGGCGGGCATGGTAAAATAATAATATAAGCGATAATGCATTTGATATGGCACTCTCACAGAGCTCAATTTCTGTCCGAGAACTTAAACTGTACTTGTGTTGTTTTGCTGCTTGTTTAGATAAGGTTACCACGTCTAAGTTGGTCCATGCATTCGTGACATCCCGTCTCGACTTCTGCAAATCACTACTTACTGGCCTACCCGCGAGTGCGATCAGGCGATTCCAGCTGGTGCAAAACTCGGCATCTGGGCATGTCTGTCGTGAGCGCCCCAGTTGCCACGTCACACCACTTCTGGCCGACCTGCGCTTGCTACCAGTCACGCAATGAATTGACTTCAAGGTTTTGTCGCTCACTTTTAGGTCACTTCATTCTTTTGCTTCGCCCTATCTCTCAGATATACTCCCCCAATAAGCAAAGCATCGTACCACCCTATTTTTGGAATCCGACAGTCTACTAATACCTCGTAAAAACCTCAAATCCTTTGGAGACCGTGCATTTAGTTCGTATGGTCCCAAAGCCTGGAACTCCCTGCCGACCTTCGTTAAAACATCCCCTGACCTGACCACATTTAAAAATAACTTAAAACATACTTATTTAGGACAGCATTTAGTGGGTCCCTGTGATTTGTCCTTGATGTGCTAATGCGTGTTGACACTGTGCATGCCGCCACTAACGGCATTCGCATGCTGACCCTGTGCATGTCACCCGTAACCATGTTATTCATTTTTTTTGCTTATCAAGCATGATATTACTCACCATTCAATTGCATGTCCCTTTGCAGCAAATATAAAGAGCCTAGAGAGTCATTGAGTTCACTGAGGCGCTTCATCAAGTGCCTTATTTTTATTTCGTTTATAGTAACGGACTTGGCGCCCTGAGAAATTTATTGCTCTTTTTAAAACCTTATTTCTACTGTAAAGAATATAATTTCAAAAATAAAATGTCAGTACAGTTGCTGCCATAGTAAAAATTATCGTATTAGGATATAGATTCTGCAACTCGTGTAAATTTTTACTTCGACAGCAAATACAAAAACGAAGAACGGGACAGTCACAGACTAAAGTCACGATTACTATTTCTGAAACTTAGTTATATACCTTAGTTAGATGCAGAGCAGATGCCAAGGATATTGTAGAGTAACAGTAACAGCTGATCATCAATATATCCGCTACGTAGAGCCTCAAGTGCCTGTCGCTCATTCCTAGTGCCTCCTTTTCGTTGGATGGCGGCTCAGGGGAGGAGGGTAATGGTAGTGTGCTCGGTGGAGCCTGGTACATGGAAGAGAGTAGCGGAAACAAGGAATCTCTCCCTTCAAGTCTCGTCATCTAAGAGCTTTTAAGACAATCTTGATGCCTCCGGCAGACTGGCTGCACGGATCGGATCCCAAATCACTGGGAAACAAGGTATAATATCAGCAGTAATAATAATAATAAGAAAAAATTCAAATGCGTATCCCTTTGCAGCAAACGGAAAGTGCCTAGAAAGAGATTTAGTTCTCTGAGGGCGCCTTATCAAGTGTATTATTGTTATTCTCTTATTATCACACTGAGTTGTAACATCACAGGAATTTTTAATGTCATCTACGCAGATTATCTGATCCTCAAGTGGCTATTGCACTCTCTAAGATAGCACTTCTAGAGTATTTGATTTAGTCATTGAATTTTGTAACTCACTGTTCGTTGGTCTACAGGTATGTACAATCAGGTGCTTTAAGTTGGTGAAAAATTCTGCAGCTCGTCGATCGTCAGCGTTGTGGTTGCCATATGTCACCACTTCTCGTTGAAATGCGCTGGCTTCCAGTCAAGCAACACAGCAACTTCAAGGTTTTGTCGCTCGCTTTAAGGTAACTCCATTCTTTGGCTCCACCCTACCTATCAGGTCTACTGCCTCACAAAATTGAGCATCGTACCAGCCGCTTTTCGGAATCTGTTCACCTATACTTTGTACAAACACAAAATCCTCCGGAGACCGTTTCTTTAGTCCGTATGCTTCCCAGGCTCTAACTCACTCCAGACTTGCATCACATATCCTGACTTGTCCACAAGTAAAAAAAAATTAAAATGAATCTATTTATCACAGCATTTAGTTGGTCCCTGTGATCCTGCCTTTACGTGCTTATGTGCCGAGCTGGTTTGGTCCAGCGGTTAAGGTGCTCGCCCAGACCCAGGTCTGGCTTAGGTCGTGGGTTCGAGCCCCGAGGCATATGTGAAGTGTCTGAATAGAGATTAAGTTCTCTTGGGGCGGTATACAAATGAATTATATTTTATAATATATTTAAGCATGTTGACACAATGCAAGCTGCCACTATCCATACTTACTTGTCGACCCCGTGCATGTCAGCCCTAAGCATGTTATGGTTGCTTAATGATAATGCTACCACTAACACTTTGATTGTGCTTAATTTACAGGAAATGTAAAGCACCTAAAAAGAGATTGAGTTCTCTGAGGGTGCTTTATAAAATGTATTATTTATATTATTATTATCCCCAAAGAATTACAGCATTTGGTTCACAACGGAAGAGTTTTTACTTACTATGTTATATCATTAGGATCAATTTTGTAGTCGGAAAAGCAACGCACCGACTTCCAGGTTCAGTCGCTCACTTTCAGGTATCTTCAATCTTTGGCTCCAACCTGATGAAGGCAAGCGATAGATTTTATTTACTTTGCTTCGCACGTAAAGAGAAAAATATTGGCGAAAGCTTTCAGAATGCAAGTAGTTGTCGTAAATTGCCAAGTCAAGTAGAAGTAGCTCACCTTAGCTGGGGCATGACTGCTAAGGGAAACTTAACTTATTAGCAGAAACGATCTTACTGTGTTGCGTTGTGGCGTCTGTTCTGCATCATTTAAATAAGAATTTACAAACTCAATGGTTTTCATTTTAAATACACTGGGGTTTTATGCACATTGTAAATATGAACTCTTACGTATAAATATATAAATATAAAGGAACATAAAAGATATGTAATGCAGCGGCGAAGTTATCAACTATATGCGCAAGGTTATGCTTCCAAACCCTGGAGCTCACTATTGACGCACGTCACAACGTCCCACGACATGACATTCAAAACGGAGCTTAGAATTCACCTGATTATTATAGCATTTGGTGGGTCTTTGTGATTTCTTCTTCGTATACACGCACCTGCTTACACTATGCCTGCAGCTTCCGGATTTTGCCTCTAATCATTCGGTAATGCTTTCTGTAAAGCATCTATAGAGTGCCTAGGAAGAGATTCAGTTCTTTGAGAGTGCTATACAAATGCATTATTGTCTCTATTACCATAGTTTGGCATGAATTGCCACAATCTTGCCGAGCTGAACCTATTGCACCAATTGCAGCCTCATCATGTCATAAGGTCCTCTTGGAAAAGTGTGTCAGCCTTTAGATGATATCTTTTCATGACCATTGGCGACTGAATATTTTGCTCTGCAGATTCAAGAATGTGGAACTGTATTGAGCGACCTTTAAGCAACAACTTCTCGTCTGCTTCCAACTACTTTTCATGCTTTCGAGGCGGCACTGCACTGCCGCTACCGCGATTCCCACACGCAGGACTTGTCTACTTAACAAGTTAGGGTTCATAATGGCTACTTCTGCGAGAGATGAAGTATCTTGGCTACTGCATGCGTACCTAAAGCTGGTTCAGCTCTGACTAATTCTGCCGAAACACGTCCAGCGCTACACTCCTTTTATATTTGTGGCTTTGCGGTTTCATTAAAAGATATCCTATGGAAGCATCCCACAACTGTGTTTTCTTCCTATACTTGGAGAAAAATTGATATATTTGAAGTACGGCTACCAATAGAACGGAAACCGCATGTAATGCAGATTCTAAATAGCCAGTTACACAATTATGAGCTCAATCGATTACAGCTGCAGACTTAGATAGCAGTAGTTAGCCCCGTCGTACATTTTTTTTACCTGAGGACGGGCTAGAAACTAACTTCTCACAAGTTCGATAATTAAATATTTTAAGCAAAACCTGTAAAATAGTCAATAATTACCATACGAAAATTGAGCCATCCACCATTTTACGTCTGGGTAATGGGTTTTCCACCTATATGTATCAACTCGGATCACCTGATAAAAGTAAAAAAAGAAACAAGAAGCAGCAATTCGAAGGGAAAAGTTGCTCGCTGCTTAACGAAGCAGGTCGAGGCAATCACTGGATCCCAACATTTCGTTGCGAGAGCAAATTTTATGCGACCTCACAGATTGCTACTTGGTTGCTTCCAGCCCTGCTGCCCAGCCTTGCGCGGCACAGTTCAGGCTCAGTCGCCCGAAGATGATGCCGCATTAACTCGCAAGACAGCACCAGCTCACCACAGCATTCGCTTCTTTCAAGTCTAACCAAGTCTAGACCAAGGGTACTTGAGTAATTTCCGCCCGTCTCCCTCCTACCGTTCCTACAAAAGACTCAGTAACTAGTCGTAGCAGACCAGCTGAACTCATATGTCGAAACTGCAAACCTAGCAAGATCCAGTAGGCTTCAGTCTAGTCATCGAGTTCATCACTCCATAAAGTCAGAATTTTTGGGTGCATAACTAGCAACTTTGGCATGCAAGCTTAGGTAGAGTATCTCAGCTTGTTGTTTTGCTTGATCTTTCGTCAGCTTTTGATACTATTGATCACCGGGTCCTTCTTTAGCGCCGCTCATTTTACCTGGTCTAAACTGGCACTGCATTGCAGTGGTCCAGGTACTAACTGCGTAGTGGAATTCAGAGAACTGATGTGAATGGGCAAAGATCACCCGAAGAACCTCTTAAATATTTGTAACCTCAGAAATTAGTGCTTGTGCCCGCTATTTTTACGGTTTATACTCTCCCTCTGGCCGATGTGATTGAAACGCGCAATTTAGGCTTTCACTTTTATGGGCATGACACGCAGTATGACCTTGGCTTTAATCCCCCAGCCCTCAAGGACGTCGAATCCCTTGAACTCTCTTGCTGCAGGCATTGATGATATACGTACATGGATGGCAGCAAGTTTTCTGAAATTGGATGATGATAAAGCCAAATTACTTGTTATGGGAAAACCTTGTGCGATTTACGCATTGGAAAAGCTGACACTAAAACTCGGCTCTGCCAGCATATCTCCTATTGACTCTGCACAAATATAAGAGTCGTCGTCCAAAGTGACCTTTCATTAGATAACCTCATCAGCTCCACACCCAAGTCTGTAAAGTTTCAGCTACCCAACAGTGCTAAAACTCGGGCTTGTTTAGACAGGGATATTACAGCTCCGTTGGACCAAGAATTTGAGAAATCCCGCCATGACTTCTGTAACTCACTGCTGGCTTTTCCGCCGGCCTCTGCAACCAGGTGCTTACAGCCGTTACACATCTTGGCAGCTAGGCTTGTCTGCCGTAGTGGTCCCAGTTGCCTCACTACCACACGTCTGGCCAGCCTGTGCTGACTCCCAGTAACGCAAGGCATCGACTTCAATGTTTTTGCACTAACTTCAGGTCCCTTTGTTCTGCGGCTCCAGCCCAACTATCAGATCTACTTCCCCTACAAGGCTAAGCATGATTAGACAATCTTTTGGAATCTAACTATTTACCTGAACCTCGTCAAAACCTGAAATCTTTCCGAGACCGTGTGTTTAATTTGCATGCTCCCAAAAAGCGGAACTCACTCCCGACCTGCTTCACAACAACTTCTGACTTCATTACATTTTAAAAGAAGCTATAAACGTAACTAGTATCACAATATTTAGTGGGGCCCTGTGAGTCGTCCTTTGAGTGCTGATGCATGCTGAAACTGTGTATTCTACCACTAACCACACTTAATAATAATAATAATAATAATATTGCACTTGATAAAGCGCCCTCAGAGAACTTAATCTCTTTCTAGGCGCTTTACATTTGCTGCAAAGTGATACGCAACAGAATTGCATGCCGACCTTGTGGAAGTCATCCACAATGCCGTTTTTATTATTTATAAGGCGTTAAACCACATTCGATTCAATCGTTTTTCCTTTCTGGCAAATGTCGATTGCATGGAAAGAGATTGAGTTCTCAGAGGGCGCTTTTTTAAACGTATTATTATGACTACTACTATCACTATTATTCCCATTAAGTACTTTCCCAAGTAATGAGGGCTTTCATAAAATATTGGCAGGTGCCATTTAAATGACTGAACAGTTGGAGATTGACCAAGCTATTAAAGGAAATTGACCACTAAAAATATAAGGTTTTTTGATTACAAAGACATGGTGAGGCTACTAAATCCTAAGAATAATGGCTAATGTTTGTGTATGTTTCTACACACGGTAGAAGAATATATAATAAAAAGGTTTAAACGAATGTCAACTACTAAGCACACTTTTCGGGTTTATATATGGTTCTGCATGGATTGTGAAAAAACAGCGTAAGATATTCTTCGTGAGTACACGTCTGGACGAAGTCACTTACTCTAGGAGAGAGGAATGATTTACATGAAAAGTAACTGCACTGATTGGACACAGCCAGGCGTTCTTAACAGACTACAAACAACTTGGTTGGTCTTTTAATTTTTTATTTCGGCTTATCTGGATACACTTTCAGTGGCGCTCGAACTTTTGATGATCTTGCCACTTTCATTGTCCGATGAAAAAAAAGTTTTCAAAAAATATACCAATGGGAAATTGCTATCTTTGAAATCTTCCAAGAAAGACTGGTTAGCAAGCAAACATTTTCTATTGAGTCGGTAATCTAGTCTTGCTGCGAGTGCATTGATCGGAGAATTTGTTAAAAGAAGTTTAAGGTAAGCTAAGCTTTGAAAAAGAAATTTTCAAATTTCCTGCATTACTGACTTATGACAGTGTTTATTAATGATAATAATAATATTACTATACTTGATGAAGCGCTTCCAGAGAATCCAATCTCTTTCTAGGCGCTAAACATATGCTGCAAAGGTAACCGCAATTGAATGGTGAGTAATACCATGGTTGATAACCAACGTGAATATTATTATTATTATTATATATATGGTATTTACAATTTAACTTTAATTTATTTATTATAATTATTTATTTATTTTTGAATTTTTATTATTATAATTAAATTATTATATAACTTAATTTAAGAAAATTTGTTGCCATCTATTTGCGGATTTCCTTAATACATGCAGCAAGGAAGATGGGAGAATTCAAGGTGCTTAAAGGCTGACAGGGATCAATGCAAAGGTGCAATTGAGTGTTTTCCCCGTAGAAGTGAAAGCCTAGATTGTGCTTGCCAATAACATCGGCAAGAGGGACTGTATATACATTAAAATTAACTAGACCTAGCACGGAGCTCTAGGATATCCCATATTTTAGTGGTACCTTGGATGATCTTTTTCGATTCATGTTAATACTCTGGAGTCAGCCACTGAGATGCCACCTGAACCGTAGCAGTGCAGTGCCAGTGGTGCCCAGGCAAGATGAGACGCCCTCTAGAAGAACTTGGTGATCGATAGTATGAAAAGCTGCCGAAAGATCGAGAAAAACAAGCAGCGACACTTTACCTATGTCTGCACTCCTAAGTAGGTCGCTGTATACCCAAAGCAATGCTTACTCTGTGGAGTGATTAGCTCTAAAGCCAGACTGGAACTTACTAACAAGGTGTGAGGTTTCAATATATGAGTTCAGCTTGTCTGCTACGACTCGTTTCACTGTCTTTGATTGGACAAGTGCAAATGAGACTGGGTGGTAGTTGCTCAAGTTCTCTTGGTCAAGTATCTTTTTCTTGAGAAGTTGCCTCACTACAGCTTTTTTGAAAGGTACTTGGACCCGACCTGAGGTTAATGACATGTTAATGATGTTGGTTGTGCATGGCAGCAGAAACAGATTAATGGAACGCAGGAGGAGGACAGTTTGAATATGGTCCAAAGGACTTGTCTTATTTGATTGGGATATAAACTTCAGGACGAGATCACCAGTGACCTGCTTAAATGTAGACATTGAAGTGCTGCCAGTAATGGAGGCACAGGATTCTTGGGGTGACGCTGCCATAGCAGGGATGGACTCCCTGATCTTGTCTAAGTTCTGCACAAAGAATCGAGGGAAGTGGTCGGCTAGATCATCACAAGAATCAGCAGGTAAGGAGCTAATCTAGGAGCGGTTGAGGAGATGGTTGACTGTTGACATCTGCATTTTTGGATTGTGCAGCTGCGATTCCACAATGCTTTTATAGAAGCTAGACTTGGCATTTGCTAGGATCGATTGGTCCGACCTACGGTAGTCTTCGGAGGCCGTTCGATTGACAGTCATTCCTGATCTTTGGTATGCTTGTTTAAGCTTGGAATTAGTAGACTCGCTAGTTTAATGTCTGTGGCAATCCATGGGCCGTCTGGACTAGTGCGCACAGTGCGCTTAATCATAGGTGCCCATTCGTTGAGCTTTTCAGCTAGAGTCGTGTTGTAGCTAGCTACCAATGATGACGGATCGGAAGGATAACTGAGCAACAGAGCCGAGGCAGATATTCCCGCACGGACAGCATTGACGTCAAGGTTCTTGACGTTTCGCGATTCGCAGACGAGCTTAGAGGAGCAGGAGGTGGAGGCGGGCACACACTGCAGACTGAATTAGATCTGTGCGTGATCAGATAAGCAGGATTTGGTAGTAATTGGGGATGAGAAAGTGCAGTTGTCTGAGAAAATGTGGTCGTGTTAGCGACTTTTGATGTGTGTAGGGCCGTGCACATAAGCTGCAGGTGAGAATGAGTCAGTCAAGGTACGACATCAAGTTCCTAAGACGTCAGATAAGTTATCAAAGTGAATGTTGAAATCACCAATAATGAGGAAGGATTACTTTCTTGCATGCAGAATCAAAATGAGATCGGAAAAATCTGAGATAAAAGAGGATTCGGTTCCTGGTGGGCCATATACCTCTGCCACCATCTGTAGGTTGTTTTCGGGTGAAGCCAAGACAATCGATTCAAAAGACTGCTTCGAGGGAACTGCAAATGGCTTGAAGTTGAATTTCGAGCGAACGATAGGAGCAACTCCACCTCCAGTTTTAATTGATCTAGGGGTGTGAAAGAATGAGAAACTACCCAGGGTAGCATCTTTAACTGTCGAACAGTTTACCAATTTTAGCAAAGTTTTAGTTAGGCTGAGCAGGTCAAGACTATTTTCAGAAATAAGGTCACTTATTACCAGAGGCTTATTGCACATTGAGCGCGGAATCCATATGCAAGTGGAAGCACTTAACTCTTTACCGTCACCTGAATCCGGCAGCGGCCTATTCTTAACCGACCGCTGCCGGTGTAAAAGCAGCCTCCGATCGAGTCTCTTCTGTGTGCTCTAGACGCTAGGGAATATCACTGGCGAACGCTCACTTTTTCAGGATATCTTACAAGGATTATTAGCAAAGATATCAGTTTAATTTTATATGTAGAACAAACATGGCAAAAATGTACAACCTGCTTTGAGGGATAGAGAGTTCATATGTAAAGAATTGTACCCGGTTAATATAAGCTCTCTTTCTCTCAATGGCGGATCTTTATCCTGTGGTCTGAGCCCAGCTGTAATGCTCTCTCATTTCACGGTCTTGGCCACGGGTTAAAGTTCTGCATCTGGCAATATTTTTTCGGCCTCTTCAAGCTGGTTCAAAGACAAATGGGCAATTCTGATACTATACACAAATCAGGCTTATTAATCAGCTAGCCCCAACTAGCATTGCAGCCGGCCTGTTCTATGCGCCCAGCTAAGCAATAAAGTTGAAATTTGGCAGTTCGGACTGAGCCACAGCTTTTCCTTTGTGATGAAGCTACTATGCACCCATTTGCTCCAGCTAATAAATATAGGGCCAAAGTTCTCACTTGTCTTCCGTGAGTTGCCTAGTCATTGCCTTGCTGAACTATAGCAACAACCTCAGCCTCATCGTTACTCTAGGTACTCTTAGTAAACTATGTTAGCCTTTCCACCAAAGTTAGCTCTGAAACCGCAAAGACTAATACTTTTACTCTGTAGGTCTGACTCTGGGACTAACATCTTCGATTGTTGAGTGACCACGTCTACGTGTGCTGCAAACAAGCTCTTTCTCCTAGTTTATGGCCATCTGGAACGGTAGCTCCTGCGAAATTCATTAGCTAACCTTTCATCGTTAGTCTGCTATGCTTTCGAATACCTCGCTTTTTTGTGTAAGATTAAAAAGTCTGTTGGCTACCGCATGCACATCAAAATATGTTCAAGCTATGAACGGCCAGCTAAAAGCAGCCTTGCGTAGCACTCACGTAAGCCAGTGGTTCTGTCGAGTTATCGGCTGATAAACTACGTAATTATCTTATACGGGTCATTTAAAGTTCGCAGTAACCGCAAATATCGCCGAATTTTTCCTATGGTCACCGTAAATGTCTCGAAGAAAAAGCAGCATCTACACAAAAATTTCGCGAGCAAGCCACGGGACAGCAGACTAGAGCGTGCTGGCCATATAGCAAAGGTCAGCAAAGGTTCGCTACTGGACTGGAGATACTGGACTGGAGATGCTGGTCTGGAGATGCACAAAAAGCTAGTTTATCGGAGCCGTCCAGCCCAATAATTCAATTTTAGGAAAAATTGCACATCAATCGATAATGATAATAATAAAATCAATACCGTTCTGTAGCGCCTTCTAGAACTTAATGCCTGTCTAGGCACTATGGTCATAATGTGGATGAAGCATTGTCGAACGTCAGGTGGTAGCATGCTCAATGTCAACAAGCATCGCATGGGTAGAGGTGACATGCACGCGGTTTGTATGCAACTATGGTAATGGCTGCATGCAAAATGTCTGCAGTCAGACGCAAAAGCATCCGAAGAATAAATCAAAGCCACCCACTAAAGTCTGTGATAAATTTACATATTTTAGCTTCTTTTTAAATTTCTCTAAGTCAGGGGATGTAGTAACAAAGTCGGGAGTGAGTTCAAGGCTTCGGGAGCCCATGAAGTATAGGCACTGTCTCCTAAGAATTTTAGTTTCGCATGAGGTTTAGCGAAGCAAATTTAAATAAAAAATATACTGGTAATAGTGACAAGTAAAGACCAATTTATCTTACACAAAATTGAATTGAGATTGGATAAATCCGAGATAAGCAAAGAATAGCTGCCTTAGAGCGGTTAAACTGCTGCAATCATTGGCAGCTTGCGGTCGGAAGAACTCAACCCATGAGCCTCAAGCGACTGCTTAAAGAGGGAGGGGGTGGAAACGGTTTGTTATTGATTGGTGAGTGCGAGGTAGCGGCGTCTTAACCTCCAGTTTTCAGTTGATGAAGGAGAAGCATGCCGGGCCTGCGTCGATTATGGTAGGGCAGGTAGCCAGTTTCAGCCAGGTCTCAATCTAATACTGCAGTTTGAGGCTGTTTTGCGTGATAAAATTATCTATTAATAGGGGTTTGGTGAGAATTGAGTGAGAATCCGCCAAACTGGCATTGCGATAGGAGACCGGGATCATAAAGAGATTCACAGCAGAACTTGAGGGAAAGAGTGCGATATTCATAAGTAAGCTGCAAAAAATCAATCGAATAGCTTTATGTGCTATAAACCTCTAATAATAAGCTACTCTTTTTATCTTTTTTTATTTAAGGTCTCAACATGTTCGCCTTGTCAGAACTTTTGATAACCTTTGTAAAATGTCCGACAATTAACGAAGCAGCCCCAATAAAAATTATAATAAAATAAAATATAAAAAATTAAGATGACTTTGATATAGCGCCCTCAGGGAATGCAATCTATGTCTAGGCACTTTAAACTTGCAGCAACGGAAGCACGATAGAATGGTTAGTGGTAGCATGCTCAATAAACGAGAATAACATGGTTATGGGTGACACGCCCAGGGTCAGGATGCATGTGGGGTTAGCGGTAGCATGCGGCAGTGTCAGTACGCATAAGCACATAAAAGACGACTCACAGGGTCCCACTAAATACTGTGATACAAAGTTGCGTTTTTAGTTTCTTTTCAAATGAGGTCAAGTCATGAGATGTGACACAGTTCGGGAGTAAGTATCAGGCTTTGGGAGCATAAAAAAAGACACGGTCTCCAGAAGATTCATGGTTTTTACAAGAAATGTGTAGACAGATATATACCAAAAAGTGGGTGGTACTTTACTGAGCCTGGTTGGGAGTAGATTTGATAGGTAGGCTGGAGTCAAAGAATAAAGGGACCTGAAAGTGTGTAACAAAGCCGTGAAGTCAATGTTTGGCTTGACTGGTAGCCAGTGCAGGTCGGCTAGAGCGGTTGAAATGTGGAAAGTGTATTGTTCACGACAGACAAGCATAGCTGCAACATAGTGCTCCAGATGTAAAGGCCTGAATTCAAATGTAGAATTTAATAATAATAATGATACTACACTTGATAAAGCACCCTAAGAAAAACTCAATCTCTTTCTAGGCGCTTTAGACTTTACACAATGAAAGTTAACCTGCAAACAATGAGTCACAAAAATTAAGGCAAATTCACATATGCAGGGACAATTTAGACGCGGTATTCTTGTCTAAAATATTGCGAGATTTAGCATGCTTATGTAGCAGAAAGTGGTCATGCTCGACTGTCGAGCTGATGTGGTCGTCTAATGAAAGGTCACTTTGGAACATGGCACCTAGTTGCGTGCAGAATCAACAGGATATATGCTTGCAGAGCTAATTATAAGCGCGAAACCCTTAGCTTGGTCATAGCTAGTTGAGGATGTTTGAGCCTTTGCGTAGCCGACCAAAACACATTGTTTTTCTTAGAAATTCGGCGTCTCCTGGCCGTCGCTTCCTGGCTGTCGGGTCGGGGCAGGGATAGGAGTCAACAGACAAGCCGTTTAAGTGGTTTAAGATGTCTTAGAAAGCATTGTAAAGCTCCGACGGCTTCGAAGACTTTGTTGGCTTTGTTTCTGATATTTGAGAGGGAGATCGAGCAACGTCGCTATAAGCCCAGTAAGTGGCACTTGCGATTGCCCCTAGCAATGCAAGGTAGAACCTTGGCGTTTTTTGAAACTTTCGCATTCACTTCAGGATTACTACGCATAGCTGCACGAGGCTTTAGTGAGGAAGATCACCTGGCCAGCCGGTGAAGCACGTCTGCTGTGCGCTGATGCCATAAAATCCAGTCGCTGAGACTCCAGTCGCCAGGACTGAGGGGCTGACAAAAGCGACCGTAAATGGCTGCCACAATCGCCGACGGTGTATCAGGTGACGAAGGCTTGCCAGGCTGCCACCGAGTGGCAGGTGGCCATGGCTATCCAGGCGGTGACGGTGACGGCCAGGCTGGGATGGTGCGTCGCCGGCGCTGAAGCAACGACGGGTTAGAGATTTGCCGCAGCGACCGGCGAAAGGCGAAACGGCGAAAGATGAGGCGGCAAAGCGTCGGGGAAGCGGCAAAAAAGTCCAGAGTGACGGCGGTAGAGCCACTGCCCCTGAGCGGTGGCATGGCTCGCAGAGTCAAAGGCAGACACACAGAGGCGACGTCCAGGAACGAGACGGAGGCGTGTGGCAGCAAGGCTGCAGCAGAACCCAGAGAAGCTGTGACAGAGCCTGCAGAAGTGATGGACAGGAGCAACTAAGCGGAGGCGTGCGGGCGAGGGGCGGTAGCACCCGGCAGAAAGAAGGATTGGGCCGGAGAGAGTGCAGTGTTGGAGTGGTAGCACAGGCCGGAGAGCCCGTGCTGGACGGAGATGCGGCGCATTAAAGCGATGTGGTGCAAGACCGAGAATCAGCACAAGACGGAGAGACAGCACAGGATGATAAAACCGAACTGCTGCTCATAGGACACCCTCAGCGTGTGGCTGGATTAAAAGGCTTCGCTCTTGTAATAGGCGATGCTAGTGTGCGACCTTCACCACGTGCTCAAAACTTATGTATCGTTTTCGACAGCTGCCTCAATTTTAAAAGTTCATTCAGAAGACTGCTTCTACAGCTGGCCACCACGTCCTATCCTTATCAAAGATTAGGAGCTGTCTCCCACAGTTGCCTGTAAAAATTTAACTAGCTCCTTAGTTATGTATCGACTTGATTATTGTAACTCCCTTTTGGCTGGGCTACAAAAGAAAGCTATAAGGCCATTGCAGCTGACTATGAATATGGCTTGCAAGGTTAGTCTTCAAGTCCCAGAGGTTTGAGCACGCTCGTGCCTGCTTTGCTGAAAGAGCTAGGATGGATGCTGGTTGAGCAAAGGATACAGAGCAAAGTTCTTACGCTGACCCACAAGGCCCGCCAAGGCTTCGCTCCTTTGTACCTAGCTGAACTGCTGCACCAGTTTCATCCTCTTCGCACCCTCAGGTCCTGTATGGACAATACATTAGCCTTTCTATTCCTTAGCCTAAAGACCATCGGCGACAATACCTTTAGCTCTGTAGGTCCTAGACTGTGGAACTCGCTTCCACAATTCTTATGCAACGGAAGCTACTCTCCTACTGCTGACTATGGCTCATCCTTTCCAGCGGGCCTGAGCTGCTACTTCCATGTTACTCAATACCTCAACTGCTCTCCCGACTCTGTTATGCTTCCCAATTTCTCTTTGTTACGTGAGACAAAGTCTGTTGGTTACCGAATGCGTACCGAAAGCCGCTTAGGCTGTGAGTGAGCTATACACAACTCTCCTGCGTAACACTCTCATGGTCTTTATGACTTCGTGGAGTTACAGAAGGAGGACAGATGCGGTGCAGGAAAGAGTTAGAGAAGGACGGCGAGTTAGAGCCGGAAAGAGATGCGGCGGCCGCGTCCGCACAGGAGACTGAACCAACTTGTGCCGAGGAGTCCACGAGAGAGGAGGAGGCGTGTACCAGAGAGGTGGCGGCAGCGGCCGGAGAGGCAGCGGGCGGAGAACTAGACAGCGCCTGCGGCCATCTTGTCGGCGCTGATAACTCAGGAGAAGACGGCGACAGGGAGTGAAGCTGCGTCGGTGAGAGTGCGCTATGCATCAGCAAAAGAAGCGGGCGAGCCGCTTACCAAGAGGCAAGAAGCAGAGAAAACTGGCGAGACACACGCGGCACGTGAGACGGGCGAAGCGATAGCGGGCGAGTCTAGATGACGACGGCAGCTGAAACTGATGAGGCGATGACGTCGGCAATAGAGCGACAATTAATACCCACGTGGCAGAGTAGAAAACTAGTAGCAACGCCCCGGCGCAGCAAAGAGGTTGTTGGCAGCCGCAGCAGCCGCCGCCGGTTGCCAAAGGCCGCGCCCCAGTCTCGTGCCTCCTCTCAGCGGCTGCCCGGTGGCACGCCTGCCCGCGGGAACAGCCATTCATCGTCGGCTGCTGATTTGAGTTGGCAACGCTGGTATGTTAGGAAGCGCCTTCTCCATTTCGCGGAAGGTTCGCAGCTACTTCGTCTTAGAATAGAGTGTCCGCATCTGTAGCTGCTCCCGGCACTCTATGCCGTTCGGTGCTTTGATTTTACCTGCGCTGCTGCTGCTGGGCTTTGTGATCTTAACATCGCGGGGCATGCGGTCTAGCTACGCGTCAGCGGGTTAATGGTTTATTGAAGACTACCGTACCACCCGCTTTCCGAAATCTAACGGTTAGCCTATACCCCGTACATAACTCAAACTCTTTGGAGACTGTGCATTCTTTTGCGGCAAACTTAAAGCGCCTAGACAGAGAATGAGTTCTCCGAGGGCGCTTAATGAAGCGGATTATTTATGTTAATATTATTTCGTTCGTATGCTGCAAAAGCCTAGAGCTCACTCCACACTTCCGATTTCCGTCACGACATTCCCTTACCTGACCATATTTACGAAGAATTAAAACTCACCTACTTATGAATGCATTCAGTAGGTCCCTGTGAGTCGTCCTTTAAGTGCTTATGCATGCTAACACTATTGCCTGCGCCCACTAACCGCACGTGCATGCTGACTCTGTGCCTGTAACCCCTAACCATGTCATTCATGCCTTTCACCATTCGATCGTTTTTCCTTCGCCGCAAATGTAAAGCACCTAGAAAGAGATTGAATTCTCCGAGGACGCTTTATCACTGCATTATTATTATTATTATTATTATTATTGTTATTGTTATTGTTATTACGGTTGTATGGGTTTTTATTTTGATCGCGGGTGAGTCACGGCCTGCGGTTGAACGGCAGTTTGAACGCGTGCTGCGGAGAGTACGGACGCGAGCCTGAATACGCGGTCATTGGTCGGACGCTCGGCGCGTCCGCACCGTCTCTCACCGGCTGTCCGGGCGTGGAGCTGCGTCTCCACGTCCGACGAGTCGTAGCAATCAGCCGCGACAGGAGATGCGCAGAAGAGGTACCACGCATGGCCGCCTCCGGCAGCTGCTGAGCGACGCCATGCGAGCATCCGCCGCCGGCGGGGGCGTCGACGCCGTCTGCGAAGCTTTCAGCCGGATGACCTGCAGCGAGGAGCAAGTGGCGTTCGTGCTGCGCTCCGAGCCGTTGCGCGCGGCGCTGCTTAGCGCGCTGCCGGCGCCCGCCGCCGCCGCGGAGCAGCCGAACGCCGAGCCAAAAGCCGCGGAGCTGCTGTGCGAGAGCGGACACGTGCTTTTTAAGGCCGGCAAGTACGCCGCGGCGCTCGAGAAGTACGACGCCAGCATCCTGTGCAGTCGCCCACGCGAGCGGCCGCTGCCTTCGCCGAACGACGAGCGAGACTTAAGAGACGTCAGCTTGGCTCTCACTTACGCCGACCGCTCGGCAGTGTGGTACCAGCTCGGCAATTACGACTGCTGCTTGAGCGACATTGAGGCTGCGCTCGCCACCGGATACCCGGAGAGCCTTCAGTACGGGCTGCACGAGCTGCGAGCTCGCTGCCTGCTCGCCCTAAAAAAATACCGCTCGGCGGAGGAGGCACTGCAGGCGACCGAGGACTCACTGTCGCTCGCGACGCTTAGCGAGCAAGAAACAGAGGACGTCCAGAGCACGCTCGTACGGCACCGCTCAGCCTGCTCTGCCAAGCTTCGACGGCCACCGGCGTCGGCGGCGGCCGCCGATTCAGGCACGACCGGAGCATCCGCCAACACGGCTCACCTGCCGTCGCTGTCACACGGTTCGAATTCGGATTTTCCGGCCCTGTCGTCAGCTCTCGCCGTCGACTGGAGCGAGGCCTACGGAAGGCACGTCGTAGCTAAGCAGCAGCTCAGCGTGGGAGACGTACTTCTGGTGGAGGAGCCGCTCGTCTCGGTCCCGGCCCTGGACTGCCTGACCTCGCACTGCCAGCACTGCCTCGCTCGGCTCGTCACAAAGTACCCGTGCCGCGGGCGGTGCTCGGTGGCTCTCTACTGCAGCCTGAGGTGCGAGGCAGCGAGCTGGTCCGGCTACCATCGCTTCGAGTGCCGAAGCATGGAGGCTCTGGTGGACTATGGCCTGCCTCAGGGCCACCTCGCCCTTCGGGCCGTGCTCGCCGGCGGACTGGCCCACTATGCGGCTCACGGGAAGTCGTCTTTTTCCGTTCTCCGTGCTCCAGCTGCTGCGTCGGCGGCAGCAGCTGGCGAAGCGGCAGTCGTTGGCCGAGCGCCGAGCTCGGAGGATATTCGTGCCCTCATGTTTCATTTCCAGACACACGAGTCGAAGCGCGATGCCACAGCGATGTTCTGGTACACCGTGACCTCGGTCTACCTTGCTCTGTGCTTGGACGGAGCCGAGGATTGGCTGGGAAGGCGCAGCGTTGGATTCACCGCCCATACGTCTGGCACCGGTGGAGCATTCTACGAATTTGGCGCCGGCGGAGACAGCGATGTCTATCCGAGGCTGCTCGATCTGGCAGCGCTCACACTTCACCACCTGATGGCCGTGTCGATCAGCGCCCACGAGATTAATGAAACGCACAGCAGACTGGAAGCGGCGAGGCGTCGACGGCTCGTCCGAATAGGCTTCGGCATCTACGGGGCACTGAGCCTGCTGAATCACTCGTGCGACCCAAACGTGTCGCGGCACGGCCACGGTGGCAAGATGGTGCTCCGATGCCTGCGTCCCCTCAAGCCTGGCGAGCAACTGTTCGACAGCTACGGCGTCTCGTACGTCATGCAATGTCGTCAGGACCGCCGAGCCAAGCTGAGCAGGGACTACTTCTTCGACTGCCACTGCGACGCCTGCGAAGGCAACTGGCCTGTCTATAACTCGCTGCCGCCCGTCGGTCAGCTGCGTCCGTGCAAGCACCGGAAGTCCGGTCCGGAGGCAAAGTGTCCGGCGTGCGAGAGTCGCATGGAGAAAGCACTGGCAGATCTGCTGGGCATGTTTTCTCACGTGTTCTCCAGCGATCGACAGCGAACAATCGCAGCCTTCCCAGCTGTCGAGGCTCGCTTCAGTGACCTCTGCCGCCTGCTCGTCAAGCCTGACCGGGCGCTCTTCATCAGCAAGCTTATGCTGCTGCAGTGCTACGATAGGATCGGCCAATCGCCGGGCCCCGCCGCCGCCTACGGCCTAGTTTCCCCGTGAGTCAGCGGCGGCGGGGCTGAGGCCAGAGCGAACTCCCAGTCCGCTCGCTGCCGGAAACTTGCAGCTGCCGCGAGCCGCTCGAGTGGGCTCGACTGGGCTCGACTCTGCTGCTGTCCGCTCAGTCGGCCGAGCCCAGTCAGGCCCTGTGCAGGCTAGTGTGCATCGCCTTCGCTGCTATGCGGCTAGCTGGCAGAAACGAGTGCTGAAATATATTTCTGAAAATTGAAAAAAGTATTCCAGTGTTAAAGACACTAAGTTCTGTCGAGGCTGAGCCCTGCTAAGGAGCAAAGCGAGCTGCTGCTTCAGCTCGGCGGCCGCTGAGTCGCGGCGGCAGCTTCAGCACCGGCTGCTTTTGCGTTCTTCTACACCTCATACAAATCTCAAAGTCTTTCTGAAACAAAAAATTTAGTTGTCATGCTCCTATTGCCTGGAGCTAGCATTCGAAAGGCATTGCGACGTCACTCGACTTAACAAAATTTGAAAAGAAGCTACAACGTACACATGCATTACAGCATTTAGTGATTCCATGTTATTCTAGTGTGCTTAGATGCGTTCGCACTATCGATTTACTTTCTGGCCACGTTATGCTAGTTGACACTGAGAATGCTACCATTAAAAATTCGATCGTGCTTCCTTGGCAGCGAATTTAAAGTTCCTAGACAGAGTTTAAGTTCTCTGTGGGTGCCATACAAATCAATTATTATGATTATTGAATTATTAATTTTTAAACGAGTAGTAGCAGCAGCTTCGCTCAAGGCAAATTGCCGCCGAGGGTACCGGATTAGCGATCCAAGAGTTAAGTAGATACGTTTATAACGGACCCATTAATGACCACAGCCCGATCTCAATGTGAATTATCAATGCCTTATCTATGACGATAGTCTAGTTGCTGAACGACATTACCTTTCGGTTGGAGGAAAATCTAAATAAGTCAACGAAAACATAGTAGTACTAGCTGCTTTAACAGCCTCTTTTGTATAGCACGGAGAGAGTCTGTACGGCCATCATCACCTCTTGAAGCAGCGATAAAACATCATCCACCGCAGGATTAGAACCCGGACCTAGGGACCGAAGTCGTAAAAAGAAACTGCATTACCTAGTGTGCCATCAAGGCTCACCACACTAGCCGCAGTAAGTTTTGCCGGACTTAGCCGGCTATGAGGAGGGCGGTTTATCTCAGCAAGTAGCTGTTGAAACTATTGTAAATTGATGGTAAATACTAAAGAATATGTTCAAATGTATTGGCTATCAACAAGCAGTGTTTTGGTCGGTAAATTCGAGCTCTGCATGCGCCGGCGTTGTAAGACCTTTCGGCATCCTGGGCAAAGCTAGAAATGGTGCTCCCTGATTTATCCAAGATTGCTACAAAACAATTCCACTTTTGAAGAAATTCAAAAAGCACTCGCCAGGCCAGCGGGCATAGCGAGTCGAGGAACTTTAAATAATTGTTTTACAGGAACAGTGTATCTATCACAGGTTTAACTTAGATGAGTTCTTTGGTTCTTCTATCCTTGAATATATGAAGCTGGCAATTACCGTTTCAAAATCAAAATCTTCCAGCGTTTCTTTCTTTATGCTAAACAAGGCCAATTCCTAGAGCCAATCTCGCTTTAGTGATACTCTTAGAAAAGACTTCAGGGTTGTCTTCAGCTTGCTAGAGGAATGTTCTCAACTGGTAACTGATGCAGCTATGGAGAGAAGAACTTGCAAATTAGAGTAAAATCAAATTAGGAAACACATCTCGGTGACAATGCATGAGTTCTGAGGGTCTTTGTTGCCAAGTCGTGGTGTGTGACGAAAAGCATTTTAAGTCACATATTTTTTTTGTAAAGCTCCGTTCCATCAACTTATGGATAATAGAAGACGCCACGATCCAGACATTGCTAGCGGAGTTTGGTCCGGCCGATCACCTTTGAAAGCTGCTCAACTTCCCTCAAGAAACCAAGTCTGGCAGCAACATATTTTAGGCGGTAAACCCTAGCTGTAATTTTTTGTCGGAGAAAGTCTATGCTGTCCTTCATTATTAATGAAATCTTCTCCTTTGCCCGTAGATGGACATGCTGAAAGAGTTCTCCAGGCATCTGTTTCCTTCGGCGAATTCTTTGTTCTATTGCAACTCCCGGTCATTCACATCTTCTATCGTCATCTAGTAGTGATTCTTAGCACATGTATTCTCGAAGTTTTTACAACTCTATATCAAGAGAGTGGAGGTTAAAAGATGCATCTTTGAAGTTCATCTTTAGATACTGTAATCTCATCTAAACTCGCTCAGTAGTCCTTAGGATGATGTACAAAAATGGCAACATAGCTAAGAACTTAAACTTCAAAATACAATGCAGGATCATGCAAGCTTCCCTTCTTGCTTCAAGTGTTCAACTTGCGTCCTTAGAAAGCTGCTCCAAAAGATCTAAAATGTGGTCCTATCCATCATTGATAGTTTTCACAGCCTTCACTCTTACAATCCTTCTTGTTGCAGAGCCATGTTTGAAAGTGAAGGCTAAGACTTTCTTTAGTTCTTTCCACCTAAAAGCTGGTCTTGAAAACTAAAAGTAGGTACTCTCAGCTGCTAAAAAAGGGTGATGACAGCTGAATAGTTGAATGCTGCATGACCTGGCAGCTTCAGCCTGCGATTGTTACAGTTTGAAAGAAATTCCTTCTCAATTGCGGATGGTATTCTTTTTTGGACATCTGACAAGTGATCAAACTGACTGATGCGTTGTCAGAGGACGACCCTTCAAGTAGGCACCGCTTGTGTGGTCCAATAGTGAGCTCAGTTAAGGCACGCTGGCTCGACCAAGAAGTTGAGCACCAATCCTGTGGCACGCAGGAGGCTTCGAGCTGACAGAAGGGACAGCCAGAGTGAGGGACGGTGGGTTCATGGCATATTCCGAACACCGAAGTTCTTCCGAACATCGTATACGGAAACAATACAGCTAAGACCTGTTTAAAATTATTCTGACTGTTATTTGACCGTTGCTCGTAAGAAATTATGTGCTTATGGATATCTAAACGCTTATCGCTTCGGGCTGCTGGGTCCCCCACGCCTACGGCTGCCTTAGCGACGCCAGCTGCTAGTAACCTGCACGTTAGTTATGATCGTCAGCAGCTGCTATCGCTTCGTCATCGTAGATCAAATGCGTTCCTAGACATTTATATTATTGCTAAGATTCATGAACTATGCATTAACAAAGGAAAAGCACCCTGTAGCCGCCGCGGTGGCCGGAACCGCCAGCTCAGACGCCGCTCGTTGGGCGGGAATTGCAAGCTCAGTACCCGATCGTTTGGTATTACTAGCATTGTCTCGAACCGCTCAGCATGCTCCCCCACATGCGTCACTGTAAATCTCTCTAACTTAGTGGTCATCAGGCCTGTTGTAGCTCAATCGGCCAGACTTAACGCTTGCCTTTGGAATCCTTGCTCAATGTGCAATAAACCTCTGGTAATAAGCAACCTCATTTCTGAAAATGGTATCTACCTGCTCGCCCTAACTGAAGCCTGGCTGAAATCAATAAACTGCCCGACGATTAAAGACGCTGCTCCATCCGGTTTCTCGTTCTTTCACACCCCTAGATCAATCAAAATTGGAGGTGGAGTTGCTATTGTCGTGTGCTCGAAATTCAACTTCAAGCCATTTGCAGTACCCTCGAAGCAGTCTTTTGAATCAATTGTCTTGGTCTCATCCGAAAACAAGCTACCGATAGTGGCAGTAGTCTAGTGCCCACCAGGTGCCAAATGCTCCTTTATCTCAGATTTCTCCGATCTCATTTCGATTCTGTGTGCAAGAAATAGATCCTTCCACGTTATGGGTGATTTCAACGTTCGCTTTGATAACTTATCTGACGCTTTCAGCACCGAATTTCGTGCATTGACTGACTCATTGTCTCTTGTGGCTCATGTGCATGGCCCTACCCACATCAAGGGTCACACACTCGACCAGATTTTCTCCTACAACTGCAATATGTCATCACCAATTATGACCAAATCCTGCTTATCTGACCACATGCAGATCTCATTCAATCTACAGTGTGTGCCCACATCCTCCTCTAAAATAACCTGTGAATCGCGAAACCTCAAGACCCTTGACATCGATGCTGTCCATGCGAGAATATCTGCTTCGGCTCTGCTGCTCAGTCCTCCCTCCGATCTGTCATCATTGGTAGATAGCTACAACACGACACTAGCTGACACGCTCGACGAGTTTGCACCTCTGACAAAGCGCACTGTTTGCCCCCGCCCAGACGGCCTATGGCTTACCAAAGACATTAAACTAGCCAAGGTCTACTAAACGAAAGCTTGAAAAAGCATAAAAAAGATCCGGACTAACTGTCCTACGACAGGCATATGAAGACTACTGTAAGTCGTACCAATCGATCCTAGTAAAGGTCAAGTCTAGCTTCTATAGTAACATTGTTGAATCACAGATGCACAATCCAAAAATGCTGATGTCGACAATATACCATCTCCTCAACCGTTCCCAGATTAGCTCCTTACCTAATGATCCTTGTGATGATCTAGCCGATCGCTTCTCTCGATTCTTTGTGCAGAAGATAGACAAGATCAGGGAATCCATCCCTGCGATAACAACCTTCCCACTAGAATGCTGTTCCTCGGTTCCTGACTGCACCTTAAAGTTCACATTAAAGCAGGTCACTAGTGATCTAGTCCTAAAGTTCGTATCGCAATCACAAAAGACAACAAGTCCTCCAGCACAGTTGACATTTCACAATTTTTTTTAGATACGACTCCTGCCAAACTAAGTGCTGTGCATCTTTTGAGGGCACTACCATATTTTTACAGTGCTAGGTGTTGAATCATTAGATTTACCACAGAGTCACTTTTCAAACCGGGAAAATGTGACCTAGACATTCACAAGTCGTCAGAATATCAACGCACCAACTGGAATAGATTGCCGCCGTCATTGCATGCCTGCCAAAGAACCGCCAGCTGGGATATCGAGTTCCGCTTTTTCGAGCCAGCGCTTCGAACCTGATCCGCTTGCTCAACATCCGTGGCAGGCCGCAACACGTGACACGCGGACACGCACTAGGGCAAGGGACGCAGTGCGCTTAGTCAGCGGAGCAAACCTGTCAAGCACGAAAGTTGGTGTCGTGTTGTGCCAGCTACGGCGCGTTTAGGGCCCGTCACGTTCCGAACCTTCGTTAGTCGTACGGGGACCAATTTACTGCCCAGTGCTATGTAATGCTCTGCTGTAGGTTTATGGGTCGTTTACATTAGGGCAGTGATGATTAATTAAGGAGTGAGTATGTAAGAGCCTGCAGTTTATTGGTATGCGAGTGGCGATGAGAAGGTGCGGGCGAGTGAATGCTTGATGGAACGCTGCTAGTGTCCGTGGATATACAGGGCGTATTTAAGCTCACAATGTTGATCTTCGGTCATATCTTGTGCACCGTTCGCATTTACCAACAGTGAGACATTCCTTTTTCGGAAGAGTAACCTGCAACGGATAAGAACCAGTAGTAGAACTTGGCGTCGAGTAGTGACAATTAACAATGTTAAAGGCAAGTAAATAAAAATCATACTGGTTGGACATTTGAAAGGTTAGTCTTTCACCTAGCATTGCGTCACGAGCTTCAGATAAGTAAAAGAAAAGAAACTATTCAAGAGGGACACAATCATGTACCTGCTCGCCCCTGCCTAATTGAGGTCGAGACGGCCAATGAATAGCTAAAATTAAACGACAACGGCTGCTCGATTGTTAGCTGCCCAGTCCGTCTATGCAGAGTTGATGTTCCACAGGCTGGAAGTTTGTCTGGTTTTAAGCTCGTCTAAATTTCTAATCCTCGCAGTACTAATTTCGTCCGAGTCCATAGGCGTTCATGGTGTGCTTCTGTGGATTGATACAGTGCCTGTTGTAGGCGACCAATTTTCATGATTCATTTCAAGCGTATCTGAAATGCCCAATAACCATATTTTTTTGCTAAGGACGCTTTTAAACTGCTCAAATGTAACCAAGATTCAGGGGCAAAGGCTATTTTCTGCACGGCCTCGCAAGCGGCAGGACATGGTGCCTCTAAGTGGCTGAGCTAGACGAGTGGCTGTTTCATCATTCAACAACAACGGATCTAAGAAAAACTACTGAGGACCATAGGTACATCAGGCTAGCTGAGGGCAGGGCACAAGAAACAAGAGACCAACTCTCCCGACGGGGAGGACAATCTCGGGTAGGAGAAATCTTGCCTACACTTAGCAGCAAATGTAAAGCGCCTAGAAAGAGATTAAGTTCTCTGAGGGCGCTTTATCAAGTGCATTATTATTATTATTATTATTATTATTTTTAAGAATGACAGTCCACACAACGACCGTCCAAGACGGAATTAGTACGACGTTGGCTGCAGTAACGGGGATTCGCTAGCAGGATGCATTTCCGCTCGCCGAAGGCACGAGGTCACCGAGGAAGGCCACGAATGACTCGCTACAAGGGGAGAAACTTCCACGTTTCTGCCAGAGCTCAACCGCAGGTCGAACCATGCAGCCATCACAGAGGCTTTAACATGCTTGGTAGTGGCTAGTGAACGAGCCGTATACTAGATGCAGTTACCGAAAGTCTCGGTTAAAAAAGACGCGCACAAAAGCCGAGTTTACTTAAGTCAAGGTTACAATAGCTAGCAGACTTCACTGTACAAGAATCGCTAATTTAAAAAACTCTCGAGACACGCAGAAGATTCAGGTCAGGGAAGACGTACGTTGCTGCTCCAGGCGGTGGGTCGTCTTGTAGTGGTACTCTCATATGGCGTCTGCCTGTGTCGATCGAGCTGCTGCTGAGATGAGTCTTGTTTTCTGCAAATCCCAAACTCTCCTTGCGGCACGATGTGATCGGACTCAACGTGACCATCCCTTGAAACACAAAACCTACTAGGGGCTACGTCAACTCTAAATGGCTTGAGCGGCAAAGCTAGCGAACCGTCCATCAATAAGGAGTTAGCTTCCGATGGGGCTAGCTCGTCTGCTAACCCACTGGCCTGCTGTCGGTTTCTCCGGCGGCAGTCTTTGCTGGTTAAACTCGTCAGCTTGGTTGGTCGATAGAAATGATGAATGTGATGAGTGGAAGGGCAGTGGCTCGTTATTAATCAGTTGCCTCCAACTGGATTGTCCAAGCTGCATTCGTGTTGGTCGCATCAGTGTCGGCATTAAGCCGCCTTCAGAACGAGCACCAAACTGGCTTTCGGCAGTTGATGTTTCCGAGCCAGTCAGCGTTGCCAATGCCTACAACTTCAAACAATCGAGTTGTCTTGTTCCATGAAAGAGCACTCCAGCACACTAGGAGCTGCAATTTTTTTTAATGGCATGAGCTTAACGATCCTACATAACGCTTTCTCACCTGTCCTAGCCACAGCCATAAATTAATGTCGCCAACATAAAAACCAATAAGAAATGCCCAATCGACTGACATGGCCAAATGTAATGTATCTCCGTCTGCAACTCCACAAAGTCATAAAGACCACGTGGGTGTTACGCAGGAGGGTATTGTATAGCACACTCACAGCCTAAGCGGCATTCGGTACGCATACGGTAACCAGCAGACTTCGTCTCATGCAACAAACAGAAAGTGGGAAGCATAGCAGAGTCAGGAGAGCAGTTGAGGTAGTGAATAGAATAGAAGTAGCAGCTCAGGATCGCTGAAAATGACGTGCCATAGTCGGCAGTAGGAGAGTAGTTGTCGTTGCGTAAGAATGTTGGAAGCGAGTTCCACAGTCTAGGACCTGCAGAGCTAAAGCTTCTGTCGCCAACTGTCTTTAAGCGGAGGAATGGGACAGCTAATTAATTATCCACACAGGACCTGAGGACATGAACAGGCTGAAACTGATGCAGCAGTTCAGCTAGGTACGAGGGAGCCAAGCCGTGGCGGGCCTTGTGGGTCAGCGTAAGAACTTTGCTCTGTATCCTTTGCTCAACCGGCAACCATCCTAGCTCTTTCAGCAAAGGAGACACGTGCTCAAACCGCTGGGACTTGAAGAATAGCCTTGCAGCCACATTCACAGCTTACTCGTCTAACCAAATAAGTGAGGTCACTGCCAAAAGGCAATGGCTGCTCCCTGCAGCGTTTTCAATATAGCCCCCAAAACCAGCACCACTGTACAAAAATTCAAAACGAAAATCCCGCCCTCAAAACAGAAGGTAGCTAAATATGTTCGTGAATTCGAGGCTAGCTAAAATTTAACTAAGTTCAAGTGAAGGAAACCATTCACCACCAAGTCCCACCGTAATTTAATGTAATGTATCTCCGTCTGTAACTCCACAAAGCCATAAAGACCGTGTGGGTGTTACGCAGGAGAGTTATATATAGCGCACTCACAGCCTACGCGGCTTTCGGTTTTCATTCAGTAGCTAGCAGACTTCGTCTCACGAAACTAAGAGAAAGTGGGAAGCATAGCAGAGTGTAACAAATACTAGCTGATTTGACAGCCTCTTTTGTATAGTGATGGAAGAGCATTTCCTTCTATCACCACCGCTTGCAGACCGATAATGGATGGCCCACGACAGGATTTACATTGAACCCAAGACCTCGGTCGTAACAAGCAACCTCTTTTCCTAGTGAGCCATCACGGCTCCACCACCATGCTTAGACCACGTCTCTGAGCTAGGGCGGACGAGCGGCCGTTTTTTGACCTCTTTACATTAATATCGCAAGCGCCAACAACAATAGGGGATCTACACAAAACTACTAGGTACCCTAACTATATAACTCTAAGGGGGCGGAGCACAGGAAACACGAGGCCAACTCTAACGCCGTGGAGGACGATCCACTCAAATACCAGCCAAGATGACCTTGGCTAGAGATTGGCTGCAGTAATGGGGATTCGCTGGCATATTATATCTCAGCTCGCCGAAGGAACCAGCTCACGGAGGGACTCCACGAGCAAATCGCTATAGGGAAACTCGGAGGATACAAGCCGTAACAACGAGAGTCCTATCCAGCACAGCTCGGGCCTCGGGCACTCGTTGCCTTACATGCGTGGCCGATTGGCCGGAGCCTGCACCCACCTAGATGGATAAATTGGCGAGACTGAGATCATGTAACACCACGACTTGGTCGGTCAACTTCTGTTACCCAAAACCCCTCGTGACTAGTCGTCATTGCATATCCGGCCCCGCCCACAGGTAAGGCTCCGGCCTATCCGGTCACGTTTATCACGTTACAGCCGTCCCGTTCTAGCAAACCGAAACTAGTTCGGGTTCATAAGAATGATCATAATTTAGACTGGTTCTTTCATGTGAAAATCACGAAAACTTCAACATTGCTTTTAAGGCGAAACAGGAGATGCTACTGACGCAATACTTACATGGTGACCTGCGTTTACCTACTTACTCGAATTTAAGATTGCATATAGAAAATATATTTATTTATTAAGCAGACCAGTATGCGCAAGATATTTGTCCGCGACATGGAGCCACGTGAGCTGGAATGAGCAGGAGGCGCATTATGCTCGCAATATTGTGGACCTTGGATGTCTGTCAATCCGGATGCCAATGGACCGCTGTTAGACCACGTGACTTATTGTGAGGGTAAGCAGTGTGGGGCTCTTAATCCTGGGTTTTTTTATTACCGGCTGTACTGCTTTTAGGTTCACTTCATTTCAAAGGCGAGGACGGGGAACTTACTGCCACGGAAAGATGCGAAGTAGCGGGACCGCTCAAGCCGGCGGCTTGCGGCAGAGTCTGTGCAGCGCCATGCAAGAGCACCAAAGCTTCGCGACCGTCAGAGAAGCTTTCAGCCAGGCGACCAATCACAAGGAGCGAGTGTCTTTCGTGCTCGGCTCGCGCGTATTGCGCACGGTGCTGCAGAGCGCGTTGCAGCCGAATGCTTGGTCGACGAGCACACTGAAAGCTTTGGTGTTGTGCAGGAGAGGAGACGAGCTTTGTGAAGCCGGCCAGTTTGGTGAGGCGCTTGAAGCGTACAACAACAGCCTCACGTACAGTCCCTCGTCGGAATTGCAGCCGCTTTCGCCCACCGACAGCAGACCCAAACTAGAACTCTCGGCCCTTGTTTACTATCAGCGCTCTTTAGTGTGGTCAAGGCTCGGCGAGCACGGTCACGCCTTGAATGACATTGAGGCTGCGCTCACTTGCGGCTTTTCAAAGGACGAGCTGTATTGGCTGCACAAGGTCAAAGCACTGTGCCTAATTAAACTGCACGACTACCGCTCGGCGGCTGAGGCACTGCAGGCCAGCGACGACTCGCTACGGCTGGCGAAGCTAAGCCAGGAAACCGAGCAGAACTTCCGGAGTGAACTCGAGTCGTACCGCTCTTTTTGCTCAAACGAGCTTCGAAGGGCGGCGGCTGCTTCAGCCTCATCGACTGATTCGGCTGCAAACAAAGCAGCCGCCGACTCAGGCGCCGACCTGCCGTCTCTGTCGCAAGGCTCGAATCCGACATATCCGGCCCTGTCGTTGGCTCTAACTGTGGAGCAGAGCGCTGCCTACGGAAGGCACGTCGTTGCCAGGCAGCAGCTCAGCGTAGGAGACGTGCTTCTGGTGGAGGAGCCGTTCGTTTCGGTCCCGGCAAAGGACTGCCTGACCTCGCACTGCCAGCACTGCCTCGTGCGGCTCGTCGCTATGTACCCTTGTCGCGGGCGCTGCTCGGTGGCTCGCTACTGCAGCCTGACATGCGAGACAGCCAGCTGGACCAGCTACCATCGCTACGAGTGCCGACGCATGGAAGCGCTGGTGGACTTTGACCTTCCAGAGGGCCGCCTTGCCCTGCGAGCCGCGCTGGCCGGCGGACTGGCCTACTGCGAGGCTCACAAAATGCCATCGATCCCGACTCACCAACCTGTTGCAGCAGCTGCCTCTGCCGAATCGGCTAGCCGAGGAAGGGCATCAGTCGTCGGCGTGAGGAAAAGGGAGGATGTCTGTGAGCTTGCTTTTGGACTGGAGACGCACGAGTCCAAACGCGACGAGGGGAATATGTTCTGGTTTACCGTGAACGCAGTTTACCTCGCGCTGTGCGTTCACGGTACTAAGAAATTCCCGGGACAGCTTATTGGCAGCGATAGCTGTGAGTCGTCGAGCAGCGGTGACACGTCTGCAGGCCACGGTGGCAGAGACTATGACCCCGTGTCAAGGTTAATTGACTTGGCCGCACTCACCCTTCACTATCTTCTGGTCGTGTCGATCAACTGTCGGCCGATCTCCGAAATGCACTGCAAAGCCGACACAATAGCACACGAGATGCAGGATAGCCAGATCTCGGTAATCGGATTAGGCATCTATGGCACGCTGAGCTTGCTGAATCACTCGTGCCACCCGAACGTGTCGAGACAAAGCCATGGTCGCAAGACGGTACTTCGCTGCCTGCAGTCGCTCGAGCCCGGCGAGCAGCTGTTCGACTGCTATGGTGTCTCGTTTGAATTGCAGTGTCGATCTGACCGCATGACCAAGCTGAGCAGGGACTACTTTTTCGACTGCTGCTGCCAGGCCTGTGAAGGCAACTGGCCTTTATATGAAGAGCTGCCTACTGTTGGCAGGCTAAGTCCTTGCAGGCACCGGAAATCAGGACTTGGAGGCCAGGAGGGTGACTGCCTGTCATGCCTTAGTTTCGTTGAAAAAGCTGTGCAAAATATGCAGGACATCTGTCATGCCGTGTTTTCCAACGATCGACAGCAGACGATAGCAGCTTGTGCTGATGCCGAGAATATCTTTGACGACCTCTGCTGCCTGATCGTCCAGCCGAGCAAATTGCTTGGCTGCAGCTTGTATTTGGCTAAGCACTGCTACAATAGGATGGCAAATTGCCACGTGCAGCTGCCTACGGCCTAATGTTTGTCAGTGGCAGCACAGTGGGTTGAGCTAGCGTGGACTTAGTCGGCTGGCCTCTCCCACCCTTGACTCAACGTTTGAGGGGTAAGCCTGTGGGGCAACTTAGCAGCTCCCACCCGTGTTGCGGTTTGCAAATAAGCTCCAGATCACTAGAAATTTCGTTTCAAAGATCTTCAACTGAAGCTGGTCCGTTAGGAACGTTGCTGAGATAGGTATAAAATTTGCAAAATAAATTTAGGAGACAGCACATCTTGTTGAGTTGAGAGCTGTTATTTTGAAAAACATCCACCCGGATTGAATATCATAGCACTTCAGAGCTGGAGGAACGAGTCATAAAAAATTGCAGTGTTAATTAAAATCTTGTTGCACGAAAGATCCAACATACCACTGGTTAAGGGCAATGCATCTGATTAAACACCACTGGTTAAGGGCAATGCATCTGATTTCAAGGGGTTAATAGGGCCTTCAGCCGAGCATTAGCAGCAGCTGATTTCTTGATTAATTAGTTAGGACGTCAGCTAGTAGCTAGAAAAATCGTTCACTGGCCTCAAGGCCGAGATTGCTATTAGACTAGATTACTTTTTAAGCGCAAAGAGCTGAGTCAGAGCAGCAGTTTAAAGCTTTTACGATGCTTCTGCTATTAGTGATTGATGCTATTAGATCTAACAAGCAACGGGGCTGAGAGTAAGCTATTGCATTTTTCAATGACGACGATCCACTCTTCTGTGGCCGGCATCAACGAAGTACTGCCAGTTGACTTGCCTGGTGTCGCTGCTCCTTACCAAAGGTCAGAGCAGCTCGTATTGAACGTTTAGGTTGGAAATCTATTCTAGGCTGGAATGACATGAACATTACCTGTGGTGCACGGCTTCCCGCTCGCGACGCTTTCGCACCCTAGTGCATGACTATTGTCGTGCACTATGTCAGACTAAAGCTCTTGCTGATGTACTGTCCACATCCCTCTATACGTTGCTGACTTTTATATGTGCAGTTACACGTCTTATAAAACGCTCAAACTAATCCTTGTCGCTTCTTCTTTCCTATTTCCATCCTCCGCTTTCGTAGCTTCATCTGTTCCCTTTGTCTGTACGCTGTAGCACAATGTCTGCCTCCTCGGTCGAAGCCTGTGGGTTAGGCGGAAGCAGCTCAACCTTTCGGTAGCTACCTCGGGTCCAGCTTCCTTAATCGAAACCATATTCATGTTAAACTGTTAAATGAGCAAACGTTTACATTTTGAAAGATTTCCAAAAGAGTGGGTAGCGAAGTTAGCATAAAGGTTTCACAGTTAGGATACAAGTTTAGTTTAAAATACCTCTTGGTGCAGGAATACAGCGTCTTTCGTACTTAATTCAGAAGTGAGGATATACGACGCTTAAACGGTATTTAGAAGGTGGTCAATGTCACGTTTCCGGCTCCGAATATTGATTTCGCAATCCCCCGTGATACCATGGTTCTGGGCGATGGAGAAACGTTGTCATGATTTCCTTAGCCCAGCACTAAGGCACTCTAATTACTCCAAGTTAATGTTTACAATTCTCTCTCGCTCTCTTCATCTTCTCCTCATAGCCCTGAGCAACTTCTAAATCCGAAACATGTAAAAGCTAATCTGATTTAGCAGCTTAATTTAAATGTTAGCAGAATAGTCGTAATGGTTATCCTAGCCGCTTACAGCGGGAGATAATTTATCTCGCATTGTGGGTCTGGAACCTAAAACCTGGGTCATAAAGATCCGGTAATCAGTATCTTCGGCTGAGAATAGCCAGGAACCACCTAGGCAGACCATTCGCTGTCTTATCTTCCGTCGGAGTCATGAGATAGATCGCATCTCTAGTCATTTCGACGCAGGATGAAAGCTGGACAAGTCGAGGCAGCTCTGTTACCTAGTCGCGTCGAGGAGGGCGGTCTAGAGGTGCTGCCGACCCCGGCTGCATTCCTAGCTTGAATTCCTACCGTGGAAGTTCACCTCGTAATCTCTCCATCCGCACTTTGCTAGCAGTTTAGTGAACGCTCTTTGTCGACCGAGGACAACGAAAAAGAAAAACAACAGTAATAAGTTGCCATAACCTGATTACCAGCTGCCGACTTGTACTTGAATAATTTGAAATATTACCACTTTGAAACGATATAGGCTGGCAGTTGGTCAGCCGTGGTCGAGGGTTGGGACTGAAGTGTAAGAGGAAAGCAAAGAGAGTCGTACTTTGGGCGTAGAAAAACCGTTGGTGTTGGTCGGTGGTTGGCGTTCTGTGCTGTGTACGATGCAAATCAAACTATATCGACGTCACGCTTTCCGCCCCCCCCCATCCGACGTTCCGCCTGCCGCACGGCTGTGATTCATGCCAGCATGTGATGTCTCCTTGCAGCTCAATTCCTGTTTCGCATGTGCGTCTGCCTGTGCTCACGCTATCCACTCTCTCCCCTAATAACTCCACGTGTTTCGGAGTGGCGCAAACAAAGGCTGCTACACGAATCCAGATGCCTGCCCAAGTTCCGGCGTGTCCCTTTACTACTGCATGGCTGGCGTATCGGTGCAGTCGACGTCACTATCTTGGTACGTGTGGGGACGTCGCCAAGCGTCATTGTTCTTCTTCGAAGTCGCTGCCACTGCTGCCGCAAACAGGTGCCACCAACAGCTGCCAGCAGCTGGTGTTAGCCTCAGTGAGTAATCGCGCAGGAGCTCACCCGGAGCAGGCTTCTCTGTTATAATGCCCGTGTTAATTTTGGAATATGAGCTTGAGAGATGAACTTTCATTACGAACGACGAGCTCGGCTGCTGAATTAGAACCGTGCTGCATATGAAATAACTTCGCTAATCTGACGCTTATGAACAGGCAGTATACGATAATGTTTGAACGAGATAATTTACCGACTTATAAGCTGGCCACTGCGCAAGGCGTATGTCTCGCCACAATCGCTCTTTGAATGCCACGGTCTGCCGAAGGCTGAGTCCTAGATCTGAGTGGAAGCTTCTGTAATCCTTTAGCTAGTCGAGTGGTAGTCACGTGTCACATTAGTCATTATGTACAAGCTATCATTGTGCTTTATCTAAGATCGTGTTTCTAGTAGTGCTGCAGTCAGTATATTGAGCACCGCATCTTTATCTTCCGCGTATTTCTTATTTTAAGTCTTTGCAAATATACGTGTTGTGTCGCTACCTTCCTAACAACCAGAGCAAATATTGCGATTATAACATTGATACCATAAGTAAAAGTATCATATTGGTATAGTCGGCTACAGCTTTGCATTTTTCCCTGTTGTTTGCAGTAACTCGCAATTTGGTCACAACTAATATGGTGATGAGTAACCAAAAAGAGGAAGTTAGGTGAAAAGGAAAAATTATGCCGTCAAAACCGACAGGAGAATCGGTATCAGAGAACGCTGATTGGCTTCATCAAAGCACAGTGCAAGGTAAAGTGATGGTGTTTACATCCGGTCCGGTTCTTAGTCCATTGCTAGGAGATGCAGCCGACCAGAGTCGTGTAGAATAGATGCAGTTTGACCAGAGCTTTGGTCTGGGCTATGCTGGCTGCCTTTGAAATAGCCATGGATTTCAGGCATTGAGACATATTATCACATGCAATCTAGAATTTTGCATGACTTATAGCCTGGAAATTATGTAAGGCATCGGCCTGACCCCAGTAGCTCTCTTGGAGCAACACTCCGCTGATCAGGGAGCCTTCGCCTCATGCACTGGCTACCAGTCAAGCAACGGATCGACTTCAAGGTTTTTTTTTCGCTCATTTTCAGGTCCCTTCATTTTTTGGCAACAGCCTAACTATCAGATCTAGTCCTCCACCAGACCGAACATGGTACCATCAAGTTTTCAGAAACTAAATGTTTACATATACCTCGTACAAACCTCAACCCTTTTGGATAACGTGTGTTTAGTTCGTATGATCCCAAAGCCTGGAACTCACTCAGGACATGCCTCGCGACATCCCCTGACTTGAACACGTTTAAAAAGAAATTAGAAACGCACCTACTTGTGACACCATTTAGTGGGTCTCAGTGATTTGTCCTATATGGATGCTTTATGGATGCTGGAGCTGTTGCATGCAACCACTAACCACACATGCATGCCGACCCAGTGCTTCTAACCCCTACCAATCATGTTGTTTATCCAGCACCGTACTTCTCACCATACGATCGTGTTTCCTTTTCAGAAAATGTAAAATTCCTAAAAAAAGAGATTAAGTTCTCTGAGGGGGCTTGATCGAGTGTATTACAATTATATAATTCACTTTCATGTTTCAAGTGTGGCTGACATTTGGGGCTCAGACGAAAATAGCTGAGTAATACTTCACTGACTTAACTTTCGTTGAAAAGTATTTATATGTTCTATCCATGTCAAAAAATACTAGCAAGATTATATTGACGAAAGAAGGTACACTGTGCTGTTGAGCAGAGATGGTCATTCATAGAAACGTCACTATGGAATTGGACACATGTATTTTGTTTTGATTCACCGGAAGATTTGCTTACATGGTAGACTCTAAGTGGTTCTAGTTTCAGTTTCTAAATCGCGTTGGGTATGCCTAATGCTGATAGGTTAGTTCTACTATCACCGGATTAACGAAAACTCACTGCTGTGAAAATGGGGATGTGATCAACGCATACATCAAGGGGTCTTGGCCATCTGGCTGTTTGTCTATCATTTTAACGAGGCTGCAATGCTGCTGCTGGCAATACTTCGCTTATCTACTGTAAGTAGGGTGGTAGGTCGTTAAGCTTTTAGATCAGCTAAACTTTACAAGGTGGTTTGCAGGTACACGTCAAATCTTTTTAGGTAAGGTATACACGAAAGACTCCGAAAGACGGAGAGTGGCATTCGCAGAACACAGTTCGGTTCTTGTATTTGCAGTCCAAACGAAAATATGCTCCTGTGATTTTAATTAGTCTAATACAATTCCGTGAACTTTAATCTTGACTATAGCAGCAAGAGTGCTCATTCTACCTCTCCTGGCAAAGTAATTTACCTGAACAAGATTTAGGTTTCTTTAGTGCCCTAAGTATGACTCTGCTAGTATAATCTTTTTTATTAGTATCGTAATTGCACAGAGGTGTTACGTCGAGATAGCTGATTAAGCAGACGGCTGGCTTGATATAGTGTTACAGGTAAAGACAGAAAGGACCAACTAAAGTCTTTAGGTGTAAATACTTATCGCGACTTGACATGTCACGCATGAGGAATGCATCAACTAGCTTGCAGGAGTCTGGGAGTTGCACAAGCACTAATTAGCAAGAGCGACCTCAGTTCTCTGTGTCCTGGTGTTAGGACTAAGTCGTTTAATAAGTAATATACAAACACGATACTTGGCATTTTGTTGTTTATGGTTATTTTAAGTAGTTAATATGATATATATATATATATCATATTAATATATCATATATATATATATACATATATATATATATACATGTAAGGGAATAGTTCTCGGATTTGCAGTCAAGATTTGTCATGAAGTACTGCATTTTTGATCGGCTGAACTACTTCTCCAATTTAAGCTTCATAATGCGAGTAGGCTCTTTTAGGAAAAGACGTTAGGTATTTGCTTTTATCAGTTCACGAACTTGGCGACGGATTCTTTTGCTCTGTAGTTCTAAGACTGTGAAACTTGCTTCCAAGATCAGTAAGCAAAAAATACTATCATCACACCAAATGTTTTCTTGACCGTCGGTGCGGCCGAGCGTAGCAGCTGCCGTATGAACGTTATTGGCTCGGACTAGCCAGACCCAGCAGTTGAGCTGGCCGCAGCCGGGCAGCGTTTTGAGTCGAACTGACTGATTCAGCTAGCGATCGTCGGGACCCGAGTCGGTCATGGTCGAACGAGCAGTTTAATTGTTTTACTTTTTAATCAATAATTGTTGTGTGAGTGAGTCAAGCTCGTAACCCAAGGCTAAGCGAAATACCTTGTTTGCCTTTTTGCTGAGCTAATTGAATCGGTAGAACAGCAAAAAGTATAAACAGCCTACCCAAATATGTGATTGTTCGTAAAAAGAAAAAGCTTTAGAAGTGCACCAAATCACAAGTTAAGCTGCGTATTAGATATAATTCATTTGTATAGCGCCCCAAGAGAACTTAATCTCTATTCAGGCGCTTCACATATGCCTCCGGGCTCGAGCCCACTACCTCAGCCAGACCTTGGTCGGGGGCGAGCACCTTAACCGCTGGATCAAACCAGCACGGCATGACGAGTTCTTATTTATGTATTAGCAGTAACACTATCTGATTGTGATATGCCAGGCGGAACATGCTTGGTGGTAGGATCAACTATGCAATGACCATCTATTTGTGTGTTATTCTACAAACTTGCAACTTTCAATTATATATCAATTATGAGATACCATTAATCATTTTACCTTGCTAGTTAAACTTGTTTTTACATCTTGATACGAACAGTGTGCGATTGCTAATGACACGTCAAACACGGATATAATTATAACTATATACACACCTATATAAATTTATAAATACCTACATGTAAATCTGTACATGTACATATACGTGTCCATATACGGTCGGCTAAGGAGAGACATGTTGTTGCTCAGGCATCGTGGTTGAGGTGGTTTCATCTTACTCATAGGTTATGAACAAGGAGTTAACAGCGGGGTTACAGCATGCTGAGGAAGAGATACATGACATTGTGATAATAAGCGAGGACATTAAAAAAGCAGAGAAGGATGAGTTTGAGCATTTTATGTGACGGCGATACAAGCTGCACCAAAACTTACCACCGTCAGCGTTTTCCTTTTAAGAGAAATGTTTAAATCTAAATCTAAATCTATAAATCTAAATCTAAAAAATTAGGGAACGTGTTCGCATTATATAAGCATTTTCTGAATTAGACATATATTATTACGAGTACATTTTCGAGAAAACGACAAGCGTACTGTTAAGAGTGTAATAGACGCTGGACGTGCTGCATGATGTGAACGCCTTGGGAGCCGTGGCCGGGAACTAGAGGGTGACGTCAGTTCATTAAAGTGTGGGGTAACTTTTCCACGAAATCTCCGAGTTTGTAATGTAATGTATTGTATCTCCGTCTGTAACTCCACAAAGTCATAAAGACCATGTGGGTGCTGCGCCGGAGAGTTTTGCGTAGGGCACTCACAGCCTAAGCTTTCGATACGGCGAGTATGAGCAGCCGTTACTTTGTCGACCAACAGTGACAATTCGCAGTGTCAGCAGGCCGTTTACTGTCGCTGCAGGTAGTAGGTCATTAAAGAGTGCAAGATTTTACTCTCATTCAAGTTTCTTATCTAATCTAAAAAAAAGCATTGTGAAAGCTCATCATAGCTTTTCTAATTACTTATCGATTTTACAAGAACGAAAACAAGCACCAGCACCAACATTTACCCTTTTAAAACCCATTCCTAGATATGTTTCTTTTCCAAACTAGTTCTAACCAAGTAGCAGCTAATGCACAGTTGGTGCCTTTAATGGCATCACGAAAACTTAGCATTAAACTTGACTGAAATTAAGATCTTTCGTACAGCTATTTTTTAGTCTGAAATTTATTTCATGACTCGCTTCTTTTACTATTCAAGGCTAAGGGACTAAAATTACCTGCAGATGCGGTCCACAGCATTGTGAGTAATGCAGGCTAAACGAAAACCAGTTTCCAACTACCTATGCTAAATAAGACAATGAAGTAGTCATCAAATCCACGACACACGAGTTTAATGCGCTGAATAGTTCTCGTCGGGCTAGTAGTTCATCGGCCGTGCCTCATCATTTTGTGAAACGTCGACTGGCGGCCGCTACTCAAGTCCAAATCAAAGTCGAAGGGCCCGGATCTGCCGGGCCGGCTACACGCCGCCGACTTGAATAAAAAGCCACTACATCGGGCTCTTGCAGTTGGTGGACAGACTTAAATTCCGCCTACTAAATGTCCGCATGCTTAAAACCAAGGGGTTACTTATCCGCGATCAGGTGGTCCAGGAGAAGCTAGATGCATTTCTTCTTACCGAAACTTGGATGACGACTTGTTCCAGAGGCTTTATATCTGAGACCACACCACCCGGGTTCTCGTTCTATCAGTCCATTCGTTCTGAAAAGGTTGGTGGCTGGGTTGCGATTGCTGTTCGTGAATCGCCTAGCTAAAAGAGCATTTTTTCGCATGGGCCATCGTTCGAATCAGTTGCATTCACATCCCCATCAAAGACAATGCCTCTCACTGTTGTGATATACCAACCTCCTTCTGGCTGTCTAAACTTGTTTATCGAGGAGTTTTCGGAGTTCCTGGCTAAAATATTTGCGTGTGATCGGCAGTCACTAATTGCAGGAGGCTTCAATATTCACGTTCACAACCCTATAAATAGCCAGATCCTCTCATTTCTTGACTGTCTCGCGAATTTTGGTTCGGCTCAACACGTTAATCATATTACCCACCTCGGTGTTCATATTCTAGGTCTCGTTATCACTAAGGATGGCTTCCCACTGACCGCGTGGAGTGCCCGCTGACCTTCTCAGATAATTATTTGGTCTCGTTTACTGTTCCTACTGCCTTGTACGTGCAATGCAATATCGAAGTTATCAAGCGACGTAACGTAATAGCATGGACATGAACGCATGCTTGGAATCTGGTTGTGATGCGGGTTTTCTTGATCTGCACCCTGACTCGACCGACAGCCTCGACACCGTCACTGATGCAGTGCGCATGACACTCAGGAATGCTCTTGACAAGAATGGCGCCGTTCATTCAATCCGTGTGCAGAGTCGTGGAGATTCCTTTCAATTTACAAAAAAAACTTTAAAAAATCTTAGCACATTCATCACTCCACAAAGCCCCTCTCCGAAGAAAGCAATTGTGGAATCACTGTACCCAGGCTTGGTTCCTTTGGCTGGGACCGGACGGCTATAATGAGGGTTAGTGTCACCAGCTAGGCCGGGGTCGGACCTACAGCATGTTTGGTGACGTGAGGTCACCCGGGCTCTTGGGTAGGAGAAGTTGGCCGAGTCAGTCGTGGTGCTGGAGGCTCCCGGTCTCGCCGAGTTATGCACCTGGATGGTTGCAGGCATGCTCCAGCGATGCGGCCACGCACGCAAGGTGACGAATACCCACGGTCTGAGCGGTGCTGGATAGCAGGCTCGTTGTTGAGACTTATATATTCCACGTTCCCCGTGTAGCCTGTTCGTGACCCCCTGGTTGTTGGCGTCCTTCAGCGGAAGCTCTCGACTGTTGTGAACGGTTGCTCGTCTATCCCAGAATACTCAGCTAGCCGCGTCTTGTACGGTGTATGCTTGTACTGGTGGAATGGAGGCCGGCGACGGTGTGACGGTGGAAGCCGACTGACCAACTAACACGTTTGTTCGCGCTTGCTACATCGTCTTGTGCCCCTATGGTATGCTTTGTTTAGGACCCTCCCCGTAGACTTGTTTAGTTCCCCTGTTGTTGTTGGCACATGCGTTATTATAAAGAGGTTTAACCTGACTGCCGCTCGTCTAACCCCAGATCAGCGGCAAGGCGAGCGGCAGCGTGGCCTGAGTATAGCAGGGTTTGGCGGGAACTAGCCTTTAACCCCGGGAACTCGGCTACATTTTTTCAGCTATCTTTACTGAAAAGATTTGGCACATTCGTGACTCCACAAAGTACCATCCGAATAAGGCAATTGTGGAATCCCAACCTGTGACCTTCCTTGAAAGGTTTTCCGAGGTTTCTGCATATGATGTGGCTACCTTAATAAGGTCTAGTAAAAAGAGCTCGTCTCCTGAAAACCATATACCACCATCTCTGTGGTCTTCCTTGCTGACCAACTTAGCCCAGCCATAACCGAGATTTCTAATGCATCTTTGGAAAAAGAGGGTCTTACCCATATCCTTCGGATCGGCAATCGTTACACCTATACATACAAAGCTTGGATTTGATACAGAGGTCCTGGTAAACTATCACCCAGTTTCCCTTCTGGCTTTCTTATAAAAAATTCTTGAAAAAATTATTGCTAAGCAGCTGGCTGCAAATATTGAAAATAATGAAATTTCAGAAAATTTCAATCAGGGTTCAAGAGGCAGCACTCCACTGAAACTACTATCCTCCGAATTAACAATGACATTCTGTTTGGCAAAAGGAATGGAAATGTCACTGCCTTAGCTCTGCTAGAACTATCAGCTGCCTTCGACGCCATTTATCTTGATGTTATACTTGAACGATTGGGAACAACGATTAGTCTGGCAGACAAGGCACTGGTATGCTTTAAATCATACTTGTCTGACCGTGTTCCATCCGTGTCGTGTGGGGGTCAGGTCTCACACACGAGACATATCACCTTTGGAGTCCCTCAAGGGTCCGTCCTCGGTCAATGCTGTTATCCATTAAAACTCAACCTCAGAGAACTGAGCCGAGTTAGCTCTTAGTACTAACGCTGACCCACAAGGCCCACAACGGCCTGGCTCCTCCACAGCTAGCTGGACTGTTGCACCAGTTTCGTCCTCATTCCCTCAGGTCCTGCATGGACAATAAATTAGCAGTTCCATGCATCCGCTTAAAGACCAGTGGCGACAGAAGCTTTAACACTGCAGGTCCTAGACTGTGGAACTCGCTTCCACGATTCTTACGCAACGAAAAATAGTCTCCTTCTGCTGACTATGGCTCGTTCTTTTGAGCGATCCTGAGGTGCTAGTTCCATGCTACTCACTACCCCAACTTCTCCCTAATTCTGCTGTAATTCCCACTTTCTTTTCGTTGGTGTGAGATGAAGTTTTTTGGCTGCCTCATGTGTACCGAAAACCAGTAAGCCTGCGAGTGAGCTACACAAATCTCTCTGACAAAAACTCACATAGTCTTCGTGGGTTTGTGGAGTTATACAAATAGATACATTACGGTATTTTACAAGGACCCAGATGGCAATTCGCGAACAGTGATTTCTTATAGTTTATTATTTTTGATAAGGCTATTATTGATCAACCTACTACAGCAATACTTTTCAAACTCAAATCTTTGCATTCGTAAATGTGTTAGTGTTTCTTTCAATTGCTAAGTACTAAATCTCATGCGCAATTGCAATAATACCTACATACACACACACACACACACACACACACACGTGCGCGCGCACGCGCACACACACACGCACGAGCACACACACATACACACACACACATTTATATATAAATATATATATTTACATATATATATACATATATAAATATATATATATATGTATATATATATATGCATAACAAATAATTGATACAAGGGAAACAATTTCCCTTAGAAACGCATGGTTTTTGATGACCAGTCATCATTCTCTTCGTGCTTGGCATCAGCTCAGCCTCATGGGGAGCCGTGCTGAAAGTGAGCCCTTCTCGTGACACTGATTGCATCAGCTCACCTCTGCCGTCTCAGTCTGGTATCTGGCTAGGCTTTAGGAGAACCTTTGTCTCTCGGTAACCTGCAAGAGTCCATTTTGCTACCAGCCTGCTACAGCCACAGCCATGCACTGAGGTTGATCTCACTTCCACCAGCAAGCTAGGAAGACAATAAAGAAAAGTGATGGAATTAGAAAGTTGAAAAGCTGCGAAGTTTGCCTGGCCTTATGGTAAGAGCTTCGGGAAAGAACACCAAGTTTCTAAAAATTTAATCAACTACAATTGATTAGCATTGAAATCTGGGACGAGCAGATGAGTTATTAGACAGGTGCTCTTTCCCGAACGAGGCAAGTCCAGAGGTCGCGATTTCACCAAGTTCTTCATGAAAAGCTGCTCAGCTGCTGCTGCTACACTGGTGCATCTAGCTTCGCGGAACTACTGACGTTCCATTGGCAGCAGCTAAGCTAGGTTGCTTTAAAGGTCAAGGAAACATCGGCTGCTCAATGCATTCCCGTTGTTCAAGTTCACGTGTTCTAGCTTCTGGTTACGCTAATACTTTGCATGTTCTAACCAATCCGTTTCCACGAGTCTTTCTAACAGGTATATATGTCTTAATAATAGATTTATACCTATTAAGGTTATTTTCAGATTAATTATTGTTAATAATATTATAACTGAGTCTATGGTAGTGCAAAAATTACAAAAAAACTCCCGTTTGTGCAATGGTGGACGAGCTCCAACATCCGCTGACATGTGTGATAAGCTAGCATCGACTTGCATATATTTCCCAGTTCTTTGTCTTGTAGCAAATTTATAAAAATAAGACATCATATGGCGTAACAAAAATTGGGTGAACATTCAGTTCACAATGGAACAATTAAAAACTGGTTTTACTGAGCTATTGAGCTTTTTAGTTTTACAATTAGAATTTATGTTGTATCACCGTTTGGAAACTTGTAGTCAAGCTTTCATACAATCAATTGTTAACTTGAAGATGCAAAATAAAGATAGTAATGTCCTGGATGAACCAGCTGGCTAACCACTCTGCTGTTAACTCCCAAGTGATCCTTGCGATCCAGCGTGTAGATCCTAAATGTCGCGATAGACCTATCGATCCTTGTTTAGATGGAGTAGATCGCTTCTCTAGTTTCTTTGTTATGAGGAGAGACAGATCAGGGATTTCATCTATAAGCTATGAGCATACCTACTAGAACCATGCTACTCTATTCCATGCAGCACCTCATCGTCTACATTCGAGAAGGCCAATAGTGACCTTTTCCTGAACAAATCGGAGAAGACAACCAGGCCGCTCGACCCTATTTTGACTTCCCTTCTTCCGAGAGGCGTACATCTGCTGCTCCCATTCATAACTGGTATCATAAATATTTCACTAGCCTCACTTCGTGTCGCAGCCAGTTTCAAGAGAGCTGTAGTCACGCAAATACTCAACAATAATAATAATAATAATTACATACATTGGGTATTGCGTCCTCAAAGAACTAAATATTTTTCTAGTCACTTCAAGTTGGCTGCAAAGGTGCCCTATCGAATCGTAGGTAGTAGCCTGCTCAATAAAAATAAAACAAATCAATAAAAATTAGAATAACATGTCAACGGTGACATATAAAAGGTCAAAATACACTAAAAGTTAGCAGCAACAAGCACAGTGTCGGCACGCATAAGCACATGTAAGAAAAATCACAAGGACCCCATAAAGCCTTCAATAAATAGTTGTGCTTTGAAGTTTTTGAATGCGGTTAAGCCACGAGATGTTTAGTCGCAAGATGGAAGCAAGTCCCAAGCTTCGGAAGCACGCCAACTAAAGGCGAGGTCTGAAAAGAATTTAAGTTTTGTGCGAGGAATTGGTGAACGATTAGAATCCGTAAAGCGGATGGTACGATGCTTAAGCTGGTGGGAAGTAGCTCTGATAGTTGGGCTGGAGTTAGAGAATGGAAGGGAATTAAAAGCAAGTGTTTCAACCTTAAAGTAAATGCATTTCTTATTGGAAACCGGAGCATGCGAGAAGTGGCGTTTCGATGCTCATGACCGACAAACCTAGCTGCCATCTTTTTCGCCAGCTTTATGACCTCAAGCGCTCGCCAGCTACAAACTCGATCACCAAAAGATTGAAATTTCGTGCAATGACGTCGAGATGAGTGTAAGGTGAAGAGGGGGTGGTGCGGGAGCATACAGAAGGAGCCAGGAGATCGGTAATTTACGTGCACCAAGTTAGCGAAGCGATCAGTGGATCACCGATCGAGTCGAAAGAAATAAACTGAACCGAATTGGCATAAGAGGAATATGGGATAACGGAGAAATTGGTACCTCAAGGGCGATGGACTACTGCAAACATTGGCTGCTTGCTGTCTGGCGCAAAACGACAATCGATTCGAAAGACTGAGTCGATTGTACTGCAAATGGCTTGAAGTTAAATTTTGAGTGCATGATCATAGCAGCTTAACCTCCAGTTTTGATTGATCTAGGGATGTGAAAGAAAGAGAAACCAGCCGGGGTTACGTCTTAAATTGTCGGGCACTTTACGAATTTTTGCCAAGTTTTAGTCAAGCCGTACAGGTCGAGAAATCTTCGAGAAAAAGGCTGCTTGTTATTAGGAGTTTGCGGCTTAGGGCTGTGCGAGGATTCCAAAGAGAAGCGTTTGAGTCGGGTGGCCAGCAGAGGTATAAATGGCCCGAGCGCCATTAAGTTAGAGAGATTCACGGTAAGGGTTGAGAGAGAAAGGTCAAAGCAGTTCAAGACAGTGTCAGGAATGCCGAACGAGCGGTGTCTCAGCTCGCGGCCCACCCCGGCACCAGCATCGACCCCCAAGGGCAGTTTTTTGTTTGTTAATGAATAATTCACTGATCTTGGCAACAGCAATACTGCATAAAATGCATTTGAACTACGATAACGAGGCGATCGTAGGTGCACACGAACGTAACTAGCCTGCATGTTGCAAGAAGCCGCCATAGCTAACACCGCCTCTGGCGTGGGTGACACAGCAGTCGGATTCAATCCGGACATTCAAATGCCAGTACTCACCTAGTTTCTTTCGCATTTCAGTCAAATAACATACCGATAAGCTATAAATAGGTCTTAGCTGTATCCGTAACCGTGTAAGATTTTTGCAAGAGCAACTAGAATTTTCGGAAGAATTCTGCCCCGGAAAAGGAATTTGCTCGAGCGTTCGCGATGTGCCGTGGCAATGTGCAGGAAACCTTATGCACTTCTGGTGCCAAGCAGAGACCACGGCAGGTTGATGTCAGCAAGTTTTCTAAATATTCTCACGGTAAAATACTTGTTTAGCTCCTTCACAAATGTCGGCATGACAATGGAGAGTAACATCGGTCGCTGGTGGTCGACGAACTCTAAGATGATCGCCAAGAGATGTATTCTAATTTTGCTTCAAGGTATTGTTTAATAAGCATAGCAACTCATGTATATTAGCAAGCGGTGCAAATACTGGAAATATAGGCCTGCAATTTTGCTTTGCACGGGAAAAGAGAATTTCAGTAATGAAATGATCAAACTCGATGGAATCGAATGAGAAATTTTTCTACAGAAGACTAAACAACAAGGATTATTGCAGCTATCCCACGAGTGATTCAGCAAGGTCAGCATGCTGCATATGTAAAATCCGATCACAGCGCAATGGAAATCTTTCTTGTTGCTGATTGTGCCACAGCAGATGCTGGCTAACCTGAATATCATGTTCTTTTGAGTTGGCTTCGAATTGGATTTCGGAAATCGTTCACAAGTTGATAAACAGGACCAGAAGCTGTTTCAGTGAATCACGAGACAGCGGACAGAAGATATAGCTACTGAGAAATCCCTACTGACAGGCGATCGCGAAGTTCTAGCCAAATATTACAAAATGTGTGTGCAAAGGATAAACGGAGACTGTGTATGCTGTCGAGAGTAAGATCGCAATAACAACATTTTAAGCAGTTTGACTGCACAATGTCATGCTCAAATGCAGCGATTACAGTACGCGATGCAACTACACAGAGAAACGAGTAAATTATATTGTTATTTTATTCCAGCCAGGTGATATGGCTGAGGCACTGTTGGTCTAGTGTTAATATTAAAATGACACGGCGTGACCATTGCCAGCCGAATTTGCTTTAACAGATTCAATAGCATACTATGCGTAAATTTAACTAGTGAATACAGTTTATGAATTAAACAATATTGTACATACACACACAAACATATATATATATATATATATATATATATCCCCCTAACCATGTTATTCATTTTGTTTGTTTTTCAAGCATGCTTTTACTTACCATTTTATTGCATTTCCCTTTGCAGCAAATGTAAAGCCCCTAGAAAGAGATTAAGTTCTCTGAGGGTGCTTTATCAAGTACATTATTATTATTATTATTATATATAAATGGACAACAAACTGATAGCAGATAAAAGCCTCGCGGCTGGGACACCATAATGGTACTGGTAACAAAAATGCCTGTCAATTTCTGACCTGGACTACTGAAAAGCCGGATGCTTGTTGCACAGAAAGAAGACCTCGTGACTTGGAGCCGGAGAGGCCGAGTGCTGCCCGTTCAGTCTGATTATGCCTCTACCCGCAGTGCTGCTTCAAAGTAGACTTACTCAGGCATACAAGTAGTGGACCCAGCTGAGGATGCGAGATGCCAAAGCCCGAGTTCATACACGACCATTTGCAGCTGGAGCTAAGCAACGCAACGCAACGAAAGCATCTGGAGGCGTTTAGGCCGTCTACGAAACTTATGGCAAGGTGACCAGCCACGAGGAGCGAGAGAGAGAGTAAAAGAACATTTGAAAACTAAGGAGGAGTTGGTATTGCCTCAAGATGGTGAGCCATGATATAAGAATGAGCCGTATATAACATGATTGTTATTCAGAAACATATCGGTCTTATAAATAAAAAAATAAATAAATAAAAAAATAAATAAATAAATAAATAAATAAATAAAAAATAAATACATAAATAAATACATAAATACATAAATAAATACATAAATAAATAAATATATATATATATAGATATATATATATATGTATATATTTCTCGCCTTTTTCTCGCCTCCTGACATAGAGCTCTCTAACGTGCTTTCTTGTTCGTTGCAGAATTCTTCCGAAAACCGAAGTTCTTGCGAACATCGTATACGGAAACGATACAGCTAAGACCTGTTTAAAGTTATTCTGCATGTTATTTGACTGTAGCGCTTAAGAAATTATGTGCTTATGGACATCTAAACGCTTATCGCTTCGGGCTGCTGGGTCCCCCACGCCTACGGCTGCCTTAGCTACGCCAGCTGCTAGTAACCTGCTTTTTAATTAGGATCGTCAGCAGCTGCTATCGCTTCTGTGGTTTTTGTTTATGTAGACCGCAGTCGGTGACATCGCCTAAATGTTGTTATCTGCCAGTACTAGGCTGGGTGGCCCTCCCGGCCACTGGTTAGGCAATCGGAGCGAAGCTAGGCGTTGGCAACGGCGCCAACGAATGAGAGCGCAGCGTTCCGGTACAGCAGAGGACAGAAGCGGGCGACGTTTGCAGCGGGCAGTAGTGCTTCCGCCGGCTGTGAGTGTGGAGGAAATAAACTGGTGGTGTTCCTCGTTGGCTGGCGTGCTGTGCCGCGCGCGACGACAATTTAGACTACAGCTTCGTCATCACATATCAAATGCATTCCTAGATATTATTGTTGCTGCTAAGATTCATGAACTATGCATTAACAAAAGAAAAGCACCCTGTAGCCGGCGCGGTAGCCGGAACCGCCAGCTCAGACGCCGCTCGTTGGGCGGGAACTGCAAGCTGAGTACCCGATCGTTCGGTATTCCTAGCATTGTCTCGAACCGCTCAGCACGCTCCCCCATACGCTCCTCAAACTTAGTGGTCATCAAGCCTGTTGTAACCCCATCGGCCAGACTTAACGCTTGCCTTTGGAATCCTCGCTCAATTTGCAATAAACCTTTAGTAATAAGCGACCTCATTTCTGAAAATGGTATCGACCTGCTCGCCCTAACTGAAACTTGGCTGAAATCGATAGACTGTCCGAACATTAAAGACGCAACTTCATCTGGTTTGTCGTTCCTTCACACCCCTAGATCAATCAAAACTGGAGGTGGAGTTGCTATTGTCGTGTGCTCGAAATTCAACTTCAAGCCATTTGCGGTACCCTCGAAGCAATCTTTTGAATCAAATGTCTTGGTCTCACCCGAAAACAAGCTACCGATAGTGGCAGTACTCTATCGCCCACCAGGTACCAAATCCTCCTTTATCTCAGATTTCTCCGATCTCATTTCGATTCTGTGTGCAAGAAATCGATCCTTCCTCGTTATGGGTGATTTCAACGTTCACTTTGATAACTTATCTGATGCTTTCAGCACCGAATTCCGTGCATTGCCTGACTCATTGTCTCTTGTGGCTCATGTGCATGGCCCTACCCACATCAAGGGTCACACACTCGACCAGATTTTCTCATATAACTGCACTTTGTCATCACCAATTATTACCAAATCATGCTTATCTGACCACTTGCAGATCTCATTCAATCTATACTGTGTGCCCACATCCTCCTCTAAAATAACATGTGAATTGCGAGACCTTTGACTTCGATGCTGCCCGTGCGAGAATATCTGCTTCACCTCTGCTGCTCAATCCTCCATCCGATCTGTCATCATTGGTAGATAGCTTCAACACGACACTAGCTGACACGCGCGACGAGTTTGCCTCTCTGACAAAGCGCACTGTTCGCCCCCGCCCAGACTGCCTATGGTTTACCGCAGACATTAAACTAGCCAAGTCTACTAAACGAAAGCTTGATAATGCATACACAAAATCCGGACTAACTGTCCTACCACAGGCATATGAAGACTACTGTGGGTCGTACCAATCGATCCTAGCAAAGGCTAAGTCTAGTTTTTATAAAAACATTGTTGAATCACAGATGCACAATCCAAAAATACTGATGTCGAGAATAAACCATCTCTTCAACCGTTCCCAGATTAGCTCCTTACCTGATGATCCTAATGATAATCTAGCCGATCGCTTCTCTCGATTCTTTGTGCAGAAGATGGACAAGATCAGGGAATCCATCCCTGCGATGACAATCTCCCCACTAGAATGCTGTTCCACGGTTCCTGGCTGAACCTCAATGCCTGCACTTAAGCAGGTCACTAGTGATCTAGTCCTAAAGTTCGTATCTCAATCAAAGAAGACAACAAGTCCTCTTGACCTTGTTCCCACTGTCGTGCTCCTACGTTGCATTGATCTGCTGCTGCCATGCATAACTGACATAATTAATATGTCATTAGCCTCAGGTCATGTCCCAGCACCTTTCAAAAAGCTGTAGTCAGGCCACTTCTCAAGAAAGCTACACTTGACCAAGAGAACTTGAGCAACTACCGCCCAGTTTCCATTCTACCGTTCCTATCAAAGATACTCGAATGGGTCGTGGCGGACCAGCTGGACTCGCATATCGAAACCTCACACCTTGCTAGTAAGTTCCAGTCTGGCTTTAGAGCTAATCACTCCACAGAGTCAGCCTTGCTTAGAGTATACAACGACCTACTTAGGAATGCAGACATGGGTAGTGTGTCTCTGTTTGTTTTGCTTGATCTTTCGGCAGCTTTTGATACCATCGATCACAAAGTTCTTCTAGAGCGCCTCTCATCTCGCCTGGGCATCACTGGCACTGCTCTGCAGTGGTTCAGGTCCTATCTCAGTGGGAGACTCCAGAGTATTGACGTGAATGGACAAAGATCACCTGAAGTATCTCTGAAATATGGAGTACCTCAGGGCTCTGTGCTAGGTCCGGTTCTTTTCACGGTTTATACTCTCCCTCTTGCTGATGTGATTGCCAAGCACAATCTAGGCTTTCACTTCTATGCAGATGACACTCAGTTGTACCTTTGCTTTGATCCCTCCCAACCTTCGAGCAGCTCAAATTCTCTAAACTCACTAGCTGCATGCATTGATGGCATCCACACATGGATGGCAGCAAATTTTCTAAAACTTAATGATGATAAAACTAAGTTACTAGTTATGGGCAAACCCAGTGTGATCCAGAGATTGGAAAGGCTGACTCTCAAAATTGGCTCTGCCAGCATATCTCCTGTTGAATCAGCTCGAAATCTAGGTGTCATATTCCACAACGACCTCTCGTTAGACGACCATATCAGCTCCACAGTCACATCCGCCAATTTTCAGCTTCATAACATTGCTAAAATTCGGGCTTGTTTAGATAAATATACCACGTCCAAGTTGGTCCATTCATTCGTGACATCCCGTCTCGACTTCTGCAACTCACTGCTTACTGGCCTACCAGCATTTGCGATCAGGCGATTGCAGCTGGTGCAAAACTCTGCAGCTAGGCGTGTCTGTCGTGAGCGTCGCAGTTGCCACATTACTCCACTTCTCGCCGACCTGCACTGGTTACCAGTCAAGCAACGTATTGACTTCAAGGTTTTGTCGCTCACTTTTAGGTCTCTTCATTCTATGGCTCCAGCCTATCTTTCAGATATACTACCCCATCAGGCAAAGCATCGTACCACTCGCTTTTCGGAATCCAACAGTCTAGAAATACCTCGTACAAACCTTAAATCCTTTGGAGACCGTGCATTTAGCTCGTATGCTCCCACAGCCTGGAACTCCCTCCCGACCTGCATCAGAACATCCCCTGACCTGACCACATTTAAAAGAAACTTAAAAACATACCTATTTAGGACAGCATTTAGTGGGTCCCTGTGATTCGTCCTCGATGTGCTTATGCGTGCTGACACTGTTCATGCTGCCACTAACCACATTTGCATGCTGACCCAGTGCATGTAACCCCTAACCATGTTATTCATTTTGTTTGTTTTTCAAGCATGATTTTACTTACTATTCTATTGCGTATCACTTTGCAGCAAATGTAAAGCGCCTAAAAAGAGATTAAGTTCTCTGAGGGCGCTTTATCAAGTGAATTCTTATTATTATTATATATAAAAGATAGATAGGTTTCTGAATAACAATCATGTTACATACACGGAGGACCGGGAAACAATTGCCCTATTGTCATTTTAAAGTAAGCCACACTATTTACAATGCCATATTAGGACGCTGGCTTAATTACTGTTGTTAATAAAACTAAAAGTGCTTATTCCGGTAAATGTAGTATTTAGAGCTGGTTATTTAGAGCTGATTATTTAGGTGTTTTAATCACTCGATACTATCTTTTAAGTAATGTACAATTTGACATTTTTGGATAGTGCTTTTAAAGTTAGTAGTCATCCACAAATGCTTTTGTTAAGCATAGTTTCTTCAGCCTCAACTAAATAAATAAATACATATATACACACACACACATATATATATAAAATATATTTCTATATTCATTTAAGTATAGTTCATTTTTCGAGCACCCTAAGAGAACTAAATCTATTCAGGCACTTCACATATATCATGGGGCCGAGCCCACGATCTCGACCGAACGGTGGTCGGGGCGAGCACCTTGAACACTGGGCCAAACCAGAGCGGCTATACAAATTCTAGCCATACGTTTCGGCTGCTGTAACTGCATTTAATGCGAACGTGGATCCGATTGAATTGCCTGTTAGAGTGTAGGCTAACAAAATACCGCGGGATTATGGACTCCAATCTAAGGACGAGAGCGGCCTCAGTACTGCAGGGCGTGCAATACTGAGGCATTTCAGGGTACGCCTTCTGATTAGTTAACTCAGAATGGAGCATCTCCTCAGGCGCACTTTACGTTTGCAGCATACATTGCACCATACGTCCTTGATGTGCTTATGCGTGCTGACACTGTGCATGCTGCCACTAACCACATTTGCATGCTGACCCTGTGCATGTCACCCTAACCATATTATTCATTTCGTTTGTTTTTTCAAGCATGATTTTACTTACCATTCAATTGCATTTCACTTTACAGCAAATGTAAAGCGCCTAGAGAGAGATTAAGTTCTGTGAGGGCGCTTTATCAAGTGAATTATTATTATTATTATTATTATTACATTCGAACACCTGCAACCGCCGGTAGCCACTGGCAAATGAGCAGCGTCTTCAGACGGGAAAGGCTGGATGGTAGGTCTCTACATCAAAAGCAGTCGCGAACTCTGGATTCGAGCATTTGTGCGTCGCGTCTGCCTAGCGTCCGCCGCCGCTGCTCATTCCAGTAGGCCACTGACGAGGGTGACGTATCGTCGTGTCGTCTTGGAATTGAACGGATGCCCAGAAGAGCTCGGCCGCGGCGTTCTTACCAGGTCATGCCGAAAGCAGCTCAAGGCCAGAAATGTCTCGCGACGGATCTCCTGCGGCAATCTGCTGTAGGAGTTGTTATATGATGCCGTCTTAATAGAGTATATCAACAAATTTCTGTGTAGAACGAACTGGTATAGAATTTTTAGGAAAGCTAGTGATGTTAGAGGTACATAGCTAAGTTATCTAACGAAAAAAACAGTCTTCTAGGGAAAAAAGTTGTCTTAGATACATCGACTTCAGAATATTTTATGATTAATCCGGTAGCTGTGGAAACTAGTAAGTCAACAGTTAAATCTAGAATTTCATCCGCATCCGCGCGGATTGAAAATTGAATATTTAGACATGCACACGTTCTATATGGAACGATCTTAAGGTATCTGAGGTGGTTAGGGATCATGATAATGTTGTTTGCAAGTTTATATTCGAAATCATTGACAAGTGTGATACAGAAATAGCCGCACGTTCAAGGATTTTTTTACCAAAATTCAGATTTCCAAAGCGGAAGTTTTGCTCCGGTAAAGTTTGCAAGAAACTAATAGAAGGACATTTTAGGATTGAATGTCCTGGGAAGAAAGGACGGGTTTATAGTGCCCTTTCTAAGAGAAACGCCAAACGGGTTATGAATATAAGAATGTTCGAAAATTAGGGAGTTGGTATTGCTTTAAGATAAGTTTAAGAGTAACAATAATATTATATACAACAAGGGCAGGGATAAGATTGCACTATTGTCATTTTAGAGTAAGCGTTACTATTTCGGATGTTCCATTAAGACACTGGCCTAGTTACAGTGATAAAAACCTAACAGTGTTTATTCCGGTAAATCTAGTAATTGTAGTTGATCATTTAGTTTAATTACCCGATAGTATATATTTGTTAAACAGCGAACAATTTATCGAGTTTGGAAAGTGCTTATTATGTTAGTGGTCAGGCGGAAACAAATTTGCAGAGCGAAGTTTTTTTGGCATTAACAATCACACCTAACAGACCTCCTACTCTCTTAGTTAGTGAAACTGCTCGTCAAAGGATTCAAGATAACACTGTCCGAGGGGACCAGCTGTTCTTGATATCTTTCCCGCTATTGCTGATCTATAATAATAGCAACCTTGTCAAACGTTCAGATTTGGATTGGATGCGAGTGATTGATATAGGCTTCGTATTTATGATAGCCTTAATGATTTATGCAATTCAACGAATGAATGATTTTTAGTTGCTAGAGAAGCTACAATTTCTGCTTGGAATTGGAATACAACTCTGAGAAGCAGTGGCTGTAGGATTTTAAGAGCGGCCCTAAGCAAGGCTAAATGTCTTCTTGACTCAACTGCTAGTACTATAGCTCAAGCCATGCAAAATTTGTGATTGAGATTTTTGGTCAATCACTCAAGTATAGTATCGTAATTTTTTTAACCTGTTTGGTAAAAACGTCAAAACCAGCTCCTGTCATCGGGTCGAAAGAAGCTGTATTGGGAAGCAGGTATGAAGAAGATATTTTTGAGTGGACAGTATTATTGTAAAAGATCTTCAGGTTTCACAATCCACAGGCAACATTTAATTTTGAGGGTGCTCAGGCTGTAGACGTGATGAAATCTGCACGTGGTCAGACGTACAGAATTTGAGAATAACGGGCTGTGCTAGTCTTTGGTTTCTGTAAAAAAACCGGTTAATTTCATGACCCCTAATGTAAATACTGTCAGGTTTATCCGTCGTGAGCTTCGCAGTTGCCGCGTTACTCCACTTCTCGCCGACCTGCACTGCCGACCAGTCAAGCAACGGATCGAATTCAAGTTGTTCTTGCTCACTTTTAGATAACTTCATTATTTGGCTCCAGCCTATCTCTCAGATCTACTCCCCCACCAAGCCAAGCATCGTACCACCTGCTTTTCGGAATCCAATAGTTTGCCAATACCCCATACAAACCTCAAATCCTTTGGAGAAGGTGCATTTAGTTCGCATGCTCCCAAAGCCTCGAAATTCCTCCCGACTTGCGTCAGAACATCCCCTGACCTGACCACATTTAAAAGGAACTTAAAAACACCTATTTAGGACAGCATTTAGTGGGTCCCCATGATTCGTCCTTCATGTGCCTATGCGTGCTGACACTGTGCATGCTGCCACTAACCACATTTGCATGCTGACCCTGTGCATGTCACCCATAACCATGTCATTCATGTTGTTTATAAAGCTTGATATTTTTCCCCATTCAATCGCTTTTACCTTTGCAGCAAATGTAAAGCACCTAGAAAGAGATTGAGTTCTCCGAGGGGGCTTTATCAAGTGCATTATTATTAATATCAGTATTACTTGCTGAACTACTGCAAAAATGTGCACTTCTTTGTGTCATCAGGACCATATGATGTCAGTTCCATAATTTTTCAAATGACCATTGGTGACAAAAAAGTTTGCTCAGCACTGATGAAACTTTCTAGCACGCTTCAATAATAACTAAGCACTCAAATCCTTGCAGTGGTTCTCCAGTGATCAACCAGGCCTTCCCTCCTGTCTCTGCTATGCATTCTAAGTTGTCCTTTTGCATGATATGATGTACGGTGGCCACCCCTTGCGTACAGAAATGTAATGAAGATTTAAATATTGCTGCCAAGACACCTAGCCTGCTTAGCACTAAATTAATTTTTGTGGTTTTACTGAATTATTGATGACTATACTAAAGAAGCACTTAAGACCGTTTTTTATATTTTCATATTTGCAACTAATTTGATTTATTCAATCCAAGAATCTTAACCAACTATTTAAAAAAGAGGCTGCGTTTTAATATAGACGTCAGGAGCCACGCCTTTACGCACTCGAGGCAGAGTTGGTATTGGTTGGCTCTGCTTCGGAGTCTATGGTATTTACGGTAAGCTTAGCTCACTGAATCACTCGTGTGACCCTAACCCGTCTCAGCACCGCCTCGGTCAGGAGATGGTGCTTCGCTGCTTTCAGCTGGCTTGAGCTTTAGAAGCGGCTGTTCGACCGCTATGGCGTCTCCTACGACAGGTAACGTCGATTGGTCAGCAGAGCTGAGTTGAGCAGGACGTAATTCTTTGACATTTTCTGCCGCATTGCTAACACTAGTATTAACCAAACGACAACGAAGTGGCCGAGTGAGCGTAGCACTATAGAAGCTTGGTAAGCGAGGAACTATCTAAAGAGGGTGGATCCGACTTATCTTCCGACGATCACTACTGAACCACCACGGTGGGTGCTGCAGTGAGGCTTTCTTTACCGAATTCTATGGCCAGATTTTAAAGCTCACCAAGGAGTTTATTGTTATCACATCAAGAGAATCAGCTGTTCCATTCCTCCGCTTAAAGACCGTTGGCAACAGAAGCTTGAGTCCTGCAGGTCCTCGACTGCGGAACTTATTTCCACACTTCTCAAGCAACGACAACTACTCTCCTGCTGCCGCCTATGGCCCACCGTTTTCAGCGGTCCTGAGCTGCTACTTCCCTGCTACTCACTAGGTCAACTGCACTAATGACTCTGTTATGCTTTCCACTTTCTCTTCGTTGCGGGAGATGAAGTTTGTTGGCTCCGAATGTGCCACTTAGGCCGTGAGTGCACTATGAAAAACTCTCCTGCGTAAAATCCACAGAGTCTTTATTGCTTTGTGGAGCTACATACGGAGATATATTATTGAACATTACGTCACATACGTTCGCTGTCCGTTGCAGCATTCTTCGGAAAACCAAATTTCTTGCAAACATCGTATAAGGAAATCGATACAGCTAAGATGTGCTTAAAGCTGATCCTTTTTTGATTGCCCGTAATACATGAGAAATTACGAGTCTATGAACATCTAAACTTTCATCGCCTCGGGCTGCCGGGTCGATCTAGCCTGCGGTTAGTAACCTGCATGTGAGTTATGATCGTGCATACCTATTATAGCTTCGTTATCGTAGTTCAAATGCATTCGGAGATAGTACTGCTGTCGCTAAAGTTTTTGAATTGTGAATGGATAAAATGAAAGCACCCTGGAGCCGACGCTGAGCCAAGTTGCTGCCATTTGCAGGAGCACAAAGCTACGAAGCACCTGCTAAACCTGTATTCCCAAGAATTGTCTCGAATCGCCGAGCACGTTAAAACTCAAGAGCTTCACTGGGAATCTCTTCAACTTAGTGGTCCTATTGCATGTTATAACTTCGTTGACCCAACTTAACGTTTGTCTTTGGATTTGTTGCTCAACGTGCAATAAACCCCAAGTAACGAGCAAACCTATTTTTACAGAAGGTCTCGACCTGCTTGTCTTGCCTAAATCTTGGCTAAAATTGTTAAACTACCAGAAAATTAAAGACGCTAACCGGACTGGTTTATCCATCTTTACCGCTAATAGATCGATTAAAACTGAAGGTGGAGTTGCCATCAATCTTTCCTCATTTTGGGTGATTTTGACGTACATTTTGATAACTCATTTAAAGCCTTTATCACTAAATTGTGTGCACTGACTGACTCACCGTCTCTTCTGGCTCATGTGCATGTGCCTGCTCACATCAAGGGTCACGCAGTTGACCATACTTTCTCATACAACCGCAGTCAGTTTGTCACCATCAATATTTACCAAATCCTGCTTATCTGACCACATCAGATCTCATTCAGTTAACAATGTGAGCCCTTTCTCATCCTCATCTAAAGTCTTATGCAAATTGCGAAACATCGAGACCGTTGACATTGATGCGGTCCGTGCGAGACTATCTGCTCCGTCTCTACTGCTCAATCCTCCGTTCGACCTGCCATTATAGGTAGATCGCTACAACAAGAAAGTAGCTGATATGCTCGACGAGGTTGTACCTCTGACTAATCACACATTTCGCCCTCGCCCAGACGGCTGATGTTTTACCTCAGACATTAAAATAGCTAGGTCTACTAAGCCCAACCTTGAAAAAACTTCCGAAAGATCAGGACTGACTGTGCATCGTATGGCTTACAAAGACTATTGTAGATCTTACTAATCGACCGTATTAGAGGCCAAGCCTAGCTTCAATGAAAACATGGTTGAATCAACGGCGCAAAATAGGAATTATTTGGATGCGGATGATCAACCACCTCCTTAGCTGCTCACAGATTAGCTCCTTGGCAAATGATCCCTGTGATGATCTAGCGCATCGCTTCTATAGCTTCTCTGTCAAGAAGAAATACGAGATCAGGGAGTCCATCGTTGAGATGGCTAAATAGCCATAGAGTTCTGTCCCTCAATTCCACACAGAACCTCGATGTCTGAATTCAAGGAGGACACTAGTGACATCGCACCGAAGTTCATATACCAATCAAGGAAGACAACAATTGATATTTTGAGCCTACTTCCTACTTCCCGGCCTCTCCGATTCGCCGATCTGTGGCTGCCATTCATAGCTAACTTAATGATAATAATAATAATAATTATTATTATTATTATTATTTACTTGATAAAGGGCCCTCAGAGAACTTAATCTCTTTCTAGACGCTTACATTTGCTGCAAAGATATAATTATATAACGGATAATTAATAAATAGGTCATTTGCCTAAGGTCATGTCCCAGCACTTTAAAAAAGGCCGTAGTCAGGCCCTAGGTGGGTTGGCTTGCCGTGCAAGAGAGGATCACTAAAATATGTTAGAATGTATAATGTATTTCTAACATAATCTGCATATATGATCTCTCCCACTTTCGAGGATGAGAAACCACCGTGAGCCAAGCCCGCTAGAGCTGTGACATTGCTCGCTGAAGGAATTGAACCGGCGAGCTCCGGGACAAGATCGTGCAGACCAAACACCTTACCTAATGTACCGTCTCGGCTCGCCTATTTGCCTGCAGGGCTGCTAGAACACTAACAAAGCAGTTTGGGGTAGAGCTGCGAATAAAAACCGGGCTATATTATCTCACTCTCTCGCCCAACGGCATCGATCTGAGGCTGTGGCTAAAGTGGAAGCACTTTAAAAAGGCTGACACTTGTGCTAGGCGAGTTTTGCAATAGTCATTTCACTAATTATGCAGTCATAATCACAAGAGCTTTAGGAAACCGGGCAACGAGACTTGTCTGAAGAAATGTCGAAAGGCAACAAAACAGCTCTATTTTTCTACTTTGTTAATAAATAATGCGAGACTACTATCTACATAAAATTTTGGCACATTATTGAATTATTATCATAGACAGCTCCGTGACGAGTTATCCAAACAGTGCAAAAGCGGCGAGTATTGGCTCAAACTGTTTGCAATGCCACTGGTAGCTAGAGGTTTTGTTGGCCGTTCGCAGACCTTTTTTCTTGGCTGCATGGGTCTTTCAAGCGAAAACGACTGCAGCAGGGGGTTACATAGCTGGTCAGTATAGCTGAAGCAGACAAGCAGTGTCTGGATTTGATCACAGCATTGAACCTCTCGTGCGGTGCACACAGCAGCTAATAAGCGGCACGATGGATGTGCAGTTTTCTTGCGCAGCCCCGTGAAATTGTGTTCGCTGGATGCTCCAACGAGCTGAATAATCCACAGGCTTCCTATTCCCCAAAAGGCTGCTAGAAAAACCAATAACGGTGCTCGATTGTCCATTCATAGCTTTAAAGGCGAGTAAAATGTCAAGGGCAGCAATAGGCTGTAAACTTTATAGACGCCAGGGAAGCTGAGCTTCAAAGGCTTCAAGTCGCAAAGTTCTTCAAGGGCTCGACCTTTAGTGTGGCCTATCGGGTCAAGGTCAACATATGCTCAAAGTTGAGCTGAGAGTCCAAGGCCGTTTTGCGATGATTGCGTAAGTAAGGCCCATATACAAGTGCCCGAAATAGGGCGCCTCTCAGTCGGGCACGCACCTACACGTACGGTGCACGATTGTGGCGCACAAAGCGTGAGTCTCTGCCGCTCGGTGTTGCTGTTGGCTGCTGCCTATTCGTGTCTTGCTTCTGCAAATATGCTTATTATCTGCACAGCAGATTTGTAGCGGTCGTGTAATGTAGTAGACTTTTCAATAAGGCTGCTGGCCTGGTTGAGGCGAGTAGTAGCGAACTCTCACCTCGAATTATTAGGCACTACTAGCATTTCATGTCAGACACCATAGGTTCTTCCAAAAATCGAAGCTATTCAAAAATTGTATACAGAAACTGATTCAGCTAGGACCGGTTTAAACTTTATTTGCTTGCGGTTAGACCGTGCTGCACGAGAAATCACACATCTATGCACATCTAAACGCTGTGGCTTGATTACCTTGCCCTTCGCCTGGGGCTATGTTCAATTTTCTAGATGCGAGTAACGGCCCTATTAAGTAATATCGTGTGTACATATCATCTTTTGTTTTTGTCATCCAAATGCATTCCGTAGATGCTAATGATTTTGCAATGGTCCACAAACTTTGCATTCGAAGAGTGGCAGAGGCCGTTATCAGAGGCCAAACCATTCAATTGCTCCATCTTCTATAAAGCGGCCCCAAGCGACTTCGAGCGAGGTTTGGACATTCGCGTGTCTTCTCTGTGATGCCGTTGGGTACCCCTCCGTCATCTCTGCTGTGACTGTTCAGTAGCCGTCCTTGAATGTGGCACTCAAGGCTAGACTGCTTAGCATAAGAAGCGACGTCGGCAGTAGCTAATACATACCGGCGGATCCAATTTTCTGGGTTGGCCGGGTATTATTACAGCTGCCGTCACTACCCTAACCACTTGTGGAGGCGACGCCATTAATCTCGAGCCGTGCACACATCTGCGGTTCAGTAACAGCCTCCCTGCGTCCTGCGTTCGCCGTATCAAAAGTTTGGTTATCTAACATTCGAACCGTTGGGTTTACTGCTCTGGCTGTTACTCTTTGCGGCAGTCACTCACTCGCATTGCCTCGAAATGTGTGTACCAAGTAGACCAGTGAAGCTTACTGAGATCTAATTTAGATCAGAAGTAACAGCATCTGTCTGGCCAGCTATGTGCCGACTAGAAAGCAAGCTATCCAATCGGCACCACTTAGTTTTTGGGCTGCTTTTCAAATTGGGTCTGCTAACTATTGATTCGCTAAAAACCAAGAGATTGCTTGCCGCGATCATGCAGTCCAAGAAAAGCTAGACCCACGTCCTCTGACTTTATCTTTGCGACGACGCCTTGCTCTGGTGGCTGCATATTTAAGACCGACCTACCCAGGTGCTTTTCATTATTTCATTCTATGTGATCGGACAAGATTCACGGAAGTGCTTCTTTTGTTGTCTGTAACTTATTAGCTAACAAGACTAGCGGAGTTTTGCATATGCTATCGTTTGAATCAGTTCTCTGAGGGTGCTTTATCAAGTCTATTATTATTATTAGAAAATTTACGCTTGAAAGACCACTTCAGTTCGCAGGACACTTCTAGATTCGCATTAAAAACCCTAGCAACTTCCAAGGTCTGCTTATTTCTTTGCTGTCTAGAAAAACTTGGTTTGGTCTAACACATTCATTATACTACTCATGTCAATGGGCATATCCATGATCTCGTAATCGCTAAGGAAATCTGCCCCACTGATCTTGTGGTGAGCCCACTGACCCTCTCGGAGCATTGTTTGGTCTCGTTTACTGTTCCGCTTTGTTGTGAATCCATGATTATGAGACCAACTTACTGATTGTGGGCAATCCATGTGTAGCTCAGACATTGGAATGATTAAAACTCAAATTCAGTTCTGCTATCATATATACCATTGCATTTGCACGAAATGTAGTTGTGATATTTTAAAATTGTCAGTCACTAGATGACCACATCAGCTCAGCAGTAAAGTGCACATACTTTCAATAGCACAAAATAGCTAAAACTCGTGCTAGTTAGACCGGGATACTATATCGAAACTGGTTTATGCATTTAGTAGATCCCACTCCGACTTCTGTAAATCCCAGCTCGCTGGTCTACAGGCCTGTGCAATCAGACGCTTACAGTTGGCACATAACTCAGCTGCTAGGCTTGTCTGTCGTGTACGGTGAAGTTACCTGGCCACTTCCCACCACACCCATTTTGGCGGACCTGAATCGACTCTCAATCAAGCTGCATAATAATTATAATGAAAACCATTATAATCATAATAGTCATACATTCGATATTGACTTCAAGGCTCCGTTAGAAATTTTTACGTCCGCTTATTCACGGGCACAAGCCTACCTATAACAACTACTCAAACCATGCTAGGAATTGCTCTAACGGCTTTGCTGTCAAAATTCATTTAGTTATAACTCTTGCGAGATTTAATATGTTTAGCAGACCATGTCTTTAGTTAGTAAGCTTCCAAAGCCGTAAACTCACGTCCGAATGATTGCAGGGATCCATTGACTCGAAAACATTTAAAAATAAACTAAAAATGCATCTTTTATCTCAGCATTATGATTCTCAGTGATTCGATTTTTATGTGCTTATGCGTGCTGACACTGTGCGTGCTGTTCCTGACTATTTTTATCTGTTGCCATCGTGAAAGTCACATCTAAACATGTCATAGTTGATGTTTTTAGTGCATGTTGACGATAATCATTTAAGGAATGCTTCTTTTTTGGTTCATATAAAGTGCCTATAGAAATAGAGATTTGTTCTCTCAGGGTGCTATACAAACATGTTATGCTCACCATTGTTATCAAGGGTATGTTGCATGAAAAGCCGCCAGGCCATGCAGCTGGCGACTACTATGGCTGCAAGGGTAGTTGATAAGAGTTTGACCATGTGTCTCCTTTCTGAAAGAGATTGGATGACTGCCGTTTGATCAAGTGATGCAAAGCAAAGTTTGTATGCAGACTAAAGGCCCGGTGACGGGTTGACTGAGTCATGTTATGTGAACTTCTGGATCAGTTTCTGCCTCCTCTAGCCACAGCACTTGTAAATAAAAAAGTATAATTCCTTTGTATAGCGCCACAAGACAACTTAATCTATATCCAGGTGCTTCACAAATGCCTCCGGGCATGATCCCACCACCTCAGCCAGATCTTAGTCGAGTCAAGCACCTTAACCACTGGACCAAACCAAATGCTGTTCTATTCCTCTGCTTAAAGACCGTTGAGAATAAAAGCTTTTGCTCTGAAGGTCCTCGGCTGTGGAGCTTACTTAGACAATGCTTACACAACGACAACTAATCTCCTGTCCCTGACGACGGTGCCATCCTTGATATCCGTCCTGAGCTGCTACTTCCGTGATACTACACTACCCCATCTGATCCCCCGACTCTGTTATGCTTCTCACTTTGTCTTTGGTGCGTGAAACGAAGTCTGCATGTTTCTAAATCCATACCAAAAGTCGCTAAGGCTAGGAAGCTCTATAATAATAATAAAGCACTTGATAAAGCGCCCTCAGAGAACTCGATCTTATTCTAGGTGCTTTACATTTGCTGATGTAAAACATTACTTCTCAGCACTCTTGTGGTCTTTGTGGCTTTGGAGAATAATATATTGAGATGTCTTATGCTACCTAAAGCCACATTTGAATGCTAACTGTATATATTATTAAATAAAGCTGTACAAGCAATAACACATGCTTTTACTTTGCTGCTCAATTCTATTACCGGCATATAATCAAGAATAAAAGGCTGCAGCATGGCAAGAGCTGTCATGTACGTCGAGTTTGCACATTTAATTATTCGCGGAATGAGCCCTCACCTAGTCGGCTCATAGTTTACAGCAGACATTAAACTACCTAGCTCTACTAAGCTCAATTTTGAAAAAAACGTCTGCAAGATCCCGAGCGACTGTCAGTCGAAAGGCCAAGAAACTTTGTCGCCCTCACCAATCGATCCAAGCAAAGTCATCGTCTAGATTGCTTATAATTACATTGCTAAGTCGATAGATCTCGTCTTAATATTCGATAGATCTCTCTCTCGTCTCGTCTAAGTCGATGATACTCTTCTTTGATGTTTTCTTAACTGTTACCAGCTAAGCTCCTTAGCTGGTTTAATTTTTGATGACCCACGTAATGCTTATATAGATTCTTACACGGTTGTCCCGATTCTAAAATTCCGTGCATCACTACCATGTCTGAGTTTCATATGGCTACTAACGACTTCCTAATTACGAAGTTCATTATGAAGCTTCTTCTTCGGACGCTCATCCTTCAGCATAAGGTCGCCCGCTCTGATGTAGAAGCAGTCTTTTAAATAACTTATTTTCAGTTCATGTGACAACAAGCGGCCAATGATAGCCATAGTCTGTAGGCCAACAAGGAACCTAGTCTTTGTCTGTCTCACATTTCTCTGATCGTAGTTTGATTCGGCATGCAAGTATTCAATCATTAATCGCAAAGGGTGATGTTTTAGTTTATTTTGATAGATGATTTGAAGCATCCAGAACAGAATCGCAAACGTTTGCCAACTAATGTTTCCTTGAGGCATATTTCTTTGACCCTCGTCACATTAAGGGGGATATACACTTGATTGAAACTTGTCCTCCAATCCTTTTTTCGTCACCTGTTATTCCACAATTCTGACGTAATTGCCATTTAGTTTGCAGTGAATGCCTAATGCGGCTTGTAAAACAAAACTGTGAATCACAAAAATTTAAGACCCACGACATCAATGCTGGCCACCCGAGAACATATTTTCCAATTCTACTGTTCAATCCCCTTATGACTAGTTGTAATGAAAAGAAAATTAATGCTAATTTATTTGATGTAGCAACCTCAGATAACTCAATCTCTTTCTATGCATTGCCATTTGCTGCAAAGAAAGCATGACCGACATAAAAGCTGCTCGATCGTCATAAAGTAGAGAAGCACTAATTTTGTGCTTTTGAGGGTTGATAGGCTGTATGATGTCCGAGACCAACTTTAATGCTTTCTCCCTAGCATATATACAAACCCCATAAAATAGATTTCTATCCCCCATAAGCTTTACGAATACATAATTATTATTCTCATTTCGACTAATATTTTTGCATGAAAATCACGGAATATCCAACTTTTGCTGCTAAGGTGAAACAGGATGTGCAGCTGACGTACGAGATGCATCGGCAATTTGTATTTACAGATTCAATCTAATTTAAGACTATCTAGTGAGTAATTGTATTTAATATTCAGAGTTGTATCCATGAGATAGCGGTCTGAGACGTGGGGTCGCATACTCCAGACTGCACAGCTGACGCAGTATACTCGCAAATTGTGGGCTTGGATGACTGCCAATCCGGATGCCGGTTGCTGTCTGATAGACCCTGCGAATTTTTTTGAGGGCAGGCAGTGTGAGGCTGATCATCCTAGCTATGTTCTTACCCATTGCAATGCTTTTAAGAGAACCTCGTTTAGAGGGCGTGGAGTCGAACCACGAGCATCGAAAAGATGCAAAGACGGTGGATCACTAGAGCCTGCCTGAGGCGGAGGGTGAGCTGCGCCATACAAGCATCCAAAGGCATCAAGGCCATCTACAAAGCTTTTAGCCAGGCGACCAGTCACGAGGAACGAGTGTCGTTCGTGCTGCGCTCAGAAGTGTTGCGTCCAGTGCTCCTGAGGGCATTGCCGCCACACATCTGGCCATCGGCGGCCAGGGAGCTGCAAGCGGAGGTACTCTACAAGAAAGGAAACGAGCTTTACCTAGCGGGCAAGTACACAGAGGCGATCGAGAAATTGAACGAAAGCATTATGTACAGTCGCTTCACCGAGCCGCCGCTGTCTTCAGGCGCCGAAGGCAGAGGCGGCAGTGGATTCTCAGCTTTCATTTACGCTCACCGCTCTATGGTGTGGTACCAACTCGGCGAGCACGGCCTCGCCTTGGGCGACATCGAGGCTGCGCTCGCTTCCGGCTATCCAAAGGCTGATCGGTTCATGCTGCACGAGCTCAGGTTTCTCTGCCTAATCGAACTTCGCGACTATCGTTCGGCCGCAGAGGCACTGCAGGCAACCGAAGACTCGCTAAGGTCGGTCAGGCTAAGTCAGGAAAAAGAGGAGATCTACGTGAGCCGGCTCGACTGGTACCAATCTTTCTGGTCAGCCCAGCTTCGAAGGCAAGTAGATGCTTCCGCCGCCTCAATTACTGACTCAGCTGAGAACGACACAGCAGCCGACAGAGCCACCGTCATGCCGTCGCTGTCCCATGGTAGGCATTCTGATTATTCAGCCCTGTCTTCGGCTCTGGCCGTGGAGCAGAGCTCGGCCTACGGGAGGCACATTGTTGCCAGGCAGCAGGTCGGCATAGGAGACGTGCTGCTTGTGGAGGAGCCGTTCGTTTCGGTCCCCGCACAGGACTGTCTGAGCTCACATTGCCAGCACTGCCTCATGCGGCTCATGGCTGTGTTCCCGTGCCGCAGGCGCTGCTCGGTGGCTCGCTACTGCAGCCTGACATGCGAGGCTGAGAGCTGGACCAGCTACCATCGCTTCGAGTGTGGACGCATAGAGGTGCTGGTAGACTACAACCTTCCAGAGGGCCACCTTGCACTGCGAACCGTGCTGGCCGGCGGACTGGCCTACTACGAAGCTCATGAAAAGCCCTCACTTCCGATTCACCGAGTTGTGGCAGCGGAGGCAACTGCTCCTGCTGCAGCAGCTGCCTCAGCCGACGTGACTGGATGTGGACGGGCGCCAGGCGGCGGCATGAGGAATAAGGACGATTTTTGTGCCCTCGCGTTTCGACTCGAGACACACGAGTCCAAACGCGATGAGGCGGATATGTTCTGGTTTGCCGTGGATGCGGTTTATCTAGCACTGTGTGTTGACGGTGCTAAGGAATCCCAGGGACGTTATAATGGCTGCCACAGCTGTAATTTTTCGATATGCGGCGCTACGTTCACAGGCCAGGGCTGCAAAGACTGCGACCTTGAGTCAAGGCTGATCGATGTAGCAGCGCTTACACTACACTATCTTCTAGTCGTGTCGATCAATGGTCGCACGATTTCCGAAATGCGCTGCAAAGCCGACGTGACAGCACACGAGATGCAAGATAGCCAGATCGCTGTAATTGGATTCGGAATATATGGCACGCTGAGCTTGCTGAATCACTCGTGCCACCCGAATGTGTCGAGACAAAGCCATGGTGGCAAGATGGTACTTCGTTGCCTGCAGTCGCTTTGCCCCGGCGAGCAGCTGTTCGACTGCTATGGCGTCTCGTTTGAATTTCAGTGTCGACAGGATCGCACGACCAAGCTGAGCAGGGACTACTTCTTCGAATGTTGCTGCCAGGCCTGTGAAGGCAACTGGCCTACTTATGAAAGGCTACCTATTTTTGGCAAGCTAACTCCTTGCAGACACCGGAAATCTGGACATAGTGGCCAGGAGGGCGACTGCCTGCCGTGCTTTGCTTTCGTGGAAAAAGCTGTGCAAGATCTGCAGAGCGTCTGTCATGACGTGTTTTCCGAAGACCCATGGCGGACGATAGCAGCCTGCTCCGATGTCGAAGCTCGCTTAGATGACCTTTGCTGCCTGCTCATCCAGCCGAGCCAAGTGCTTTTCTACAGCACGAGTTTGTTAAAGTACTGCTACAATAGGATGGCTAATTGCCACGTGCTGCAATCTACGGCCCACCGTTCGTCAGTGGCAGCAGATTGAGTGGAGCTAGCATGAACTTCGTCGGCTGACCCTCCCATCCTTGAGTCGACGTTGGAGTTATGCTTTGTGGGGGGGCTGTAATTATGCAGCCCTAGCAGTCGTGTTACACGCAAATGAGCTCCATATAATTAAAGATTCGCTCGTGATAATTTTCAACTACGGCTAATATATTCACAACGCTTCCAGGTAGCTGCTATTTCTGCCTTATCGTATTGCAGAGACAGTACATTTATTGCATTGAAGACGTTTGCTTCAAAACACAACTAGCAAGTTCGAGTATCACAGCATTGCTCAGCTAGAGAAACGAGTCTTTAAATAAATTGAAATGTCAATTACATTCTCGCTTTACAAAAGATCCGAAGTTCCTGTCAAGACCAATACTGTTGTTTCAAGCTGTTAATAGCTACTTCAGCAGTGCATTTACAACAGCTCATTAAGCGATAGCTAGTTAAGACGCCAATCAGAAGGTAGTAAAGTGTTAACTGGCATCGAGGCCGAGACTGTGGCTAGATTTCCGACGTGGCTTTTTAATCTAGAAAACCTGTGTAGAAGTTGTTTCAAGACTTCACGATGCTTACACAAGACCTGATAAGCATCTAGGCTGAAAATGAGCCATTGCAATTTTTCAATAAATGCATCGACATTTTACGGCCAGAAGACTCTCTACGGTTTCACTGGTTCCCTCTAAAAGTCACAGCAGCTCTCGTATTTAGTGTTGGCGAGGAAAGCTATCCTATGCTTGAATGAACTGAAGTTATCCTATAAATAGGCTTTCATAGCAGCGCACGGCTAGTGTCTGTAAACTCTAGCCGATACGCTTTCCGAGTTCGGCAAAGGTTATCACCAAGGATTTACCTGTCAGTCTGATGAAAAGTGCATACAGGCCATTTATTCACTACGAAACTATTTCCATTAGATTAAATACGATGCTAAGTGTCATGTGTACCGTTTACACGCATTATCGTCTTATAAAACGCTCAAACTAATCCTTGTTGTTTCTTCTTACCTATTTCTATCCTCCGCTTTCGTAGCTTCATTTGTTCCCTTTGTCTGCACGCTGTAGCACACTACCTACCTCATCGGTCGAAGCCTGTCGGTTAGGTGGAAGCAGCTCAACCTTTCGGTCGCTGGCTCGAGTCCAGCTGCCTTAATCAAAGCATATTAATATTAGACTATTGAATGAGCAAATGTCTACACTTTGAAAGATGTCCTAAAGAGTGCGTAGCGAAGTTAGCATACAGGTATCACAGCTAGGATACAGGTTTAATTTAAAGTAGCTCCCGATACAGGAATACAGTGTCTTTCATAGAGAATTCAGAAGTGGAGGTATATGACGCTTAAACGGCATTAACGAGGTCGATGTTAAATTTCCGGCACCAAACTATTGATTTCGTGCTCGCCCTTCTGATCTGAAGATCAGAAATGAAATATCTTTGCCATCATGTCCTTAGCCCAGCAGCAAGACACTCTAATTACGCGGCGTTAATTTTAACCTCCCCATCTTTACTTTCGCTCTCCATTTCTTCTATTCATAGTCCTGAGAAACATTTTAATCCAAATTAAAAAATTTAGCCTTGAGGTCCTGAATTCAAGACCTGCAGCTGGCAATGCTTCGTAGACAACTGCTCGCTGGGTAGAAGTCTATAAGGCTTTCGGCAAAATAAAACTTAAGTGTATTTATCTGATAAGGCGAGTCCTTATCATATCAATGAAATTTCTACCATCGTGATCACATCAATGTATAATTTCAAGAGAACTCTTCAAGGAATATATTGAGAGTACCATGCAAGCCCGCAGCCGTTGCACACTGTGCGACAGCATTCACAGTATTTTAAAGGATCGTTTCGGGTTTTTAGCACCTAGCTAGCAGACGAAAACTTTCTCGGTTCTATGTTCCGTGGTTACGATTAGCTTAGTTGTTAGAAAGGTTTCCAAGGAACTGCTTTCATTTCTCTCGTTTCACAGGCTGACAGGAAAACGACGACGGCGGTAATCAGAACGTACATAATCAGAATGATTTGTCAGGTTGAGTAACTAGAGTGCAGAGTGGCTTCCAGGCGAGCCAAGCGACCGGCGTTGAGCTGTAGCCACTTCTTAGGAGACCTCTCTTTTCGAGCAAACTACAGACTCACTGACTAGTCTCTTGAACCCAACCACAGAAGCGCAGCACTGGCCGAAGTGCCCAACGTAAGCGACCGATGAGCTGCTACTGCTTAGCTCATTGGCTTCTCAAGCGACTATACATTGACTGCATCTGCAACGGTAACTGCGGCCCTTTTTTAATTAGCCACAAGCTGCACAACAGAAAAGTGAGGCTAGCCAGTCGGCCAACTTCTGTCGTTAGAGGAATCAGTTAGCCGCGTTAATGTTCACTTCTTCCTCTCTCTCTCTCTTTCTCTCTCTCTCTCTCTCTCTTTTCCATCTGATCACTGTCCAGAGCAGCGTTCTAATCAGAGCTATAGAGGAGTTCAGCTAATTTAACAGCCAGATTTAAATACTAGCAGACTATTATTTAAGGGTATCCAAGCCAACTGCATTCTTAGGTAAAAGATCTTCTAATGCAGGGCTTGAACCTGCCAACTGCACCATGAAGAGCGAGACCTTTGTCTTTTCGGCAAAGCCTAGCCAGGAACATTCTAGGCTGATGAATCGCCGTCTTATCTTTCCGTTGGAATCGCAAGTTGGATCGCATTGCTAGTCAGTCCGACTCAGGATGAGTACCGGAAAAATCGAGGTGGCTGCATCGTCCAATCGAGCAAGTAAGAGTGGTCATGAGGTGCAGCTGAAAGAGACTGCTTGAATTCCACAACGTCAGTTCATTCTGATAATTTATCCACCAACGCTGAGCGAGAAGTTTAGCCACCTGTCTTTGTCGATCGAAGACAAATAACGAGACAGCAGAATGACAACGATAATTTGCCGTGGTTTGACTTCCTGCTGGAGATTTGTCGTGAATATATTTTAAAGATTGAAACGCTGAAATGAAAAGGAAAGACTTTCTAAGCGACATGGTAAAAAGGAAGCCGCAGTTTGTATAAGTTGCTCGGCCGCTACGGAAGACAAAGCACATAGGTTAAAGGCCCACTGGAAAGGACGGCTATTTTTTTACTCAATCTTCACGTGTTTTCTCTGCTTAAGGAACTGACACAATTTAAGATTGATCAGTGCCTACAGAGTATATCGTTTACCCTGAACTGTTCGGCTACGACGGCGTGGCTCATCCCTGTCTCTATGATAAAATGATGCATTGATTTTAGCCTGCTCGTGCCCTCAAATAATTCTGCAAACAATGAATTACTTGTTTCATTCTTGTACTTACGTAGAGTTCGCTATAAAACCTTTGAGCTGCAAGCTCTAGACCGTGAAACTCAATCACACAGTTCGTATAATATTACAGCTTCTCTCCCACTGCCAGCTGTGGGGAAAATCACATCTAGCTGTCTTTATCAGAAGCTTCTGTTCCATTTAACTCCTCTGACTCCGTACCCGTATTTGCAGCCCTCCTTACTCGGCTACACTACTCGCAAGAAGAAACTGCTTGCGATGGTCGTCGGCTGGCACTCTGCTACTGTGGAAGATAGTGATGAAACTACTTCGATGTCGCGTGATCAAGCCAGCATTCCACCTGCCGAACGGCCATGCTCCGTGCCAGCGCCTGACGTATCCTTGCAGGTCAAATAACTTTTAGCTTGAGCCTCGGCCTAAGGGCATGCTGTCCACGATCTTAACGTTAATAACGTTATTAACGATGAGAAAATAAAACCGTAACCATGGAGCAATAGGAAAGTAGGTCTCTCACCTACCCTAGTGTCAAGAGCTATGGTCACGAAAGCAAGACGAAGTTATTCAGTGCGAATTCAGTGCGGTTACGGCTCACCCATGACCGAGTAAGGTGAGGACGAAAACAAAACCGCTAAAAGAAGACGATAACAGCTCTTAATTTGCTGCCGGCAATTTCACTCCGTCTTTATATGCAGTGTTTGTGGCTATATGGAGATGCTAGTGTTTAATGGGTCAATAGTACTTATTGCGTTGTTATATGTCCTAAGGCCAGTTTGAGACCTTTGAGTAATTAATTGGCCTGCAAAGATTAGGAGACAGCCGTTGGTTTATTGGCTGCTGTGATTTATAGTGATTATATTAGGGTAACCCGCAGCAAAGGCCTAGGGAGAAAGGTTGTGGACGCCGGACGGAATGGTGGTGCATTGGCCCGCTGCGTCGTCCACGTGAACAAACGTTGTTGAGCCCGCATCGGTGTTCTGCACTGTGCCACGTACCTACCGCCTGGAGAATTTCAAACTGCAACTTTCATTCCACCAGTCAGAGGTACGGAGTGCTTTTTAGCTTAGCCAATCCTGTGCTAGTCACAGTATTCACTTCGTACGTACGTAAAAATGTTCATCTGCGTGCTTAGGCGGATCGATCCTCGGCGATCTGTCAGTGTCGAATCGTCATGTTTCGTTTGCAGCATATGCAAATATCTGTATAAATCAAGACGCTTTACAAATGCATAATAATTAATATAGTTTTGACTGGTCTGTTCAGAAGAAAATACCACGAACTCCAACTTTGCTGTTAGGGTGAAACACGATGTGCCGCTGACGTTGGAGTCACATCGGCAACTAGCGCTTGCGTAACCATTCTAATTCTAGATTATGTCCATTAAAATTGTTTAAGAGTCACGCACAAGGGTATAGATATGCTAAAGGTCTGTGACGCGGAGTCACGAAAGCCTAAATGCACAGGCGACGTGGTACGGCAGTCAATTGTAGGCCAGGACTACTGCCAAAGCGGATGCCAGTTGCACGCTGGTAGACCTCGCAACTTCTGGCCAGGGAAAACATTATTGGCGGTTAATCGAGGTTTTGCCGTACCTTTCCTGGTATTTTAAAGTTGACCTTATTCCGAGCACAATGAGTCGAACGAAGTGCTTTGAAAAGAGGCCACGAAACAAGTGGACATCTCAAACCTGCCTCCGGCAGAAGCTGTGCGACGCAATGGAAGCATCCGGAGGCGTGGAGTCATTCTACGAAGCGTTCAGCCAGTCGGCGACGAGTCACGAGGAACGCGTGTCGTTCGTGCTGAGCTCGCCCGTGTTGCGCCGGGCGCTACTGAGCTGCCTGCAGCCGGCGCCGCCTCCTCCGCAGCCGACGGCGGCCTGCGAAACTAAAGCGCGGTGGCTGTTCGATATAGGATACCAGCTGGGCGAAGCCGGCAGGTACAGGGAGGCGCTCGAAAAGTACAACTGCTGTGTCATGCATTGTCGCCCTGGCGAGCATACGGCGCCTCCACAGGGCGACGAAAGAAACGCTGGCGACATATTCAGTTTGCCTATTGCTTACGCACGACGCATGCTAGTGTTGTGGGAGCTCGGAGAGTACGTGTGCGCCTTGGGTGACATCGAGGCTGCTTTCGCTTTCGGCTGCCCGGAAAGCGAGCACTACCTATTGTACGCATACAAAGTCATCTGCTTGCTCAGTCTCGGCGACTACCGCTTGGCAGAAAAGGCGGTGCGGGCCGCCGAGGACTGGCTGCGGCCAGGCGGCCTGAGCCGGTTAGACGAGGAGCACTTCCGGTGCATGCTCGACAACTACCGCTCGGTTTGTCACGCCCAGCTTCAGGTGACAGCGGCGCCCGCTTCCACTAAGACCGTCACGACCAACCGAACCGCAGCAGGCGACGTCGTTCCATCGCTTTCGCACGGTTCGAATCCGCATTATCCGGCCATGTCTGCGGCACTGGCCGTAGAGCACAGCACGGCCTACGGGAGGCACGTTGTTGCCAGGCAGCGGCTTGCCGCTGGAGACGTTCTTCTGGTGGAGGACCCGCTCGTCTCGGTCGCGGCACGGGAATGTCTGAGCACGCATTGCCACCACTGCCTAGTGAGGCTCGTAGCTGTGTACCCGTGCCGCCGGTGGTGCTCGGTGGCTCGCTATTGTAGCCTGGCGTGCGAGGCAGAGAGCTGGCTCGAATATCATTGCTACGAGTGTCGACAAATAAACGCACTGGTGCACTACGGCCTGCCGCAGGGCCACCTTGCCCTTCGAGCCGTGCTCGCCGGCGGACTGGCCCACTACGAAGCTCGCGAAATGCCGTCACTCCCGATTCACCGAGTTGCTGCAGAGGAGGCAGTGGGTGGTGCTGCAGCAGCAGCAGGCGGTGGCCAGTCGCCGATCGTCGGCTGCTCGGGTAAGGATGTATGTGCCCTCGTGTTTCGGCTCGAGACACACGAGCGAAAACGCGACGGGTCCGATATGTTCTGGTTTTCCGTGAATGCGGTTTATCTCGCACTGTGTGTTGATGGTATAGATAAGTTGCCGAGGCATATTAGGGGCGGCGGCAGAGGCAAGTGTTCGGCCGGCCTAGCCACGGCCGCTGGCGAGTACGGTTACGGTAAAGACAGCGATATCGATTCGAGACTGGTCGAAGTAGCTTCGCTCACACTTCATTACATTCTGGTCGCATCGATCAACTGTCGCTCGATTTACGAAGTGCGCTGCCGAGCAGATCCAGAAGTGCACCTGATTAAGGATTCCCAGTGCGCCGTGATAGGAAGTGGAATTTACGGCATGGCGAGCTTGCTGAATCACTCGTGCAACCCAAACGTGTGTCGGCACAGCTATGGTCGAAAGATGGTGCTCCGCTGCCTGCGCTCGCTCGAGCCCGGCGAGCAGCTGTTCGACTGCTACGTTGCCACGCCTGCCGAGCAAAGTCTGCAGGTTCGTCAAGACGAGCTTCATGGGAAATACTTCTTCGACTGTTGCTGCGAGGCCTGCGAAGGGGAGTGGCCCGTTGACAGCCTGCAGCCTATTATCGGCCGGCTGCGTTCGTGCCCTCACCCGTGGTCGGTAGGAGCCCACCCGGACTTTGAGTGCCTTGCCTGCCTGTGTGGCTTGGGATTGGCCCTGAAAAATCTAAAACGACAATGTCCCAAAGTGTACTCTGACGATCTAAGGCGAAACGTGGCAGCTTGCCCTATAGTCGAGGCTGCATCTGTCTCTCTCAGCTGCGTGCTAGTGCAGCCAAACAGGGTGACCACCAAAAGCAAGCTTATGGTGCAGCGCTGCTACGATAGGATGGCTAACTGCCACATGCTGCCACCCACTGGTGAGCGTTCGTCAGAGGCGTGGTGGGTCCGGGGTTGAGCTAGCCTGGACCTCTTCGTCTGCCCCTCTCCATCTGAGGCTTGACGTTCGAGAAAACTTGTGGGGCAACTAGGCAGCGCCCCGCTGTGTAGTATGTAAGTTAGATTCGGTAAACCAGAAAACCGTTCGAGGCGATCTTGGGCAGCTGGATCAGCTGGTCGTCACGTTTGGCTAAGAGCAAGCTATTTTTTCCGTCAAATATATTAAAGAGATGGTACCGCTCTCCTCGCTTTAGCTATTTTTTGTTCCGCGAAGGTGCACATTGCCGGATCACTTCCATGGTCCGGTAGCTCTGGCAATATTAAATCTTTTATCGTGTAATATAATCATGTTGTGGACAACACCTCTAGCCAGTTTGAGTCCTGGTATTACCGAGCGAATGAAAAGAGTCCCTAAATATATTGCCGAGTATCCCACAAAAACTGGCCGTATGAAGATACGAAAATCGATTTAAAAAAGTTAAGATTTTAAATTGTATACAGCTAGCTGCTTCACTGGTGCTTCAGCAGCAGCTGGGTGACAAGTAGTAAGGATGTCAGCCATTAGCTAACAAGTTGCTTCACCGGCATCTTTCAAGGTCGAGGCTTCAGATGGACAAACCTTCTCGTCCGGCGATGAATTGTTTGGTTTGGAAAATCTGTGGCAAGCGTTCAAGATGCTTACATTAGATTCAAGAAGCACCTTCGCTGAGAATAAAATTATGTACTGTTCAATGATATGCATCGATATTATACGGCCGGATGACAAGGTAGGCTGTCACTGGGGGTCGCCGAAAGTAAAAGGCGCTAATATCTAGTGATTTGTGTGGGAGAGTTATTCTATATGCTAATGAACTGAATCCAGTGTTGCATGGCACGCAGCTCACGAGGCTTCCACACCCTGGTGTCCATCAGATGTCATGCCAGTCACAGAAAAGCATATATGTATATATATATATTGCGAATGCATCCTAACAGTGGGAGTAAGCTTCAGAGGAATACTTGTCTTCTTTATTTGAGATATGAACACCAGGACGAGGTAACAAGTGACATACTTGAAATTAGATAAATAAATTTTTTATAGACTAGCTAGCAGGTGGAGACTTGCCGATCTCTACACGGTAACATTATCCCTAACATAAGGGCTTCAGCGATAATGTAGTGCTTTGCAGACTTAATGCTTTGCATTCCTAAATTTGTTAGTGTTTCTTATGATTAATAAACCTGAAATCAAATGTATGCGTGTAATAAAATATATGCATGTAATTGATAATTAATTTAGGCAACATTCTCAGTTAGCTACACAAGGTTTGTAATGACTTCCCTCATTCTTCCTGGGATCAATGACTCAGCCAAGTTAAGCCCCATCGTACTGGTTTTAGAGCTAGTCACTCCACTGAAACTTCGTTGCAGTCCTTAAAAATAATATTAATAATATTGGCATTAACTCTATTGATAAAGAGCTCTCAACTCGACCTCGTTCTAGGTGCATTATAATTTCTGCTGAGGCAGCACGATCAAATTGTTAGCTGTAGTATGCTCAATAAACGACAGATAAACATAGATAGTGGTGACAAGCACAAAGTCAGCATGAAAGTATGTTCAGTGGCAGCATGAACCAGTGCCAAAAAGCATACGCGCATAAAGAACTAATCAAAAGGCCTTAGTAATGCTGTCATAAATATATGCGTTTTTATTTTCTTTTTAAATGTGGAAAAGTCAGGAGATATTGTGACTCAGGTCGGGACCGAGGTCCAGGCTTTGGGAGCGAACGAACTAAAGACGTGGCTTCCAAAATATTTGAGGTTTGTAAGAGCTACAGTTAAATAGTTAGATTCCGAAAAACGGGTGAAACGATGCTTAGCCCGATGGGAGAGTAGATCTGATAGGTAGGCTGGAGCCGCACAAAAGAGGGTCCCAAAGTGAGTGACCAAAACCTTGAGTTGGCGAGCCGTGATGGCACACTAGGTATGGAAGTTGCTTTCGCGACCTCGGTCCCGAGGTCGTGGGTTCGATTCCTGCGGTATTCGATCCTTTATCTTCACTGCAAGCGGTGGTGATAGCCGTTAGGGCTCTATCGTCTCGATACAAAAAGAGGCCGTTTAATCAGCGATGATTTAGGGTTTTGAAGTCGATGCGATCGTTGAATGGGAGCCAGTGCAGGTCGGCAACAAGCGGTCTGATGCGGCCAATACGAGGCTCACAACAGACAAGCCTAGCTGCAGAATTTTGCACGAGCTGTAAGCTACAGATTGGGCATGTCGGTAGGACTGGAAGAAGTGAGTTACAGAAGTAAAGTTGGAATGTTACAAATTCACAGATGAGGCATCCCTATCTAAAAAAAATATCAAATTTTAGCAATCTTATGCAGCTGAAAGTAGGCAGACTTACTCTGTAGCTGAAGTGGTCCTTCAACGAAAGGTCTTTTTGGAACATGACACCTTGATTTCGTGCAAATTCAACAGGAGAAATGCTGGCAGGGTCGATTTTGAGATTCAGCCTTTTAAATGCCTGAATCACACTTGGTCTACCCGTAGCAAGTAAGTTGGTGTTAACAATATTTAATTTAACTAAACTTGCTGCTATCCACGTGCGGATGTCTTTAATACAAGCAGCGAGGAAGTGGAGAGAAATCGACGGGATGGGGGCTGGGAGGGATCAAAGCAAAAGTAACACTCACTGTCATTCCCATAAAAGTTAAAGCCTAGATTGTGCTTGGCATTCCAATTAGCAAGTCTGAAAGTATAAATCGTGTAAAGAACTGGAATGAGTACCCAGACCTGAGGTATTACATATTTCATGGTTTCCGCGGATGATCTTTTTCTATTCACACCAATTCCGTGGAACTTCCCTCGAGATGGGATGTGAACCATTGAAGAGCATTGCTAGTGATACCCTGGCGAGATGAGAGGCGCTCAAAAAAATACGTTGCAGAAGATGGCACCAAAAGCTGTGGAAAGGTCGAGCAAAACAAGCAGAGATATTTCACAGACGTCTGCTTTCCCAAGTAAGTCGTTGTGCACAGAAAGCAGTGCTAACCCTGTGGAGTTATTAGCTCTAAAACCAGTCTAGAACTTACTAGCAAGGTTTACGTGCATAACGATATATTTAGGAGTTTCGACTTGTGTTGAGTCACTTTGATGTTTTTGCCAAATCATTCGGCAGTTTTCGATATTATCGATCACCCAGTCCTTCTTGGACGTCTCTAATCCCTTCTGGACATCAGGGCACTGCAGTGCAGTGGTACACATCCTATTTCAGTGGAGATTCAAGACTAGTAATGTGAATGGGAACAGATCATTAGGGGAACCGTTCCTCAGAGCTCTCCAATAGGTTCCGTTAAGTTCACAGTTTAATCTAGATTTCTTGTTGATACGATTGCAAGGCAAAATCTAGGCTCCCACTGAAATGCACATGGTATTAAGTCGTCCTTAGCTTTTATACACACCAGACCAACAGCATATATAATGCCCTCAACTCTATATCTACATGTAATACTGAAATCCAAACATGAATAACTTCAATAACTCTCTTAAATTAGACGAAGACAAAGGCAAAGTACTCTTTACGAACAAACAATCAGTAAGCCTGAAATTAAAAACCATGTGCCCAAAATCGGCCCTGCCAGTATATCTCCCGGTGAATCCGTACGAAATGTAAGGTGCTAAATCTAGTTACTTGTAACTGTAAGAAACCAAGAAAATACACTTTTGCTGTCGCTTAAAAAAAATAATCACGGTCATATATCAGTCTGGCTAACATCTGGGGTACAGTCTGGGATAGGTGAATAGTATTAACTTGGCTGCTTCAGTACTTTAATAATTCGGTGTAGAATTTAAAAATAGCATTATATAATTTTGGCGGTTTTGTGGAAACAATTTTTGAAATTTTCTTTCTCAGTAACCTACCATGCGTTTTACACCTTTAGAATTATAAAGAGGGTTAGCAATCCTCAAGAAATTGAGAGCACTTTAATTTCCATGAGCTAAGAGCTTTTCAGTTTTTTTTTTAGCGAAATGTGCATTTTTGAGTTCTACTGCAACGAGGCGGTGTAAGACATTTTTCTGACGTTTCTCTTGTTCGTGTTGAGTTCTCCTGGTCTGTGGACTCACCTTCTGCTGGTCACGCCTCACGCTCTGTCACCTTCTGCTGGTCACGCCTCACGCTCTGTCCAAGGCTGATTACTTTCCAGGTGTAGTGGAGTATTTTCGAAGAAAAAGTTGGAGACTATTCCTGCATTGTATTCACTATCATTTTTGCAGCTATTAATCGCGCAGCTCTTTACTAAAGTTACGAAGTATTTAAAAAATGCATTTGAGACCGTGTCTTATATATTTTAAATTAGTTCAACACAATTATTATTGCAAGCTTTTTTGATTTCCTTGTTCAATATTGAAATAAAGCCATTACAAAGTGCGTCGTCTATGAGCATGGAAATCAGTAAACTCACTCTACTGATGTATGGTACTCTTTACAGCCATGATTGTGTAGCAGTGCCTTGAATATGTAAGAGGTACACCGAAAGCGTCACCTTAGCAACTGGCATTTAAGACTGGTAATCAATCACGTTCTTACCTGCAAATCCATGTCCATTTAATATAATTATTTACTTTGTGAACGGGTATCCACTAGACTCCGGTCTACAATATGTAGGCCCGTACAACAGAAATGCCGAGGTGAAGGAGTGAGCTCATCAAAAATCTTTTAATTGGTCTGCCTCCCATTGACGATATCGTTACCCAATTAATGTTATACGATGCAAGAAACCGGGCTACCTTTGCAGCGAATGCTAAGTGCATAGAAAGAGATTGAGCTGTGTGACGGTGCTAAATCGAATTTTGAGTGTTATCATGCTTGATAAACAACAATAACCTGGTTAAGGTGACATGCACAGGTTCAGCGTGCAAGTGCCGTTAGAGGCAGCATGCACAGTGTCAGCATCCAAAGGCACATACATTTTGAATCACAGGGACCCACTAAATGCTGTCCTAAATAGGTGCGTTTTTTAATTCTATTTTAATGTGGTCTAGTCATGGGATGCTGTAATTCAATTCCGCAGTGAGTTCCAGGCTTTGGGACCAAACAAACTAAATGCACGTTATCCAAAGAGTTTTAGGCTTGTACGAAGTATTGGTAAACTGATAGATTCCGAAAAGCAGGTGGTACGATGCTTTGCCTAGTGGGGAGTACATCTAAAAGATAGGGTAGAGTCTAAGAATGAAGTGACCTAAAAGTAAGCGACAAAACCTTAAAGTCGATCCGTTGGTTGACTGGTAGCCAGTGCAGGTCGGTGAGAAACGGTGTGAAGTGGTAACTTCGACGCTCACGACAGACAAGCCTATTTGCAGAGCTTTGCACTAGCTGTAAGCGTCTTATTGTACATGCCGGTGGGCCAGCGAGCAGAGAGTTAAAGAAGTCAAGACGGGATGTAATAAATGCCTGGATGAACTTGGATTTCGTGTCCTTATCTAAACAAGCCCGAATTTTAGCAGTGTTGTGTAGCTAAAATTAGGCACACCTGACTGTGGAGCTGATGCGGTCGTCGAACGAGATGTCACTTTAGAACATGACACCTCGATTTCGAGCAGATTCGACAGGAGATATGCTTATAAAGCCAATTTTTAGCCTTGGCTTTTCCAATTTCTGACCTCTCGTTAGACGACCACATCAGCTCCACAGTCAAATCAGCCTATTTTCAGCTTCATAACATTGCTAAAATTAGGGCTTGTTTAGATAAGGATACCACGTCCAAGTTGGTCCATGCATTCGTGACATCTCGTCTCGACTTCTGCAACTCACTGCTTACTGGCCTACCAGCATTTGCGATCAGGCGATTGCAGCTGGTGCAAAACTCTGCAGCTAGGCGTGTCTGTCGTGAGCGTCGCAGTTGCCACATTACTCCACTTCTCGCCGACCTGCACTGGTTACCAGTCAAGCAACGTATTGACTTCAAGGTTTTGTCGCTCACTTTTAGGTCTCTTCATTCTATGGCTCCAGCCTATCTTTCAGATATACTACCCCATCAGGCAAAGCATCGTACCACTCGCTTTTCGGAATCCAACAGTCTAGAAATACCTCGTACAAACCTTAAATCCTTTGGAGACCGTGCATTTAGCTCGTATGCTCCCACAGCCTGGAACTCCCTCCCGACCTGCATCAGAACATCCCCTGACCTGACCACATTTAAAAGAAACTTAAAAACATACCTATTTAGGACAGCATTTAGTGGGTCCCTGTGATTCGTCCTCGATGTGCTTATGCGTGCTGACACTGTTCATGCTGCCACTAACCATCTTTTGCATGCTGACCCAGTGCATGTAACCCCTAACCATGTTATTCATTTTGTTTGTTTTTCAGGCATGATTTTACTTACTATTCTATTGCGTATCACTTTGCAGCAAATGTAAAGCGCCTAAAAAGAGATTAAGTTCTCTGAGGGCGCTTTATCAAGTGCAATATTATTATTATTAATATTACAATTTGTTTTACCATAACTAGTAAGTTATTTTTATTATCTTTTAATTTAAGAAAATTTGCCGCCATCCATGTGCGAATGTCAGCAGTTAGTTTAAGTCCATTCCTCGACCTTTAAAGTAGCCCAGCCTGGCCGCTGCCAATGAAGCGTCAGTGGCTACGTCTAGCAAGACGTAGCCACTGACGTTACTCGGCTGCCACGTCTAGAAAGATGTAGCAGCCGAGAAAGCAGGAGCAGCAGCCGAGAAGCTTTACACGATGACGATTGGCGATTTAGCAATCATCTGGATGCGCTTCGGTGCCGGTCGAGCGAGTCAAGTTTAATGTTGTACTTTTTGGACTGACTGCAAGCTATTGCATACGTTCCTGAAGCTAGTAGCATGAGGCTAGGCGAATGACTTATCAACCAAGTTTCCTATGTTGGTTAAACCAATAGAACAGCCGGAACCTAAAATCCTTTGCAGTTGGTGCTTCTAGTTCGTATGCTTCCAAAGCCTGAAAATCACTCCTCACCTGCATCACAACATCCCCTGACTTGACCACATTTAAAAAGAACTTAAAAACACACTTCTTTAGGATAGCATTTAGTGATTCCCTTTTATTCGTCCTTCATGTGTTTAGGCGTGCTGACAGTGTGCATGCTGTCACTAACCAAACTTGCATGCTGACCCAGTGCATGTCACCCCTAACCATGTTATGCATGTTGCTTATCAAGCATGGTATTACTCACCATTCAATCGCGTTTCCCTTTTCAGCCAATGTAAAGCGCCTAGAAAGAGATTAAGTTCTCTGAGGGCGCTTTATCAAGTGCATCATTGTTATTACTGTTATTACTATTAAGTTTAAAGCATACTATACATAAATCAGATACTCCAACTTTTTCGGAAAGTTAGTTTCTTTATGAATAACAATAATAGCATATCTGATGTCGCATCAGATATATCAACCTTCTCGTCTCGACTTCAGCAACTCACTGCTTACTGGCCTCCCAGCATGTGCGATCAGGCGATTGCAGCTCGTGCAAACCTCCGCAGCTAGGCTTGTCTGTCGTGAGCGTTGCAGTTGCCACATTACTCCACTTCTCGCCGACCTGCACTGGTTACCAGTCAAGCAACGGATTGACTTCAAGGTTTTGTCGCTCACTTTTAGGTCCCTTGATTCTATGGCTCCAGCCTATCTCTCCGACATACTCCGCCATCAGGCCAAGCATCGTACCACCCGCTTTTTTGAATTCAACAGTCTAGAAATACCTCGTACAAACCTCAAATCCTTTGGAGACCGTGCATTTAGTTCGTATGCTCCCAAAGCCTGGAACTCCCTCCCGACCTGCGTCAGAACATCCCCTGACCTGACCACATTTAAAAAAACTTAGAAACACGCCTATGTAGGACAGCATTTAGTGGGTCCCTGTGATTCGTCCTTGATGTGCTTATACGTGCTGACACTGTGTACGCTGCCACTAACCACATTTGCATGCTGACCCTGTGCATGTCACCCCTAACCATATTATTCATTTCGTTGGTTTTTCAAGCATGATTATACTTACCATTCCATTGCATTTCACTGTACAGCAAATGGAAAGCGCCTAGAGAGAGATTAAGTTCTCTGAGGGCGCTTTATCAAGTACATTATTATTATTATTATTAACTTTTTCCTAGGAACTTGCTTCAAATTTGTTACATTTGTTACATTTGCTGCAAATGGAGCTCGATCGAATAGTTAGTAGTAGAATGCTCAATGACAAGCACAACAAAATTAGGAGTGACATGCACAGGTTCAGCAAGTAATTACTGTTAGTGGCAGCATGCATAATGCTGGCACACATACGCACTTAAAGGAAGAATTACATCCTCTAAATGCCGCAATAAATGCATGCATTTTCAGTATCTTTTTTAATTTAGCTAGGTCAGGGGACGTCGTGAATCAAGTTGGAAGTCAGTTCTAGACTCTGGGAGCTTGGGAGGTAAAGGCCCGGTTTCCATAGGATTTGAGGTTCATGCGATGTATGTGTAACAAATTGGATTCTGAAAAGCAAGTGTTACGACGCTCAGCTTGGTATGGGAGTGAATCTTATAGACAGGGTGGAGCCAAAGATTAAAGATACCTGAAAGTGAGCGACTGAACCTTGAAGTCGGTGCGTTGCTTGACTGGGAGCCATTGCAGTTGGTGAGAAATGGTGTGATGTACCCAACTGAGACGCTCACGATAAACTAACCTAGCTGCAGCATTTTGCAAAAGCTGGATGCGCCTTTTCTTACAGACCAATAGACCAGCAAGCAGTAAGTTACACATATCGAGACGGATGCCAAAAATGCATAGAACAATTTAGATTAGGTATCCTTATCTAAGTTAGTCCGACTTTTAGTCATTTTATGCAGCTGAAAGTAGTCGGACTTGACTAAGGAGCTGATGTGGTTGTTTAAAAAAAAGGTCACTTTGGAACAAGACGCCTAGATTTTTCACAGAGTAAACAGGACATGCTAGCTGAGCTGATTTTGAGTGTTAACCTTTCCAATTTCTGAATCACGCCTGGTTTACCCATGACCTGTAAGTTGGTTGTATCATTGTTTAAGTTAAGAAAATTTGCGTCCATCTACGTGAGAATGACATCAATAAATAATCATGATCACCAAGTTGACATGTGTTCATTGCAGAGTTCATATTTATTCAATGCGTAAAACACAAGCAAATTTAGTAATGCTAGGAACTGAGTTGGTAATGTGCAAGTTTTATGACGTAGCCTGACATCAGGACACAGAAAATAAAAGTGGTTCCGTCGTTTTTTTGATTAGCTCGGCGACGATTGGCATCGGCCGGTCCTCAAACTCGACCTGTAGAGTCACAAGAAATATTTAAACACCGACGCCTTTTACCGGTATTCTTTTTTGCATGGGAAACAAGGTTAAATCTAATGCAGTTTCCGAGCTCCTCTATCCGCCTAGGAAATCGATGCTAATTGAAAGACGTACCTATCTGCATGTCATTGATAGCTAGCGCTTCATTCAAAATCGTTAGGAATTAGTTCTAATACTATACCAAGCCGTCTTCTAGCATGCTGGGGACTTATACCTGGGCGATCGGATACAGTCAATAGATTACGTATAGATTTCTCACGACGCTCTACTATGATTTAATCACGAGGATCACCTTAATTAAGATAATAACATTATTCGGCATAGCCCCTCCCCAGAGAACTTAATCTCTTTTCATGTACCTAATGCAAGCCAGAGATGATCAAATACTAAAACAAGGTAAGCGTCTTGGATATGAAAATTAAAGTTTAGTTACTTGGAATTATTTAAAGGCCGGTTACAAGCATAGTTTTTTCATATCAATTGCAAATACGAAAAGAAAAACTTCTCCTTCTAGGGTTACTAGTTAAATCTTGAAACTTGCAAGTATACTTTAGCTGGACACATGAATCAGGCAGGGTGCAGCAGATCTTGAGGTGATAGTTAAAGTAAAGTGAAGAGTAGCTTGTTAAAAAGCTTCATGTATTAAGAGCGGCAGAATTGCCATATTGGCCTTAACGCTTTTTACAGTGGGCAGGATTGCCAGCTTCAAAACGTGAGTCCTCGACCGTGACTATAAAGTTAAACTGCTTTACATCTTGTATACGAGCCAAATGACGGTGACCACGCGTAAATACCAATTGCATGAATACCAATATTGAACTAGGGGTTTCGTTAGCGAGACCTAGAAGTCAGATTTGTAAAGAGCGTTACAAACTCAAAGCCGCAAAACTAAAATCCGCAGAGAAAGTTGCTGTATTCGACTACAAATGGGCTATATTCAATTCAACTTCTACTTTAATTTTAAAATAAACCTGTTAATTTTTTCTAATGAAACTTTTTAGACATCTTGAAGAAAAGTAAGCTGTTGCTAATTCAACAGCCTAATATATGTTGGAGAAAGTCTGATTCGAGTACTGACTGAGGTCGTGGGCTCGAGCCCCGAGGCATATGTGAAGCGGCTGAATAGAGATTAAGTTCTCTTGGGGCGCTAAATAAATGAATTATTTATTATTTATTTATTTACTTGACCGACGTGTAGTGCTTCCACTTTACCCATTGACTTAAACCGGGGTGCTTACGCCTGGGTTAAAGGGAACCGACGATGGGGTAAATAAGCTGACCGTCAGTTAAGTTAAGGAATATGTCCGCACTAAAAAAACCTTTTCCGATTAGAGCATATAATCTTGGTTGTAACTTTTTAAGAAGACAAAAAACGTATCAGCAAGAGCTTGACGTATCCAGGCCAAAGCACGTTAAGATAACTTCAGTTCATTCAAGGACAATTAGAAATATTTGTCCGCCAATCACTGAATATGAGCTTCTGTAACTTTCGGTGAACAGTAGTGTCACCATGCGATGCCCGGTGACAGTACAATTTCACTATAGGTCATAAACATTTGCAAGACTTTAACCTCAGAAAAGTTGCTTATCTGTTCAAACAACAACATGCTGAAAGCTTACCACAGTTTTCCAAAGTACTTGTCGATTGACAAGCAAAGTGGACTAACAGTGGTCTCGGGCTTGATACTAAGTGAAGCCGCGTACTAGCTACTGGTTTATATTGTAACTAGTGCTCGAAATGCTGATGCAGCTAACAGCACTAGAAAATATTGGCATTAGCTTTAACAAGACTTCGGATAGTTTATACAGTAAGAGATTTTAGATTCTCGGTTACATATTACAAGATATAATTCTACGTCTGATAAGGATATGAGACACTCAAGCTGGCAGCCAACGCTCTCCACTTAATTACTAGAGCCGATTTCAAAGCAGCCTCCATGAGATACACGACAAGCCAGTAGCCATCCTAACAACATGAGAAAACATCCGGCGGATATCGGTCATCGAAGATGATCTTAGCGAGTTAATAAAGTGCTTGGAGCGGATCAGCTGTTTCTTAGGATCAGTGGCTGTGCAGTACCTCACCGGGTAATTTGAACACCAAGGCAGTGGTGGTTGAGGGGACACCTGACAAACTCTATGCTAGCTCATCCCATTCCACGACTCAGCCGCCGACGAACACTAAGCCGTAGGAGGCAGCACGTCGCAATCACCCATCCTATCGTAGCAGTGCTTAACTATACGCTTGCCGATGACAAGCACCCTGCTGGGCTGGACCAGCAGGCGACTGAGGTCTTTATAGTGAGCCTCCACTGCTGCACAAGCTGAGATGTCCCACCATCGATCGTCAGAGAACACGTCAGGATACAGGCGCATCAAATTCGTAGACGGCCTCGACGCCCCTGGATTCTTCCATTTTGCAACACAGCGTCTCACATAGGCCAGCCTCTGTTATCTCGTTACCTCACATCTTAGTTCAACTCCTCGTCTGCGGAATGAAGTCAAATGCAGTACGAGCGGTACAAAGGAAACCGGGCTGGACAATCACCCAACGCCTGCCCTCGCTAGAAGTCACGAAGCCTTCCAGCATGCACCTGGCATCCGGATTGGCGGTTATCCAGGTTTCAAACGGTCGCGGATACTTTCTCAGCTGCACATTTCGTATGTTTATGAGCAAACGTCGGCGGCAGATATTTGGTGGAGTATAGCTGCCTATATAATAATTAAGGATATTGAAAAAACATAAGTTTGACCAGTGAAGATTATGTAATCTCTCGTCACCGATTACTGCTCTATTGAATCTGTAATGGACGCCATGCGTAAAATATTAATCAAGGTTGCTTCCTATTTCCTGGTGTAGTTACAACATACAATGTGTTAGTTTGACGCAAATAAAAATAATAATAATGCACTTGACAAAGACAAGATATGGCCATCAAAGGAGTTTCAAATTACTACATCATCGAACGAGCTTAAACACAACAGGTCACTCTGTTTTGACAGTTAGCTTTGAATGGTTTGTAATGTTATGAAAAAACCGTGATCGCCCGTCTGTTAGGCTGGCTCACTTGCTACGTCAGTGGCACATCTGGTTTCACCTTAAACAAGAAAGCAAAGGTTTCCGTAATTCTCACGCAAAACCATTAGTCAAAATAATGTTACTAATAATAACGTCTATCTATTTGTAAGGCGGCCTGAAGAATCAAAATATTCTAGTGATTACTGTGTGAATGCTAAGCAAGCAAGAAAGTGTGGTCATCGGCCTGAGACGATTCGCACAATATTAGCACGCATAAGCACGCACATGAAAGTCCTGACGCATCGACGAAATGATTGCTTTGAGAGAAAAATAGTTTGCTGTCCTTAAAGCGGAAAAAGCTCCTAACTCCCTAACGTCAACTCTACGTTGCGAGACGGAGCTGCAGGGCTGGGAAAAAACGAGTGGCTTCTCCGTCTAACGTGAGTGATTTAGTTAAAGCATTGACCTGCCTCAGTTGGAGGCGAGCAGCAACCTAGTTTATTTCCTTTTTAGTTGCTTCTTTTTGTTGAAGTGGGTGAAGCTTATCGCAACTTTCCCAGGGTACTTCTCGATTGACAAGCAACGACGACTACCAGCGATCTCGACCTTTAAGCTAGTAAAGCCGCATACTAGCTGCGAGTTTATGTTTTAACTAGTGTTCCTCTGCAGATGCTGAAGCACCGCTTATGGAGCAGGCGAGATTTTAAAAATAGCCATTGACCTTGACCGGATTTTTGATAGTTCATACAGCAAGTATTTCTAGATTCTCAGAGATATATTTCGAGACTTATTTCTAAAACTGCAAAGGCTAGGAGACTGAAACTGGCTGCCAATGCACTCAGCAATGTTACGACAGTAGAGTTTTTAACAAACCTCCACGAGATACGACATTGCAGTAGCCATCTTCACAAAACCGTTCACATAGAAACTATACCTGTAATATCTCTCCAGTACCCTCTTCAGCAGGAGGGCACACCAGCAATGATACGAAGGGACTGATAGGCTGATAGGGAGCCGTCGAAGATCTTCTTAAGCGAGTTCCTAGGTACTTGGAGCCAATCACACGCCTTCAGACTAGGCTCTGGTCATCACCCCACAGGCTAAGTCGGAACACCGAGGCTCAGAGGTAGTTGAGGGAACCACTGGCAAAGTCTGTGCTAACTCCCCACTCCAAGTCTCAGCCGCCAACGATCACTACGCCGTAGGCGGCAGCACGTGGCAATTAGCCATCCTATTGTAGCAGTGCTTAACCATACGCTTGCCGATGACGAGCACCCTGCTGGGCTGGACCAGCAGGCGACACAAGTCATTGTAGCGAGCCTCCACTGATGCACAAGCTTCGATGGTGCGCCGTCGATCGTCAGAGAACACGTCATGATACAGGCTCAGCAGATCTATCAGAGCTTTTTCGACACTAATCAAGCACACCAGGCAGTCGGAATCCTCACTGACGTGCCCAAACTTCCGGTGAGCACACGGAAGCAGACGGCCGACAGTAGGCAGCTGGTCACTTTCAGGCCAGTGGCCTTCGCAGGCCTCGCAGCGGCATTCAAAGAAGAAGGTCCCGCTCAGCTTCGTGCGGCGGTCCTGTCGACATTCCCTGTCGTACGAGACAAGGTAACAGTCCAGCAGCTGCTCGCCTGGCTCGAGGGAGCGCAGGCAGCGGAGCACCATCTGTCGACCGTGGCTGTTCCGAGATGCGTTCGGGTCGCACGAGTGATTCAGCAGGCTAGCCGTGCCGTAAATACCGTAGCCTATTTTGACGAGCCGGACGTGATTCGTCTCGTCTACTTTACAGCCCGTATCGTAAATCGTGCGACGGTTTATCGACATGACCAGAAGATAGTGAAGGGTGAGTGCGGCCGCGTCGAGCAGCTTCGATCCCAAGAAAATGCCTCCACTATCCTGGCCGGTGGCTCTGGCGACGGCCGACGGCGACCGGTCACTGTCGCAGAGACCATGCTGTTCACTTTGCTGTCTGAGCGATTCCTCTGCACCGTCAGCACATAGTGCCAGAAAGACTGCTTTCACTGTGAACCAGAACATAGCCTTTGGGTCGCGTTCGGACACGTGCGTCTCGAGCCGAAACACTCGGGCTCGGATCTCCTCCTTGCCAGCGCTGCAGAGTGCTGGTGTACGGCTACGGTGTGCCGCCGCTTCTCCAACCTCTGCAGCGGCTGCGGCTGCCGCCTCTTCGGCCGCAGCTCGGTGAATCGGAATTGACGGCTTTTCGCGAGCTTCGTAGTGGGCCAGTCCGCCGGCGAGCACGGCTCGAAGGGCGAGGTGGCCATTCGGTACGCCGTAGTGCACTAGCACCTCCATTCGTCGGCACTCGTAACGATGGTAGCCAGTCCAGCTCGCGGCCTCGCACGTCAGGCTGCAGTAGCGAGCCACCGAGCAGCGCCCACGGCACGGGTACATAGCGACGAGCCGCTCGAGGCAGTGGTGACAGTGCGTGCTTAGACAGTGAAGTTCCGGGACCGAGACGAACGGCTCCTCCACCAGCAGCACGTCGCCTACGCTGAGCTGCTGCCTGGCAACGACGTGCCTCCCGTAGGCTTCGCTCCAATCCACGGCCAGTGCCGACGACAGGGCCGGATAATCCGGATTCGAACCGTGCGCCAGCGACGGGCACTCGGCCGCGTCGGCAGCGCTCGATGCAGCCGCCGCCGCTTCGGGCTGCCTGCCGAGCTCGGCTGAGCAAGCCGCCGCCGAGCGGCGCCTCTCGAGCGTGCTCCGAAAGCTGTCCCTTTCTGCCTGGCTTAGCCTGACCAGCGGCAGCGAGTCGTCGCTCGCCGCCAGCGCTTCCTCCGCCGAGCGCTGGTCGTGCAGGGCCAGCAGGCAGAGCGCTATGCGCTCGTGCAGCTGGTGCAGCTGGTCCTTCGGGTAGCCGGAAGCGAGCGCAGCCTCGATGTCGCCCAAGCAGGCGCCGTACTCGCCGAGCTGGTACCACACCGCCGAGCGGTCAGCGTAACTCTGAGCCAAGCAGCACACGCCGCCGGCGTCGGCGGGCGAACGCAGCAGCAGCTCGCACGGTCGACTGCACAGGATACTGGCGTCGTACTTTCTGAGCGCTTCGCTGTACTTGCCTACTTTAGAAAGCTGGTTGCCTTCTTCCCGCAACACTAGGGCTTTCGGTTCGTTGGCCGGCCGTGAAATGGTGGGCTTTGGCAGTGCGCTAAGAAGCACCGGACGCAATACATCCGAGCTTAGCACGAATGTCACTCTGTCCTCGTGGCTGGTCGCCTGGCTGAAAGCTTCGTAGACGGCCTCGTCGCCTCCTGATTCTTCCATTTTGCGACACAGCATCTCACACAGGTTTGTATGCCTTATCCTGTCTCGTCGCATCTTTTCTAGGTGATTAGTTCGACTCCTAGTCTGCGAAATGAACTTAACTTAAAAGCTGTAAGTCCAACCGGTAGAAACAAAATCGAGCTGGACAATCACCCAACGCCTGTCCTCGCTAGAAGTCACGAGGTCTTCCAGCATGCACCTCGCATCCGGATTGGCCATGATCCAGTTCTAAAATGGACGTGCATACTTTGTCCACTGTACGTATCGTATGTTTATGAAGAAATTTAGGTGGCTGGTATTTGGTGGATAGCCGTCTACATAAAAATTAAAGATGTTGAACGGATATAGGTTTGACCGGTAGGAATTATGTAATCCCTCGTCGCTGAAGAAGCTTGCTGTCATGCAATTTTGATATTTTTTATACTACTACACTGTTATATCGTTTATTAACCTAATGCGTAAAATATAAATGGAGGCAATTTACTATTGGCTCGTGTAGTTACAAGATACACTTTGTTAGTTGGACTCAAAGACTGGACCGTACAATTGAAATAGCTTAAAAATGACAATCTTGAATGAACTTAAAAGCAATAGGTTACACTGCTTCTGCGTGTAGCTTTATACGCTTTTAGGGAAATTAAGTGATTTCTAGTTCTTATTTACGCCGCATATAGCTGGAACTTTGCATTAGCAAGCGCGGATCAGACGCCCGGGTCTCCAGCTTCTGAGGCTTGTCTAGGAGTGGTTAGGAGGGACAGATGTCTCCGGTTGCCAGAGCCAAAGGCACCAAAATGAAACTGGATCGTGCATACTTTTTTAACTGCGACAACATCAATCTTGATTTCAAGAAATTCCTCGCTTTAATGGACTCGACTATAGCTGACATGTTAAGCGTGTTTACAGGCTTAGACCAAGCTATACCTTTACGCTCTGGCCGGCATACACAGCGGCGACTCAAAACACCGACGGCGCTTCAACCACCCTGTATTCGGCTGGCGCCAGTAGGGCAACCAGCACACGACCGTTCACTCTCCCTTCCGCATTCCGACAGCTTTCGCTCGTCCCATCCTACTTGCCGCATCGTAGTAGGGCGACGATGCTTAAAAGGCGAGCCGGCTTGCTACAGCACCTCAAGGGCGAGCCAACGTGCCGAGGTTGAGCACCGACACACTACTAGATCACACACACTAGGCCTAACTGGTTGTGCTACGAGAACGCAGCGGTCATGCTTGGCCACTTGTCTGGCGTCCGAAAGAGAATACTTTCCAGAAACTAAGAGGCATTTTTTGTAAACTGTGTTAACCATAGCCTGAAATTGGCAGAGTTCACGCTGCAAATCAAGATTTCGTCGTCATTGCTTGTCTTGAAACAAGAAGGACAGCGACTTCTTCTTTCAAGATCAGCTAAGAGCTGAAGAAAGTCTTAGTCATTAGTGTCAAGTCTGGCTTTGCAGCAGAGGTGAAGCGCAAGCTTGGAATCTGCGAATGCTATCGATGATGGACTGAACAGCGTGCTACTAACTATTTGATCATGCTTCCTTCGCAGCAAATGGGAATTGCCTAGATGCAGATTGAGTTTTCTGATCGCGCTATATCTTAATGTATTATTATTATGATTAGGCATTGCAGATACAATAAGCAATTATATAGGTTGATCTAGAGTTAGTGTAGATACATTTGAACCGGTATAGACACTTCGACGCTAACTTTATAATGATAATAATATTAATATATGAAAAATATGATTTAACAACAATAATACAAGGTAATAAGTAATAATAATGACGGTTTATCTACCAACTACGATGGTCATACTATTGTTAGAGAAGCAGTTTCAGATATATTTGTTACTGATATTAATCAAGATCTTAAACACTTGGATCTCAGAGGGCAGCAATTTACAGTCCCTATAGAAATCGTTGAGACTTAACGTAAGACAAAAGTCTTTAGGATGACCGGAAGAACGAACAGTCTGATAAAGATACTAAGTCCTCCAATTATACTGAAGGGAAAATGCTCTAACGGGCTAGGTCTCCGTGAAATCGAGATTGTGTACATAAATAAAGTTATTTTAATATTTAAAAAATTCTAAATAGTATGCTGTGGTTTAAACTATTTACTACTAAAATAATAATGATATAATAATAATGAATAGTGATATTAATTCGTATTTTACTTACGGTTACTCCTGCGTGTTATAATTCCAGCAGGATTATAAATGCTTTGAGTGTAGCATTAAAAAGTAGTATGATTCTCCTAGAGTGACTGGCAAAAGTAAGTTTAAAGACGATAACTATGATCCGACTTTAAAAAAATATTAAAATACAATCGCATTAAAATTAGATGGTATGTAGATGTAGATACTGACTATAAGATAGTTATGCAAGTAGTTGGTGACTATGTTGGACTTCTTGGTAGTAACACTGCAAGTATTACAGAAACAATATGAGATACTATTGGAATTCACTATAACAAACAGGCGTCTTTTGATCCTAGTACGGTAGGATCAAAAACATAGGAAAACATTGAAAAGGTAAGCCATTTATCTTGAAAGTATATGGTTTGGAATTAAATAGTTTTGCTAGACAATAAAAGTTTTAAGTCGAATTATCGTAGATTGCAACCTAGTTAATCTCGAAACTAACTAAGTTGAAAACAATACAGAATTTCTTTTTCAGTGTTTTTTCATGTATATAATTGATATAGTGGATGTAAATCCTGGAGAAGAGTTAACCTTTACATTTCAAATGTAATTTTTAAGCCGACTAGATGAGATAGTGAGTCAATCAGTTTTTTAAGTTGGTTGAAAAGATCATAATGAAAATCCAGTTATTGTAGTTGGTGGTGCTATAACTACAATGAAAATTTCCAAATAATATAGAGATGGTATGTTAAAGTAGCTCATCAATACTAGCTGATTTAGCAGCTTCTTTTAAAAAGCGACAGAAGAGCCTTTACGGCTATCCCTACTGCTTGCAGCAGACATCAAGAATCGCCCCTGCATGACTTGAATCCAAGACTTGGGATTGGAGTCGTGAAAAGCAAGGGCATTTAAGAAACGAGGATGGAAATACGTTCATTCAAGGCATGAAAAAGTCGGCTCTGGTGTGCTTGACAAGGTCATAGATTAAGTTAGTAAACAGTTCTAGTATTTGCTGGAATGATAAACCTTGTTGTAAGTACTAATTGTAATTGTGCTAATAAAGGGGTTGCATTGAAATGCATAGGCAACGGGAAATAATTGAACTTGCAGAAAAGAAAGAAAATAAAAAACTGCAGAAGGGTAAATATGCAGAAACGCTGAGAATAATATGATAAGATCGAATAAGAAAGACGAAAGAATCACGAAAGAAAAAATGTGAGTGATTACATCTGCTACATAAATGAATTATATTTATTTATATTTATCCGCATAGGGATGGCAGCAAATTTTCTTAAATTTAATGATATAAAACAAAGTTACTGCTTGTAGGCAAAAACCAAGAGTGATTCAGAAATTGGAAAAAATTTAATGCTCAAAATCGGCTCTGCCTGGATAGCTCCTAATGACTCAGCACGAAATCTGGGTGTCATGGTCAAAAGGGAACTTTCGTTAAGCGACCACATCAGCTCTGCAATCAAGTCTGAGTACTTTCATCTACATAACATCACTCAAATTCGGGCTTTTTAGACAACCATACCACATCCACGTTGGTCCATGCATTTGTGACATCCCGTCTTGACTTCTGTAACTCACTGCTTGCTGGTCTACCGGCCTATACAATAAGGCGCTTGCAGCTGGTGCAAAAGTCTGCAGCTAGGCTCGTCTGTCGTGAGCGTCGCAGTTGCCACGTCACACTGATACTTTGGCTGACCTTCACTGGCGGCCAGTCAAGCAACTCATCGACTTCAAGGTGTTGTCACTCACTTTCAGCTCCCTTCATTCTCCGGCTCCAGCCTACGTATCAGATCCGCTGCCCCACCAGGCTAAGCATCGTCCCACTTGCTAATCGGAATCTACTTGCTTAACGCTATAACTATAACTCATACAAATCTCAAATCCTTTGAAAACCGTCGCTGAGAGTTAATACGCTACCAAAGCCTGGAATTGTATGTATGTATATATGCATTTCCGCCTGTAACTCCACAAAGCCGTAAAGACTATGCGAGTGTTGGGCAGGAGAGTTTCTTATAGCAAACTCGCGGTCTACGTGGCTTTCGGTAGGCATTCGGTAACAAACAGACTTCATTTCACGAAACACAGAGAAATTATGAAGCATAGTAGAATTTGGATAGCAGTTAAGGTAGTGCGTAGCATGGAAGAAGCAGCTCAGGACTGCTGGAAAGGATGACCCATGGTCGGTAGCAAGAGAGTATTTGTCGTTGCCTAAGAATTGTGGAAGTGAGCTCCACAGTCTACGACCGGCAGAGCTAAAGCTTCTGTCGGCAACGGTCTTTAAGCGGAGGAATGGAACGGCTAATTAATTTTCCACGCAGGATCTGAGGGCACATAGAGGCTGAAACTGGCGCACCAGGTCAGCTAGGTATGGAGGAGCTAAGCCGTGGCGGGCCTTTTGGGTCAGTGTAAAAACTTTACTTTGCAACGACATCTACTCTCCAACTGCCGACTATGGCACATCCTTTTCAGCGGTCCTGAACTGCTACTTCTATGCTACTCACTACCTCAACTGCTCTCCTAACTCTGCTATGCTTCCCACTTTCTCTTTGTTGCGTGAGACGAAGTCTGTTGGCTACCGAATGCGTACCGAAAGCCACTTAGGCTGTAATTGCGCTATACAAAACTCTCCTGCGTAACGCCCACATGGTCTTTATGACTTTGTGGAGTTACTGACGGAGATACATTACTCTGTATCCGTTGATCAACCGGCAGCCATCCTAGCTCTTTTAGCAAAGGAGCCACGTGGCCAAACCTCTGGGATTTGAAAACTAGCCTTGCACCCACATTCATAGCCAGCTGCAGTGGCCTAGCTGCTTTCTTCGGTAGCCCAGCCAAAAAGGAATTACAATAATCAAGACGAGACAGAACTAAGGAGATCGTTAAATCTTTTGCAAGCCAGTGTGAAAGACAGCTCCTGATTTTAGATAGGGATCGGACGTGATGGCTAGCTGTAGACGCAGTTTTGTGAATGAAGCTTTACAAATTTAAGCAGCTGTCTAAAACGACACTTATATTTTGAGCACGTGGTGATGGTCGCACAGCAGTGTCACCTATTAGAAGAGCAAAGCTTTTTAATCCAGCCACACGCTTAGGATGTCCTATGAGCAGAAGTTTGGTTGTATTGTTATTTAGTCTCAATAAGCTTTCCGACAGCCAGGATAGAATTTCGGCAAGGCAAGGAATCAGTTTATCAGTTGCCGCAGCAGATTCCGACGGTTTGAATGACAAATACAGCTGATTATTGTCAGCGTAAATGTGATATCTTATTCCACGGGCCTTAATCACCTTACCCAGAGGTCGAGTATAAATGAAGAACAGTAAGCGACTGAGGACGGACCCTAGAGGGACTCCACAGATGACCCTTCTCGTGTGTGAGACCAGACCCCCACACTGAATTCACTCCCGACTTGACGTCGCTTGACTTGAAAAAAACAAAAAAGAAACTAAATACTCACCTACTTAGCACAGGATTTAGTGGGTCCCAGTAATTCAACGTTTATGTGCTTATGAGTGCTAACACTGTGCATTCCGCCAAAAACCACATTTACACACTGACTCTGTGCATGTCGCCCCTAGCCAATTAATACTAGTTGTTTATTGAGCGCGCTACCGCTTACCACTCAATCGTGTTTTCTTTGCAGCAAATGTAAAGCGCCAAGAGAGAGGGTGTTTTATCAAGGGTATTATTATTATCATTAAGAGCTTCGCTGACATTCGCTTTGCATCAAGCTAGAAAATGCATGGAAGTATGTTTACCGTGCACCAGAGGATGAATTGTGTTCATTCAAGCCTTGAAAATATATAGCACCCAATCTCTATTTATGACCTGCAGCGACCTTCGGTGATCTGCAACGACGCCGTGAAATGTCATTTCGAAGCACGGTGCTGCTGCACCGTAGAAGTGTGCGAGATGTAACTTGCAGCCAATTTGCTTATATATTCTATAATCAAAATCCTCAAAAAAATTCAAAGATTTTCCCCTACAACTTTTGGCACACACGCAGTATTCACCATTAGCAGCCTGTGCCCTTACTCTAGTGAAGCCCCTTTCTTGAAGCCCCTTTCTAGCTTCATGTCAGAATCCGGAATCCGGCAAAGCAGCAGCAATCGCCGAAGCATCCGCCGCCTCGGAAGCAGCCACGGCCACAGAAGCAGCCACTGCCACGCCTAGATAGGCCAGTTGCCTTCGCAGGCCTCACAGCAACAGTCGAAAAAGTAGCACCTGCGAAGCCATGCTTGGCGCTTAGTCAGCTCGTCGCAGCCGTACCAGACGCCGTAGCTGTCGAACAACTGATCGCCCGACTCGAGGGAGCGCTCGCAGCTGAGCACCATCTTGCTACCCTGGCAATGCCTTGACACGTTCGGGTTGCACGAGTGATTCAGCAAGCTCAGTGTGCAGTAGATACCGCAGCCGATCTCGCCGAGATAGAAGCTCTGCATCGCGACCATTCTTTCATCGTCTATGACGCGCTTTCCGTAAATCGCGTGAGAGTTGATCAAAACAACGAGAAAATAATGAAGGGTGATCGCGGCCACGTCCGTCAGACTTGACCCGACGTGACTGTCTCTGCCGTCCTGGCCAGCGGCCGTTGAAAACTCGCCCCGAGAAAACTCACGACTGTCACTGCCGCTACCACTCTGTTTTAGCAATTCCTCGGCACCGTCAATACACTGCGCAAGATAGACTGCTGTCACTGTGAACCAGAACATATGTGGAGTGCTGTAGTTGGACTCGTGCGTCTTGAGCCGAAACGCGAGCGCATAGACGTCATCTTTATTCAAACGGCTTAGGTCTGGAGCCTTGGGAACTCTGGACCCATCTCCGGCCGCATCGGAATCGGTTGCTGCTGCAGCCGGAGAATCGCCAGCAGCCGCCTCCTCGGCCGCAGCTCGGTGAATCGGAAGTGACGGCTTTTCGCGAGCTTCGTAGTGGGCCAGTCCGCCGGCGAGCACGGCTCGAAGGGCGAGGTGGCCATTCGGTACGCCGTAGTGCACTAGCACCTCCATTCGTCGGCACTCGTAACGATGGTAGCCAGTCCAGCTCGCGGCCTCGCACGTCAGGCTGCAGTAGCGAGCCACCGAGCAGCGCCCACGGCACGGGTACATAGCGACGAGCCGCTCGAGGCAGTGGTGACAGTGCGTGCTTAGACAGTGGAGTTCCGGGACCGAGACGAACGGCTCCTCCACCAGCAGCACGTCGCCTACGCTGAGCTGCTGCCTGGCAACGACGTGCCTCCCGTAGGCTTCGCTCCAATCCACGGCCAGTGCCGACGACAGGGCCGGATAATCCGGATTCGAACCGTGCGCCAGCGACGGGCACTCGGCCGCGTCGGCAGCGCTCGATGCAGCCGCCGCCGCTTCGGGCTGCCTGCCGAGCTCGGCTGAGCAAGCCGCCGCCGAGCGGCGCCTCTCGAGCGTGCTCCGAAAGCTGTCCCTTTCTGCCTGGCTTAGCCTGACTAGCGGCAGCGAGTCGTCGCTCGCCGCCAGCGCTTCCTCCGCCGAGCGCTGGTCGTGCAGGGCCAGCAGGCAGAGCGCTATGCGCTCGTGCAGCTGGTGCAGCTGGTCCTTCGGGTAGCCGGAAGCGAGCGCAGCCTCGATGTCGCCCAAGCAGGCGCCGTACTCGCCGAGCTGGTACCACACCGCCGAGCGGTCAGCGTAACTCTGAGCCAAGCAGCACACGCCGCCGGCGTCGGCGGGCGAACGCAGCAGCAGCTCGCACGGTCGACTGCACAGGATACTGGCGTCGTACTTTCTGAGCGCTTCGCTGTACTTGCCTACTTTAGAAAGCTGGTTGCCTTCTTCCCGCAACACTAGGGCTTTCGGTTCGTTGGCCGGCCGTGAAATGGTGGGCTTTGGCAGTGCGCTAAGAAGCACCGGACGCAATACATCCGAGCTTAGCACGAATGTCACTCTGTCCTCGTGGCTGGTCGCCTGGCTGAAAGCTTCGTAGACGGCCTCGACGCCTCCGGATTCTTCCATTTTGCGGAACAGCATCTTATGCAGAACTGCATGCGTTATCCCGTCTCTTTGCATCTTTGCACGGTGATTAGTTCGACTCCTCGTCTGCGGAATGAAGTCAGCTTAACAGCAGCACGGCCGGTAGAAGCAAAACCCGGCTGGACAATCACTCTACGCTTGCCCGGCTAAAAGTCACGAGGTCTTGCTTCGTGCACTACGCATCCGGGTAGGCTGTGATCCCGGTCGGAAACGGAGATAATCATTTATCACATGCGTATTTCCCTTTTTTATGCCTCAGAATCGCATACGGGTATTTGGCTGGGGGTACGGACACTCCCCGCCCCCTGGATGTTTTCCCAGGACATTTCCCTCCGGACATTTCCATACTGGGGTAGGACATTTCCCCGGTATATGGTTTAGCGCATAAGCTTTTAGGGTTTCGGGTTTAGAATTTAGGGTTTAGTGTTTTTAGAATTTAGTGTTTAGAGTTTTGGGTTTAGGGTTTAGAATTTAGGGTTTAGAGTTTAGGCTTTAGCGTTTAGGGTTTATTAAGGGTTTAGGGTTTAGAGTTTAGGGTTTAGAGTTTAGGGTTGAGGGTTTTAGTGTTTAGGGCTTAACGTTTAGGTTTTAGCGTTTATGGCGGGCTTCACTGCCGCCGCCTAAATCCACCCTTGTTCGCATTCCGCGCTTTAATTAGTGCCTATTAGGGCATAACTAGGTCGCTTAAGTTTGAGCTATACTCAGTAGACCTCTGAGGCTTAGTTCTCATTTACGTGCGGCACGCCGTAGTGCGTGCCCGCTTGACGGGTAGGAACGCGTGCCTGGCGGTGTTGAGCGGGACTGAGCCTCCGCGGGACCGAACTGTATGGCTTGCTGCTGCTGCATATATATATATATATCTATATATATATATATATATATATATATATATATATATATATATATATATATGCGCGTGTGTGTGTGTGTGTGTGTGTGTGTGTGTGTGTGTGTGTGTGTGTGTGTGTGTGTGTGTGTGTGTGTGTGTGTGTGTGTGTGTGTGTGTGTGTGTGTGTGTGTGTGTGTGTGTGTATCCTTACTTATATATTCATCAACATAGGGGGAATGCCCGGGGGAAAATGTCCAAGATTCCACAGGGGATGTCGGGGGGAACGTTCAGGATGGCAAATGTCCTATTACCATTTGGTTGATAGCCGTCTACATAATAATTAGTAATATAGAACAGATATAAGTTTATTGGTAGTGATTGTGTAATTCCTCGTCGCTAAAGTAGCTCGTAAGTCACGCAATTTTGATATTTTTTATACTAGTACTTGTATTTGTTTTGAGTTTCATGGTAAGATATAAAAGGAGGTATTTTGCTATTTTCTAGTGTTACGAGACACACTTCGCTCTTGCACGCAGAGGCTGGTCAGTGCAATCGAAACAGCATTCAATACAACAATCTCGAACGAACTTAAGCACAATAGTTACACTATTTCTACATTTAGCTTTGAATGCCTTGTAACGTTAGGAAAAAATGGCATAATTGCCCATGGAGAGGCTTGCTCACTTGCTACGTCAGCGGCACATCCGGTTTTGCCCAAAATCATAGAGTGAAGATTTCCATGAATTTCACACGAATATGCTAGTGAAAATGACAATAATTAATAACAACTATGCTTTTGCTAAACGTCTTAAGGAATTGAAATTTTTTAACGATTAATGTAAGTATTCTAAAAACGGAAGCGTGGCAATCGTCCGGTAACGAATTGCACAATGTCAACATGCATAACACACCCATAAAAATGCATACACGCCCGAGCAGTTAGTGCTTTGAATGCTAGATATTTTATTGCGCTTACGCGGTAAAAGCTCTGAGAAGCATAACGTTAACTCTGTGTAATATAACGAAGCTGCAGTGCTGCCAACCAGCAATTAGCTTTTCTAACTTAAGTGATTTAATCAGTGCTTTGACCTGCATCGGTCAGGAATGAGCGGCTAAATAATTAATTTCCTTTTGAATTGCTTCCTTATCATCGAGTGCTTGAAGGTGAGCTGTGCTGAAGATGAGATAAAGGTGCTACCATGTGAGTTAAGAGAGATAGGAGATAGGCTGCATTTACACGACAAGTCTTGCTTGTGTCCAGCTACTGTATCGAGCGGGCATCCGGTCGGCCCAAGGATAGCTAAAATACCTCTCCTCCTACTATTTAACGGTAGCGGTTTTAATTTCTTCTTAGTTTTATAGTTGCTATTTCATGGCCACCCGATTTCAAGGGCTACTTGTGTCCTTGTCCTTTACGGGATCGTCTTCCTAAAATAATAATAATAATAATGCACTTGATAAAGCACCCTCAGAGAACTTAATCTCTTTCTAGGTGCTTTACATTTGCTGCAAAGGGGAATGCAATTGATTGGTAAGTAAAATCGAGTTGTTTCTATCATATAATACAATCGATTCACACGCGAGCTCCATAGGTGGGCTTAAGCACAGCATGCATTTCTGCGGACGTTAGCAGCGTTCCTTGAAGCAGCCACTCTCTCAATTTAACTTGAATGCAATCGGCCCATAAAATACTACTACCAAATATCAGCAGCACTTGCGAGAATTGCATTAGGAATCTGATGCAGCTAAGACCTGCTTAAAGTTTATCCGTAAGTTGTTCCACCGTATCGCCTAAGAAAATAACGTGCAAAGGACATGCTAAAGCTTTATACTTGGGCTTTGTCAACCAAGCCAGTGGCGACCTTAGATTTTACCACTGCTAATAATCTGCCCAATCGTAAGGATCGAGCCTACTTATTATCACTTCATTGCTGTCGTTCAAATGCAATACTAGATGCGATCGCTGTTTCAAAAGTCTGCTAATGTTGAGCTGAAAAAAGCAACTCGCACCTGAATCAGAGACAGACCGGATATATATATATATATATATATGTGTGTGTGTGTGTGTGTGTGTGTGTGTGTGTGTGTGTGTGTGTGTGTGTGTGTGTGTGTGTGCGTGTGTGCGTGCGTGTGTGCGTGCGTGCGTGTGTACATATATACGAGCCCACTAAACATATTTATATGCTGTCACTGTGCATGCTACCCGGCATGCCACCACGGCCACGGTTCCGAGGTCTTGGGTTCGAATCCTGCGATGAGCAATCCTTTATTGCTGATGCCTACTTTCAGCAATATAACGTTGCTAAAATTCAAGCTTTTTTTGACAGGGATACTACATCTAAATTGCTCTATGCATTTGTGACATCCCGTCTTGAATTCTGTAATTTACTGCTTTCTGGTCTACCAGCCTGTGCACTCAGGCGCTTACAACTGGTGCAAAACTCTGCAGCAAGGCTCGTCTGTCGAAAGCGTCACAGTTGCCACATCACACCGTTCTCGCCAACTTGCACTGGCTCCCAGTCAAGCAACGCATTGAATTCCAGGTTTTGTTGCTCGCTTGTTGGTCCCTTCATTCTTTGGCTCCAGTCCACCTATACAATTTATTCCTCCACCAGGCTAAGCATCGTAATACCCGCTTTTCGGAATCTAACCGTTTACCCATACCTCGTACAAATCTCAAATACTTTGGAGACTGTGCATTTTGTGCGTTTGCTTCCAAGCCTGAAACTCACTCCCGACTTGCATCACGATATTTCCTGACTTGACCACATTTAAAAAGAAAATTAAAACGCATATATTTATCACAGCATTTAGTGAGTCCCTGTGATTCGTTCTCTATATGCGTATGTGTGCTTACACTATGAATGCTGCCGCTAATCACACTTGCATACTGACCCTGTACAAGTCACCCTAACCAGGTTTATCTTGTTGGTTATTGAGCATGCTACACTAACCATTGCATCATGTTTCTTTTTTGGAAAATGTAGAGTGCCTGGAAAGAGATTGAGTTTTTGGGGCGCAATATTAAATGTATTAATACAATAATTGCTATTATAATTATTACAGAAGCGGTGGTGATAGACGTAAAGGCTCTTCTATCACTATGTAAAAGAGGTTGTTAAGTCAGCTGGCATTTTTTATGCTTTTTGGCAAGGTGCATTGTGCACCACTAACTATTTGACCACGCATTCTTTACAGCATCCTTAAATTGCCTAGAAAGAGATTAGTATTATTGTCATTATTACATCGACTTCCATGTGGGGTTTAGCTGAAAAGGCAATCACTGCTCTACTATCGAAATGGCACTTATTGCAATGGCGATGCAATGCCTACTGGATTAGGTAATCATATCCGTAGAGATTATCGCTGAACAAGGCTAGGCCCATAATTACAATGGACGCGTCGATTTCCAGCTAATAAGCCGTCTCCGTCGTTTGTTTATAGAGCCGTCACACTTTCGGCTATGTGCATAATGCCCATAGCAGAATGAGAGGGAAATGAGCTGGCTCTGTGCCAAACGACGACATAACTGTGCCGAATTAGATGCTAGGCGCACGGGGCTCATAGCCGAAAGTGGGCTCAATCTGTAAATATACGACGCCATATTAGTTGTGAGTGTAAGTGCAGCTTATTCGCTTCCTTCATTTTCAGCAGCAGCATGCAATTTTGTGTCTTAATCAGGAAAGTCACTTGGCGCTCTGGCGAGCGACTAAAGGCTGCTTTTCTGGTGTAACAATAAGCATTTGTTTATCGACCCAGGCGTAATGCAAGCCTGTGCACTTTCGCCGACTTTTGAAGTGCTGTGCTGTTTGCTTCTAGTTAGGCTGTGCATTGTAAGCGCTAGATCTTTAATGCAAGTGCTGGCTAGGTATGTTGATGATTGTCAATAGAACCGCAGGCGTCTTGGAGACACGTGTACCGAGTGCACGTCTGTCTCTCCAGGCCAGGTTTCCCAGCAGTGCACCTATCCACAAAATTGGCTGTCTTTAATACTGATCCGGATTGCATTGTGTGTCAAAGTGCATTTTGCAGCATCTGTAGAACTTTCGCTATTGCTGTAGTAGGTATAATGAAGTCCTCTCTATATCCCAATTAATTGAGGTGGGTGTAACCTACAGTGGTAGAAAGGTCCAGATAATTGGTCGAGTTGTATAGTGCTTAATGATACAAAACAAGCACGGCAGCATATTCAAGTGGTAACCTTCCTCACCGCCTAGTGTGCAATAAAAACTATCGGAGCTCAGGACGTCATCCCCGGGGCCCCCCGGCACAGAACGCCAGCTCTCTGTCCTGGTGTCTGGCCCATGAGGTCTGGTTAGCAGGAGCTGAGGCTCTACGAGTTCGATCGGTGCCTTGCCATCAAGTTCCGTGGTCAGACTGCAGCTTGAAGCACCAGTGGCCGCCGCCGAAGCGAATCCACACATCGGCCTGTCCAACTACATTACCTCTGCTTCGCGGCTTACACCACGGTGAACAAGAGAGCCTCGTCAGTACCTGCTTGAACAGTTTAGTGGCTGGGCAGGCGTTCCAGCCTTCTAAACAGGTAGCATTGTGGATTTTTTTTAACTGGCCTGTGCAATTGCGTCGATGGATGAGAATGCTGCATACGTTTTGCCACTTCTACTTACTGTTTGCAAGCTAGTTGTCATGAATTTTATTCATTTGGGCAATTTCTTTTTATTGTAGCACATTTCGGCTCAAGTTGACAGGTCGTTGTACTATCATGACATAAATTGCTTATATAATAAAAAAAGATGCGACTCTTAATTGTTCGCTTGTACAAGAGGCATGGCCTTATTTTTTCAACTTTTCAATTTGGCCCTTATCTCGACTCCCTTATTTTTTCATGATAAGCTGAATCAAAGCAGCTGCAATAAGGCGTCATGCAGCGCCACTTAGCGTGTCGTATCCTCACCAAGCTGCGTCGGTGGCCTCACCTGATCATGCGTCACCTGCACGTGAGGCGACGTTTCATCAGAGCAGAGCGGTCAGTCAATGCACAGCTGAGGAGATTATCAGGAACCTTTTCGAATGATTTATGTCTGCTAGTCTGCAATGTTACATTGACTAATTCGGGCTCACTTCTCTATAAAGCCCACTCATGAATTAAACGCCTCACATAATACCTAGCGATGATGCAGATGACACGAGCTGCCTGTTCCAATTCCTAAACAGGGCAGACTTGCAAAAGGTCGGCTGCACATACTGTCTTTGATTGCCGACCTAGGACTGCCAGGACTGCAGCTCCCAATTATAGTAACTAAATAAAAACATTGACTAATGTTTACAGCGCCTTAGGAGAGCTAGATGAATTTATGTTTAAATGGCCTGAAATCGCTGAGGTTACAGTAATACCAGCGATTCTATTTTGAATCTTAAATAATCAACTTTCTGACTGTAGCTATGTCTGTTAGAGGTTGAGAGAAGCCCAGTTATTTCTGAACCGTTTCATTCAGACATAGATAAGCATGATTTGCTCAAGTATAACTAGTAGTTGCTCACAGTGACCTAGTTAAGGAAGTCTGATAAATTTAGTAGTGAGTTCTCATGGAAGCCGATGCAGGATCTAGGGTTGCAAGACGTGACAGCCTAATCCTATTTTTGTAACTGAACTTGCTGGTTATTGGTTGATTCTGGTAGTTTCTACTAGAATCTATCCTCCTTTTTCACTTCTTCCTCGGCAGCGAGATCTTAGTTCATTTTGTATTATAATTATAGCTATTTTTTTCATACTCAGGACCGAAGCTGTCACACAATTTACAAAATTATTTACAAACATTAATGAGCATTCTTGCTCTCTGTTGGCTAATCAAAAACTGCCCTTCCTTACAACTCGTATTTGTCAAATAGCTCTTTGATGCCAGCCAAATTGTGTGAACAATCAGTTTTAGTGTAACAATAAAACAATACACGGCACCCTAAAGAAATTAAATGTGGATCTGGGCACTTGCATATCCTGAAAATGAAGAAACTTGAATGACAACTGATACCGCAAGATTTCAGTACGCATTAGCATGCTAAGGGCAAGTCACGTGTAATGAGCAACATCCTGTGAGCAACAGATAGTTATTCAGCATTATTGAGAATAAAAAGCCAGGTATAATCAGGATTTCACTTGGGAGCCAGTTCCAGATTTCAGAAGAGGATAAACTGAATGTATGGTCTCTAAAGGATTAGAGATTAGTCCTTGATGTACCTAAAATACATTTTTCAGAGACACGGCTGGATGGGAAGCCAGATCAGGACGCGAACCTCGGGCGCATCGAACATCGGAGTAAGATAACAAGGATCCTCCTAAAAGCAAGTGACGCGACTTTGAAGTCTATACGCAGCTGCGACGGAGAGCCAGTGAAGATCAGAGAGCCGCTTTATAATAAGACAGCTGGACCTTCAAGAATTACAAGTTCTTCGCCCACTTTAAAGTATGCCGAGGCCCAGGCGGAATAACGTTTGAACATCGATATGTCACTGATGCAAGGAACAGCTCAACTTGTCAAGTATGTATTCACAGCTTAGCAGGCGCGGATTATCGATGTGGTTGTGGAGCTGAAGTTAAATTGACTTGACTGCGTAGCGATCGATGCGATTGATCGTCTAATGAGACTTCGCGTATTTTTTAAAGGTAAATCCAGATTGGGTACAGTGGATGCAGCAGATATACTGACCTAACTTGGTTAGGCTTTCTAATTTCTGATCGAGGCTAGATTTATTTGCTCGTATCTATTATTTTTTTTATACAAAGACATTCATCAGACAGATCGAAAGGCCAATTTATATTGCCTCGGGAGACCGCAGGTAGCTTATATGCCATTTGCGGTGGACGATAGCAATTTTTCAGGACTTGGTCTCATGACATAGGTCGAGAAATACGAGGACCTTCGGGCAAACACTGTGCAACACGTTTAATTAAATAGGAGAGTAGCCGGATCCTAATGCAGTTATTTTGTGTACGACTGAAACGGTATGACCATAAAAATTATCTTTAGCTTGCAGAGTAAAACGTAAATTTTCAGATGCAAAAAAAATTCATTTTTATGAGAAAAATGCCCTGGATTTGTAGCAAATTGTAGTACTTGCCTAAATAGTGTTGGCTTTCAAGCGACATATATTTCAAACGACCGTAATTATGAAAATTGAAAGAGGTCTTACAAATTGTATCCCTGTTGACATCATGCGTAGTATTTCTAACCTTATTATTATGCTTTCTCTACTGCATATTTAAGGTGCCTAGAAAGAGATCAAGTCTCTTAGGGTGAAATACGAATGTATCAATAATGTTTTCCTATCGTTTGACCTGGTTATTGTCAGCCAGTCAACTGTTTGAGGGTTTTAAAATTTTTGCCTTTCAATATATATATATATATATATATGTGTGTGTGTGTGTGTGTGTGTGTGTGTGTGTGTGTGTGTGTGTGTGTGTGTGTGTGTGTGTGTGTGTGTGTGTGTGTGTGTGTGTGTGTGTGTGTGTGTGTGTGTGTGTGTGTGTGTGTGTGTGTACGTATTCGGGTATCTCTGTCTATAATTTCAAAAAGCCACTAAGACTGTGTAGGTGTAACGCAGGAAAGTTTTGCATAGCCAACTCATAGCCTAAGCGGCTTTCAATACGCATTCGGTAGCCAACAGACTTCATCGCACTCAACATAGAGAAAGTGAGAAAGCCTAACCGAGTCAGGAGAGCATTTTGGGTAGTGAGTAGCATGGAAGTAGCAGTTTAGGATGGCTGGGAAGGAGCATCCATAGTCAGCAGCAGAAGTCGTTGCCTAAGAATTGTAGAAGAGAGCCCCGCGGTCTAGGACCTATGGAGCGAAAGCTTCTGTCGCCAAAGGTCTTTAAGCGGAGGAATAGAACAGCTAATATATTGCCCATACAGGACCTGAAGGCACGAGGAGGCTAAAACTGGTGCAGCAGTTCAGAAAGATATGAAGGAGCCAAGCGGTGTGCGGGCCTTGTGGGTCAGTGCAAGAACTTGGCTCCATATCCGTTGATCAACTGGCAGCCATCCAGGCTCTTTCAGCAAAGGAAAGACATGGTCAAACCTATGGGATTTGTAAACTAACTTTGCATATTAATGGCCAGCTCTAGTAGCATAGTAGCTTTTTTTCGGTAGCCCAGCCAAACGGGAATTACAATAAATCAAGCTGAGACGGAGCTAAGGAGCTAGCTAGATTCTTTGCAAGGGATCCAGGAAGAAGCTCCTAATCTTAGGTCGGGATCGGACGTGATGGCTAGCTGCGGAGAGAGGTAGCCTTCCTAACAGAATATTTTACAATGTAGGCAGGTGTCAAAGACGACACCTAAATTCCGTGCACATCAGGTGATGGCCGCACAACATCATCACCTATTAGAAGAGCAGAAACATTCTAGTCTAGCCACACTCTCGGGGCGTTTTATGAGCAGCAGTTTTGTTTTATCTTCGTTAATTTTAAGGAAATTTTCTTCCAATTGTTGCTATTTACAAATAAATATACATATACACACCAAAATATATGCATAAGTGAAAGCATTAGTTGGTATGAAACGTATATTTAATTCGTGGATCGAAAATCATAAATAGTTGAACATTTTCCGTCCCGGCGTTGGGTGGAGTAGCTCGCGCCGAGTATCAGCCTCAACAATTGTGCGTAACTTTCACGTCTCTCGACTGCCATCTCGTCAAATAGGAACTGTTGATACAGCCATAGATGAATCACAGATAATCTCCGGCGAAGCACGCTGAACGACGAGAAACACTTGAACGTGCTAATGTCAGCAGAGACGGCGCCCAGATCACATTGCGACAGAGCCCAGCCGGTTTTTCGGCTTGGCTCTGTCAAATGCGCAGCAGCAGAGTAGCTGCCGTTACGTAAGAAACCAGCATGGGCGGCTCGTGCACGGTGCATGCAGCAGCCTGGGCAGAACGGCGGAATGTCAGAGCTATTCAATGGCCGACAAGGATTTCTGTGTGTCCTTTGCATGCGCACGAAAGGGGCCGGCTACTTCGGCGCTCGGGTCAAGGGCCAAGGGCCAAGGCCTGGAATAGGGGTGGTGGTATGGTGCTCACCTTTAACGACCGAGAAAGTGGGCTCGAGCCTTGTAGCCTACGGAAAAAGCCTGGATGCATATAGGGTTCTCTTAGGGCGCTGTATGAATCTTTAAAAAACATATTGTATATATATATTTTTTTTGGCAGTACTGTCTTAGCTACGATCTGCTAGGTCTGTTTTCGGGTAGCTTCAAAAGCTACAAAATTACAACTGCAGCTATTATAAGTAAGAGAAGCTTTGATACGCACATGAGCAGCAGATTCCTGACATAAAGTTTGTCCAGTCGATTCGCTTTCGTGAAATTATTTTAGCGAGAACAAACAGTTAGACAAAGAGAAAATGCCGTGCAGATCTAGATTCCAATTGTAAAGATGCAGCTGGATCCAGAATGCTATCCCTACTTCTCTAACCATAAATAATAATAATATAATTAATTTGCATAGTTCCCAAGAGAACTTAATCTCTATTCGGGCACTTTACATATTTCCTCGGGGTTCGAGCCTACGATAATCAGCCAGACTTTAGTCGGGGCGAGCACCTTAACCGCTGGACCAAACCAGCTCGGCAGACCTGAACGACCTGATCTGAGACGCCGATCTGATGCAGTCAATGGCTAAGCTTCTGACATCGAAGCTCAAGGAGTAGAACCTGCCGGAATAAAACTGGTAATTGTTAAATCAGAGAAAACTTCATCAACTCTAGTGAGCTTCATCAACCTGGAGCATGTTTTCGTGCTGAAGCAACGGTGTGGTAGGTCTATTCGAGGCGATGTAACTACCTATAACCTCAATAAATGGTGATTATTTGTAGAAAGTTCATCCGTCCGGTACCTCGGAGCATCTCAGCTTCATAAGAGTAACAAGTGCCGGCCTCACCCAATGGCTTTCCACTTCGTTGACGTCAAAGAGATCAATGAAGTTCAATAACGTTGGTGTCAACACGCTGCTGAGCTCCTTGGAGAATGACGAAAATATCGCTAGGGGGATCATTGAAACCTTCAAATTGTGTCATTCCTGATGGAAATCCTAGGTTTTTGTACTTCCTTGTTGCATTTGCTGATGGGACAGTCGGGACACTAGCCCACAACATAATTGAAGCGGGTGGCCATAGTCACTGACCCAGTTCTCCATAAGGAAAATGGGCAGTGAAAGCCGCCAGTAGAGGCAGAAGAAACGTCGGCGGGAGGTGTGAATGCCGTCACCGCCGCCCATCAAGTAACGCCTCCTCAAGCAATGTATCACTGCTGCGGACACTAGTTGAACAAACAGCGGGAATAGAATTCAACAAATTGCACAAATTCAGCCCTCTCAGACCTGGATACTGCGTCCAAGATAATCCATGCATTTGTGAAATCCGTCTTGACCTTTGCTACTCATTACTCGCAGAGCTTCCGGCCGCAGCAGTTTGGCTCTCAGACCGGGTCCAAAATACCGCAGCCAGGCTTGTCTGTCGCAAACATCGAAGCATCCACATTAGAGCACATTAAGCCACGTTACGCCACATCACACCTAATCACACTATAGTACACTACATTATGCAAAAAATGCTCGCCGACCTGCACTAAGTCTAGATTTAGCGTCTAATCGACTTCATGTTACTATTACTCACTTTAAGATTTATTCTTTCTCATTCCTCTGGCTATCTAGAGCAAACACTTTCAAATCAGCCTTAGCGTTTTATCACCAGCTCTTCTGACTCAAGTCCTTAGCTGCGCCACTAGCCAAAAAAAGCCCATCCATTAGAGAATGTCCTATCATTTCAGATCCTTGTAGGAGATTATGGACTGTCTACCACCATGGCTTGCAAAAGATAAATTTCCCCGTGGCTACGCGTCTGGGCTGGATTGTTGCAATTTAATTTTGGCTGGGATGCCATAGAAAGCCACGAGGCTACATTGTACCTAGTGATGAATATTGCGTACCGAAAGCCGCTTAGGCTGTGAGTTCGCTATACAAAACTCTCCTGCGTAACACCCACTTGGTCTTTATGACTTTGTGGAGTTACTGACGGAGATACACACACACACATACACACAAAGCAAGCTATACAATCCCAGAGGTTTTAACATGAGTCTCCTTTGCCGAAGGAGCTTCGATCGCTGCTGATAGAGCAAATGGTCTTCGTAAGCCCCAGTTCACCATCCTCGTGCACAGGATTAGCAAGCACAGGATTAGCATGCACGGAATTGGCAGGCCTCACGCACAGGATTAGCAAGCACAGGATTAGCATTCGCGGAATTAGAAGGCCTCGTGCACAGGATTAGCAAGCACAGGATTAGCATTCGCGGAATTAGCAGGCCTCACGCACAGGATTAGCAAGCCCCCAAATGATGGAGGTCTTCGATTTGCTTCAATGTCACAGCGAGTAGCCACCATGAAGCCATCATTGGGTACACTCTACCCTCAAGTATTGGATGACATTACATGGTTCTCACACTCAGTTGCCGCCGTAGCAAGCCAGCTACTAGCAGCAATTTTATCTAATATGTATGTTAGTATATGCATGTATGGATTCTGGTATCTCTGTTTGTAACTCCGCAAAGCCAAAAAGACTATATTGGTGTAATGCAGGACAGTTTTGTATAACACACTCACAGCCGAAAAGGCTTTCGGTACGCATTCGGTAGCCCACAGACTTCATCACACGCAACAAAGAGCAAGCGAGAAGCATGGATTCTTCAGGAGAGCAGTTTATTGAGAAGCATGAGAGTGGAAGCTCGGGACAGTCTGAAGCAGGAGACTTGTTGTTGTTGCGTAAGAATCGTGGAAGTGGGTTCCACAGTCTTGAACCAGCAGAGCAAAAGCTTCGGTCGCCAACGATCTTAAGCGGAGGAATGGAATACTTAATGTAGTGTCCTTACAGGACCTGAGGGCACGATGAGGATAAAATGTGTGCGTCAGTTCAGCAAGGTATGAAGGATGCAAGCCGTGGCGGGATTTTTGGGTCAGTGTAAGAACTTTGCTTAGTATCAGTTGATCAACCTTCAGCATCTAAGCTCTTTCAGCAAATGAAACACATGGTCAAACCATTGTGATTAGTGAACTAGCCTTGCAGCCATATTCATCGCCAGTTGCAGTGGCCTGGTGGCTTTTTTATAGCACAGCCAAAAGGGAATTACAATAATCTAGCTTAGACAGAACCAAGGAGCTAATTAAATTCTTTGAAAGCAACCGTGGAAGAAGGTTCTAATATTGTAAATGTATCGGACGCTATGGCTAGCTATGGAACCAGTCTCCTTAACGAAGGTTTCCAAATTTAGGCAGCTGTTGAAGACAAAATCTATATTCCGATCCCATAGTGGTAGTCTCACAACAGCATCAGCCATCAGAAGACGTGGCTTTCGGTAAAGCACCTAGAGAGAGATTAAGTTCTCTGAGGGTGCTTTATCAAGTGAATTATTATTATTATTATTATTATTAGTCTTTTCACATTCTTTGTTTGTCCCTTAAGTAGCAGCTCCGTTTTATCGTCATTTAGTTAAAGGAAATTTGACGGCATCCATGATCGACAAGGCAAGCATTCAGTTTCGGTCGCTGCAGCAGATTTTGAAAGTTTAAATGACAAATACAGCTGAGTATCGTCTGCATAGAAGCTATATCCTAGTCTATAGCCTGAATATATTTTCCCGGGGGTTGAGTATAAATGGAGAACAGCATCGGGCCGAGGATACACCCGTGAGAGATTCGAGAGGTGACTGGTCTTGTCGGTGAGACCTGACGCCCCCCCCCCCCCACGCAACACGGATTTAATCTGATCGGACAAGTACGATTTAAACTATGCCAGTACCTCGTCGGCCAGACCAATCTTTTTTCTCCGTCATTCAAGTAGGATATCGTGACCAATGGTGTCTAAGGCAGCTGTAAGATCTAGCAGCTCTAAAGCACGGACATTCCCCGTCATTGTTGGTGCATAGGATTTCATTGGTTACACGGAAGACAGTAGTTTTAGTTGAGTGCTGCCGTTTGAACTCTGGATTGAAATAAATTTTCTGACAATGCATTCTTTTTATTGTGTGTTACCAGCTGTTTAACGTCAATTTTTTAAACTCTTTGACAAAAAAGAAAGATGGGAAACTAGTCAATCGTTTGCAAGGGCCTCGGTATCTGATCCAGGCTTTTTAATATCGGCCTAACGATAGCCGATTTGAAGGACTTAGTGCAACCCTTTTTTCCAGAGAAGCATTAAAAATCTCAGCAACGGCTGCGCTAAGTTTGTTCGCCAGTAAAGACCACAGAGATGGCGGTATAGGGTCTTCAGAAGACTTCTCTTACTAGACCTTGTTAAGTTAGCCGCATCGCATGCAGAAATCTCGGGAAATCTTTTAAGAAAGATCACAGATAGCGATTCAACAGTGGCTTTAGTCAGAGGGGGCTTTATGGAAGCGCGAATGTGCACAACTTTTATCAGTAAAGAATGCTAAAACATTTTCAGATGAGTGGTTAATGTCTGGGGAGCGAGACCTCTCAGCGTCACGGCCGACAATTGCTTACCGTCGTATAAATCTGTTCTGGGTCCGACTGGCAGAACTTCGGTTTTTGAGTGAAAAAAAAAGGCCGCGGCTTTTCTAAACTTCCTGGTGAAGACTTGAAGGAAGTATTTGAAATTAAGCAGATCTCAATCAGATCCAGACTTCTTAAAACGATGCTCTATTTGTGCTTAACATGACGCATCATTTAAAGTTTTTCGTAAATTAAAGTAATCTCCGCGACTTCGTAAACGGAGAGAATATACGGAAGCAAGCTTGTTAAGGGCGCCCTAAGTTTCATGTTCCCTGCATCAGTGAGAGCATCAAGGCTAACGGTCGAGTGTGGGAGCAGATCAAGAAGACCTGCATAACATACCAAAAATATGTCTTGGTCCATGCTTTTTGATATAGATGACTAATGCATGATTTGAACCCACGACCTGGTTCATGAAGAGCGAGCGCGTTGCAACTTACCCCTGGTTTAAGACCAAGCGGCATGGCAAAATGCTAACAGTCTTCGTGTCTTGCAGGCTTCCAGGTTTAGTAGGACGCTTGTGGCTCGCAGTATACAAACTATTCCAGCCACAAATATTGGCTTAAAAGAAGTATATGTGAGCTTAATTGTTCACCTGACAAACAAGCTTAAAAAACAAAGCCAGGATCCACATACTGCGACATTAGTTACTGAATATTAATTTGTTATGTACCTATTTATGCCTAACTTTTCGAGATGAAATTGCACGCGCAGTTATCGCTCTCCAGTTGGTGCATTCTTTTCCATGCTAGAAATCTCTTTTGAGTATGCTTCAAAAGAGACAGTTTGTTGGGGTTCTATGAATATATATTTGTAATTATTCGTATTAAAGTCGATTCTAAAGGCATAACTTCTCTGGTGAATGGCTCGCCGTAGCTGCTTCCCTCTAGCGTGGTGCTACGGACGCAGCTAATCTGCATCAAGAACGGTGGTCCAGACTTGTACTTTTTAGTGACTTTTAGAAACGTTTTGCACCTCCGACAGCTACGAATCGGCCCAAGGGGCACACCAGACGTGTATTTACAACGAAGGCGCATTCCTGGCAGCCATCGCTACCAGAAGCGCTTCCTGATAGGTTGGATGTCTCAATCTAATTGGTTGTTCTTAGTGCCCCTCACCTTTGCCATCTATGTATTGCCCCATGTGCGTGACTCGGAGTTACAGCACCTAGAAAGAGATTGAGTTCTCTGAGGGCGCTTTATCAAGTGCATTATAATTTTAATTATTATTATTATTATTATTACCTAGCCGTCTCGGCGTTGCCCTTCCAAGACCACTCGCATTCTTCCCAACACTATTAATGAAGCCCGCGTGCAACTGCCATGACCGCACGGCCGTCACTGGTTCGGGTAGCGGCACAATGTGTGCAGCGCGCATGCAAAGACCTGGAGCTCGCCAAACGCCATCTTTAACAGCACTGCTGAGACATTACGCGCCCTCGATAACTATCTGTAACTTGATAGCTATCTATCTGTATCTTGATAGCTATCTATCGTCGATAACTATCTATCTGTGCGGGCGCGGCTGAAGAAGCGTCTCTATCTGCATGCCTGAGTCATTCCGACCTTTGGTCCCGTGTATCTATGTTTGCGCCGAGCGACCTCTGACTTCTGCTGAATTCCTGTAATTCCCGGAATCGATCCCCAGGTCGTCTCAGATGAGGGCGCGGTCCCGTCGCTAGCGCAGCGGTACGAACGTGCCGAGTTCGTGCTCGCTAGTAAGCGTAATTCCGGTTCCAGACGATTTAGGCTCAACGGTAGCGGACGAAAAAGTGGTCCGATCTGACGAACGCAAATTTTGGAAAGTCGGCAAAGCCCAAGCGGCAGGCCTAGAGCAAGTCATATGCCACGGTCTGCGAAAGATGCTAGATCGCGGCCCGCCGCCATGCTGTCGGGCGTGGCTAACCTACGCCGCCCACACGCTGGCCAACTAAACATACCCCGCGATAAGCTCACCGACGGCCCTAGCGAGGCCAGCCACTCGGTAGTAGTGGCCGGCTGCAGGCCGCGGCGCCTCGGCGGCGGCAGCGTCTGAGAATGGAATCCGACCGGGGACGGAGTCCGCAGCAGTCCGTGGGCTGGAGCGCTGCCAGGAAGCGAAGCTGCGGCGGACCGCTGCGACCGGCTGCCCCCCCCCCCCCCCAGCTCGCCACGGCTCGGCAGGGCCAAGTGCCGGAGGACACGTGGGTTGTGGGCGTGGACTACTTATCGAACTCGTCCTCCCACGCCGCGCAGCTGCTGCCACTGCCGCTGCGGGTCAGCGGGGCACTGGCATCGGCTCTACGGCGAGCTCTGGCTCACGACCCCGACTGGCTCGGCGTTCAAGTAAGATGCAGGCTGCGATTTCGGACGCGCGGGCGGACGCGCGATCGACTTGGCCTCGCCGCAACCGGACCCTTGTGTGCACGAGCGCACTGGGTCTGTGCTGCCGCCGCTGGGACGACTTAGCTGTGGGCCACCATATGGCAGGTGCTCGCGTACTTCAACCTGGCCCTAATGACTCTCTCTCTCTCTCTCTCTCTCTCTCTCTCTCTCTCTCTCTCTCTCTCTCTCTCTCTCTCTCTCTCTCTCTCTCTCTCCTCTCTCTCCTCTCTCTCTCTCTCTCTCTCTCTCTCTCTCTCTCTCTCTCTCTCTCTCTCTCTCTCTCTCTCTCTCTCTCTCTCTCTCTCTAATCTCGGCATGCAGAGCGTCCCTTACTTCGCAGGGGGGATGCCAGAGCCCATTCTTATTCTGTAGCGACGTCCGTCGACATAGCCCATAGCCTCTTGAAAGGCCGCTCGTCGCTCCTAGGCGAAGGCCTACGCTTTGTGAGCGGTTTGAACTACGAACCACGTGACCAGGATGCGGCAGCTGTGAACGTGAGCATTGCTGCGGGTGCTGGTTATTGGCACTAGCCCTAATCAGTCGCTAGCGCGGCGGACGTTCGAAGCGGCCCTCGGCGCGCTAGGCACGAAAGGCACGATAGGCGCGCGAGGCCCTTGGCTTTATGCCAAACTTTCTCGATGGCGCGATCGCAGCAGAAGCCAAGCAGACATCATGACGCGAAAATGAACTTTCCCGAGTTGACAAAATGCTAGGAAACGTCGAATGCAGAAAGCGTGAGTTCAATACAGCGGGTCTACTTCGTCATCGTGCAGCATGGGCGTTTGACATCTAGCGTAGTCAGCATGGTCGCTGCACGGTACATTGCCAATAAATCGTTCCTGATTGGGCAGGTAGCGAGGGCGAGCAACAACCACACGCCTCTCAGAGTGGACGCCATCATGCGCAGCGCCATCGAAGATGTAGTTCGGCTGGCACCACGTGACAGCTGCCCTTGCTGCAGCGGCACATTGCGCCGTAGCTGACTCGCAGGAAGTCTCGGAAGTCAGTCATAGGCTGTGCCGCAGCAATGAAGGCACAAATTTGCTTATAGAGAACTGGACAAAGCGATAACTGTCTCGTCGCGCCGTCAATTGAGAAGACGGTACCAGATACCTGAACGTTTCAAGAAGCGAGTTCTGTGCTCTGGCTTAAAATCGTAAACTCTGGTCCCAGTGCATGTGTCGGCATTCCCAACTTCATTATGCTAAGCCTTAACGTTGCGGCGTTGCGTCTATGCTTACTTAAAGCACCATCCTGCTCCTCTCTCCCCTCACTCTCATTCATACTTCTGATTATCTATATAAATAAGCTCACGACCTCAAGGTCGTGAGTTCGAATCTTGCGGTAGTGGTCCTTTATTGCCGCTGCAAGGGGTGGCGATGCTCTTCTGCCGTTATGCAAGAACAGCCGGTTAAATTAGCATGTATTAGGGTTTATTTTTTAACTCACTCTCGACTGACGTCACGACGTCCCCTGAATTGACAGCGTTTAGGAAAAGGTAATAGCACATCTGTTTCTAACAGCATTTACTGCTTCCTTGTGATTTGTCTTTTGTATGCGTATGCATGCTGACACTTGGCATGCTACCACTAACTAGTTTTGCATGTTGACAATGTGCATGTTACCATTAACCGTATTCTGCATATTCACACTGTGCATATACCAGTAACCAGTTGAGCCTGCCACTTTAACAGCATATATAAAGTGCCTTGAAAGAGATTAAGCTTTGTGGTGGCGCTATACAAATGAATTGTTATCTTCATTAATTATGTCTCGCAGGCTAAAAGGACCTGCAATATTTTTAATATTTCCCAAGCTGTTCTACTTATAAGAGGCATGGCCCCATTGCACAAAGTTCTTCTAGAGCGCCTCTCATCTCGCCTGGGCATCACTGGCACTGCTCTACAGTGGTTCAGGTCCTATCTCAGTGGGAGACTCCAGAGTATTGACGTGAATGGACAAAGATCATCCGAGGTACCTCTGAAATATGGGGCACCTCAGGGCTCCGTGCTAGGTCCGGTGCTTTTCACGGTTTATACTCTGCCTCTTGCTGATGTGATTGCCAAGCACAATCTAGGCTTTCACTTCTATGTGGATGACACTCAGTTGTATCTTTGCTTTCATCCCTCCCAGCCTTCGAGCACCTCGAATTCTCCCAACTCACTTGCTGCATGTATTGATGACGTCCGCACATGGATAGCAGCAAATTTCCTAAAATTAAATGATGATAAAACTAACTTACTAGTTATGGGCAAACCCAGTATGATTCAGAAATTGGAAAGGCTGGCGCTCAAAATTGGCTCTGCTAGCATATCTCCAGTTGAATCAGCTCGAAATCTAAGTGTAATATTCCAAAGCGACCTCTCGTTAGACGACCATTTCAGCTCCACAGTCAAATCTGCCTATTTTCAGCTTCACAACATTGCTAAAATTCGGGCTTGCTTAGATAAGAATACCACGTCTAAGTTGGTCCATGCATTCGTGACATCCCGTCTCGACTTCTGCAACTCACTGCACGCTCATTTCAATCAGGTTTCAAGAGGCAGCACTCTACTGAAACTGCTCTCCTCCGTGTTAACAATGACATTCTACGTGGCAACGACGACGGGAATGTCACTGCCTTAGCTCTGCTAGATCTGTCTGCTGCCTTCGACACCATAGATCACGAAGTTCTGCTTGAACGATTGAGAACAACGATCTGGCAGACGAAGCACTGGCGTGGTTTAAATCATACTTTTCTGATCGTGTTCAATCCGTGTCGTGTGGGGGTCAGGTCTCAGACATGAGAAGGGTCACCTGTGGAGTCCCTCAAGGGTCTGTACTTGGTCCCTTGCTGTTCTCCATTTATACGCAACCTCTGGGAAAAGTGATTAAGGCCCATGAATAGGATATCTCTTCTATGCTGACGATACTCAGTTGTATTTGTCATTTAAACCGTCGGAATCTGCTGCAGCAACAAAAAAACTGAATGCTTGCCTTGCCGATATTCGATCCTGGATGTCGGAAAACTTCCTGAAATTAAATGACGATAAAACCGAACTGCTTCTCATAGGACACCCTAAGTGTGTGGCTGGATTAAAAGACTTTGCTGTTCTAATAGGTGATGCTATTGTGCGACCTTCACCACGTGCTCGTAATCTAGGTGTTGTGTTCGACAGCTGCCTCAATTTCAAAAGCTTCATTCAGAAGACTGCCTCTACAGCTAGCCATCACATCCGATCCCTATCCAAGATTAGAAGCTGTCTCCCACAGTGGCTTGTAAAAAATTTAACTAGCTCTTTAGTTCTGTCTCGGCTTGATTATTGTAATTCCCTTTTGGCTGGGCTGCCAAAGAAAGCTATTATGCCACTACAGCGGACTATGAATCTGGCTGCAAGGCTGGTCTTCAAGTCCTAGCGGTTTGAGCACGTGTCACCTTTGCTGGAAGAGCTAGGATGGTTGCCGGTTGAGCAAAGGATACAGAGCAAAGTTCTTACGCTGACCCACAAGGCCCGCCACGGCTTGGCTCCTTCATACCTAGCTGAACTGCTGCATCAGTTTCAGCCTGTTCATGCCCTCAGGTCCTGTGTGGATAATTAATTAGCTGTCCCATTCCTCCGCTTAAAGACAGTTGGTGACAGAAGCTTTAGCTCTGCAGGTCCTAGACTGTGGAACTCGCTTCCACGATTCTTATGCAACATCTACTCTCCAACTGCCGGCTTTGGCACATCTTTTTCAGCGGTCCTGAACTGCTACTTCTATGCTACTCACTACCTCAACTGCTCTCCTGACTCTGCTATGCTTCCCACTTTCTCTTTGTTGCGTGAGACGAAGTCTGTTGGCTACCGAATGCGTACCGAAAGCCGCTTAGGCTGTGAGTGTTCTATACAAAACTCTCCTGCGTAACACCCACATGGTCTTTATGACTTTGTGGAGTTACTGACGGAGATACATACATACATACGCTGGCCTACCGGCATGTGCGATTAGGCGAGTGCAGCTCGTGCAAAACTCTGCAGCTAGGCTTTTTTGTCGTGACCGTCACAGTTGCCACATTACTCCACTTCTCGCCGACCTGCACTGGCTACCAGTCAAGCTACGGATTTACTTCAAGGTTTTGTCGCTCACTTTTAGGTCCCTTCATTCTATGGCTCCAGCCTATCTCTCAGATTTACTCCCCCATCAGGCCAAGCATGGTACCACCCGCTTTTCGGAATCCAACAGTCTACAAATAACTCCTACATACCTTAAATCCTTTGGAGAGCGTGCATTTATTTCGTATGCTCCCAAAGCCTGGAACTTTCTCCCGACCTGCGTCAGAACATCCCCTAACCTGACCACATTTAAAAGGAACTTGAAAACACACCTATTTAAGACAGCATTTAGTGGATCCCTGTGATTCGTCCTTCATGTGCTTATGCGTGCTGACACTGTGCATGTTGCCACTAACCACATTTGCATGCTGACCTTGTGCATGTCAACCCTAACCATGTTATTCATGTTGTTTATCAAGCATGATATTACTCGCGATTCAATCGTGCTTCCCTTTGCAGCAAATGTAAAGCGCTTAGAGAGAGATTAAATTCTCTGAGGGTGCTTTATCAAGTGCATTTTTATTATTGTTATCATTATTGCATCCCACCACATCCATTTTTGTGAATTGCGTCCCTGATTATCGGCGAAGCCCCTGCCACTCTGTAAACGGCTACTGTCACATCGCTCATGCAGAAGCTGACCCTAGATCCTGAGAACCTAAGAAAGATTCATCCGGTCTCCTTCTGTCAATCTTATCCAAGACGTTTGAACGATTGGCATCACACTAGATAACCGAGTACAGTATCTGTTCATCAGCTTACGGGATTTAGTTGACTGCTGACATTCTCTCCATTAACCTGGATTGCGTTCATTGAGGATTTTTGCACATAAAATTTCATTGATGCTGCCGATAATAGCACACGAAAGTCCCGGCCCAATAATAATTACAGCATTACTCTCAGCAAGCTTCCGGTTAGATAGCTTCCGGTTAGCAAGCTTCCGGTTAGCAAGCTTCCGGTTAGTAAGCTTCCGGTTAGCAGCGGCTTTTACTTGTCTTAGATGTTGCTAGCTTTTAGTCCAGCCATTGAAGCATATATGCATGCCTTCATGATAAAAAAAACCTCGTATAAAATCTCGGTGATGATTGACGCTGTTGGTCACAAAGTCCTTACTCGGCGCCTATAGGCCTGTCTGTGTATCATTAGCACTGGCTTTCAGCGGTTAATGTATCCTATCCCAGTAGGAGAATTCAAAACGAGCTGGGCTGGGTTGGTCCAGCGGTTAAGGTGGTTGCCCCGACTAAGGTCTGGCTGAGGTCGTGGGCTCGAGCCCTGAGGCATATGTGAAGCGCCTAAATAGAGATTTAGTTCTCTTGGGCGCTATAAAAATGAATTTTATTATATTATATTATTATTAAACCACTGATGTCAACGAAAAACAAGTCATCCTAGAAAGGCTTAATTATGAGTCCCTCGGGGATATCTGCTTGGTCTAATTCTTTTCACAATTCCTCCTCTCTCTCTCTCTCTCTCTCTCTTGCCGAGCGCAATATGGGCTGCGATTTTCATGATGACACACGGTTGAAATATATATATATATGTGTGTATGTGTGTGTGTGTGTGTGTGTGCGCAAGTGTGCGCGCGCGCGCGCGCGTGTGTGCGTGTGTGTGTGCGTGTGTGTGTGTGTGTGCGTGTGCGTGTGTGTGTGTGTGTGTGTGTGTGTGTGTGTGTGTGTGTGTGTGTGTGTGTGCGTGTGTATGTGTGTGTGCGTGTGTGACGGTGTCGCAACGGTACGCCAAGCATCGGCCCGATCCTAATTGTGCTGGCTGCTTGCAGTGCCTGCGAACGGCATACCGTAATTGCGATGGCGGTGTGCCCGCAGTCAGGATAGGGGAACGCCTGCACTGTATGGGGCGGATATTGAACGCCAGATGGCGGTGCCGCATATCGGGAAGGGAGGCTATAGTTTTCGATAACATATCGTTACGAATGTAGCGCAGCGGCTCCCGCGCCAGGGGGCACCACTAGGCCGCAAACACCGCTCTCTTAACGGTGCTAACCCTGGCGGAAGCTAGGTGAGTGCCGTGAAGCTGTTATCTCTGGCTCAGTGTCGGCGCCAGTTTGGCGCACGCAACTCCGTCTAGTTGTCGCATAGCTGTTCGTAGATATCACGCAATCTCTTCAGTTTCTAAATAACCATAAATCGTCCAGCTGCCATAGCCTAGTTGATCTAGCCTGTCGTCGCCATTTTAGCATTAAGAGGGTGATGGGAGAGTGGCCCTGGGGCATAGAGAAAGGGGGCAGCATTTTTAAAGCCGCGGTGTGAAGCGATTAACGTTCTGAGATCGTTGGTACGCGCTTGTCGCAAAGCACCTGACCGGAGCTGACGTAAGGAAGTTAACCTTTTCCTTTTTTATTCTGGCTCCCCCTAGCGCGTTACGCATGCTGGTAGCAGGCTTCGCCCGGAAGCCTGACTAGACTAAGGGATAACTGCCCCCCCCCCCGCGCCCCGAACCCCTTCGCTCTGTCACTGCATATGCTGTGAAGGACGCATGTCCATGTAGTTAGTATTAACTTTCGTAGCGCCAGCACGTATCACTTTGAGGAAAAGGTGTGTCTCTCAGCATCTTTCTAAATTTCGTAGGGGCAGTGGATGTGACGACGTCAATTAGGAGTGAGTTCCAAGCTTCGGGAGCATGTGAGCTAAAGGCGTGGTCTCCAAAAGATGTGAAGCTGGTTTTTGGCGAAATAAAGCGATTTGAGTCATAAAATCGGGCGGTACGATACTTAGCTTGATTCGGAGTAAAACGGAAGTAGGTAAGTAGGGGCGGAAGGGTGAGGGGATCTTGGAGTGAGAAAACCGGATGTATATTCCCTGCTTCCTAGCGATTAGTCTAAGCTAAATGCTGTCCATTCAGCCCTACCTACGTATGAACAACTTTTTAAAATGTGGCTTCGAAATTTGAGTAGCACAAGCCATTAACCCCCGTATACATGGATATTAATGTAATTAATTAAACGATCCTTGACGACGCCCTGTTAAGTTCGCGCCGCCGCGTCCTAGATATGGCTGAAATATACAAGCCGCTCCACGATAGCCAATGCCACTTCTTTCCGCTAATTGAAACTCGCTGTACATAGTGACGATTTCCGCCCGCTCTAGGATATGAATCTAAGACGCCAACTGCAGTCGCCACGAGGCGATTGTCCTTCGAATCTCTGAGATTGTAGAATTTAGATCTTAGATTGTAGAATTCTTTAGATTGTCCTTCGAATCTCTGAGATTCGAAGGACAATCTAAGAATCTCTCCTCCTGAATCTCAGCCCTTCATGCAGTTGAGCCCCTCCATCGGCCAGCAGCCAGTGCAGCAGGCAGTCGTCTATCGCTGCCGAGCCATTACTAAGACGCTTCATTTCAGATTTGTGCGACCTCATTTCGGCTGGACATATCAACAATCACCGTTTCCTTGCACTGGCAACTTTAAAGTCTCTATTTCTGACCGAGCTGACCTCCAATTTGGCGACTTTCGCTATCGGGCTGATTTATTTTCCAAAGCTGTACAAGAGTATCCCCCCACTCCCATCAAATGTTACTATCGATCCAATATTCCTAGGGCTTGTGTCCGGATAACTCCTAGACTGACTAGATTTCTGCACATCTCACCACAGGCGGATCTCAGTTTATCTGCCATCCCATTAGATACACAAAATAGTCTGCGACTCTCGAATGGTGGGAGGGACTAGTAGTAAGAGGGGAGGGATTACTAGCGACAGGAGCAGGCAGGTTCACAAAATTTGCGGCTCCATGTACATGCGAGGGTCATATGATTCATAAAACATGTAGCTACAACGGCCTTAAAAACTTGCTCAAACTCATGGCCTTTTCACGTCGTATTGCATCGCTGAGTTTAGATAAGTGAATTTTCATTTCGGCTTGTGCAACTCACTGCTTACTGGTAGACAGGCCAGTGCGATCGAGTGCTTACAGCTGGTGCAAAATTCTGCAGCTAGGCTTGTCTGTCGTGAGCGTCCCAGTTACCACATCACGCCACTTGTCGCCGACCTGCCCTGGCTCCCAGTCTAGCAACGCATCAACTTTAAGGTTTTATCGCTCACTTTCAGGTCCCTTCATTCTTTGACTTCTGTCTACCTATCAGAAATACTCACCCGCCAGGCTAAGCATCCCATCTACCATACCACGGGTGGCAGCTGCCACCCTGTGGCTTGATAGATGGGAGCCAAGTCCGACGCCCGGTTGGACGGCCAGCGGCCACGGCCAATCGGACTGATCATTTCGGCGTCATGTCGGCCAATTTTCGCTTACTGCAGGCTCTGGGGGGAAGCCCCCAGACCAAATTACATTACTTTACAGGGGGGCTCCACCACCCACAGACCACCCGCGCAACCCCGGGAGCTCCGATTCTGGCTTCGCCTCTGGGCACCACAGTCAGAGTCATTGCTAGACATGCGCTTCTTTCTACCTAAAGGTGATGCTTTTCTACGGTTTTAGATCTGCGAAGTTTTAGTTAGATATCTAATTCTATACTTCTCAATCGAGCGACAGTCAGGGATTCAGCTTTGCAGCGAGCCAATGCCATCGCGTATTGGCCTTGACAAAGCCATACATTTTATGGGGAGACTGGTGCCGTATTTTCTGCTTCTGTTTGTAGAAAAATCATAATACGTATTTAGTAATACTTTATTTCAATTCAAGCGCTTTACAGCTTGCTGCAAGAGAACCAATAATAAAAGAAACAAATAGTATTTATTTTGGTGGTGCCCAAGAGAACTTGATCTTCATTCAGACGTTTCACATATGCTATCGGGCTCAAGCTCACGACCTTGGTCATCAAATACAATCACCTTGATCTTGGTTAAGGCGAGCACGTTAGGCGCATGGGCCCAACATGCGCGGCTAATAAATGGTTAATGACAAGCAAGGCAGGTAACTCTTAGATTCAGGGCCACGGATTAGCATGACACCTGATTAGTAAAAGGCACCGGAGAATGAAAAGAGAATCGGTCACGTGTGCAGGAAAACGAAATCCATTGACGCTCGATGAAAGCTGACTAGGACCGATGCGCCTATAGCTCATGAGGTATAAATGATAATGATAATAATAATAATAATAATGCACTTGATAAAGCGCCCTCAGAGAACTCAAAGAGCACGTGTTTGCCAATGATTGTTGAAAGCTGTCTTTTCTGTGCTCTGTAGTCTTTGCTTGGTGCCACGAACAGCGGATGCAGCACGGTCAGCATCGGCATTTTTGTAAACGAACCGTTGCTACTATAGCAAATGTAAAGCACCTAGAGAGATATTAAGTTCTCTGAGGGCGCTTTATCAAGTGAATTATTATTATTATTATTATTATTATTATTATTATCTCTTTTCATGCGCTTTATATTTGCTGCATAGGGAAACGCGATTGAATGGTGAGTAAGATCATGCTTGATAAACAACATGAATAACATGGTTAGGGGTGACATGCACAGTTTCAGCACCCATAGGCACGTGAAGGACAAATCACAGGGTCCCACTAAATGCTGTCCTAAATATGTGTGTTTAAGTTCTTTTCAAATGTGGTCAAGTCACGGGATGTTCTGACGCAAGTCGGGAGGGAGTTCCAGGCTTTGGGAGCATACTAACTCAATGCACGATCTCCAAAGGATTTGAGGTTTGTACGAGGTATTGGTAGACTGTTGGATTCCGAAAAGCGGGTGGTACGTTTCTTGGCCTGGTGGGGGAATAGATCTGAGAGATAGGCTGGAGCTAAAGAATGAAGTGACCTAAAAGTGAGCGACAAAGCCTTCAAGTCGATCCGTTTTTTGACTGGTAGCCAGTGCAGGTCGGCGAGAAGTGGTGTGATGTGGCACCTGAGACGCTCACGACAGACAAGCCTAGCTGCGGAATTTTGCACCAGCTGTAATCGCCTGATTGCACATGCCGGTAGGCCAGCAAGCAGTGAGTTGCAGAAGTCAGGACGGGATTTCACAAATGCATGGACCAACTTGGACGTGGTCTCATTATCTAAACAAGCCCGAATTTTAGCAACGTTATGTAGCTGAAAGTAGGCAGACTTGACTGTGGAGAATGCAAAGTCCGTGCAGGCAGTGACAAAAACCGTGTGTGATTTTTTGACTTTCGGTGCTAACCGTAGGCTCGGTCACAGGCTGAATTCAATTTAGTTCAAGGAACGACGATCTGACGCCGGGAAGCTGGGGAAAGGACTCCGAGTTTCCCGAGTAGTCGAAAAAGGCCGAAAAGGGGAGCTCGGTGAGCCGGATAAGAAGCGAGCCTTATAAGAACGGCGAGAATGGGTTAGGGTTTGGGAATGGGCGTGCCTGGGCTTCATCGGCGCCGAAAGGAGATGCAAGCCATAGATAGCAGAAGGAAATTACCAAAGACCCAATCTAGTCGTACCCGTACTTTTTAAGAGCTCCCCAGATGAGGAGAACGTGCCCTAACTAGGCCCTACCCAGATCAGCATTGCTTAGAACGTCTCTTGCAAGGAAGCTTGTAGCGGATCAGTTTCTACGCATATTTTTTGCTCTAAATCTCGTTTGAAACTCGTTGCCAAGTTATAGTAAATGAATTTATTCATTAATTGATCGGCCACCACTTAATCAAGTGTGCTGGATGAAACTATTAAACATAAATGTGCTCTCAAGGGCAACTCTCAGGCAACCTCTGTCTACTAACTTTAAGTGCAAGCTGACCGTGTGCATATAACTCCTATCCATGTTGTTCTTGTTGTTTATTGAGCCTGCTACCACTGACCTTTCGATCGTGCTTCCTTTGCAGCAAATGTAAAGTGCCTCGAAAGAGAGACTGAGTTCTCTGAGGGCGCTTTATCAAATGGACAATTATTATTATAGGCAGCTCGCAACGATGTGAGCCTTTTCCCTAGTGGGTTTAAGTAGGGCGCATAGAGCAACCTCTAGTGCTGACCTAGCCATGTAGAACACCGAGAGAGGGAACCATTAGTTAACCGGAGCAGAGTGCTGCGGAAATGTGACAGCAGCGAGATCTACTCAGGTTAGGATGTAGCCTTGGGCAGACGACGCGGTCAGGATGTGAACCGACTAGTGCTTTACATTAACCGTGAGGCTGGGCTGATAGGCTGGCGCGAGAATAGCCATCAGCAATATAATAGCGAGAATAGCCATCATCTAACACGCTGCATTATGTAAGGCGCGAGGCTGGTGTGCAGGCGCAGGAATACCATCAGCCGAGGGTTTAGAGCGAATTAAAAGGAGACTAAAAATCTAAGAAACAACACTAAGAGTTGGATCCGAGAGAATAGAAACTACGCCCAGGAGTTCAGGAGTTCAGATGGGAGACAATAAAGCAGTATCACTGATAGAGCTCGGGGCTGCAGCTTCAGTAGCTTCAGCGAGACTCAGGCTTCGAGAGCACGAGAGCTGTGGCGACCTATGGCGACGAACAGCTACGCAATCTGAACTGCGAAGTTGTGTTCCACAAGCTACAAGCTGTTGGCCGCTCGTAGGATAATGATAAAAAGGAGAATAATAACAATAGTGCACTAGATACATCTCCCTCAGAGAACTCAATGTCTTTCTATGAGTTTTACATTTGCTGCTGCGAATGAAACGCGATTGAATTGTTATTATTATTACTATTATCTTGTTATGCTGCAGCGGTCCACCATTGGGCTCGATGCCATGGCTAGCGACTGCAGGCATACGGGAGAGTTGTCACATCCGAGCTTCGGGAGTTCGATAGCTAAACTCAGGCAGACCTGTGCGCACCGCGCGTAAAGCGCTTTCGCCGGCCGGCGCGAATCCTTTATTAACCGACCTGCAATAAATCGTCGCTTTCGGCGCCCATTTGCGGCCGCGCGTGCTTTAACCGCACTGCAGTGAGGCATGGCTCGGTCAACCGTCGACTGAGCGCCGGAAGGCAGGTGCTTGCGAGGTTACAAATATTTCTTACTCTCCTCATGTCAAGAAGACGCAGCCAGGGGTAGGCGACTCCCGACTACCTCTGCATATTCAAGCGTGCGCAATTTCCTAGACTTAAGCGACGGTGACGATCTCTATTTCTCTCTCTTTCGCTCTCGCTCTCGCACTCTCTCTCTCTCTCTCTCTCCCGCTCTCTCTCTCTCTCTCGCTCTCTCTCTCTCGCTCTCTCGCTCTCTCTCTCTCTCTCTCTCTCTCTCTCTCGCTCTCTATCGCTCTCTCTCGCTCTCGCTCTCTCTCGCTCTCTCTCTCTCTCTCTCTCTCTCTCTCTCTCTCTCTCTCTCTCTCTCTCTCTCTCTCTCTCTCTCTCTCTCTCTCTCTCGCTCTCGCTCTCTTTCTCTCGCTCTCTATCGCTCTCGCTCTCTCTCTCTCTCTCGCTCTCGCTCTCTCTCTCGATCTCTATCGCTCTCGCTCTCTCTCTCTCGCTATCGCTCTCTCTCGCTATCGCTCTCTCTCGCTCTCGCTTTCTCTCTCTCTCTCTTTCTCTCTATCGCTCTCGCTCTCTCTCTCGCTCTCGCTCTCTCTCGCTCTCTCTCTCTCTTGCTCTCTCTCTCTCTTTCTCTCTATCGCTCTCGCTCTCTCTCTCTTTCTCTCTCTCTATCGCTCTCGCTCTCTCTCTCTCTCTCTCTATCGCTCTCGCTCTCGCTCGCGATTCACCAAACGAATTCTGGCGTGGGCGACCAGGCAGAGTAGCTCGTGCCTACGGCTGCAGTCAAGCAGCGGATCGACCTCAAGGTTTTGTCGCTAACTTTTAGGTTCCTTCATTCTTTGGCTCCAGTCAACCGATCTGATCTACTCCCTCGCCAGGGCAAGCATCGTACCACCCGCTTTTCGGAATCCAACAGTTTACCAATACCTCGTACAAACCTTAAATTCTTTGGAGACCATGCCTTTAGTTAGTTTGTTTCCAAAGCCTGGAACTCACTCCCGACTTGCTCACGACATTCCTTGACTTGAACACATGTAAAAAAAATTTAAAACGCACCTATTTATGACAGTTTTTAGTGGATCCCTGTGATTCGTTCTTTATGTGCTTATACGTGCTTCCACTAACCACACTCGCATGCTGACCCTGTGCATGTTACCCCTAACATCATGTTGCTTATCAAGCATGAGACCACTCACCATTCGATCATGTTTCCTCTGCAGCCAATTTAAAGCACCTAGAGAGCGATTGAGTTTTCTGAGGGCACTTTGTCAAGGATATTATTACTATTATTATTATTACGTGTAACAGAGTGCAGCTGTACCCGGTTCTACTCTGATTGGCATAGTAAATGCTTTTCTTTGCCATGGACTACTTTTTCGCGGAAATTTATAAGTGGATCAACGCGGCTTTGGCATTTTAGTGGGGACTAGCCTTTGGACTGGTTCGGGCCAGCCTTGGCTTATGGTGGAGCCAGCCTTGGGCTGGAATCTAGCCGCGTGCAAAACCTGTCTTCAACAATAGCGAGAGTGTAAAGACAGCCTCTCCGGTCGCTTGAAACGCTGAGCTGTCGCATTTTGTATCGCCGAGCCACCCGCGTCTTCATTGTCTGCAGAGGATCGCCTGAGCGACCACCAGAACGAGCCTGCATCTCAAATAATCGAGCTACTATGGACTGACAGGCAAGATTCAAAAGTTAGCCGTCAGCTCAGCATGGGGCTCAACAACTCAGCGCCGTCACTATCGCGAGATGCTCAGACAGCAGTAGCAGCAGCTGCTGCTGCAGCAAAGCTTTCTGGGAGCAATGAATCTCAGACGGCTGCGCTGACGTCTGCCGACGACGACGTCAGCGTGCAGGCCGCCATTGAGAGCCTGTATCCGACCTTGCTGCAGACGTTCCTCTGCATCCTCCTTGGTTACGGAGCCGGTCGCACGAAGATCATCTCGGCCGAGCACGCCGCCGGCGTCGGGGCTTACGTGTCCAAGGTCGCTCTGCCGGCGCTGCTGTTTCAGAATCTAGCCACACTGGACTGGTCGACGGTCGAGTGGAGCTTTCTCGCCTCCGTCGGCTTGGCCAAGCTGAGCGTCTACGCAGCGGTGCTGGCGACGGGACTGCTGGTGACGAAGCCGACGAATTTCGCCACCTCGGCCATTTGTGCCATATTCGTGTCGCAGAGCAACGACTTCGCTCTCGGCTACCCCGTCGGTAACGGTGCAAAGGCAGCAACTTTCGTTTTTCGCCGGCCAGCAGTCGCACGCCGAATGCGTAGTGGTACAGGGATGTAGCAGCGCCGCCTGGCGGCGTGGCTTTTGCAGTGAAGGCAATGTACGGGAGCACACATCCAGAGTTCGTCCACTACATCTACCTGCTGTCGCCACTGTCCCTTTGCCTCCTCAATCCTGTCGCTTTTTCGCTCATCGAGCTGCAGAAGCGACGGCGCGCAGTCGGCGGCGACGGATCGCCAGCTTCCGCAGCCGAAGCCGCCTGGGGCGGAGCTCCGTTGCCTGGAGGAAGAGGAGGAGGAGGAGGAGCGGCGGGCGAGGCGAGGCGACGAGTATCTGCCAGCAGTCCGAGATTGTGCGGTCAGATCTTGAAGGGCCTCGCACTCAACCCTGTCACGCTGTTTACCGCCATTGGCGTGCTCGCAAACCTGGCGTTCCATCACAGCCTGCCGATTGCCGTTCACCAGTTCGCTGACGTTCTAGGTGAGAGCGCGCGTGGCGCGATCGGCGCGCTCGCAATGCTGGAAACGCTCTATTCGTCGCAACCACCGCCTGTCACTCTGCGGCTGTTTTTTTCCTTGGTCCAGTCGGCGCGGACCTGGTTATTTACTGTCGCGAGAGGAACGGCTCTGACGGCTATGCAGCCGACCCCTAATCCATTCCTAATGCCGGCCGGAAATGTTGCGCCTTCAGGGTCTATTCGGGCCTATTGCTGGCAAATCAGGTTTGACTGATTCGACACACTCACTCACCTTTAGCCCTACCAAGTCAAGTATCGATAATTCTTCAAGTATTTGTACAATCAATATTATTATAGTAGTTTTGACAGCTTTATATAAAAAAATTTATTAATTTCCTACAATCTGTCTCTTAAGTCGCTCGCTCATCGGCACGGTTTTGTTGGGCGAGGTTTTTTCGGTGCGACTTTGACCACGCGTTTTTATCGGTGCGATTTGGTCGGCGCGGTTATGTCGATCATGCTTTTAATGGGTCGCACCAGCCAGAGAGGACCTGGTTATTGACTGTCACTCGGACAGCAGCTCTAACAATTAATCAGCTGAGCCCAAGTTCATTCCTATTGTTGGCAGAAAATGCCCTTAGGGTCCATTCATGCCTATCGCTGGGCGGAATCGTCAGTTCGACGACCTCATTCACTTTTATCCGATCAAATTATCCGATAATGTTTCGCTTATTTTAATATAATTCATTTGAATAACACCCTAAGAGAACTTTATTAACCAGTACAGTCGTTCACATGTGCCACAGAACTCGAGCCCACTATCTCGGCTATCAACTGCATTCACCTTGACCTTGGTCGGGGTGAGCACTTTTACGACTGGGCCAAACCAGCATTGCTCTATCTAGTAGGCCGTGTCGTGCTGCTTGAACAGTTTTAGCTGCAGATTGAGCTTGATTGCTCACAATCATGTTCCTGTATGTGCGAACATTGGCTCTATAGCAGCCCAGAGCGTGGATCGGTTCCAAAACCTAGCGAAACGCTAATTCTTTTATGCGATCAATCAACCAGCGTTTTAGCATTTATGGTTGTAAATTCTCATGAGTGCTCTCGCGAACTAACCAGGCTTTAAAGGGGCTCATACGCAGTTTTGTAAGATGTTGCCTGAAGTGCGCTATTGCATCTCTGAACTGAACGGCATTAAAAAGGAGCAAACGAAACATTTACTCCTCACATCGCCCTCGTTCCATCCAAGTGAATTGCCCTGATTGTGCTTACAAATACATATCGTTCATTTTATCAATAACGTACAGAAAATTGTGGTTTGAAAATCTGTAAAGTGCGTAAGAAAGATGTTTTTTCCTTAAGTTGCTAGAAATATATCACTGCTACCGTAAGGAGCATACATGGAGGGTGGGTTAGGAAAGAGACAGACAAGTTAGGAAGAAGAAATAAAATTTTTGACAGAAATGAATGACAGAATGACAAGCTTTCGAAGTTCGAAAGTTTCTTCTCTAAGTTTTTCGAACGCCTACTAAAACGACCGTGAATGCTACGTCATGTTTGTGTGTGTATTTGTATGTGCGTGCGTGCATGCGTGCGTGCGTGTTTGCGCCTGTGTGCGTGTTTGCGTGTTTGTGTGTGTGACATGGCCGCGCCTGAATGCGTTGTCTAGGCGCTGGAACCGCTTTCCGTGTAGGTCAGTCATTCAGTGGAACAGCACTGTTCTACCTTGGCCTCAGTGTCGTTGGCAAGCTGCCAGGAGCCCATCTTGGCCGCTCGCTGCTCGTCTGCAGCCTTCTCATTGCCGTCAAGCTGTAAGTGCGAATCCTCGTCTTGTATAGCCAAAAGATGTGGCCATAGTTTCTGTTGTTTCGGCTACAACGTGACAGTGATAATCAAATGCAGTCTTCTCTCGCTTATCGCGGCTAATCAGTTTCAGACTCTACTTCGATAGGTGACTCTCCCCGATGTAGGATTCTTTATTTATAAATTGAATTTTTTCGTAGTTAGAGCATATAAGACATGTCCACGACCCTCTAAATATGGTTTTTAACATGAATAGAGCCCTCTGGACATAAAATAACACTGCTTTAGTCACCATTACACTCGTACTACCAAATAGATTGGACAAAATAAGAGAAAAGAAGACATATTAGACGCTAAAAATATATGATTGTTGTACATTTACGCATTTATATTACATACACACATTTCTTACGCGCAACCACTTACCTGTAAAAATAGTGCAACTTGTTCAATGATTAAGCAATGAAAGAAATGAATGAAACGATGAGAGAAAGTAACTTTCGTGAGGCTGAGCCAATCAGTGGCCAGGATATGAAGAGGATAGGACAGCCAATCAGTGAACAGAACGCCTAGTTTGGCTTGTTTTCACTACATCCAGGTTTTTGGAAAAAGCTCTTGCCCACAAACAAGGAGTGGTCGAGGTGCTGCACCTGGAGAATGATTTTCGGGGGTGTTCGAATACACAGGCCCACTGTCTATGTGTACAGTAATTTTAATTTTAATTGTAATACAGAGGTGCATACTTGATTCCAGACAACTAAGCGTGCGCTGTATTATTTTCATTTTCTCGATCAACTTGTTAATGAATATATTTTGAAAAACCGCCATCGAGTGAACCGACAATTTAAGCTTGAAATGGCGAGGGACGGCTGTTGTTCGTAAAGATTTGAGTGTAGTCTAATAACTTCGAAGGGGTTATATTCTCAAAATAATTCAGCGGGATCTTTGGTTGAAGTTCTAGACTTATCTAGAGCGTACACGAGCCAAAACCGGTGGCAGTATCTGGTCCACTCAGGCCCAGAGTGCATAGCACATGATACATAGCGCATAGCACTGTGGCAGCAGGAACCGGTGGCAGTGTCTGGCCCTCAGCGGGTGCGTATTTAGTGAAGTACTGAGCCGGCAATTAGGTCGCGGTCGTAGAGATCTGCTTAGAGAGTGCCACGCCACGACGCGGCAGCGCTTCGATGCCGCTACCACTCTGCAGCTCATGGCGGCGGACAGGAAGTTCATGCGGCAGCTGCTGCATGAACGTTATACAAAGGAAAACGCACCCGCGAAAAGGCGAAATGGCGTCGCCACCGCGTTCAAGCGAGCGTGGGATAATGTACGCCAGCATGAGTCTGAACTTGCCTTCCTCGCACTTGTCACCTGGCTTGAGGCTGAACTCTATTTTCGATTGGCAGGATCTTGTTTCCTTTCATCACAATGGAATTCGCGTGGCTTCTTGGTTGTGGTGTCGATTCGAACAGCACAGTGGACTACGCTACGTTTGGGTACCTTTACGGGACTATACCGACTGCGCCGAGCCTATTCGTCTATGCCAGCTATTATGCTGTTCTGCCTGACCTTGTATGTACGAGACTCTTCCAGAAAATCTTCAGGCGATTAGGATTTTGCAAGTCGTTGTCTATCGTTGCTGAAAGTTCGCCTCGACGCTTGTCGTGTACAAGAATATTGCTTAAAGTGAAGCGCACAGGAGGAATTTTCCAGCAGTTTTAGAACGCCTGAATGACATCCTTCGTGTTAAAAACCGCGTGACTATTGTCGTTTAGAGCATGGGCGTCGAAATTTTCCCCTCTTTTTGTTGATCCTTACGCTACGCTAAATCGTTTTAGGTAGCAGCAGCGATGGTGCTGTGCACGGTGGCATCGGCACCACTGATGTTCATTTCAGCAATCATGGTTTCAGTGAAGGCTATTACGGTGGATTACTTAGACGTATTGCAAAAAGCTTCCTTCGACGTGGCACTGCTATCAGTGGCGTGTACGGTGAGTTTGCACTATGGCCGCCGGTTGGCCGGTGGACGGGTGCTAACTCGGCTACACCTGAGCGCACCTCTGAGTGCACACCTGAGCGAACCTCTGAGTGCCCATCTGCGGAGAACTCTTGGGGGAGAACTGAGGGTGCCGGAGCTAGCTGCTGAGCTTTGCATCGTGAGCTACGCAACTGAACTTCGCCGGTCACGTCGTTAGGTACGATCGTCTGGCCACTTGTGAACACTCTCATTGAGCCTGCAGCTAGACAGGACCTGCTTTAATGAGGCTTCAGGGGCACGACTTCCTGCAATTGATCGCTACTACGAACTATTACCTATGCCGCACCATTTTCTACGATTGAGATTTTCCTCGATGGAGGCACTTAATGGGTCCTCTGCACTGCGAAAGCTTGCTACTCTGGCGAAAGTCAGAGAAGGAGTACCGCCAACCTATAAATACACTTACAAATTCTTCTTGGATGAGGGTCGTCCAGCATTATGGTCACTAGCTCCCGCGTGGCTTTCTGCCAATTTATAATCCACAGCCAGCCGCGTTACCGATTCGATCAAATGCGTGTGCCCCTGCTCCCGAGTTTAACTCAGACATAATAACTTGCCCTGTGCATGGCCGTGATCGCCCAAGAGGTAAGATGCTCGCTCTTCACGGCCGAGGTCGTGGGCTCAAACCCTACAGTGGGTGACCCTTTATTGCTAGCTGCAAGCGGTGATGACACCCATAAGGCTCTTCAACCGCTATAGAAATGAGGCTGTTAAATCAGCTAGTATTTTTTATTGGTCTCAGTTACCACTCTTCTTCGAAGAGCCACTTGCGACCGGAAAAGTCCAGGAATGAGCTTACTGTGTGGGCTTTTACGTACTCAACACTGCCATCTTGCATCATTGTTAGCCTGGTGCGATTCTGGCTTTTTGTAAATTGTAAACTGCAACACAAACTCCAAGCTGCGTGCAACACAGAGCTTTACAAGCAGGATAGAATTATTTACTTGAACCTTCATCTTGAAATGGCGGCCTGCTAAATCAATCGGATTATGACTTGATTTAATCATTCGCGGTTCCTGAATAATAATGGCCAGGAACAGACTACTCGAGAACGTGTGACCAGGGTAAAATAAAAGGCAAATCCGTTTAAGTGGCGCTTCAGGAGTTTGTCTTGGCATTTGAGCAGATTTAAGTCCTGGGCTTTGAACCAGAACAGATGTGGTATACGTCACAGTCAATATTAAACGTCTGCGACCATCTGCCGCTGCCGCAGATAGACTTGTCACGCTTTGTCTGTTAAGCTATTCGCCCTCTTCATTGCTGCCGTTCTCCGCTGCTGTCGTACGCGTCATACGCGCGGTACGTGTCATACGCTTCGGCACTGCAAGGAAGTCGTCAGCCGCGATTTCAAGGCTTCAAGTGACTTCATCGATTCACGAGTTCGAGTATTCTTCACGAGTCCGCTGCTGGCAAGCTTTGTGGTGCACACGGAGAACTATTGTTTTTAATAGCTGAAGCCAAAATTGTTGCTAATAATTGTTACTCCTAAAATGCGCAAATCTTGGAAAGTGAAGCTGCTGTGCTTCATGGAAACGACATTTGATCTTGAATGAGACGCCATTAAGGATATTGGGATCATCCCAGATCAGTGAATGCCAATATGCAGTGAATGCACGGTTAAGTCACGGAAATGTATATTCTTCATCGGAAACCTAAAGCAAAACTCAGGATCTCGTTGAGCAATATCTAGATAGTAACTATTTAGGAGTGGTACAAGCTCTGCAATTGGCTTGCAAATTTTCGATATCGGTACTAAGATTTTTTAAATAGCCAGAACTTGCGCTCTGCAAATTTTTAATATCGGTACTAGGAATGTTTAAATAGCCAGAACTTGCGCTCTGCTTTTAGTCAACCGCGCCCTGCCGTGTTGTTTTCTCGGCCGAAGAAAAAAAAAAGTAAAACTCACCCTGTAGGCCATTAATCTCGAAGGTGAAATACAGTTTCATTCGTAAGCAACCAATGCTCTAGCAGCCGATTCTTGATGCGTGTAGAGAAAAAGCATTTGCCTCGGTGGCTTTTAGTTGCAGTGCTAGCCTTTGCTAACCGTATTTCAAGACGATTAACTGCGATTGCGAGGAGTTTGTAGGCTGAGGCTAGCATATGTGAATCGCAGACACAAAGGGACATCGTGAGCTTCTACCGTTTATCTTGGATGCATATAGGTTTATCTTGCATTCCGATACATTATCATAATCTGGGTCCACAGGGACGCCGCCATGCAGCAAGCACCTTCGGCGAGCACCCGCTCTTAGCCGACGGATGGATGCTCGGCGCAGCGGCTGCGGTGTGAAGGTGTACTTGCGCCTCTTTCCGCGGCTCGTGATGACTCACTTCTCGAATTGCAGCCTTGGGCCATGGCCGTGCTGGCGCCGACGACGAGGGCGCTGCGTATGCCACAGGCCCTCTCATTCGGACTTGCCCTCTGTCAGGTAGGGTTGAGCGGTGCATGTACCGCTGGTGCACGCCTGCGCGCCTGCATGCAAGCTAGCCGCACTCTCGCACGCAGTAGACAATGCAATGCGCTCAAGCCACTCTATGTCTTCGCTCTGCACGTTCTGCTCTGCAGGATCGGCTCCTTCTTACACGGTAGTAATAACCTGCCGTCTGTTGCTGGTTTTGGCGTTTCGCACCGTTACTTGCTGTCACACTTTTCTTCTTCAAATGGCATCGAAATATTTCGCCACGCCTTTGAATTCGACGTTTAGCGAGAGGAAAACTGTTGGCTATTAAATGTGCTCTGTAAAGTTCGAATGCACTTCTGCTAACTTCACCGTTAAACCTTACTCAGTCCTCTTGGCTTTTTGGAGTTACAGAGGGACACGCATATTGTTACAACCACAAGGAGGAAGGGCTCCACACCGTGCAGACCTCGCAGCCGCCTGCACGACGGGTTTGGGGATGTAGTGCTGCTAAAGTAGCCGCAGCAAAACTAACGAATCATAGCGCACAAACCAGGGCCAGTCATTACTTACCTACGTTTGACTATACCTACCTGTGCATGTCACGTGCAACGCCTCGAGCGGCAGAGCTTTAGTTTTTGGCTTCGACGCTGGTGCTTTTTCTGACAAACTGTGCTCATGTCGATAATAATAATAAAAAATAATAAGCCGCTATTAGCATAGCACCCTCGGAAAACTTAATCTCTCTCTAGGCACTTCAAGACGCTGCAAAGAAAGCACTACCAAATATTTAGCGGTAACATCCGCAAGCAACAGGCATAGTGTAAGCAGGTACAAGCACACAAAGGAAAAATCACAAAGACTCATCAAATGCTGTAATAATAAAATTTTTCTTATTAGGGAAGTTGCCGAGTGCATTGGTAGTGAGGGGTATATAGCTATATATAATTCATTAGTATAGCACCCAAAGAGAACTTAATCTCTGTCCAGGCGCTTCGCAAAAGCCACGGGGCTCGAACCCACGACCTCGGCTAAACCTTGGTCGTGGCTAGCACCTTCATTACTGGTTCCAGGCTTTGAGAACATAGGAACTAAAGGCACGGTTTCCAACGGTTTTGAGGTTCGTATGAGGTATGGTTAAAACGACTCTTCGCCTTGTGTGGAGTAGGATTTATAGGTACGCTGAAACCAAAGAATGAAGGGACCTAAAAGTGATTGACAAAACCTTAAAGTCGATGCGTTTCTCGACCGGTAGCCAGTGCGGGTCGGCGAATGTTGGTGTGACGTGGCAGCTGCGACGCTCGCGGCAGACAAGCCTAGCTGCAGAGTTGTGCACCAGTTGTAAGCGCCTGATTTCGCAGGCCGGTAGACCAGCTAGCAGTGAGTTACAGAAGTCGAGACGAGATGTCGCAAATGCATTGACCAATTTGGATGCAGTATACCTTGTTCAAGCAAGCCCTAATTTTGGCAATGCTATGTAGCTGAAAGCAGGTAGCTGATAGAATCAGTGCCCAAGGTTTATTGAGATTCGCGGTATCATGTATGTAAAAGCAAACAAGTATCGTGCTTAGGCCAGCATGCTGAGCAAACATTTAGATACACACGGCCACCGGCTAGTCAGACCTCTGTATAGTAGCAAGCACTGACTCGTGCACATAGGTGCATGCAAAGCGAACAGGAGATGAGACAAATCCATAAAATGGGCGAAGGGAAGCTGACCGTAAGAGACGCATCTTTAGTTGAGACTTGAAGAATATTACACCTTTGGTGGTAATGACCGTTAATGGAAGGAAACTTTCAGACTGTCGGTGCATGCTAGTTAATGGATTGGTTGCCCAAATAATTCTATTTAGCATGAGGTAGGGTGAGATTACTAGACTCTGGGAAGTGGTTGGCTTGAGAGCACACTTCAGTAGCGAGGAAATCAGATAGAGAAAGGTAAGAGCGAATTACGAGACCTGTAATCCATACAGAGGATATATGAATCGATTCAAGTTTCTTATTGGTATTCTATAAAGCTTATGTAGAAGTGGTGTGCTGTGACAGCCAGCTGCTGACGACAGACCGGGCGAGTTTTGGTGCCGAGTTCTGCACCACTTGCAGACGATTGAGGGCTTTCAGGCCGGGAGGTCTGAAAAACAGAGTTGCAATTACCTTGACTCGATCTACGTTCTCTTTGTAGATCCTCGTTGCCGTTGGAGTCCTCGGCAGCCATGCAGATCCAGCAGGGCAGGCAGGGGGGCCTCTCGGCGAGGTCATGGTGCTCAAGGTCACTGCTAGCTGGAGCAGCTGCCTTAGCTTCGCCGTCTTTACATATGGCCTGCAGGGCTCACGCCTGTTCACCGCGCTGATCTCGATCACGCTAGCTGCACAAGCTCACAGGCCTGCAGACTCCAGCCGCGATGGAGATAGAGGGCAGCTGCAGCCTCGTCTTGGCAAGCCCTGGCTCCTACTGCTGGCTGGCTACGTGTGAGTTTGACACATATGTCGTGGCCCAGCTTGGCTACCCACTCAGTTACCCAGCTTGTGATGGTCCCCGCGGCTTCAGCTGCTGCGTCGCGACTGAGAAAGTGCTGCCAGGCGCGGTTTTTCCACGTGACAGAATTGTAGCAAAATCGTGACCGAATTGTGGTTGCAGAATCCCACTGGCACTCGTCAGCATCATGGTACTGGCAGTCTGGCTAGGTGCCACGTCGCCGAGCCACGGCGATCAGGCAGCAGGGACCCCAGCCCTCGTGCAGGTACCTTCATTTGTATCCCTGCGTCGCCATCTCGTCTTGCCACCGCGGCAGCGAGAACAGCAGTGGCCCTTAGGCAGTCAAAAGCTGGTGTGTCAGCCTGGCAGCTCTCAAGTGAACTTTCAGCCTGGCAGCTCTCAAGTGAACTTTCTCGTGTACCAAACTATGCTTGCGATTCGGCCGAGCTTTTATATCACTGCGAATAAAATTAGTTGCAAGTAATAATAATAATAATGCACTTACAAGACTGAGTCACTTTGAAACATAAATACTGCTGATTCTAAATTAAACCCGTTATTAAAAAATCTACTTAGGTAGTAGACCGAATCGTCGGTGCATAGGGAACAGGCATAACTACATAAGCTTGGCAGGTCACCATTGACCACCAGCTGACTCCACTGCTTCGGCCCGAACAGCTGCATCTGCCACTGCAGCCACTGCTGCTGCTGCTGCACAAGCTGGCTGCAGCCGCCACAGTCTCCGGTGTTGCTGCTGCCTGCTGCTGCATCCGATAGTTTCTGCTGACTACAAGCTCTCGCATTGGCTGCTGCAGCTGCTGGTTGCTACTACGGGGGTTGCTAACTACTGCAGGCAGCTGGTTCGCATGCCTGCTTTAGATTTCCGACAATTTTGCATGGATGTTTTGCTTGCATATGTTTCAGTGTAGATACTTCGGTCACAAGGGTAGGCGATTCGGGGATTGATCGTGGGAATGCAAGTCGTTTCGACTGCGAGGATTCCCTTGTGGGTGTGTGATTTGCTCACTGTGCGGAATTCCTGTATACTTGAGATTTAATCGATGTATACACACTTTTATACGTGCCCAAATAATTGCATTCACCCTTCTTCTCAGATTTAAACCATTTTGCACTCACGAGGTGGAGATGAAAAAGTAAGGTGGATATGGAGTTAGAGTTAGGGACGATGTCTCTTTGCTGCTTTTCGTGTCGTTAATTGTCCATTTATTTCACTGGGCTTCTCAATGCTGTATAGATTTTTCTTTTAGCAGGAAACGTTTGGCTATTTAATAGACACCAGAAAAGCTTGACTAAGTACAGAAAAGTACGATAAGACCTCTTAGTTCTTGTGGCTTTATGGAGTTATTGACGGAGGCACATACGAAGATTGAGGTCAAGACGGCGAAAGATATAAATTGAGATGGAGATTATAACAATAATATTAATAATGAAAATACATTTTATATAGCACCACCAGAGAACTTAATTTCCTTCTAGGCACTTTACATTTGCTGCACAGGAAACACGATCGCCTGGTTAGTGGTAGCTCGCTCAATAAAGAGCAAGAACAACATGGTTAGTGGCGGCATGCAGTGTCAGCATGCATAAGCACATAAAGGAAGAATCAAATGGACCCACTAAAGGCTGAGACAAATAGATTCGTTTTCAGTTTGTTTTTTTAATTTGGTCAAGTCGGGAGATGTCGCGACGCTAGTCGGGAGTGAGTGCCAGGCTTTGGGAGCATACGAACTAAAGGCACGGCCTCCAAAGGGATTGAGATTTGCACGAGGAGAGATGACGGTGTAGGTGGGGATGAAAATGAAGACATGGATAAATATTGAGATGGAAACGTGCCTATCGATACAGAAACATCGGCATTGAAAAAAGCAGATAACTCCCTTGGGCTTTAAGAGCTTTATGTAAATTCAGAGCAACATGCTCCTTAAGACATGTGACATGAGAATAAACAAAATCTCCTGACAAGAAATGGCTGTACGACTGGACCAGCCGGCCTGCCTGTGGGAACTAGGCAATGGCTTTAATCTAATATCTGCTCTACCAAAGCCTTTGTCTTTTTTAGTCTGTCTTTAGTATTTTGTCATTCTGCTTGGCTATCTGCCAGCTCACCAGCTCATCTCCGGGGACCAGCTTGTTTGGCTGCTTGCCAGCCGGTTCGACATAACAATCTATCTGATGACTTAATATTTTAGTGACAAGCAGCGACATACCTGCTGAAGCCTAGCAAGACTCACACCCTAGGCTAGGTTACGAGCACTTGTGTTGTGAATGCAATGCAATAACGCTAATCTTGTGACTTGGTTTTCATGACGGCTCTTTGATGCACGGCAAATTCTAGATCTCTTGGGCTGCCTTTCGCGACATGAACAGTTTCACACTGCTCTCTACCCCTTGAGTACTGCTAGGGTGATGTTTCCAGAGGTTTGCCTTGCAAATGAGGTTGCCAATGCCGGCCGAGTTTATTAAGTTACGTTGCCAATGCCGGCCGAGGTTATGAGGTCACAGGTTGGAAATAAGGTCGAATTCATTGTACCATTACCATTTGAAGCTCGCATTCGGTATAGAATGTGCCATTTACGCTTCTTTAAAGCCTAATATGGAGGGAAAAGATACTGCCCTCCCAATTGCAAATTGGGCACGTCCCAGTGTTTGACTGCCCAATATGGTCGAGAGCTGGCAGCTATGAATGAGGCCTCGAATGAGGGAGGACTTGTGAAGGCTCTATTGGTACAGTAGTAGCCTCTCTGCTGCTGGTTGACCTACGTCAACTTGGAAAGAGGAAATCGAGGCTCCGTTGCGGATTTAGCCAGGGTGACTCGTGCAAGTGCATTGCTCTTTTAAGGAAAAGCATATACGGCCTTCTAATGTTCTTGTACATATTTCAGCTGGTCATACAGATGGCTGTGCTCGCCCTTTGTATCGTCACTACAATCGTTGGCATGATACTGAAGCATCGATGGGATCCCCTGAGAGGAGACCACCTGCCGCCAGCGTACTCAGGCAATGGTAAATGGCATCAAATTTGCCCCGGCTTATCAGTTTGTGTAACGGTATGGTGACGTCGCAGTGAGTCTAGTATTGACTCAGGGATAAGAGCCTGGAACGGCAGAGGAAGAATGGTTGGTGGTTCCACTTTAGCGATGCTGGTTTGTCTTGTCGAGCCATGCTCTTGGCCTGTATATACGTCGTTTGGTTCTTGAGACTCGAGTCGCTTAGCATCTAATCTTTTAAATTTTTAATTATAATTTTAGTTTCAAATAATTATTTTTAATTCTTAATTTTTAATTATTTTTGCAATTTTAATTTTCCCGCATGTGCTGATTTGTGCTGACACTTTGCATAGTACAACAAACCAATTGACATGCTTCCTTTTTTGTATGTGTTAAGTACCAAGATAGAGCTTTAGCTCTCTTAGGGCAGAACAGAAATGAAGTATTTGTATTGTTCTTGATATTATTTTTTCTATTACTAAGAATAGATTTTACAGACAACGTTGATATTTCAAACCTAGTTCAAATAGAGAAAATATCAAGACACGAACGATTGCTATGTGCTAGATACGAAATGGCAATCAAAGACTTAGGCATTCATCCGGCAGTTTGCAGGGATTCGACTGTGGCACACCTTGGCAATTGAAAGCCAATACTTAAAGACCAATATTAGCAGCCGAAAATGAGGCCTCGATAGATCAAAATCGGTAGACCACTTGCACGGCATTGTGTGCGAGCCCTCGATCCAACACCCAATCGGATGAGATCAACGTCTCTGCTTTTAGCTCGATCGTATCGAATGTCCCTCGGTCGGCCTGCACCTTCAAAGTTACAGCTGTTCCGCGATGTTAAGCGGACATGGTTAAAAACTACTTGAAAATTTTAGCTGTGTGAGCCCATAGAAAAGTGCGTTTGCTCATACTATAGTTAATAGATTAGGTTAGGCTTTAATTTTTAGCCTGCGTCATGCTCACAAGATCAAGTTATATACCTTAGCACGTAATGCTGCTCAGAATACGAGTTTTCAAAAGACCAGCTTCACGAATAGTCAGCCGCGCTTGTATTTTCTCGCTGTCACAAGCGGTTGCTGTCATTCGCTGCCGCCCAGCGGTTATACCCGACCACGCTCGGGCCGGGGCCGCCAGGCTCGGTTCAGAGGCGCGGTTCAGATGTCAAAGGTCAGAGGCCCGCGTAGGCTGCCTAGCAAAGACTGTAATTCTTTTCCTCCCCTGCACAACATCAGTACTACTGTTAACTATCGCGAACTAGGATGAGGAAATTCTGCCGTCACTTAAGAGGTAGTGCTCAGGCATTGGTTTCTCTGACGTCATTCTGACTTCATTTCCTAATCAGTCAAGCTGGACTCTCGCCTGCGAGCTGTTCGTATGCGGCAGGTTCGTGGTGTGCACTATGTAATTCACGCGCACTAGCCCGGTTCAAAAGTGTATGCACGCCCCAGTGCTCCAGCAGCAGCCGCTTATGCAGAGCACCAGGCGGGTTTCTTTGAGCACGCACAGGTAAGGTCGCACTTTTGCACTGCACTTCCCGGGGAAAGTAAGTGTATGAGCATCTGAGTCTTAACACTGAGGTAGATCAGCGAGGCGCTCGCCGGTCACGACTCGGGCCCTGGGTTGGAGCCGAGCAGTGAGCGATCCTGGATTGCTTACTGCAAGCTACGGGATCGGGAGGGGTGGTGAATGCCGCTTTTAATGCTCTTCTGCTGCTGCACAAATGGAGCTGTTAAATCAGCCAGGACCTTTCTAGACTTTATCACTTCCGGCTTCAGCCAGCTTCGTCGGCGAGGCGGCGTCTCAGGCGTCCCAGGATCAGGGCGGCCGAAGCGTTCTACCGCCGGCCGCCAACGGAGGGCCAGCGGCCGTGGCGGCAGAGCCCGAAGCCTCCCAGCAGCAACGGCCGACACACCTGGCGGGCGACGGGGACCGCGCCGCCGAAGGACTGCCTCCTCGGCGCCTCGCTGAGGGTCGGCAGCCGCTGTCTGCCTCCTACTCGGCAGAAGCAGAGAGCGACAGCGTCGGCCACCATGGCAGCGTCAATGCGAGCTTCAGAGGCGGCCCTCTCTCGGAAAGCAACCTCAGACTGTCGCTCGAAAATGGCGACGACGGTGGCAGTGGCTGCGATGAGCACTCGAGCGGCGACTTTGGGGGCTGCAATGAGCACGAGGCGCTTCTGCCGCGGCATCTCGGTGGCAGCCAGGCGGCTGCCGGTCGCAGCGCCACCGATTCGGCTTCGGAAAGCCACGGCCGTCCGTGCCAGCGGGAGTGCCTGCTCGGCGCCGGTGGTGTCGGCGACGTCTCAGTGGCCGACAACGACGTGGCAGCTGCCGATCCCACCAGCTGTGACTTCGAAGGCTCCGGCGGCGGCTGTCGGGACGAGGCACGGCAACGAAAACTGGAGCAGGCCGGCAGGCACACAGCTCTGCTTGTTCTGCTGCTAATCGCCATGCTGTTGGTGAGCGCCCATGGCAGCCGCCGAGTTCACAGTCGTCAGGGCGTAGCACGCATGCGCTTTCCCTGTTGCTCCTTTTGGTATAGAAATCACTTGACCAGTGCTCGAGCACGGGTGTGGAGACCCTCGGGCATGCCTAAATGGGCTATCGGAGATTAGGTGGTCGCACGTCACGACCCATATCAAGGGCTCGAATCCTGCCGAAGAAAATATGTAGCCTCTAGCCTTAGCCCAAGGCATAAGGCGCTCGCTCTTCGCCACCCAGGACGTGGGTTCGAGTCCTGAATTCGGCGATCCTTATTGCTACGGCAAGCGCTGGCAATAGCTGCTAAACTCTCCTACCGCTATTTAAATGAGGCTTTTAAATCGAATAATCTTTCTTTCTGCATTTCTTTCTACTTTCTTTTCAACATTCTCAGCATCGGCACACTAGACGTTGCCACACCCCAAACCATTGCTGTCCATCGCAGCCGAAAGTCGCCTAACTTTGGTGATTGCCTTACTGCAAACTTGGGCATCGCCATAAGATCACTTTTCTTGCAGAGCATCTTCGTCAGAATTTACAAGCTTGTCAACATTGATATGATCAAGTTGGGAGTCTACATCGAAATCGCTTTCATGGATGCCATTCTCAATATTGGCCAGGTCAGTGAAGACCTCAGAATTGCCTTCTGTCATACTTAGCGACCAGATCTAGCTAGCATGGAGCACAGCCTTGCTTCACCGTCTCATCTCTGTGTACAGGGCGGGGTAACGATTCCTCGTACGGGGGGGGCAGTTACGATTGCCACGACACGATTCCCCCGGTTCCTCTGACCTTAGCACCCACCCTTGGCTGCTCCCAGGTGTAGATCCTCCCTGGCAGAATGCGGATTCAAACGGGCATTGAACGGCCGTCTGAAGCGAGTGCCGCAGAGTAGTCAAGCTCTCCCAATCTTCCCATTTGGCTCGCATTTCTCTTCACTGACTTGTCAGTGACCTCTTGGTCTTGTCGCGGCGAGCAGACAGCTTGACAAAAGAATGAAGCGCGGGAGTGAACTGGCCATCGTCACGCTAATCTGGCCCAAAGGTCAAGGTTCTCGCCCCTTCAAGGTCTGGCCGAGGTCGTGGGCTCGAGCCCCGGGGCATATGTGAAGAGCCTGAATAGAGATTAAGTTCTCTTAGGACGCCATTCAAATAATTGTTGCATTTTATACCGCTGGTCAGAAGGTGCTCTACGATTTTTGACAGGATTTTTTCTGGCTACCGAATCGTGTTAGGCGACGATCCTGGACAAGCCTGTGGCGATTGCTCGCTGCACAGGCTTGACCTAAAAGTAGAGTCTGCTTTAACTAGGCAATACGACCACGCGGATGCTGAGTTGGGTAGCCTTACCCTCGAAGTCCAGCGATCGATGAACAAAAGTGAATTGCTCAGCTGGCCTAGCTGAGTAGGCTTGAGTGCTTGAAGAATACCGTGGCTTTTGGAATTCGTTGGAGTGAGAAAGAAGAAAGAAGAAAGTCGCTGAGCTGAGCATCCAGCTGCTATTGTTATCCCCTCCTCATCTGCTTCCATTCCTTCTCGGAGCCGTCTTTCGGACTAGGCTAAAACCGTGCTTTTAGTCGGGTCTTCCGTTCGTAGGCACTACACGTCTGAAATTGGCTTCACGCTCAGGTCGCTGCTGCTTGCAATGACTTTGAATCGTTTAGAACCTCGGCTAAAGACGCTTCAGTTCCTCTCGCCCGTCCTTTTGCCTCGGTGAACTCGGTGCTTGTCTCTCGCTCCCTTCCTCGTGATGTACAGGCTGTCACCTCCCGCCTCCCACCCCGACGCATAGTACTTTTGGGCTAAGTTTGAGATCGGCTCAAAAAAAGCACTCTCTGCCGTGCGTTTGTGATGACGTCAACTGCTCTTGGAGTGACTACTCCCATGACTAGCACAAAGTGGGTCACTTGCCTGTCTTGTTTTAGGGCTTCTTCACGTTTGTCGTGTTCTGCTTGGATTTTGAATTTGTGCTGCGTCCACTCTGGAAAAGGTATGTATTGATGTTTGTGCATGCAGTGCAGAATTTTTCGGTAAACTTTAATCGTGGCTAATACAGGCTTTTGCTCACCTTCTCACCATTGCAATTCTAAATAGAGGAAGAGGCTTTGACTCAATTAGGACACTCTGTCTTCTGAAATTTAAGCTGTCACTGTGTTAGCGATCACCCTGATGTTGCTGTTAGACTGAAGCAAATGTGTATTTTAGTGCTGGTTTGATGCTGTTTGATTTTACCTTGAACTGCTGCCACGTGCGAGACTGGTGAGGCTAGTGGCTCATATTGTAGTATTTAATCAGACTCGGTACATCTGTAGCTACTGCATCTGTGCTGGTTCCATGAGCTGTAGATGCCTACCTATTATTCTGAATATGAGTGATCGGGAACGCTACACTATTTATCATTTATATCAGCTGTTCTCAACCTGTGGGTCGCGACCCCTCTGGGGATCGAACGGGTCGCCTAAGACCATCGGAAAACACGCATTCCCACATTTTGCACGCAATAATTTTATGGTTGGAGGGTCGCCACACGATGAGGGACTGTATTAAAGGGTCGTGGCATTAGGAAGGTTAAGAACCACTTATTTATATCATTCAATATTTAAATCAGGATATATATTTACATATAAATATATATATATGTATATATATATACATATATATATATATATATATATATATATATACTGTATATATCTCCTAAGAGAATTTAATCTCTTCCTTGGTACTTTGCATATGCAGGAAAAGAAGCTCGTCAATAGGTTAGGGATAACACACACAACTTAAGCACTCATATGCAGATACAGAACTGTTCAGACGGATAGAGAAAACGAAGTGAGAAACAGCTGCGTTTTTAGCATGTTTTGAATGTCATCAACTCTTGATATATTGTCAAGTCAGTTTGCAGTGAGTTCCTGGCTTTTGGAGCATACGAACAAAAGGCTTTTCAGCATACGTAAAGTGCCTCTAATGAGATTTATTTCGGTTAGGGCTTTCTATAAATGTCTTGGTATTAGTATTTTCGTTTTAATTATAATAATCATCATTACTATTTTAATAAATGATATTCTTAAGACTTGAATTGGATTAGGGGCACATCTGAAAGGCTTGTGTCGGGAAAGTGGGTACTACGATGCTTAAAATGCGAAGGCATAGATTTAGATAGGTAGGCCCGGAGAAATAGAATGAAGGGACCTAAAAGTGAGCAACAAAACTTTGAACCGGATATGCTGCTTGATGGGTAGCCAGTACAGGTCGGTGAGAAGTATTTTCATGTGGCAGTTGCAAAGTTTACGACAGAAGCCTAGCTGTCGAGTATTACATCAAGTGTATTGCATCCCATTGCACATGCAGCAAGGGCACCCAATAGTGAGTTATAGAAGTCTAGACGTAAATTCACGAATTGACAGAACTACCTGGCTTCAGCAGGCTCATTTTAGACATACCCGAATGTTTGGAATGCCGTGTAAATAAAATTAGAGGTCCTGACTGGGATCGAGGTCATGTAGTAAAAGGTCATTATAGAACAAATCGCATATATTTATTGCAGAGGCTACTGAATATATGCTGGCTGAGTCCATTTTAAGGTTTAAACTTTCTCATGTCTGAGAAATGTCAGTTTCTTTCAGTGAACTTTCGAGTTAGTTTCATCGCCATTCAGTTTGGGAAAATGTTTTTCCATCCAGGTGCGAATGTCTGAAATGCATACATCGACGAATTAGAAAGAGTTCAAAATTGAGGAATGTGAGTAAGGATTACAGCACGAGTACAGCTGTATTGTGTCTTAAGTGCGAAAATAAGAGCCTAGATTGTGGTAGGAGATTACCTCGAAAAGCCAGAGAGTAGGCGTTGCGAAAAGGAGAGTATTAATACAGACCAGGTCCCTCTGGTACTTGATACATTAAAGACTCACCTGAGGGCCGTTGTTGCTTGACATTGAAGGTGCGTAACGTCGAACTGAATAGCATCGAAACGGTTGCAGTGCGCTGCTAATGATACATAGACGGGATGCTCTTCACAACCAAGGTCGTGGGTTCGAATCGTGCTGAGTGCAATCTTAGATTGCCAACTGCAACTGATGGTGACAGCCTTTAAGGCTCTCAAGTCGCTATTCAAAATAGACTGTTCAATCGATTGGCTAAATCAGCTCAAGAAAGACTCAGACTTAAGACCTAGCAAATAAGCTTCAGTCGGGTTTTACAGCAAATCGCTTTGAAAGTTCAGCACTGCTACGAGTCGTTAATGACCATCTCAGCCATGCTGGCATGGGAAGAGTCTCGGCTAGCACTGCTGAACCTCTCAGTAGCGTTTGATGCCATTAATAATAATAATAATAATAATAACATTAATAAATTGTATAGCGCCCTCATAGAACACAACCTCTTTCTATGCACTTGAAATTTGCTGCATAAGAAGCCTAATCGAACGGTTAATGGTAGCATGCTCAATGACAACAAGCATAACATTGTTAGAGGTAGCATGCACTGGGTCAGCATGCAACTATGGTTACTGGCAGCATGCACATGTCAGCAGGCACGCATAAGTAGAAAAAGGACAAATATACTAGATGGTTGAACAGCCTATTTTGTATAGCGACAGAAGAGCCTTAAAGGCTGTCACCACCACTTGCAGTGTCAATAAAGGATCCCCAATGCAGGATTGGAACCCACGACCTCGGGGCGAGGTCGTAAAAAGTAACCTCCTTACCATCATTGAGCCATCGCAGCTCACCGAACCACATTAAGTGCTGAGATAAATTGATGCATTTTTAGCTTATTCTCTTAAATGTGGTCATGTCAGGGAATGTCGTGACGCCAGTCGCAAGTGAGTTCTAGGCTTTGAGAGCGTACGAACTTAAGGGGGAATTTCAGAAAAATACCTATAAAATGTGTCCGAAAATTAAATTTGTGTTTACAGTACCTTTCGAAAGACAGATATGTTAGAAGTGGGGTCGGAAGTTCTGACGACTTCTACATGAAAGAAAAAATGGTTATGCCAACCACGTTTAACACGGATGTAAACCAAAAGCAATAAATCTACAAATAAAAAATGTACCAATCTCTGCATCATATGCGACTTGTATCCTAATTTGTTGAACCTTGGTAGATCGCTATAGATGCTTGAAGCTTGTTGAGGTGCGTCCTTGCGGCTTTTATACAGATTCATTTCCAGGGTTGGTTGGTGCCTTGTAAATTAAAGAACTCAACTGATATTTCACATATTGAGATGAAATTTGAAATGTGAATTCAGCTCTACGTTTTTATCCAAATCTTTAACACTTTTTATTTTTGTTTGATACAATTTGCTGTATACTTTATCAAACGTTCTGGAGCTTTATTTTCCGTAATTGTGGACGTATAGAACTAATTGTATCAAACCGAAATCAAAAATATTAAAGACTAGGGTCAAACTAATAGATTTGAACTCACTTTTCAAATTTCACTCCGATGCGTAAAATATTATTTGAGTTATTAAATTTAAAAGGCACCAACCAACTCTGGAAATGAAGCTGTATGAAAGTCACAAGTATGCACCTCAACAAGCTTCAAGCATCTACAGCGATCTACCAAGGTTTAACAAGCTGGAATACAAGTCGAGTATGATGCAGAGATCGGAAAATCTTTTATTTGTAGATTTTTTTCTTCCGGTTTGCATCCTGGTTAGACATGGTTGACATAACTGATTTTTTCTTTCATGTGAAAGTCGTCAGAACTTCCGATCCCAGTTCTAATATATTTGTCTTTCAAAAGGTACCATAAACACATATTTGATTGTCGGACAACTTAATAGGCATTTTCTTGACATTCCCCCTGAAGGCACGGTTTCCAAAGGATTTGAGGTTCGCACGAGGTTTAGGTAAACGATTAGATTCCGAAAAGCGAGAGTCGGAGAGTGAGACAGAAAGGGAGAGATAGACATATATACGCGGAGAGAGAGAGGAGGGAGAGAGAGGCGGGAGAGATAGCCAGTCTTTGGAAGCCTACTCTCATCCTCCTTTTTGAGACTCTTTGATGTATCTCCTCCTGTAACTCTGCAAAGTCATAAAAACCATGTGGGTGTTATGCAGGAGAGTTTTGTATATCGCACTCATAGCCTAAGCGGCTTTCGTTACGCATTTGGTAGCAAACAGACTTCGCCTCGAGAAACGAAGAGAAATTGGGAAGCATAACAGAGTCAAGAGAGCAGTTGAGGTAGTGAGTAGTATGGAAGTAGCAGCTCAGGACCGCTGAAAAGGATGAGCTAAGTCGGCAGCAGGAGAGTAGTTGTCGGGGCGTAAGAGCTGTGGAAGCGACTTCCACAGTCTAGGACCTGCAGAGCTAAAGCTTCTGTCTCCAGCGGTCTTTAAGAGGAGAAATGGAACAACTAATACATTGTCCACACAGGACCTGAGGGCGCGAAGAGGCTGAAACTGGTGCAGTTCTGCTGGGTATGAAGGAGCCAAGCCCTGGCGGGCCTTGTGGGTCAGCGTAAGAACTTTGATCTAGTCATACGGACGTCAGGCCGCCATCCTGCTGCCCGCCTCATTCGCTTTTCTGTTGCCTAGGCATCAGCGTCATTTCTGTCGCCTAGGCATCATTCTGTTGCCTAGGCATCTGAGACTTACAGATCGACATAATTGTCAGCAGTTCTGAGGCAATCATCTATAGAGTCCATCCATAAAAGCCGTTAAGATTGTAATAGTCGCTTACCAGCTGTGTTGCTACACATCTGCTGCTAAAGAACGCTGCAATTGCATCTTGCTAGTCGCTCCTTCTGTTAGTGACTGCTAACCACGCTACCCAAAGCGCCATGTGACAGGATTTCGGCAAAGTTCTTACTAATCGGTATTTGCTTCGCCTTTACATTAAATCGAATGACGCATTTTGAGCTTGCATGTTTACGGGCTCGTCGAGACTCGGCAATCGAGCAACTGCTCTATCAGTTTCTATTACTGTCGTGTTTGAGTTCTTTATCTACCTCGTTCGAGCACTACTCTCTTAGCTGCGAATCTTAATCAGCCTGAGCAGCTGCATTGAGCACTGCCGACGGCTGCTGACTACAGGGTGACAGCTGCTGCCAGATCTCTGCGTCAGCTTTTCGTGACGTGGACGACAAGAGCGAGGAGGGCGAACTGTCGTCGTCGAAGGCACAGTCCATGATTGCTGCTCCATGCGGATAACGCGTAGATGACTCGCTGCAGCCGGAAGTTCGGCGGCAAAGAGCGAACCGAGACGCCACCAACAAGACGTCATTGCGAGACTTTGTTACTCGTCGCCTTCGTCCACAATGCTGCAGCTCACTGCGGCGTCGTCACTGAAGAGGTGCCCGGACGTCGTCAGCCCGTCGTCTCATCTACTGCCGTTGTCGTCGCCTGTTTTTATAACGCCGCAGTAACTACGAGTGGGAGAAGGCACGCAGGTTGTTGCGCGACTCCGAGTGGGAGAAAGTAAAGCTTTATGCACGCGGGCTGTTGCGTGCATAAAGCTTGTGTGCTGCTTTGCAGCCTCAGAATAATCTGGCGCCCGTCCCCGAAGAGGACCAGTGTGGCGCAGACATAACCGCTATTGCTCTTTTAAATGCGGCTGAGTTGAGAGTCCTAGCAATCATCCCGACAATAATCAACTCAAGAGCATCTGAGGAAACATCTTTAAATTAAAATCTAAAGTTTTCTGATTTAATAGCCTCTTTTTTAGCGGCAGACTAGTCTTTTTAACAGCTACCGGTGCTTGCAGTTGGAAATATATGATTTTTGCAGAGCTCTAACCCCAGGTCGTAAAGAGTGAGCACCTAGCCCCAGGGCTAAGACTCAGATCCATGTAACCATTTCTCTTATTCGGCTTAGCCAGCAAGTCTGTGTCTTTTGATACATTGACTTGTCCTGTTCTTAGTCTGCTTTTTTGCCTTTTGATAACTCTTCGTTCTGCTGTTTGTAGTAAGTTTATTCTTAGTGCAGCTGTTTCCTAGCTATCAGCTCAACCCAGCTTGGTCTCCATGAACTTCGCATGCCATTTTGGGAAGTTCAAATCAAGGATAGAAAACCACGATTTTGTTGCCCGACAAATTGGGTTATAGGTTTTCCTGGAATAAAACCCAATTTTGACAAATAAAACCTGGTTTTATTTCGGCTTGTCGCCACACTTAAATTTCATTCCTGGTCGGCGTCCACCGCGGCCTCGTCGTCGTCGTCGCTGCTATACTTGGCGTTGTCGCCCGAGCGCCATGGAGTCGCAAAATGCGGCGAGTTTCGACTTAATGAAAACGAGCTTCTCGATGTCTTGGACGCCAGCCTAATTCCAATTTAAGAACAATAAATCCCATCATCGAGAAGTTTCGCTCAGACGTAGCCGTCGACTTTGCCAGTCTGAGTAGTCCGATGGCAATGTTCTGCACCGAAGGATAATTGCTGCCCTCGGTCAGGCACCATTAGAGTGGTGGCTGACGATTTTAATAAAATCGAATAAACGGATTTGGCCAGGATCCAGGTGGTCAATATTTATATAGAAATGAATTAAAACTCGAATGATTAAAAGCGTACCATGCCATCCTTTGTTCAGACAGAGACTGTGCAGTCTAACTTCACGGAAATTCCGTCTCTCTCGAAAACTCCAAAAAAGTTTCATGACCTGCAGCAAAGAACATTCACACGAGTGGCATGTTCAGGTCTGGATGGAGGCCGGCTTGGCTGTGGCCCGTTGGCCTGCCTGTGATGAGCTGTTTCTGGCATGCAGGGGCGAGGCAAGACGAATGTAACGTAGACGCCGGGCTGCGTTGTCGTCTGCAGCTTTGCTGTGAGCCGGGAGAGGGAAGATCCGTCGGCGGCTGCGCAGAAGGCGGGAAGAAGAATACACGCACCGCTGGAGCCCGTTACGTTGTTTGCGTCGGCGCTCCCTAAGTGCAACTACTTTTTTGCTGTACAGCTCGCGGACGACGTCGGGGGTTGTGTGAGCATCTTGCAACGTTATGAACGCGCCCTACTGCACCAGGCAACGGCGGTGCAGCACTTGGGAAGCACGTTCGCCGAGAACCAGCGTCGCTTCAGGCAGCGGCAATGTGCGTCTAACCGGTTCGCACCTGCTACTCGGTGTGCAGGCTTTAAGGGCCCGAAAGAATAAAAGTGCGAAGCATACCCAGCCTACCCAGATGACGGGCGACACAGATGCTCCGGTACTCCAGTCGCAGATCCGTATGCGGCTTTCCTAGACTCATAAGATAAGGCAATGCACGGGGAGAGCAACCGTTGCGGACGCACTGCAGTCATTAATCCAAGGCAGAAGAAATCAACACACAATGTTGCTAGCAAATAACACAATAATCGGAGCAGAGACTAGCAAGAGAATAGCAGGGGTGTCCGCGATTAAGAGCGTTGGCAACTGTTGCGAAAGTCGCGAACTGCAGCAGAACTGGCAACTCCGTTGGAATCAGCAATGACTTCAGCAATGATATCAGCAAAGCAGAAACCGGCGGTCAGCGACTCGTCGCCAATGGGACGGCGCTTCCTTACGACAGAACAAAGACTCGGCTTGCAGCAGTGCTTTCTCGTGTTGGGTAACGTAAGCATTCACTTTGTTACACTTCGGCTATCAAATGCGATACCTGTTCTTCCAGTCTAGATCACATAGCTCAGGCAGAGGTGATGCTTAGGTAGAGGTTAGATGTTAGAGGTTAGATGCTCAGGCTGAGGTTAGCTTCGGCTCCTAGCTGTCCGACAGAAACCGCGATACGTGTAGCAGTCGGCGAAAATTATATGCAATAACGAGTATCCGCTCGCAATTTTACATGCAAGGTGTGCTGAAATGATGCGATTGCATTTTAAGCACAAAGCACTGTCGTACGAAAGAAATATCAGATCTTGGCTCAGAAACCTTCTGGCGACTTACGACGGTCGTACAAAAAAGATTGCAGTATTCACGCGGGCCATTGGCGTCGATTGCCATGCATTGATACACCTACATTGTTCGCCTGAATGAGTTGAATTAACGTGCGAAAACATTCGCTCTGTTCATCCTTTCCGAGCTACTTGATGTGGACCATCGCTGTGAATAATTGTAGCCGAGTTCCAGGGGTCAGAAGCTAATTCCCACCAAACCCCGCCATACTCCGGCCACTCTGCCAATCGCCATGCCACTGAGCTAGGGTAAGACGAGCGGCCGTCAGGCTAAACCTCTTTACAATAACACGTGCGCCAACAACAGCAGGGGAACTAAACAAGTCTACATGGACGGTCCTATATAAAGTATACTATAGGGCGCAAGACGACGAAGCCAGCACGAACAAACGTGTTAGTCGGTCAGTCGGCTTCGGCAGTCCCGCCGTTTTACCGACTCCATTCCGACAGTACGAGCGTGCAATGTAAAAGATCCGGCTAGCTGAGTAGCATCTTGGCAAGTCGGAGTCGACGTCTACGACGGTCGAGAGCTTCCGCCGAAAGACGCCAACTCATGGGGGGCCACGAATAGGATACACGGGGAACGCGGAATATACAAATCACAACAATGACCGTGCTATCCAGCTCTGCTCGGGTCTTGGGCACTAGTTGCCTTGCGTGCGTGGTCGCATCGCCGGATCACGCCTGCAACCATCCAGATTTATAACTCGGCGAGACCGGGAGCCTCCAACACCACGACTTGCTCGGCCAACTTTTCCTACCCAAGAGCCCCGGTGACCTCTAGTCACCGCACATCCGGCCATGCCGTAGGTCAGACCCCGGCCTAGCCGGTGACTCTTGCCTGCATTACAGCCGTCCGGTCCCAGCCAACCGAACCTAGCCTGGGTACATAATTATGCTACGTCATCCCTAGCAGTACTAGCAGCGTAGTCCCGTAATTTATTATTCGATATAGCGTTGGAAATAGGGCATATTTCGTAGTACTAGCAACGATGTTCAATATCTCTTCGGCATGGGTGATACGCTCAAGCACAAAGAGACAGTGGACAGCGGCACCACGCACCGCCTCAAGAGCTGCCGCATGCCGCACCGCCATTCTGGAACAGACGCATCGGCGGTCCAGTCTCAACCTTGCATTGTACGCTGCTAAAATAATCGGCCACAAGCCACCAGTACTTCAAATGAAAGCGACTAGAAAGAGATTGAGTTCTCTGAGGGCGGTTTATCAAGTGCGTTATTATTATTATTATTATTACTATTACTTTCGCAGCGACTTGCCTTTGATTGTTGTAGCACAAAGCTGCAGGAGGCTCACGAAAAGCTCGATTGGCTCATGGCCGTTCTCCAACGAAAGCCAGCCGTTTTGAGAGACAGGTTCTACGGTTCGCTTGCACGAGCAGATTAAAAGGCATTTCTCAAATGTAAGTAGCCAGTTTCTTCATTATGCTTAAAGGATGCTTTCAAGTGGTGTAATAATGATATTAATGCATTTGATTTGGTGCTCTTGGAGAACTCGATCTCTTTCTAGGCACTTTGCAATTTCTGCAGAGGAAGCACGATCGAATGGTTAGTTGAAGCATGCTCAATACACAACCAGAACTGCACGGTTAGGGGTGACATGCACCGGGTCAGCATGCAAGTATGGTTACTCACAGCATGCACACTGTCAGCACACATAAGCACAGGAAGGACGAATCATAGGGACCCACTAAATTCTCTGATAAATAGCAGACTTTGTAAGTTTCTTTTTAAATGTGGTTAAGACAGGAGATGTCGTGATGCAAGTCAGGTGGGTACCAGCCTTTGAGAAAATACGAACTAAAGGCAGGGTTCCCAATTAGGTTGAATTTTTTTAAAGTTAGGTTCCGAAAAGCATGTGGTATGCTGCTTCGCCAGGTGGGGGACTAGATCTGATAGGTAGGCTTGAGCCAAAGAATAAAGTGACCTAAAAGTAAGTAATAAAACCTTGAAGTCGATGCATTGCTTGACTGGGAGCCAGTGCAGGTCGGCGAGAAGTGTTGGATGTGGCACCTGCGACGCTCACGACAGACAAGCCTAGCTGCAAAAATTTAAACCAGCTGTAATCGCCTGATTGCACATGCGGTTAGGCCAGCAAGCAGTGAGTTGCAGAAGTCAAGAAGGGATGTCACAAATGCATGAACCAACTTAGATTTTGTATCCTTATCTAAACAAGCCCCAATTTTAGCAATGTTATGTAGCTGAAAGTAAGCAGACTTGATTGCGAAGCTGATGTGGTCGTCTAATGACAGGTCACTTTGGAACATGACACCTAGATTTCGTGCAGATTCAACTGGAGATATACTGGCAGAGCCGATTTTGAGCGCTAACCTTTCCAATTTGTGAATCACACTGGGTTTGCCCATAACTAGTAAGTTAGTTTTGTCATCATTAATTTAAGAAACTTTGCTGCCATCCATGTGCGGATGTCATCAATACATGCAGCAAAGGAGTTGAGAGAATTCGGGGTGCTCGAAGGCTGGGAGGGGTCAAAGCAAAGGTACAACTGAGTGTCATCTGCATGGAAGTGAAAACCTGGATAGTGCCTGGCAATCACATCGGGAAGAGGGAGAGTATATACCGTTAAAAGAACCAGACCTAGCACAGATCATTCCGGTACCCCATATTTCAGAGATTCTTCGGATGATCTTTGTCTATTCACATCAATACTCTGGAGTTTCCAACTGAGATGGGACCTGAACCATTGCAGAGCAGTGCCAGTGATGCCCAGGCGAGATGGGAGGCAGTCAAGAAGGACTTATCAAAGCTGCCGAAAGATCGAGCTAAACAAGCAGGGATACTCTACCCATGTCTGCATTCCTAAGTAGGTCGTTATACACCCGAAGCAATTCCAACTCGGTGAAGGGATTTTCTCTAGAACCAGACTGGACCTGAGTAGCAAGGTTTGAAGTTACAATATTTGAGTTCAGCTGTCTGCCTCGACTCGTTGCAGAGTCTTTAATAGGATCGACTTGACGACATTTATAAAGAAGCTGACAGCCCACCTGCTATTAAAGCATTTGTTCCGTGTGAACTGTCCTTTTATGAGCTCCAGCGATTTGAACTGCCACCTATTCTGCTTAACACTTAACACTCTGCTTACACTTGACATGCTTCCTTTGCACCACAAGCAAAATGCGTAGAATGACACTAAGCGCTCTAATGATGCTATCCAAATTCTTTTTTTTCTCATAAATACAAAGAAATGACAAGACTAACACAGTCACACAATCATTTAAGCAAAACACTAATGTATCTCTAAGCCAGAAGCTAGTAAAGAGACGATGCAATAGCAGAAATGTTACTCACAGCCCAGCAGGAGATACATGCCGAACCTCGCTCATCGCGCTATCTTGACCAGCGCGGCATGCAAGAAATACGAGCAAGCCAACGCCAAAACCCGATGGGTGGGCAGAACCGATAAATGAGCAGAGAGCAACAGCTCACGGGCCAGACTCACCAGTGAGACGTGCAAGCACCAGCTACTGCAGCTGCTGCTTCCGGCAGTCGGCCCGAGGCGGCCAGCTCATGCTAACCGCATTGGCCAGAGGGGGCGCACGCGCCCGTTTCGAGTCGGCATCAAGAGCACCTACTACCGCGCCACTGCTGCTGCAGTCTCGCAGAGGCAGCGCGAGGCATTTGGCGGCAGCAGCAAAACGCTCGACGTCCACGAGCCTCTGCTCTACCCTCCACCATCTTGTCTCCACTTGGCTCTCAACGGTAGCACTGTCCTCTCTGCTGCCGCTGCCGCCGGCATCGTCACTCAGCCCCTGCGCTATTCTTTCGGCAACCCGTCACACGGGGGCGGCGGCCGCATCCTGCCGATCGTTCTGGCCGGTCGCTTCGGCCGGTCGCGGGCGCTTCCTCCATGCTCGCTCGAGCCGGCGGAAGCGGCTGTGGCCTGCTGGCGGCGGAGGTCGTGCTCGGCGGCTCGGTGGCACGAGAGCAGCCTGGCCGACGTGAACCTGAGGCTGCACCGGTCGCAGCCGTGCGCCCGGGCGGCGCTGTGCAGCGATCGCACGTGCCGTCTCAGCGAGCCCGCGAGGCCGAAGCGCCGTCCGCAGTGGGCGCACTCGAACGCCTTGTAGGTGCTGTGAACGGCCGCGTGCGTCTTCAGCTCGCTCGACGAGCGGAATCGGCCGCCGCACTGCTGGCACGCGTGCGGCCTGTGGTCACCGTGCGTCAGCGCGTGCGCCCTCAGGCTGCTCCGCTGGTCAAAGCGCATGCCGCACGCGTCGCACGCGTGCGGCTTCGGGACGCCGTGCTTGTACGCGTGCAGCCTGAGGTCGCGGCGCGTCTTGAACTTGCGCTCGCACGCGCCGCACGAGTAGGGCGTCTCGCAGCTGTGCATCAGCCGCACGTGACAGCGGACCTGGCCGACGGTCCGGAACTGGCGAGCACAATGTTCGCACCGGTGCGGCCGCTCGTCCGTGTGCGTAAGGGCGTGCACCTTCAGGCTGAAGGCGGTGCGGAACGCTCGGCCGCACTGGTCGCAGCCGTGCCGCAGCAGCGCGCCCCGGTCGTCGGCGTGCAGCTTGGCGTGTGAGCGGAGGCACTCGCTTCCCTTGAACGAGCGGCCGCACTGGATGCACTCGAACGGCCGCTCGGCACTGTGCACTAGCTGGTGGCGCCTCACGTGACGCGCCAAGCGGAACGTCTTGCCGCACTGGGCGCACGAGAATGGACGCTCGTCCGCGTGGCAGCGCACGTGCGCCAGCAGGTTGCCGCGCAGGCCAAAGCAGCGGCCGCACTGGTCGCACACGTGCGGCCTCTCACCGCTGTGCGTCAGCGCGTGCGACTGCCTCTCGGCCGCTGTGACGAACCCGCGATCGCACTGGTCGCAAGCGAACGGCTTCTCGCCGGAGTGAACGACCGCCACGTGACCGGCCAGGCGCGAGGCGTTGGTGTAGCTCTGGCCACACTGCGAGCACTCGTAGCGCCGCTGCCCGTGCAGCTTGCGCATGTGCGAGTTCAGGAAGCGCAGCACGGTGAACTGCTGCCCACATAGGTCGCAGGCGTGCGGCTTGACGCCCGTGTGCACGAACTGGTGGTCCTCGAGCCGCAGCGCCGACCGGAACTTGGCGCCGCACCGCTCGCACACGAACCGCTTCCTCTGTGGCCGCTCAGCCGTCGTCGAAGCCTTGTCTTCATCGCTTCCATTGTCGTCGTCACTTCCGGTGGGGGCGGCACTTCCGGCGGCGTCGTCACCTCCAGTGGCATCGACACTTCCGTCGTCGTCATCGTCTCCGCCCTTGGCAAGCTCCTCCTGCTTCTTGTTGGCCTTCCGATTGCCTGGCGCTGACGACATTGGTGCAAGACGAAACAACCTGGCAGGCAATAATAAGCTTTCGCACGTCAACGAGAGAGAGAGAGAGAGAGAGAGAGAGAGAGAGAGAGAGAGAGAGAGACTTCGCAAAGAACATATACTTACTAGGACACACACCCACGTGGGGGGAAAAGCTAAAAATGCAGCCTACCTTGACCGACGGTTAAAGTGCCGGCGTCAATATATCACGGAAATGGTCACAGCCCACTTACTTCGAGGCTGATGCCGAAATAACAGCTTGCTTGCAAGCACTCACTTTTTTCTACCCACGTTGAGAATTTGTCATGCCACTTGCTTTTACCTGCTTGCCGAGTTCCCTACTAGCTGAATGAAATCTAGACAGGCCTGTCAAAGAAATATATAATTCATTTTCATAGAGCGCAAAGAGAAGCTAATCTCTACTCAGGTGCTTCACATATGCCTCGGGGCTCGATTCCACGACCTCGGCCGAGTCTTAGTCGGGGCGAGCACCTTAACCACTGGGCCAATCCATAGAGAACAGCCCACTCTGTCTATCTCTCCCTCTTCCTCTCTCTCTCTCTCTCTCCCCTCCCTCCCTCCCTCCCTCCCTCTCCCCTCCCCCTCCTCCTGCCCCTCCCCTCTCTCTCCCTCTCTCTCTCCCTCCCTCTCTCTCTCTCTCTCCCCTCCATCCTTCCCTCTTTATTTCCCTCTCCCATCCTCTCTCCCTCTCCTACTCTCTCCCCCTCTCTCTCTTTTGTCAGTATTTGTCTCCCTGCCTCTCCCTGTCTCTCTTCTCTATCTCTCATCTCTCTTCTCTGTCTATCTTGTGTCTCTCGTCTCTCTCTCTCTCTCTCTCTCTGCCTGCCTGCCTGCCTGCCTGCCTGCCTGCCTGCCTGCCTGCCTGCCTGCCTGCCTGCCTGCCTGCCTGCCTGCCTGCCTGCCTGCCTGCCTGCCTGCCTGCCTGCCTGCCTGCCTGCCTGCCTGCCTGCCTGCCTGCCTGCCTGCCTGCCTGCCTGCCTGCCTGCCTGCCTGCCTGCCTGCCTGCCTGCCTGCCTGCCTGCCTGCCTGCCTGCCTGCCTGCCTGCCTGCCTGCCTGCCTGCCTGCCTGCCTGCCTGCCTGCCTGCCTGCCTGCCTGCCTGCCTGCCTGCCTGCCTGCCTGCCTGCCTGCCTGCCTGCCTGCCTGCCTGCCTGCCTGCCTGCCTGCCTGCCTGCCTGCCTGCCTGCCTGCCTGCCTGCCTGCCTGCCTGCCTGCCTGCCTGCCCTGCCTGCCTGCCTGCCTGCCTGCCTGCCTGCCTGCCTGCCTGCCTGCCTGCCTGCCTGCCTGCCTGCCTGCCTGCCTGCCTGCCTGCCTGCCTGCCTGCCTGCCTGCCTGCCTGCCTGCCTGTCTCTCTCTCTGCCTGTCTGTCTCTCTATTTTCTCCTCCCCTCTCACATGTCAATCTGTCCGGTCCTGCAATTAATTTATTTTATCTATCGACAATCCTTCTCAAAAGTCTTGTTCCAACGGCTAGAGTGATGCCCACCTGATGCCGTCTGGTGGCTCTTGACATAGCATACAGAAGAATACAGCATCAGTTTCTTCATACCATATCTTACATGCATGCCCAATGCCTTGCATAAATAAAAATTTAATTTTCATGGCAAATAATTTTAAATAGGAAGTCGGGCCTCCGATGTTGCTAATAACCTCTCCCCTCGGCATCAAGTTAGTCAACCTTTTCCAAGTCACTGAGGTAAAATTACTCCGGTGGTATGCATCGGCTGAACAGCTCTTGCAAAGTCGCTGCAGGCACAGATTCGGACCTCGGACAGCACTCCAACCTATCCGTAAGATGCTCTATGGGAGGCGACTGAATCGGTCAACCCACGGCTATAAGGGCTGCTTCAGCGAAAAACCTTTTAGAAGCTTTTGCTGTGTGCTTTGGATCATTCTCCTGCAGTTTAATGTACCATAAGTAGGTTAATTCAGTACAGAATTCCACCACTGGAGGCGTAGAAGCAACCCAGAACCAAAACACTTCCAGCCACCAAATTTCATTGTTGGCTGGAGACATCCAGGGAATCTCACCTTTTTGCCGACTTACGGATGCTCTTTGCTTGCTGCTAGCAAAAAGCATGGATTTTTACTTGCCGGTCAATCAAACTTGACTCCAGTCATCTGCTGTGCAGTGGACGTGGTCCCATAAGGGATGATCTTTCTTGTGTCATTCGGTAAGCAAAGCCTTGCATCTCGCGAGCTTTCTCAATATGCCATGACCTAGGCAAGCTTCTGGCACACTATCTCAATGCTTCTGACAGCGCTGGCAGTGGTCGCCAGGGACTGAGACAGCTCTCGGTGAAATGCCTTCTGCCACCCAAGAGCCAGTATCTTAACGTGTAAGTCATCCTGTCAGGCCATCTTCCCTGGACGACCTTCGCCCAGTCTATTGGCCAAACTGCTGCGCAATTTAGGAGTCTGTTGAAGATTAAACTATATGGTTGAGTTTAAGAGTCTAGACCACTTCTCGGTTGTTTAGGCCCATTTAATGTAAGTCCTGCAGTCGGGCTCTGTTGAGCTCTGACCTAGACATGTTGGACAAGAAGCCGGCCGAACCAAGCCGGAAAAAGACAGCCCTCTGTCGGTGGCTACAGAAAACCCTCCCTTCATGCCCACAGCTACGAAGCAGACATATGCTTCCTTCACAGCAAATGTGAAGTGCCTAGAAACAGTTAAGAGTTCTCTGGAGGTGCTATAAAAAATATATTATTATTAATATAAGGAGCCAAATGCTAAAAAAAAATAGTGAGCATTATCAATCCATGCAAATGCCATGTGTATATACCCAAACTCTGTAGCAACTAGGTGATTGTGCAATTTTCGAGCCCACAATACCATAACTACGTGTAACAGCTATTCCACTTAAATTATGGTGGTAGCGGTGTCCTAGATTCAGTGGCAGCGCTTGGATCTCCAGTTCCAGATATTAGCAAAGGCTAAGTTTTGATGGTTGCCATGATTGCCAGGCACAATCTAGGCTTTCACTTCTATGCAGATGACACTCAGTCGCACCTCTGCTCTGATCCCTCCCTTCCCTGCAGCGTGACAAATTCTCACAACCCCCTTGCTGCATGTATTGATGACACCCCACATGATAATAAAACCAACTTATTAGTAAAGGGCAAACCAAGTGTGATTCACATATTGGAATGGTAAATAATAATCATAATAATTCCTTTAATATAACACCATCAGAGAACTCGATCTCTTTCTAGGCACTTTACATTTGCTGCAACGGAAGCAGAATCGAATAGTTCGTGGTAGCATGCTCAATAAACGACAAGAATAACATGGTTATGGGTGACATGCACAGGGTCAGCATGCAAGTACAGTTAGTGGCAGCATGCAGTGTCAGCACACATACGCACAAAAAGGACAAATCACATGGACCCACTAAATGCTGTGATAAAGAGATGCGTTGTTGGTTAATTTTTAAATGAGGACAAGTCAGGAGATGTCTCGACACAAGTCGGGAGTGAGTTCCACGCTTGGGAGCATACGAACTAAATGCACGGTTTCCAAAGGATTTGAGGTTTGTACGAGGTATAGGTAAACAAGTATATTCCGAAAAGCAAGTGGTACGATGCTCAGCCAGATGGAGAAGTAGATCTGATAGGTAGGCTGGAACCAAAGTACGAAAGGACCTAAAAGTGAGTGATAAAACCTTAAAGTTGAAGTCTTGCCTGACCGGGAGCCAGTGCAGGTCGGGGAAAAGTGGTTAAAGCTCACAATCAGCTCTGCCAGCATATCAGCTGTTGAATCTTCACGAAATCTAGGTGTCCTCTTCCAAAGTGACCTTTTATTAGACGACCACATCAGCTCCACAGTCAAGTCTGCCTACTTTCAGCTACATAACATTACTAAAATTCGCCCTTGCTTAGACAGGGATACTTCCTCTAAATTGGTTCGGGCATTTGTGACATCTCGTCTTGACCTATGTAATTCACTGCTTGCTTGGTCTACCAGCCTGTGCAATCAGGCACTTACAGTTGGTGCAAAACTGTCTTTTGTGAGCACCAAAGTTGCCATAGTACACCCATTTTTGCATGGGCCAGCATTAGCTGTCAATCAAGCAGCCTATCGACTTCAAAGCTGTCACTCACTTTTCGGTTCTTTCATTCTCTGCCCCTAGCCTACCTATCAGAACTACTCTTCCGCCAGGCTAGGCATCATACCAGCCTCTCTTCTGACTCAGATCGTTTACACACCTATAGCCAACCTCGAATCCTTGGAGACCGTGATTTGAGTTCGTATACACTCAAAGCCTGGAGCTCACTCACGACTGACGTCATGATAATCGCTGACGACGAAATTTTAAAAAGAAGATAAACATGCACTCGTTTATCACAGCATTTACTGGGTCCTTGTGATTCGTCTTTGGGTGTTTATTCATGCTGACACTGTGCATGCTACAACTAACCATGTTATGCATGTTGACACTGTGCATGTTACCACAAACAATTCGACCATGCTTTCTGTACAGCACATATAAAGCACCTGGAAAGAGATTGAGTTCTCTGAGGGCACGATGCAAATGTATTACAATTATTATTATTGTTGTTGTTAATAACCAATAAGCATTGAAAACTATAACGGCATCATGGTCAAGACAAGCAAGGAAAAGTACAAAAGTGTCGTACCTATACAGCTTAGACAGCTGTTTACATCTACACACTAACCTCCCTCACTGCATTAGGATCTAATCCAGTGTAGCACTACGCTAGTGATACCTAGGCACATGGAGACGGGCTACAGAAGAATCTGGCGATCAAATCAAATATTGCCGTGCGATCTAAGAAAGCTAGCAGTGAGGCCTAACCGATGAGATCCGCATTGGTCAGGAGGTCATTGTAAACCCGGGACAGAACATTTGCCTAAACAAATGCATCCTGCAAAGCCCAAGCATCCTGCTCAGTGCACTGGCATGCAAGCATAGACTGGTGGAGGAAGGGCTACAACCCACAGCTGTTGCATCGGTGTCCAGCAGTCGAGCATTGGCAAACAGAAATTGCTACTCAAAAAACACCCTTTCAGAATTATTGCTCCTTCTTCGAGTGCTTCTGCACGCTAGATACCAACGTTACTTTGAAGTAAGCATGTGCTTCGTAAACGTTTGACACTGTTGGAGATCACGTGTGCACAAACGTAAAGAGCAGCACTGGCTGCTTTCCAGCCGAAGCAATCGTAGCAACTGCATTCTAATGGTGAGAAACCGATGAGAAATCCATACAGCAGCATGCTTATTTGCTCAATCCTAAATTCGCCGAGTGATGTTAAAACGCAGGTACAGCAGAGCACACCTGGTTAAGCCCCCTCGTTATGTGAATCGCCTGCTAATGATCGGGCTTAGGTTGCACTTGTGCTAGTGTGGCGAAGTTTAAGGTTGACCTTCAGAGCAGTGGGCGCACTACCTACACACCGGATGTACACGATCAGAGCATTCCTTCGCGCCCCTCCCGACGGCAGTCGTTCGACTCGACATTAGCATGCAACCGCAATGCACGTATGCTATGCTGAGAGCCGAGAAGAACTATCCTCAATAATGGAAACCCGTTTTTGAAAATATTTAAAGAATACAGAACTCGCTAATCGACGAGATCGGGGGGGGGGGGGGGGTCGTGCTAATAGCTCACCGGTAGTTACTTAGTCACCGGTAGTTACACAGGTTCGTGCGGCATGCGAGCTATGAACCTACGCACCCCAAGTGGAAGACAGGAGAAGCACGCGAATTCGAAGCAGCTTAGACCAGAGGCTTGACTGACTAACGCGAATTTCTCGGCGCTTGTCAATGGTCTCGTATAGTATAATAATAATAATTTTATAATTAATTCACATAGCCCCGTGAGAGAACTTAATTCAGACGCTCCAAATTTGCAGCAGGGGCTCGAGCCCAAGACCTTAACAATTATATTCACCTTGACCTTGATTGGGCAAGCGTCTTACCAGTGGGCCAGACCCGTGGCCTACGGCGGCTTATACTTGACGTTGCTGGCGCCGACATACTCCACCAGCGGCCCACGTGTTAGTCAAAGTGCCACACTTAAAAGATGCGAAATTCATGGTCCCTCACCTATTGGGTCAGAGTCGTAAAAGCAAGCCTGGCGATTAGGCTGCTTTGCTGTCTCGCCTCAGTAAACAGGTGCCGGTTATTTTCAGGCCGGCAAGCTGCAGTCTCCGACGTAAGTTCGATAGTTTCCGGAACAAGTATATTTGGAACCTCAATTTCCGCTATTGTTTGCTGAACTTAGTTAATACATGTTTTTCATAAGCTCAATTGTATTTAATCGATACAGCTATGACAATTTCTCGGTAATTCACCATTTTGACCAGTGGTCTCGTACTCTATAGAGTTATCTCCCCCAGACTTACGAACCATCGCTGGGGGGAGTGGGGTATTCCAGGACTAAAACATCAAAGTTCTTAAGGACCACATAGTAGTGTAGGCTTAACTAAAATTTCAATTTTTTGTCTGAAAATGTATTCAAAAAGTGTAGCTCAACCCACAGAGTGACTGTAATTCGCCTGCGGCCACATAGCCCACGCAGTCCTCGACTCAAATGTAGGCTGCGGGAAAACGGATCAACTCGACCTCACGCCACGCCGCTCGAATTTCATGAACCCATGTCATTGGTTTGAGTCTTTCCGTAGTAGTTCCTAATTTTCCGTTGCAGTCGGGATTGTTAACCGCTATGGCTCTAATGCGGATATATTTCGGTAATCGAGAATCGTTAAGTCGGTTCTCGTTAGCTTCTACTTCCGTCCACGAAACCACAAGAATACGCCTCAACCAGCTCCTCGATCTGCCAATGTTCAATAAGTTGGAAAAAGTTGCATGCAATGCACAGATCTGTACACTTTTTGTTTTGTAGATTTTTTGCTTCTTGTTTAAATCCGGATTACACATGGTTTGCGTATTCATTTTTCTTCTATTTATTAAATAATCAGAATCAATAGAAGATCATCCGAATCGATATAAGTCATCAGAACTTCCGATCCTACTTCCAGCATGTTTGTCTTTTGAAAGATACCTTTTGGATCTGCTTCGCTTCGAGAGCCTACTACGCCGGCAGAAGTTGCCGAAGGAGAACAGCAGACCGACTATACACTTTAGGATTCTCCGGGGCGACGACAGGTCATGACGGTCGCTAGCTGCTGTGCTTTCTGCGATTATTAATACATGGCTGTGGATTAGATTTTCTGGTGTGCGACTGCTCACAAATTGACATATACTCAACAGTACCATAAAGAAATATTCTATTATCGCACCAATGGTACTTTCTTGATATTCACCCTCAGAGGGACATGGTATGTTCAAAGAAAGATAAAACGGATGTTGCAGCGTGGCTATATACTCTTTGCCAGTGAATTTTTAAAGTGAAGCATCGACCTCGTGCCGCACCCCAAGGTTGAATATTGGCCTCTTCTAAGGCCAGCATTCGGGCGATCAGGAGATTGCAGCTGGTGCAAAACTCTGCAGCTAGGCTTGTCTGTCGTGAGCATCGCAGTTGCCAGATTACTCCACTTCTCGCCTACCTGCACTGGCTACCAGTCAAGCAACGGATTGACTTCAAGGTTTTGTCGCTCACTTTTAGGTCCCTTCATTCTTTGGCTCCAGCCTATCTCTCAGATATACTCCCCCATCAGGCCAAGCATCGTATCACCTGCTTTTCGGAATCTAACAGTTCACCAATACCTTGTACTAACATCAAATCTTGTGGAGACTGTATACTTAGATCGTATGCTTTCAAAGCCTGGAACTTCCCCCTCGACTTGCTCACGACATTCCCTGACTTGACCACATTTAAAAAGAAATTAAAAACGCACCTATTTAGGACAGCATTTAGTGCGTCCCGTGATTCGTCCTTTATGTGCTTATGCATGCTGACATTGTGCATGCTGCCACTAACCACACTTGCATGCTGACCCTGTGCATGTCACCCCTAACCATGTTATTCATGTTGTTTATCAAGCATGATATTACTCACCATTCAATCGTGTTTCCCTTTGCAGCCTATGTAAAGTGCCTAGAAAGAGATCTCTGAGGGGGCTTTATCAAGTGTAATATTATTATTATTTAATGTCTGTGGCTAACTATAGGTAGTCTGGGCGAGGGTACATAGTGCACATACTCAGAGGTGCAAATTCGTCGAATATGTCAGCTAGTGTCGTGTTGTAGCTATATACAAATGATGACAGGCGCAAAGGGGGACTGAGCAGCAGAGGTGAAGCATATATTCTCGAAAGGACAGCATCGATGTTAATGGCCTTGAGTTTATGCGATTCGCATGTTATTGTAGATGACGAGGGGGCACACAATGTGGACTGAATGAGATCTTCAGAAGATGTTGTGGTCAGTTCAGAAGAATTTGGTAATAATTGATGATAGCTTGCACTTGTATGAGAACGATACCAGCTTGTGCGAGGCTTTGCATTTATTCTATGGTTTGTCTGCTGCAAGGCTTTGCGAGTTTAACAAGAATACACGTTTCTAGACATATGCAGGGTGCAGGCCACAAGCCATATGGATGCTACACTTCAGGTTTGCAACATCACACAGCATTCAAATATCAAGGCAGCAGATGCACAGACTGCACTTAACGTATGTTCGGGGAGAAACACTGCACAATTGTATGCATCAGGTGTCCAATGTTAACACAGAATGAATGAAAAAAACGGATGCATATTCTACAGGACTACAGGACCCAATAGGTGGTCACAGAGCTATGTGAGCATTGAGGCAAGATGATTTCAAATAAGCAAATCAACAATCACAGCTTTCTCAAATGCATCAAATTGTGAATCCTTCTAATACCAACAAAAAAGCAGAGGTTAACTGAAACTTCTAGGATGCAAAAGTAAATGCTGCGACAGCGACAATGACAGCAACAGACGACAGCGACAATGACTGCGACAGTTACAATTGCAGGGGCTCGTGCGAACGATGGCAGAGCAGCGACGAAGATAAACGGTGCCCCCACGAGCCAGTTGTGGCGTTGACGACGACAGCTGTATTGCATTATATGCAGGCACAGCAAGCGTGCGAGCGTACATACGGATGCAGCAGCCACTGTGGAAGCAGCTCCGGAATGTGTGGAAGCAGCTCCGGAATGTGTGTAGAGGATGAGGGTGCGAAAAGGGAGAGAGAGACAGACGATAGCCTGCTTGCAGGCTGACGAACAGGCAGAAAGTTCGTCGCTGAAGAACTGGCGGGTCACGCGACCACAGCTGACCCGTTGCAATTAAATCCAGCTTAGTCAGCCGAAACTGTCCAACTGCAGCCGCCTAATGATGTGGTACTCAGTGCGCCCGTTGGCCGGATGGAGGGTGTGACTCCGGCTGGGGCCGAACAGCATTGCAGGGGTGGCCACGCCTACACAGTGACAGCGACATGGGCTAGGCTTGACATTTAAGAGACAATTTTTTGTCAGCACGATTAGCCGTGCCTAGCACCTAGACCAGCATACATGGAGCCTTAAGCAGTCTATTTCTCTTCTCTCTGTCGTCTAAATCATTAATTAATGAAAACCAGATACATAGATAGAGAATTAGTAACAATACTATAAATAGCTATTATAACCTAATATGTCATACTATAACTGACTGGACTACACCCCGCAGTACCCACCGCATAGCGCCCTAGTTGTCTCCCCGCTCACGCAGGCTTTCGTACATTTCGCTCGTTCCCGCGTCTCAGTTCCGCAGCATTTCACAAAACGCATTTTTTGCACAACTGCAAGCTTCAAGCATTCCTCGTGCGGCCGCTAACTGACAACCGCGCGCGACGTACGCTGGTACCGCTGCTCGGCAAGACTAAGCGGGAAACGATGGCGCGAAAAAAGGAGCGAGACACGTGGGACCAGACACGTCGGATTCAGTTCCGAATCACTGCTCCTCGCCGGATTGAGTTCAGAAATGGAAATAGATGTTTAGCGCGAACAGTTCTACTAAGTACGGCAAGTGAGCTACCTCATACAATACCTCCAGAGGCACTGACGGTCACCGGCGCAGTACCAGCCTGCGGAAGCTATCGCCACGAGGCACGCCTTGACCTTAAATTTAACCGGCAGTTTCCGGCTACATGTGGTTACCGGGCGGCTGCGTTGCAGCTTGGGCGCTACCTAATAATTAACAACAAAAAGGATAGACACGTCTTCTTAAACGGCAGCAATTCTCACCTCTGCGCTATTCTGCATCCGAAAGCTGTGAATAGGGGAGCTTTCATATAAAGGCGACTCGCGGGAAAATTAGTAGTCGAGCGCGCACTTTGAGCCCGACGCTGAGAAAGATAAATATATAAAATGTTAAGCTTATTTAACAGCCTGATTTATGTGGCGATAAAAGAGCCTTTGCGGCTGTCACCGTCGCTTGCAGAGGTAGATAAAGGATTTACCGCGGCAGGACTCAAACCCTCAACTCCCGTCGTGAAGAGCGAGTACCTTGACGATAATAATAATAATAATAATAATATTGCACTTGATAAAGCGCCCTCAGAGAACTTAATCTCTTTCTAGGCGCTTTACATTTGCTGCAAAGTGATATGCAATAGAATAGTAAATGAAATCATGCTTGGAAAACAAACAAAATAAATAATATGGTTAGGGGTTACATGCACAGGGTCAGCATGCAAATGTGGTTAGTGGATCATATCAATAGGACAATCATCTAACGCCCTCAAAAAACTAAATCTCTTTCTTGGCGATTTACATATGCAGGCAAGCATGGTTTTTAGTGGGAAAAATGCGCAATTTCAGCACGCATGAGCACAGAAATGACACTGCACTCGGGCAGAGCAAATGCTGTGAGTAGCATGCAGTTTTTAGCCTCTTTTTAAATGTCATACTAAATGTTAGTAAAATCTTTACATGTCCGGGATGTCGTCTATTCAGCCGCGAGAGAGTTCCAGGCACAGCAAAACGACTGTAGACAGGAGAGCTTATAGCAAAGCGCCTAGCCTGACGTGGAAGTTGTTCTGATGGATAGGCCTATGAAAGACCCTATCGTGAGCGATGCATATTCAAGTCAATAAGCTACTTATGGTTTAGGCCACTGCAGGTCGGCAAGAAAGGTGCGCTACGGCAGCCGTGACGTTCACGCCTGACAAGTCTATTTGTGGAGTTTATCGACAACTGTAAGTGCCTCATTTCGCACACGGTGAGACCAGAAAGAAGCAAGTTACGTAAGCCCGGACGGAACTTAACGAAATAACGGACGCGCTTGGTTGCGGTATCACTGCCTAAGCAGGCACGATTTCAATGTTGCGTGCGTAGCTGAATGTAGGTAGACTTGCCTGTGTTACTAATATGGTCATTCAAAGAAAGGTCACTTTGTAGCAGGGCACCTAGATTGCGAGCAGATGTGACGGGAGATGTGCTGACCTTGCCCGTTTTGAGGGTTAGGCGTTATAACTTCTGAGCGGTACTAGATTTTCCCATAGCTATTGCTAGCTTGTTCTTTAGCGTCATTCAGGGTAATCAAGTTCGCACGGCCAACCGAATTTCCGCAATGCGCCGTACGCTGAACTTCATGTTCTCTTCCGCCCACACTGCCGAGTCTATTCACTTGGGACATGCATGCATGTACTCGCGAACTGAAAATGTATTTATCTGAAATGCATTCGCTGCATAGTTTCAAAGGATCGCATGGATTGGGCGCTTTGTAAGCAATTGTTTGAAGCTTTTCAAAAAGCTCACAGTCACTTGTTCTAACGACTTAAAATACGCACCTGAAGCTTTATATTAATGCACATCTAACAATAGAAATAATAGATAGTTGAAGTATGCAAAATTGTAAACGAATAAGGGTCTTTTTTTAACTGATCAAACTCTACCTTTGATGATAAGCATCGGTCACCCAGAGGATGTTGTAGTCATAAGTAAAAATGAGGCAATTCAGCATTCATTCCCATTGATATTGTCTGGGAAAGGCGAGTGACTTTCACCAGGTTGCGGTAGGCAAACTAGCATTGCCTCCAGCTGGACTTGAACCCACAATGCGGGTAAAAAAAACTCAAGCACCGTACGAGTAGAGCGACGCTGTGGCAAATACGCAGAACACACAAGTCTGTCACTGAATACTCAATCCCAGCAGGCGTCCTCCGAAAAGCAGCGTAGATCGCGTCATCCGAAAAGCAGCGACGCAAATACCGAACGGTGCACCGGAAATAAATCACCGGCGAATCCTCGGCGAATAGAAGGATGGACAAATAACACGAACGCGCAGGAAAAGCTACAGGAATGCGTGTTTCTATGATTATATAGTGAAATGTACTACAAGACTTCAAGCAGCTGGAGGAAGACTGTCTCTGTCGAGTCTTTGTCGGATTTAAAGTCTGCTTCTGACTGTATCTTTTTAATGGCCTTAAAAAGTAGACTCGGAAAACATGTTTGTTGTTATTCGTTTGCTCAACGAGAAGAGGCCGACGGACGGGGATCGAGTATTCTACATGATGTCGATTCGGGCACCGAAATCTCAAGATGAGTTACGTTATGGGCTTCAGAGGCCAGTAGCAGGGCGATAATGTACGGGCCCGCCTATTTCGCGAGCTTGCAGCTTCTGCTGTTGCAATTAGCGAAGCGCCCAGACACTAATGTACATGCCTCACGTGTGGCCAATTATTAAGCCACTGACGCAGCGAAGCGTCAGGCCGCTAGCGCATGTTATATTTCGTGTCGTCTGCTGCCATCGATCGATCTCTTATGCGTTGAGAGTAACAAAGTAGAGTCTCGTTAATCGCTCACGTTCGTCGGCTGTGTCTCCGTGAGCCTCCCACAAGACCTGCGGGGCCGGAGCCACGGTTATACATCACGCCGCCGCTGCATTCGTGTGGATAAACGTCTCTCTGACCCGCATCGGTGTTCCAAGTAAGTAAATATTTCCTAGCTGATTAAACAGCCTCTTTATGTATAGCGACAGAAGAGCCTTTACGGCTATCACCGCTGCTTGCAGTGGCGATAAAGGATCGCCCACCGCAGGAATCGAACCCACGACCTCGGTGCCGAAGTCGTGAAAGCAACCACCTTACCTAGTGTGCCATCCCAGCACACCGTTCTGCATGGTCTCGCCTACCTGCAGTTTGGATACTGTTGAACCGCAGATAGTAATAATAATAATAATAATAGTAATAATTGCTTAGCACCCTGAGATCACTTAATCTATTTTTAGGCATTTCACATGCCATCATGATGGGCCTCACACATTTTCAGTATCACCTTTAACGGCGGGATCGACCATGTGCAAGGCATTGACAACGGATCCTGGTTCTGTTTTTGCAATGCCTGCGATAGCTCGTGCGTAATCAATAGCAAGTGTTCCACGATACAGTAAACTTACAACACCGGAAGTTCGCCAATCGAGATTCGGTCTGCAAGCGTCATCTCGTAGTCGATGCCCGGAGGCGACAGGGATTGCTGCGTCCCGGGTCCAAAGGCTTGGGAGCTTGCCGTGTGTCTCGTGCTTGCGGTTCTTATCGGTTACAGCAAGGGTGGCTTGCTTAGCGTGGTCTTCGTGTGCACACAATCAACAAGCGGTGGAATTAAGCCGCAGAGGGGACCGGACAGGAAATATGTTTGACGTATGTTCAATAAGTGAAGACTGCATGTAATCTAGCACCAAAGCTCCTTTAACCCGAGTACTCTAACTTATGTACAAGTGACTGCGAATCGCTATCGGGGCGGGGTTCGTCTTGCAAGGGCTGCTACGTCGCATCAAAGTTTAGCGAAACGCTGAGCATGCAAGCTTTCAGACATTGCGCTGGAATCGATTGCAATGGCCCGACCAATAATAATAATAATAATGCACTTTATAAAGCGCCCTCAGAGAACCTAATCTCTCTTTAGGCGCTTTACGTTTGCTGCAAAGGGAAATGCAATTGAATGGTGAATAAAATTATGCTTGATAAACAAGCAAAATGAATAACATGGTTAGGGGTGACATGCACAGGGTCAGCTTGCAAATGTGGTTAGTGGCAGCATGCACAATACCGATGAATTCAACAATATGCACAACGAAATGACCAGAAAAGGAATCGCTAGGTAAGATTAGACGTGGCTGCTGCAACCTGCTCAGATCCTTCAACGACTCGTTTAGCGTCTTGGTGATCAGTTTAAACTTGATTAAGCGATGAAACAGGTTGAGTAGCCAGTTGAGAACGTCTTCGGCATCTTCCAACGACTTGTTTGGGCAGCTGCCAAAGACCGGCTTGAAGCAATCAAGTTTTGATTTGACCAGTCACTCTTCCATAAATTACTCCCGATAGTCTCTGGCGATGCTAAGATTGTGAAACAAGAGGGCGATCGACAATATTAACAAGTTGTTATAGCGCTTAAAGAGAACTACAGCTCACTCTTGGCAACTCACAGAGTGTAGAGTAGAAGCTAGCAAATCTACTAATTTGAATGCATCGGAAGCACAACACCGATTGTACCTGCCAGTGTGGCAGTGGCAGTCTTTGAGTCGATCAGTGAGTGGAGGAGAATGCAGCAAACTTCGATGACCACACCGAGCATCCAGTGTGGATGCTCAGAGTGTATAGCAACGTAACACTGGCTCGATAAGACTTTACACGTTGCTGATTACCATCAAGCATCTGCATCAGGAATTCTGTGATGCTGTTTGTAATATTAATAATAATAATAATGCACTTGATAAAACGCCCTCAGAGAACTTAATCTGTTTGCATAGTGCCATGCCCTTACAGAGTCCCTTTGTTCAAAGCATCGGAACATCGACTAGGCACGTGTCGCTGGAGGAATTCGGACCCTGCTTGGACCCAGAATTCTCTCTTCGTATAGCATACGACCATAAGGACGCAGCTGGCCAAGAGTCGTCGGAACTTAATGCTAATCAGTGTGCTGGGCTCAAATGCCCTCATGGACGACAGGTGCCAATGACAAGGAGAAAACCTTTCTTGATAAAAACCGAACTGCTGCTCATAGGACACACTAAGCGTGTGGCTGGATTAAAAGGCTTTGCCGTTCTAATAGGTGACGCAATTGTGAGGCCATCACCACGTGCTCGAAATTGAGGTATCGTGTTCGACAGCTGCCTCAATTTCAAAAAATTCATTCAGAAGACTGCCTCTACAGCTAGCCATCACATCCGATCCCTGTCCAAGATTAGGAGCTGTCTCCCACAGTGGCTTGTAAAAAATTTAACTAGCTCTCTAGTTCTGTCTCGGCTTGATTATTGTAATTTTCTTTTGGCTGGGCTGCCAAAGAAAGCTATTATACCACTTCAGCAGATAATGAATATGGCTGCAAGGCTGGTCTTCAAGTCCCAGCGGTTTGAGCACGTGTCTCTTTTGCTGAAGGAGCTAGGATGGTTGCCGGTTGAGCAAAGGATACAGAGTAAAGTTCTTGTGCTGACTCACAAGGCCTGCCACGGCATGGTTGATTCCTACCTAGCTTAGCTGCTGCATCAGTTTCAGCCTGTTCGCGCCCTCAGGTCCTGTGTGGACAATAAATTAGCTGTCCCATTCCTCCGCTTACAGACCGTTGGCGACAGAAGCTTTAGCTCTGCATGTCCTAGACTGTAGAACTCGCTTCCACAGTTCTTACTCAACGACAACTACTCTCCTACTGCCGACTATGGCTCATCCTTTTCAGTGGTCCTGAGCGGCTATCTCTATGCTACTCACTATCTCAACTGCTCTCCTGACTCTGCTATGCTTCCCACTTTCTCTTTGTTTCGTGAGACGAAGTCTGTTGGCTACCGAATGCGTACCGAAAGCCGCTTAGGCTGTGAGTGCGCTACACAAAACTCTCCTGCATAACACCCACATGGTCTTTATGACTTTGTTGAGTTACAGACGGAGATGCATTGCATTGATGAACAGCAGCATTGTCAAGTGGATTTGCAATAAGAATGCAAATTATTTGATGGCAGGTGAATGATAATAAAGGCAATCAAAAAACTGAACCATTCACAAAAGTACCAGAAGCAAAGCTTTAATGAGACTCGATCCATGAACTGACCAGAAAAGGTTGAGAACTGACATCTTGGGGTGACTCAAAAGCCCCTTTGCACACAGGACCCACACTCGGTACAAGATCTGGCAGGAAAGGAGGGGGGAGCACGCCACTGCAGAGCTCGTGGCAAGGATTCTCGCCACGAGCTGGACACAGGTGACAAATGTGGGATCACGAAGCCCCCCCTCCTGCTCCAATCTATGCCATTACATCCAGGGCATCACAAGTAGCGAAATCAATGCTGGGTCAACCAATGGCACATGCTGCTCTGCATGTAGAGGCGAGCAGTGGTGCTGCTTCACCACTGCAGTTTCCGCCGCCGAGGGGGGAGGGAGGGAGTAGAAGGGGTTGGGCTTAGCACCATAATCGCCGAGCGAGATGTCCGCCGAGTGCTCACAGCACCATGACCGGACACCCGTAAGCCTGGTTACGTGTCACGTGGCCCGCTGCTTCATCCTGCCAGCTGCTGATACCAGTATCACACTGCCACTGTAAGCAGCCAGGCGAGATCCACAGTTACCGGACCGACTAAGACCTGTCACCCATCCGGGCGAGGCAGTGCTCAACGCCCGCTTGCATCGCTGCTGGGCGGCAGGGCCGGAAGCACGTGACAGTTACCGGCTCGGGCGAAGCAGTGCTTCAGGGCCTCCTCGCAGTCGTTGAACGCCTTGTACGGCTTGACGACGAGGCCGTACAGATGCTCGAGGCAGACGGCAAGACGCAGCGTCACGGAGTCGCCGCATCCCGCCTCGGCTCCACTTAGCACGGCCGCCAGGCATTCGCGCAGCTCGACGTGCACGGCTTGCGCCCGCTCGAAGCACCCCGGACATCGCGCGCCCTCGGGCACGGCCCGGTGCTCGCACGGCTGCAGTGGCAGCTCCGTCTCCGGAAGCAGCAGCAGCGTCTCGTACGACGGCCAGTCGCCGGCACAGGCTGCACACGCACACTCGAAGTAGTACTGCTTCAGCAGCTTGGCTCGGCGCTCGGCAAGCGAGTGCGTGGCGTAGACGACGCCGTAGTTGTCACACACTTGCTCGCCGGCGGCGAGCGGCCGAAGGCAGCGCACGACGGCCGAGCGGCCGACGAACGTGCGGGTCACGTCTGGATCGCACGAGTGGTTGAACAGGCTGAGCGAGGCGTAGATGCCGGCGCCGATTTCCGCGAGCTCACAGCTCTGCATGGCGCCCGCCGAGCCACGCAGCTCCGAGATCTCGTGCGCATTGCACGGGAACACCTGCAGGTGGTACAGAACGACGGCGGCCAGAGCCGTCAGCGCGGCGTCGCTCCCCGCGCCGTCGGCGGCATCGCTGCATGCACCATCGCCACGGCTGGCCGCGACGGCTGCAGCCACTGATGAGCACTGCTGCCAGTCAGGCGGCAGAAGCCGGTCTGCAGCGTTGGGACCAGCGCACAGTGCTAGATACACGGCGGCCAGCGACCGCCAGAACAGGTCCGAAGCACAGCGGTCGGCCACGTGAGACTCCAAGCGGAACACGTCGGCGTAGCGGCACAAGTCGGCATCGGCTACCGGGTTCGAGCCGACTAAGCTGGCCTTTGGAGCTGCAACGGCGCAGCCACCACCGCTACAGCCGTCACCCCAGCGGTACGCCAGGCCGCCGGCGAGGGCTGCACGCAGAGCCAGATGTCCCATGGCGATGCCGCAGCCGACCAGCGCCTCGACGTTGTCGCACTCGAATCGATGGTAAGCCGTCCAGCTGGCCGCCTCGCAGCTCAGGCTGCAGTACAGTGCGACGCTGCAGCGTCGGCACGGGTAGAAGGCCTTGAGGCGTGCAAGGCAGCCGAAGCAGTGAGTCGCCACGCAGTCGGGCGAAGGCACGGCAGCGAACGGCTCCTCCACCAGAATGACGTCGCCGACGCTAACCTTGGCCTTGGAGACCACGTGTCTGCCGAGCCGCTCGCTGCTCTCGACGTCGACGAGCGAGGACAAGGCAGGATAGGCCGGGTTCGAGGCGCCGCCCACTAGCTCGGGCTTGAGGCGCTTGCACCTCGGGGCCTCGGCGCAGGCGTCGGCCGCCGGCGATGGAGGCGGCGGCGGCTGCTGCTGGCTGCCGCGGCTTCGCGCGGCTTGCGCCAAGTCGGCCAGGCTGCGCCTGAAGCTGTCCTCGTCCGCCGCGCTGAGCTCGGCGAAGGCCAATACCTCCACGGCGTCGCTCACGGCGGCAGCTGCGGCCGCCCCGACGCCGCCGCCGTCGTCACTCAGGCCGAGCAGACAGCGCGCCTTCCGCTCGAGCAGCTTGTGCCGGAGGCGCATGGGATAGCCGCAGGCGAGCGCCGCGGCGATGTCGCTCAGGCAGCAGTCGAGCTCGCCCAAGTGGTACCAGGCGGCCGAGCGATTGGCGTAGCAGACGGCAAGGCACTCGCGCGACTCGCCGTCGGCCGCTGCGTCGCGTCGGCAGCGCAAGATGCTTCGGCCGTAGGCGTCCAGCGCGGCTGCGAACTGCTTCCTCTTGAACTTGCCGTTTCCGTCCTCGCGCAGCGCCCTGGCGTCCTTGACCGAGGCGCGCGGCGTCGCCGCGTCGGTCGCCGGGCGAGCGGGAATCCTGAGCGCCGGTCGCACGGCGGGGCAGCTCAGCACGAAGGCGACGCGCTGCTCGTCGCTAGTCAGGCCGGCGAACGCCTTGGAGATCGCCGGCTCGCTGCCGGACGCCCGCACCGCGGCGCTCGCCTCCTTGAACATGCGCTGAAAGTGCCCGTCGTCGGCGCCGTGGCCCAGCATCGCGCGCACAACAGAGCGGAGAAAATCCGCCTCCCCCCTCCCCGAAGTCGTAAGCAAGCACGCGAGGCGTGCGAGGAAAGCCGGACGAGCGGCCGCGAGGCACTTCCGCCGGAGACGAGCGAAGGTCAGGGGCGATCGGGCGACGGAAGCGGCGCGATTGTCGGCTCCTTTTTAGGAAGTCGGCGCGGCCCCTGGTCGTCGCTTAACCTCCCCGCCCCTCGCCGAGCCGCGCCGGCCCGACGTGGGGCACCATTCCGCCGCTGATATTTTAGCGTCGCCAGTCGAAAGCAGCCGCTTTTAACGATGTCGCATCAGCAATCCCGAGATCGGCGGAGCTGCTCTCGCAAGCCTCAGCGCGACTATTGTCGGAATGCTTACAGTTGCCTGGGCGAGAGCCGCCGTCGCTTTGCCTGCACACTAGATAGCTACATCGATAGACACTCGAAACTCCCGGCCAGCTTCTGGAACGCCGAGATTCAGGGTACAGCTAGAAGTCAGTGTGGCGACGTGGTCTGTTCGAAGACTGGCGGACGATTGTCGTGGAGAGAGAGAGAGAGAGAGAGAGGGGGGGGGGAGGAGTGAGACGGAGCGAGGTGGAGGTGAAAGAGACACAGAGAAAGGGGGAGGGATAGAGAGGAAGAGGAGTGGAGAAAGAGAGAGACACAGCACGAGGAAAGAGCAAAAGGGTGGCGCGTGCAAGCAACGATTGTCACTAAAAATTAGTGAATAGAAAGAAGTAATACTGAGAGGTTAGTGCTCTGAAACACCCTGATTAGTCAATCCAGTGTCTTTGGTAGGAGTGGCAGTAGAGAAACTCAGTGAATTTGCGTAAGTTCTCCTGGTCTGGAATAGCTTTCCCAATGAGTTGATATACGATAGGCGTTTTAAAAGCCTCCGCGTGAGACTTGAGGGCAAGGACGTAGTAACTATGTTTGTTATGCATGGTAGCGACAGACTTGTGTATCCCAGATGCAGTTGCTTTACTGCAGGGGCTCGGGCGCGAGATGGCGGTGGGACGAAGAACGAAGTCCCTGTAGTCTAACTTGTCGTCGCGAGCGGCACAGCACGCTAGCCAACGAGGAACACCACCAGTTTATTTTCTCCACACTCACAGCCGGCGGAAGCACTACCGCGCGCAGACGTCGCCCCCTTCTGTCCTCTGCGGTACCGGAACGCTGCGCTCTCATTCGTTGGCGCCGTTGCCAACGCCTAGCTGCGCTCCGATCGCCTAACCGGTGGCCGGGAGGGCCACCCAGCCTAGTACTGGCAGATAACAACATTTAGGCGCTGTCGCCGACTGCGGTCTACATAAACAAAAACCACAGTCCCATGAGCTAGTTGTTGTACTGACGACGACGGCTGTATTGTATCGTATGCAGGCAACGCAAGCGAGCGAGCGTACGTGCGGATTTAACGGTAGTAACCGTCGCGTAAGTAGCTCCGGAGCGCCAGTGGATAAGAGAGTAAGAGTAAAGGGAGCGAAAGAGTGGATATCGTGCGCACAAGCCGACGCACAGGCAGAAAGTTCCGTCGCTGCATTACTAGTGGGTCACGCGACCGCAGCTGAGCCGTTGCAATTCAATCCAGCTTAGTCAGCCGATACTGTCCAACTGCAGCGCCTAATGATGTGGTACTCAGCGAGCCAGTTGGCCGGGCGGATTGGAGTGAGTCTGGCTGCGGCGGAGCGGCATTGTGCGAGAGGTCATGCCCACGGTACGCTTTGGCTAATGCTTTAGACCTGAAACCACTTTTGCTGTCAAATTGAGTTTTCTACGCCGCTAATGTGGATTTGTAATACCAAGGTTTTGGCGTTTTCTATTGGTGCAGCGTTCTGTTACCGTCGGTCAACACGGTGTGTATCGGTGCCGTACTTAAAAGTTCCTTGCTGCACTCCAAGCTCAAGGCTTCGCCGGCATTTGAGCCCGATGGCGGTAACCCGGATTACCAAATTTCCGCAAGTAGAATCGCAATTACTTATTTTGCGGATAGCTGCTCTAAAAATTTATTGCGTTTCGAATTCGAAAACGCCGTTAACATAATTCAGGAGCAGCACCGTCAGAATCGCGTCAAAGCAATCTGAAGAACAATGTGCACAAGAGATCAAAGAAAGGATGCACGCTATGGTTGGCTATAGTGATGATATAAAAGATGTTAGTAACGATGTTCTTAACAACGCAATAGAACTGGTGGGCAAGTTCCTTGAAACATTTCCCAGGAACTTCATTGCCACACGCTGGTCTGAAAACATTATGCAGGAGGTCCGGAATCGCGGCGCCAGTGTTCGCCTAGGTAGTATCGCTGATAGTGAGGGCGAAGATCCTGGCAATGTTGGCGCGTCGTCGGCGGCTGCATCCGATGTGGCGCAGACCCGTGGCAGGAAAAAAGAGCGTCGGCGTAGAAGGCTGCTCCGGGCGTGCATATGCGCTCTTAGGAGTGAGTGCACCATCGGTTATCCCAAATCAGCCATCAATCTTGAGCTATTTCTCGGAAAATAGGCTCAATTTTCGTGATCGCGCCCTGGATCCTTGTCCTGGATCCTTGCCCTGGATCCTTGCCCTGGATCCGGTCAGCCGCTTCGCACTTGCGAAATAAAAATCATCGTTTTCGAAATTGCTGTCTTTCTGCTGACGAATAGGACTCGACGAGCCCGAAATTTTTAGCCTATTCGCATATAATTTGGACCAATATTCAGGTAGCTATCGCAGTCCGCACGCACCCGGGTTACCATGGTAATCGGGGTTACCGCCATCGGGCTCATTCGTTCGACATCGGCATAGGCACTCGCACAATCGTGAGGTCTGCAGATGCGGCCATAGTGACATTAGCGGCGAAGCCGCTATAGCGAACTAGATGTTGGAAGCGCCGGAGATAATTGCTGACGACCCTTCACAGTCGTCTTGCACAAGCCTCACTACTTGTGACTACGCTGGTGATAATCGCACATGACACGGGAATTTCTATGTATGCCGAAGTAAGCAATTGCTCACTGAAAAATTGTGCTAAAGGAAAATTGAAAGAAGCTGCTTGCTCCACGTGTTGAAGTCGGGAAGCCAAATATGCGGCTTGAGAAGCCAGCGATCGTGATTTAACGTGAGAGAGCATGAAAATGGCTGCGTGCGACTTGCAGTTGTCAGGCACCTTCGCCCCGACTGACAGTCTTAGGAGTGAAGTGGCCGTATCTCCTAGGTTATTTACAGCAACTATAGAGCCCGTGACTGCTTGAACTCACCTCTCGAGACTGCCACCGTGCAAACTATTTACGATGGGGCGACAGCGTCACACGCCAATGCACTTAGATGATGCAGAGGACCACGAGGGCAGATGACTAACGCAGGGACCTAATGAGAGTCGAAATCGCAGTCGCTCATGCAACGGTGCAGGGAGATCCACCCTTCCCCGTGCTGCGTGACCTGTGACCTCGTTCCTTATGACGTGGGCTTTATTCCTTATTGTAGGCAAAATAATTACTCTCTGAAACATGCTTGTGGTAGAACGCTGCGAGAATTCTGCCAAGGGTGAGGCTGAAATACGACCTTGAGGTTTGTAAGCTAAACTGGACCTAACCGTGTTGCTTTTGTTGTTTACGAGCATGCTACCACTAACCATTTGATCGTGCTTCCTTTGCAGCAAATTTAAAGCGCTTAGAAAGAGATTTAATTCTCTGAGAGAACTGTGTCAAATTTATCACGAATACTTACTGGATATGCTGGATTTAAGTCGTCTCCAGAGCTAATAAAAAACCTAGTCGGTAGGTCTCAAAGCAAAGTGGGGCCTTGCAGGCAGAGGACTCTCTATGTAATGCAAGATTTGACCGCAAATAGTATATAAGCTGTTTCGTGTCTTCATTGCGTGCAGAACAGGGAATGAAGGAATTTACAAATTTTTGAACTTGCCGAGCAGTTGCTTTGAATCGCATACAGAGAATCGGATCTTAAAGCACTTCGCCAGCCGAATCGCTAAGACCTCTCACTATTTGAGCTAAGATAGATAGAAGCTGAGTGGACTCAAGCAGCCAAGTCGTTCGTGTAGTCTAGCCTGATCTGAACTCAAAGGTAAGAGGCATTTAAAGAATTGGCTCTCTTTCAGGATCTTGATAATACAGTTTTGTCGACCATGGTGCCCAAATCCTCTCGTTGGCCAACAGGCAACGACTGGGGAATTTTAGAGATTCAATGGCGGCCTGATTGTCAGCAGCCGCTTATGCGGCTTTGTTTGTCCGTCTTGCCTAGAAAGACTAGCAAAGACACGTTTTCTTCCAAGGACACTAAATGAGTGACAGCAATAATTAAACAATACTAAAGCGAGTATCTGAGTATCAGATGTCCGTCAGACGCAGCTTTCTTATCGCGATTGCATTGGCATAAAACGCAATAACTAATCTTGACTAGCGGTGCTAATTTAATTGCTCGAGTAATTACGAAGGCACTATCGGCCTTCAACCGGAAACTGAGCTAAGGAGAAGGGCATTATCAGTTAATCAAGAAATTTTTGCTCGCCTGGCACTCCAGCACGTCTACAATCTCAACATGGTCACGTGTCTTTAGATCGTGTCTGCTTAGCCGTAACTAGGGCTGACTTTAAGGAGAAAATATTTGAAAATTCTGTGACCTGAATGCTCCAGCAACTATTTAGTCTTCTCTTCGTGGGACTGACTTGGAGCCGAACCGCTCATTCTGCAGCAGGGAACGTCTTCGTAACTTAATTCCATAACATTGTAGCCGTCACTGCTGCTTGAATTTGCACGTCGCATGTGCTCCGCGCGCAAAAAGTCTTTCCTGCGCCGTAGGAGAAAATAAACTGGGCATACTTACATTACCGGCGAGCGTGACTCTCTAGCAGCGGAGGCGAGCCGCCCGGAAGACCTATCAGACTCGAGCGAGACCAGAAACCACAGCCTCAATCGGAGCGCCGGAAGCGAAGCTCCGTGAGCGCATTGGCTGGCTGGATTCTTTTAAGCCTCGTCTAAAAGAAACCGGGTCTCATTCCTTTGGAGCAGCACCTTCATGCAGCGGGTCTTCAGCCCCCGCATATCCACTGGAGCTCTTAAGCTTCCCGGAAACAATAAGCGCACATCATTTCTGTAGCTCGTTGTTTGCTCGGCTGGGCTTCGGCGGCTTTTGCTTCCGTTAGCCAAAGTCGAAGCATGCGCTCGGCGACACCAAATGGCAGTGTGCGCGACTGGGCGGACTTTGACGGAGGACGCGTTTTACAGGTTTCGCAGGAAGTTCTTCTGGCTTCTTCTGCAGAGTTCTCCTGGGAGTCGGCGGGAATGTGTTTCGCAGGTACGTCTTGGGGCTCGGAGGCGTTGCCGGAAGAAAGGTGGCGTTGCGGTATGCGACGCGGACCCGTTCGTTTCTCTGCGAGGGCTCCGCTTGTGTTCTGCGTTGGCGCGCGAGCTACTTGTCGCATTATATGCACGCTTCGTTTTTTTCCACGAGGTCAAAAGTCCAAACTCTGTGCACCTACGATGCTCGACGTGTGGACGATTAGTAGAGCAGGCCAACACGAAATGGGTATGCTATTACGAGAGCAAAGTTTAGCACCGACGGCCATTCGATGGCTGTTCTTAAGGCTAGTCTCAACGGAATTGCTTCCTTAGCCTATTGATTTATATCATCGGTTCCTCTAAAAAATCATAGAAACGATCTTACGTGTACATTGAAGACACCCCTGCCTGCTATTGCTATCCCTCCAAAAGAGAGATATATATAATTCATTTATATAGCGCCCCAAGAGAACTTAATCTCTATTCAGGCGCTTCACATATGCCTCGGGGCTCGAGCCCAAGACCAACCTCAGTCAGACCTTGGTCGGGGCGAGCACCTTAACCGCTAGGCCAAACCGGATAGCCAATGTTGTACTGCAAACGTTAAACGTGCTTGGGCTATTGAGCGGGTGCTTTAAAAACAAGATAAGGGTCGCTGTCTGTCTACGAGGCATGCGAGAACTATTGTGTGTCGTACTAATCCGTCCCAGCTAAATCTAGCTTCGATAAGAACGTACTGGAATCATATCTGTGCAAGCCAAGAAAAGCCAAAGTCAACCATACTAATAATAATAATGCATTTGATAAGCACCCTCAGAGAACTCAATCTCTTTCTAGGCGCTTCACATTTGCTGCAAATGGAATTGCGATTGAATGGTGAGTAATATCATGCTTGATAAACATGAATAACATTGTTAGGGGTGACATGTACAGAGTCAGCATGAAATGTGGTTATTTGCAGACTTAACTTTGGAGCTGATGTGGTCGTCAAACGAGAGGTCACTTTGGAACATGGCACATAGATTTCGAGCTGATTTAACAGGAGATATGCTGGCAGAGCCAATTTTGAGCGTCGGCCTTTCCGGTTTCTGAATCACACTGGGTTTCCCCATAACTAGTTAGTTTTATCATCGTTTAGTTTTAGAAAATTTGCTGCCATCCATATGTGGATGTCATCAATACATGCAGCAAGTGAGTTGAGAGAATTCGAGGTGCTCGAAGGCTGGGAGGGATCAAAGCAAAGGTACAACTGAGTGTCATCCACATAGAAGTGAAAGCTTAGATTGTGCTTGGCAATCACATCAGCAAGAGGGACAGTATAGACCATGAAAAGAACCGGACCTAGCACGGAGCCCTGAGGTACTCCATATTTCAAAGGTACCTCATATGATCTTCGTCCATTCACGTCAATACTCTGGAGTCCGCCACTGAGATAGGACCTGAATCATTTCAGAGCAGTGCCAGTGATGGCGCTCTAGAAGAACTTGGTGATCGATAGCCGTCAACCTTATCTTTAATAGCTTCCAGTAATATGCTGTAATATACTGTCTGTAACTTCTCCAAGCCGAAAATACGAAGTGTTTACGAGGTGTTACGCAGGAGAATTTTATATAGTGGACCCATAGCCTAAGTATCTTTCGGTGCGTGTGCGGCGACCAACTGACTTCATCTTAATCAGCAAAGAGAATTCGAGAAGCTTAGCTGAGTCAGAAGGATAGTACACAAAGTATGTAGAATTAAAGTAGCAGCTCAGGACGGCTGCAGAGGACGCGTTCGGCAGCAGGAGAAAAACTCCGTTGCGTACAGTCTTTAGGCGTGTTCATGGATCAGCTAATTTATTATCGATAGGTGACCTGATGGCACAAGGAAGCTGAATTCGGTGCAGCAGTACAGCTAGGTATGAAGGAGCCAAGTCATGGCTAGCCTCGTGAGTCAGAGTGAGAATTGTTCTCTGTATGTGCTGATCAATTGGTAACTGTAGCAGCTCTTCCAGAAAATGAGACACTTTGCTGTTCAATGGACTAGCCAAGATAGAATTGCAATAGTATGGCCCAGATAGAGCGAGGGGGTTAATTAAATTTCGGGGAAATCGCAGTGGCTGATAGTTCCCTAAGAGTAGACAAAGATTTGACGCCACGGTTAGCTGTGGGAGGATGTTTCTTGAATGAAACTTTCAAAATTTACTCAGCTATCAAAGAGAACACACTCGAGTTGCGAGTACGTAGTGATGGTTTCGCTACAGCCCCACGAATGATGTAAAAAATCATTGGTATAGCTCCAAAAGAACTTAACCTCTATTCACGAGCTTTCCATGTGCTGCTTGCTTGAGCCCACGACCTCGGTCATCAAATGCATTCCCCTTGACCTTTGGCTCGTAAAAGAAAAGCTTCTTAACCACTGGGCCAAACTATCTTCGCGTTAGAAGAGCAATGTGTTTATGTCCAGCCAAACGCTTAGGTTATAATAATAATACACTTGTCCAATGCGTAGGAGTTTGTTTTTATGGTCCTTTAGTCCAAGAAAATTGGTGGATGTGCAGAACAGAATGTCCGCAAAGCAAGCATTCAATTTATAAGTCGTTGAAGGGGATTGCGGCAGTTTAAACGACAATTACAACACCTGAGAGGCGTCAGCGCACACAAGTGGTAGTCGATTCCATGAGCCTGATTCACTTTTCCAACAGGTTTGGTACAAATGAAGAACGGCAGAGGTCTGAGGACGGACTATAAAGGTGACTGGTCTGCAGGGTAAGACTTTGCCACCAATACGAAAAGGATTGAAAATTATCGGGCCAGTACGATTTGGACAGCGTCAGTGCCTCGTCTGCTAGACCAATCATTGTTATCAATCGTTCAAGAAGTATGTCGTGATCAATAGTGGCGAATACAGCCTGAGATATCAAGGAGACTCCGGTCAGTGACATTGCCGTAATCGGTCCTGCTTAGGACGCCGTTGGTCCTACAGAGAAGTTTTAGTAGAGTGGTGTAGCTTGAATCCTGTCTGTATTTTAATGAAATTTCCCCACTTTCAATGTATTCTCAAAATTGCTCAGGGGCAGATTTTTGAGAACTATTCACAAAACATGAAGTTGCAAACAGGTAATAAAGTGGGTGACCGATTGCTAGGACCTCTGAACCAAATCCTGAATTGATTTAAAAGCCTTAGGAAAAGCCCGTTACCGAGAGAAGTTGCAGCTTATCTGGCGCAGTGTTTAAGACTCTCGCCCCGACCAAGGTCTGGCTGAGGTGGTTGGCTCGAGCCTCATGGCATATGTGAAGTACCTGAATAGAGACTGAGTTCACTTAGGGCACCATACAAAAGAGCTATTTTTTTATTTTAAAAACGTGACTTACGTCTAAACTAAATTTGTCATCCAGTTAAGACCAGAGAGGGAATGGTACTACGTTAATGGAGACGTTTGCTCTTTTTACTAGTCTATAATAAGGTAGCCACTTCATATGCAGAAACCCCAGACAATTTCTTGCGGAAGGTCACAGGCTGCGACTCAACATTTGCTTCAGTTGAAGGTGGCACGAGGAACGAATATTCGCAATTTCTTATGTACGAACCTCACTAGGCGATCTTGACGATTAGAGAACTTTAATGGTCAATTTACTTTATTCTGAGCGTTACAGCGAGAGTTGTACATGCTACAAATAGAATTTAAAATCTCGGGTTTGCATAGATCGATCTTCTACTTGAACGATTGAGAACAACGATCGGTCTGGCAGACGAGGCACTGGCGTGGTTTAAATCGTACTTGTGTGATCGTGTTCAAGCCGTGTCGTGTAGGGGTCATTTCTCACACACGAGACCTGTCACCTGTGGAGTCCTTCAAGGGTCCGTACTCGGTCCCTTGCTGTTCTCAATTTATACTCAATCTCTAAGAAAAGTTATTAAGGCCAACGGAATAGAATATCACTTTTATGCTGACGATACTCGGCTGTATTTGTCGTTCAAACCGTCGGAATCTGCTGCAGCAACTGAGAAACTGAATACTTGCCTTGCTGATATTCGATCCTGGATGTCGGAAAACTTCTCGATACTAAATGACGATAAAACCAAACTTCTGCTCATAGGTCACCCTAAGCCTGTGGCTGGATTAAAAGGCTTTGTTCTTCTAATAGGTGATGCTGTTGTGCGACCATCACCACGTGCTCGAAATTTAGGTGTCGCTTCGAAAGCTGCCTAGATTTTAAAAGCTTCATTAAGAAGACTGTTTCTACAGCTAGCAATCGCATCCGATCCCTATCCAAGATTAGGAGCTGTTTTTCACAGTGGCTTGCACAAAATTTAACTAGCTCTTAGTTCTGTCTCGGCTTGATTATTGCAATTCCCTTTTGGCTGGGCTACCACAAAAAGCAGCCAGGCCACTACAAATGACTGGGAATACGGCTGCAAGGCTATTTTTCAAGTCCCGGAGGTTTGAGCACGTGTCTCCTTTGCTAAAAGAGCTAAGATGGATGCCGGTTGACCAACGGATACAGGGCAAAGTTCTTCCGCTGACCCACAAGGCCCGCCACGGCTTGGCTCCTTCGTACCTAGCTGAACTGCTGCACCAGTTTCAGCCTGTTCGCGCCCTCAGGTTCTGTGTGGACAATAAATTAGCTGTCCCATTCCTCCGCTTAAAGACCGTTGGCGACAGAAGCTTTAGCTCTGCATGTCCTAGACTGTGGAACTCGCTTCCACAATTCTTACGCAACGACAACTACTCTCCTACTGCCGACTATGGCTCATCCTTTTCAGCGGTCCTGAGCGGCTATCTCTATGCTACTCACTACCTCCACTGCTCTCCTGACTCTGCTATGCTTCTCACTTTCTCTTTGTTTCGTGAGACGAAGTCTGTTGGCTACCGAATGCGTACCGAAAGCCGCTTAGGCTGTGAGTGTGCTATACAAAACTCTCCTGCGTAACACCCACGTAATCTTTATGGCTTTGTGGAGCTACAGACGGAGATACATTACATTACATCAAGATGCTGCAGCCAAGTTGTTGGTGTGTGTTGGTGAAAGTCAAATGTGTTGATGAAAGTCAGTCTTCACTTCCATAACTCGCTCTTTGCAGGTTATTTTAAATGGTATTAGAAGGCGAAAATAGCTAGCGTAGCATTCAAGCTTCTAACCTTGTCTATCGTGAACGCCGCGATTTCCACTTGTTACTAATTGTCACCGATCTGCATTGGCTCTACGTTAGGCCGGGTACAAAAACCATGGTTCCACTACTTAGTTTTAGGTTTCTTATCGTTATCTTAATACAACCTAGCTATCTGAAATCCTTCATAATCGGGCATTCAATGGAAACAACAACTCTTCGGACAAATGCGAAGTATTAAGTGCTCGCTTGAACGCTGCCTTCTAGGTTCGTCGAGAGTCTAGCAAATGTTGAATACTTCCTCCGATTCGACACCCGGAAGCCCAGAAAATAAAGTTTAGAAAAGCCAGGGCTTCATTTTTTCCCTCAAAAACTGAAGTCCTGCCAGTTAGACACAAAGCAGATTTATAAGACAGTGAACAATTTGCTTGCCAAATATGAGAGGTGTCGTATGTTCGCACAGCAGAGAGCCAGCCGATGCCCAACACCGACAGTTTATTACCGACGCAAGGAGCCGAAGAGCGCACGGCTCCCCTCGGCCCCTACTCTCGCTTGACTCCCCTCCTCGACCCTTGGCCTATCCCGATGGTGAATCCACCATCTGTTCACCAGCGGGTTATCGGCCTGTGTCAACGCCTCATTAGAAGCTGACCTCAGCTATGCACAGGCCCCTCTCGGGGATGCTCCTACCAGCTGTTGAGGAAAGGAGCAGTACCAGCCCGCATGCAATCGAACTACAAGAGGTCTCACTCTCCAGATATTAGCGGCTCGGCCTAAAGGTTATCATTCATAGTCTACGTCACTGTTCACTGTCTATCTACATCGCTGTTTATCAAGCATGATACCACTTACCATACGATCGTGTTTCCTTTGTAGCAAATTTAAAGCATCTAGAAAGAGATTGAGTTCTCTGAAGGGGCTTTATCAAGTGTTTTATTATCATTATCCTGAAAACGGAGACCTGCAATTAGTGGGTCGTTCATAAACACTGAAACTGCCGTCACTATGTGTTTCGATAACGATTCGGTACAAATAATGTTGGGGATATGGGACGTATTCACTATATTGCCAGGGCATTAAAAGCTCGGCAATGCAAAATGCAATTCATAGCGTAGCGTGCCTGCCGGAAGTTGCCATCATGCCAGACCTGGCACCTATTCTTAAACTCGTTGTCGTAATAAATATGGGAGATAAACATAGTATTATCATGGTTCGACAAAGAAAATGCGATCGACTTTCTAAACGGAACAATAAGAACATAAAAGTCAATTTCTTCATCGAAGAGGCTGTTAATTAATGTAAAATCCTTAATGGTTTTGCTGTTCGTGGTTATCACTTCGATGGCCAGTATCTTATGTCGTTTGAGTTATCCCAAGGGAAAATGGCTTACTGCGAGAGATGAGCACAGGTCTAGCGGTAGAGGTCGTCACAGTTGCAATTGCTGATCTGCTCAATTTTGCAGTTTTGCAGAGTGTCGTCAACATGCGTCCATTTATAGACACCCTCACTGGGACGCATGATGACCTCAAGAAAATTAGTCTGCCTGGCTATGTGTGGCTACTAGGGCAGTTAATAATGTAGGAAGCAAGCAAGTTCACCAGCTAGCCGTGCCAGCCAGAGATTGTCATTGTCGGGCAAGATAGGATAAACTCGCTATAGGAATGCTTGCCGATTAGGCGTCCAGAGTTTTCTGCCACGTTGACTGACAAATGCAGTTGAAAAGGTATACACGATGCCACTTCAGCTCTAGGAGTTGTGAACGCTAAGCTTGTAATAGACAGTAGAGAGCTAGAGGCTTCGGTTTGGAGTGGTAAAATAACTAAGTAGTTAGACTGTAATTCAGAAAATAGCTGGTAGATACGGTCGAAGTCTTGCAAAGTGATGCGGTGATCGAAACAGTCAAGGGGCTTTGATTTCTTGTTAGAAACATTGCCATCTTTAAATGTAGAAGGGCAAAGCAAGCCAAGCAAGTCACACTGCATCCGGCTAACGAGGTAGTAGTGCACTAGGTGGTGGGGGTGACTGCTCGTTTAATCTGACCGCAAGGTGAGCGTGCACACGCTGTAAGGGAACGCTCGTTGTTCGTAGAGCTCCTTCGAAACAGATTGTCTTAACTGTACATTTTAAGCATCATTACGCGGCACGCTTTCGGGCGGTACAGTTTTCAAGGGTATTGTCTTTTCAAGCCTCGCGAGACCTCTGGAAACAAGCAGTAGAGCTGACGCTTCGCTTGAAAAGATGGACTCTGCCGTGCCAACGGCGTCAATTCCAGCTGTAGCAGGAGCATAAATTACCCAGTCCGCCATTACCACCGAAAGCGAGGCCTCTACGAAAAAAGTGTTCGACGACAATCAGTGCAAGTTTGGGCAACGGCACGACGCATGCAACGCGCTAAAACTTGAAGCTCGAAACGTGCCGACGATAGCGACTCGGCGCTCGGTATACCTCAAGCAGTGCTAGCAGCAGCGCCGTAGTAAAAAATGAGCAAGTATTAGGCTGTCCAGTACGGCCGACACGACAGGCGACTCGCTAGCAGGCTTACCGCAGCTTACGCTCAGCGCTGCGACTCACTGACCAGCAGAGCGCTGCTCCTACGTGCCTGTGCCTGCTTTTGCTAGCCTGGCTAAGCACGATATGTGTGCGTGTGTGTTATTGCGGGCTTGTCCAGGCATGACATATGTGCTTAAGATTCCGTGCTTGTACACACATAGTACCTAAAAGAATGCTAGCTGATTTAACAGCCTCTTTTTGATAGAGGCAAAAGAGCCTTGGAGACCAATACCGCCGCTTGAAGCGGCAATGTAGAATCGCCCACCGCAGGATTCGAACCGTCGACCCAGGACCGTGGTCGTGAAAAGCAACCGCCTTACGTAGTGTGCCATCACGGCTATGTGCGTTCCAGCGTGTATCCGTGTATGATACTCGTGTTCTTGTCCGTGCTAGTTTAGGAGTGGTTTCTTCCTTCTTAATGGCATTCTCGAATGCTTTGATCTTGGACTAGACTATAGGGTGATGAGGACCGCTGGCATGTTTATCAATACACTTTATAGAGGGCTTATGTAATCATGAGGCCTGGATTAAATGGGCGGGGAGTGACAAGCTTATCAATAACTATTTCATCAAAAAATAATCCAGCAAAACTAATTCATAAAACAATAATTCATCATAAAAAATAATTCATCAAAATTATTTTATCGAAATCTTTTATAACACGAAGTGACCGAAAATGAAGGCGAACGCGGAAAACAAATTAAACTCTATCCGCGCGTCGATCGGCGTCTCAACCATTCTGCGAAAGCTCAGCGCGCTCAGCTCGGCTGCTCGCGACAATCTAGGCAAAGGTTTCCGGCTTGGCCCGCCTGCGATGTATTGGGCTGCTTCTACGAAAGAAGGGCGGAGCGAGGGGACCCGTGAGTCAGGGGAACGTCGGCGCAGGAGAGAACGGCTCTGAGCTGTCGCGCTGCGAGCCAGAATGCGTGTTTATTGAAGCCCTCCCACCGGCGTTTCCGTGTAGTCGCATGTGTTGTCAGAGCGTCAAAATACGCTCCGAAAAGAAATAGATAAAAGACCAGAAGAAACAAAATTAAGAAAAAACTATAAAAAAAATAAGAAATTAATGAGAAAAGATGAGAGAAAATTGAAGAGAAAAAAGAATGCCGAGAAGTATGGCGGTATTTTGTGCTTAAAATGATTTTTTGATGTATTAATTTTGATGAAATAATGTTTGATGAATTGAGCTTTTGATGAAGTAATTTTGATGAAATAATTTCTGTTGAATTCACCTGGAGCCAAGTGGACCCCTGATGTTATTGGAGTAGATGCGCCTCGGTTTACGGGAGAGCGACACGTGCTTTCCCCTAAGCTCTCTCGTAACCTCCCGAGGCGCTCCGAATTCAGATTGGCTTGGATGGTGAGTCTTGCTTCCTACCTACTCGAGTCTTCGGCGTATACGTCACCAATATGGCGGGGTTGGCCCAGAAAGACTTGGCAAAGACTTAGCAGCCAAACCCGGTTCTACTTTTTCAGCCAAGACGTAGCAAGCAAAAATTCGTAGACGCCGTTCAGGCCACACCCACTGCATTGCTTCGTAAGGAATGGCGGGCAGTGAGGGGGGGCGTTGCTCGACTTTACCGGCGATCTCATCGATACGTTCCGCGAGAGTCACTTTTTAAGGGACACCTTGAGCTCGGAGTTCAAAAATCAGATTTTGAGGCGGCAAGCTGTAAAGGCTGTAGCGGACAGGATTCATGCTACCGCTAGCTGCGTTAGCGGTGAGCCGTGATGGCGCACTAGGTAAGGATGTTGTTTTTCACCATCTCAGTCCAGAGGTTGTGGGTTTTCACACCTGGGGTGGGTGATCCTATATCGCCGCTGCAAGCGTTGTTGATAGCCGCGAAGGCTCTTCTGACGCTATACTAAATAGGCTGTTCAATCAACTAGCGAAGCGTGGCCGCAGAGAAATGCTTCCGCTATCCCGCGAACGCTCAGTGGGCGGAGCGAGTAGAAAGCAAGACTTGGAGCGAGACTGCCGCCTGAAGCTGCTACAAAACGCAATACCCAAGTAAGACTCGATTAGGTAGGAAGCGGGTAGGAGGCAAAACTCGCCGTCTAAACCAGACTTTATACACCAAACACTTGACTAGGTAAGAAACCGGTAGGGAGCAAGATAAGCGCCGTACAAACCCGGCATAATTAATGACCGACAACCGCTGTCCGGTGCGCTTCCGTCGCGTGACGTCACTTCAAATTCGCGTCACGTTCAAGGACGCGCTTCGGCCGGGAGCATGGACGGAGCCGGTACGGCCAGAATAGCGCCAAAGGTCAGTGTGTGTGCGTGACCTGCTGAAGGAGCGCCGACTCCGCTGCATTAAGATCGAGCGCTTCCTTCTTTTTTTTCTGCCGCCGAGGCTGAAGGGCTGTCGATTCGGAGGCCTGCCGCTTACTCACACGTGCGTCGGCCACTCAGAGCCGACAGGCCGGCTGAGGGGGGCTGGTGGGGGAAAACCGGCTGCGGTGCGCTGCCGCGCCACCTCGCGCCGCGGAGCCATTCCGACGCTCTTCCCGCCAGCTTGGTGGCCCCGTCTAACCTCAGACTAGTTTCGCGGCGGAAGATTGCCGGCCCTCTCCGGCGCCTCGGCCTCCCGTCGGCTTTTGCTGCCACCCCCCCCCCCCCCCCCCCCCCCCCCGCCTAGTTTACGTAACTGGTCGGCTTGGTGAGGCGCCCACCGCCCTACTTTCCTCTCGGGCGTGTGTCGTCGGTGTTGTTTCGTTGCCATTACGGTACCGCCCCGGATCGGCACGAGGGCGACTTGGCTGTGTCGGGGTCGATGATCCGTTTTAGCATGCAGGCAGTCTGCTCGGCAGTGACTTGATGTGGCATGTCGTACTTCCTTTGCAGCACGTGTGAAGTGCCCAGAGAGAGATAAGGTTCATTATGGGCGATATACAGATGTACTACTATTATTATTAGCCGTGGCTGGGGCGTTTCGAGACGTCGACGACCAAGCCTAGCCTTGTCTCTTGGCAGGCTTGCCTCTGCTAGAAGCACGTGCCACCAGATGTTCCCACCTCCGTGATCAAAGAGCCCGGTCAAAGACTAGCTTCCGCAAGGATGGCTCCTACCGGGACGACGGGCCGCCGAGCTGTCAGCTGCTCTGCAGCTCTGAGCCGCCGCACCTAAGTGCAGCTGCCTAGCCGAGGTGGCAGCCTAATAATAATAATAATAATAATAATTAACTTGATAAAGCGCCCTCAGAGAACCTAATCTCTCTCTCTAGGCACTTTACATTTGCTGTAAAGTGAAATGCAATTGAATGGTAAGTAAAATCATGCTTGAAAAAACAAACGAAATGAATAATATGGTTAGGGGTGACATGCACAGGGTCAGCATGCAAATGTGGTTAGTAGCAACATGCACAGTATCAGCACGCATAAGCACATCAAGGACGAACCACAGGGACCCACTAAATGCTGTCCTAAATAGGTGTGTTTTTAGGTTCCTTTTAAATGTGGTCAGGTCAAGGGATGTTCTGACGCAGGTCGGTAGGGAGTTCCAGGCTTTGGGAGCATATGAACTAAATGCACGGTCTCCAAAGGATTTCAGGTTTGTATGAGGTATTTCTAGACTGTTGGATTCCGAAAAGCGGGTGGTACGATGCTTAGCCTGATGGGGTAGTATATCTGACAGATAGGCTGGAGCCATAGAATGAAGGGACCTAAAAGTGAGGGACAAAAAGCCTCCTCCATAATCCGCTCTTTAGTGTAATCTCCAGGTCCTGGGCTGCTTAGGGGGACTTCTGGTGGACTAGCGAACGGCTGCCAGCGGCCTGCGTCTGGCAGGACCTCTAGTGGATGCCCCGGTTAGCTGCCGGCACCTGGCCAAGTAAGGCCCGAGCCATGTGCCCTTGCATCACCAACCAGTGGTACGTGCGTACGGTGCATTGCTGCCCAGGTAGGCAAGGTGACTGTCGTTGTGCTGCCGTGCACTCCCTCCTGGTCTCACGCTTCCTTCCCATCGTGCCACCCAAGCGTTTCTTACTAGCTTCTTTTTAGCCGTGCCTCGATCCGACCTCAAATCCCTTCAGAGACCATGCCGTGCCTTCGGTTCTTGCACTTACAAAACCTGAAACTCACTTGCGACTGACAATGTAGCATTCCCAGACTTGATAACATCTGCTAAGAAGTTACAAAATCGCCTGCTCATCGCAGCCTTTGTTCTGTCGGTGTGAATTGTATTATGGTGAGCCGTGATGGCACACTAGGTAAGGCGGTTGCTTTCACGACCTCGGTCGCGAGGTCGTGGGTTCGATTCCTGCGGTGGGCGATTCTGTATCACCACTGCAAGCGGTGGTGATAGCCGTAAAGGCTCCAGTGTTGCTATACAAAAAGAGGCTGTTTAATCAGCTAGGATTTATTTATTTTTATTTTATTTATGTATGCTTCTTAAAGCTGAAATGGTACATACACACACACACACACACACACACACACACACATATATATTTACTTACTTACTTACTAACATGTGTAAAGTGCCGAGCAAGCTATTTAGGTTTCTTGGCATGTTATACAAATGTCCCAGTACTACTATTGTTTTTATTCAATGTGCCCAGTCTAGTGACCTCTAACCCAGTAATTGCGGTGATTAGTGATTATCTCGTACTGTTCCTACCTTTAATCGACCATTGTAAGGAGTGTGTGACTAGGATCTGCCTGCCCCCTCCCGCTTAAGTTCGATGAGAGTCGGACACCCGAGTCTCCCAATGATTGGACGCAGCCAACACTTATCTACATGCATTGGCATGCATTTCGCGAATTGACGACATGCATGCATCGGCCTGCATTGGCACGGTCGGCTGGTGCTACCACAAACCCGGTGCCGCAGTTTTGCAGCAGCAGCAGCCCGTGGCCGGCTGGCACTGCCCACTATGCTAGCCTTACTAGGCCAGCAGTGCCACCTGCTGTCGGCAAGCTGCCTGCAGGCAGCTCGATCGACCTCTATCGTCTATCGACGTCTATCGGCATTGGTCTGCCGACCGTAATGTCTGCTGCTGCCATAGCTGCTGAAGCCGTCGCTGCTGATCGGGACAGGCGAGCTGTTGCCAGCGCCTGCAGCTCCCAGCTAGCCATATAGCCAGCTGAAGCTTAACAGATGTGGGTGGGGCCTGTCGATGACCTGTGCCTGCAGTTGGCTTGCCTGTCCTGCTGGCCACGTGCTGTTGCCCCTGTGAGTGACCTGTGCCGGCAAGCTGACTAATGGAGACGGCAGCCAGTCAGCTGTGCGAGCTTTTTATCTTCAGGTGGCTGGAGAGAGAGGGCGCCTCGTCACCAATTGGTCTCAGACGTATCGCTGCGTGCCAGAGCTGTATTTCAGACCAAAGTCAGATGAAGATGTGAGACAGGTGAGCTGTCACTTTTTGCTTTGACTGGCACCAGAAAAAGCAATAAATGGTGCCGACGTCGTGCATTGTGACTGGTGCGCTAAGCCACGCACACCCCTGCACACGTCTTCACCACTCCCCCTCCCCATCCCCCAGTCTCGCGAATCAGACATGCTTTTGCTTGCTAGCACTCTTGCCTGGTCTCTTAGTGGCAAGCATACATCGGATTCCGAATACCGATCATTCGGGCCGCTCATTTCGGAAGTAACTAAAGCAATTCAGCTGGTTTGAGCATTCGGTGTGCGTGCGTGCGTGTGTGTGTGTGTGTGTGTGTGTGTGTGTGTGTGTGTGTGTGTGTGTGTGCTTGATGTTCAGCCCACCAAGTCAGTTTGGGAAGGTTCCGTGAGAAGCTAGAGTTCGGGAGAGGCCTGATGGGGATCTTGATGTAGTAGTAGTAATAATAATACGTTTGTATGGCACCCTCAGAGAACTTAATCTCTTTCTAGGTACTTGACATGTGCAGGAAAGGAAGCATGGTCGAATGGTTAGTGGCAGCATGTTCAATGAGAACAAGCACAACATGGTTACAGGTGACATGCACAGTTTCAGCATGCAAATATGGTTAGTGGCAGCCTACACAGTGTCAGCACGTCATACGCACTTAAAGAACATAATACATGAACCCACGAATTGCTTTGATAAATAGATGCTTTTAGCTTCTTTTAAAGTTTGGTCAAGTCAGGGAATGTCGTGATGCCAGTCAGAAGTGAGTTCCAGGCTTTGGGAGCATACAAGCTAAAGGCACGGTCTCCAAAGGATTTGAGGTTCGTACGAACTGTAGCTAAACGAATAGATTCAGAAAAGTGGCAGTACGATGCTTAGCCTGGCTGGGGACTAGGTCTGATAGGTAGCCTAGAGCCAAAGAATAAATGGACCTAAAAGTGAGCGATATAACCATGAAGTCGATTTGCTGATTGACTGGAATCCAGTGCAGGTAGGCGAGAAGTGGTGGGATGTGGCAACTGCCACATTCACGACAGACAAGCCTAGCTGCAGAGTTGTGCACCAACTGTACGCACCTGATTGCACAGGCCGGTAGACCAGCGAGCAGTGAGTTGCAGAAGTTGAGACTGGATGGTACCTATGTGTAGACCTACTTGGATTAGTTTCCCTCTCTAAGTAAGCCCGAATGTTAGCAATGTTTGGTAGCTAAAAGTAGGCAGACCACACTGTGGTGCTAATGTGGTCGTCTAGTGCAAGGTCACTTTGGAACAGGACATGTAGATTTGTAGATTTCGTATAGATCAAACAGAAGATATGCCAGCAGAGCTGATTTTGAGCTTAAAGCTTTCCTTTGTGTGCTACGACAAGGCAGATGTGGTTTCCGGTGTCTGCCCTTGCCTTGAGAGGGATTGACCTCAGCTGGCAAGTGACTCGGTTGCCAGTGGTTGCCACAATAGCATGCAGTGTTATCAAGCTTAAGCCTGGGAGGACCATGTTGTTTTATAGCCTCTTCTTAATGTCATCAAGTTGTGATGTGGATGTGACCATGTAAGTCAAGACCGAGTTATAGGCTTAGGGCTCGTAGAAACAAAAGGCACTGTCTCCAAATGCTTTGAGGTTGATATGTTAGATTTGGCAGCTACACTAATTGAGCATGAAGAGAAGATGGTGCGATGGCTTTCCAGATTTGGTCCTATACAGATATTGTATTAATATTACTGTATATTATTAGTTTGTGGGCGATCGTGCTGCTTAATGCTTCTCATTCGATAGAAAATATAGCGCAGCTGAAGAGTTTTACTTGCCTGCTGTTGAAGCTGAGCCCGAGTCCACAGCAGCAGCAGATTCTGTACTGCATGCACAACTCTCTGCTGCTGCTGCTGCTGCTGCTGCTGCTGCTGCTGCTGCTGCTGCTGCTGCTGCTGCTGCTGCTGCTGCTGCTGCTGCTGCTGCTGCTGCTGCTGCTGCTGCTGCTGCTGCTGCTGCTGCTGCTGCTGCTGCTGCTCGTGCTGTATGTGGCCCGTGGCCGACGTGTATGAATGGCCCTCTGGCCAGCTTTCTGTAGGCTGGGGTACTGCTGTACTCTCTTGATTAATGGTCAGCTATCTCGTTTGTTAATGGTCAACTGCCTCGATTTCGTTTATCTATAGTGGAACCATTAGCTTCATACTGCTTCTCAACCTGGCAGGCAGCTGGTCTATTGACATCCACCATTTTGAATGAATTAGATGCCAACATTGTTATTGCCTTCTGTCGTGTGACCAGGTTCTTGGGATAATTGATCGAATTGCGATAGCACTGGCAAGGCACTCAAAGCCTGCTCTGGCGGAGTATAAATTTGTACCGGTACATGTGATTCGCAAGCTTAAGAATTCTTGGTTCGAGTCCGGAAGCAGGCGATTTCTTATTGCCTGATGCAAGCAGTGGTGGAAAGCTGCCGAGCCTCTTGTGTCGATGCATAGCGAGGCTACTGATTCAGCAAAACTTTAGGTTTTCTTTTACTGACTGCTTCCTTTCATTCCGGGATTTGTCGTGCACCTTGGGCGGAAGTAGGGCACAGGTTTTGGCAGACGGGTGCGCAATCTTTGAATCAAGTGCAGAGCTACACAAGCTGGCAGTCTTCTTAGATTAAGAAGACTGCCAGCCAGCGTTTTCCTCCTTTTGCCCTGCCACCAAGCTGCTGCTCCTGCCACCGAGCTGCTGCAGCTGCTGCCACTAAGCTGCTGCTGCTGCCACCGAGCTGCTGCTGCAGCCCTGCTGCTGCGTGGTGCATGACCGACCTAATGACTACAGGTGGAGGTTAAGTTCTCGTCGCCCCAGCTTTGTTCGTTGCTGTTAGCTCGAGCTCTGTTCGTGGCTGTTAGCTTGTGCCCACTGCCTGCTCTTGTGCTGGAGTGGAATTTAAAATTGTTATGTTCTAGATATTAGGTGAGCTCACTACGTCAGAAAGTAGATGCAAGAGCAATATATCAGCACACTCTCCTTTCGGCATAAGCTGGTGCTACTGCAGCCTGTCTCCTTCCATGACCTCCACGGTCTCTGCTGTTTCGGGGGCTTGCTTTTTGGTCCAGCGGTTAAGGTGCTCGCCCCCAACCATGGTCTGGCTGAGGTCGTGGGCTCGAGCCCGGAGGCATATGTGAAGCGCCTGAATAGAGATTAAGTTCTCTTGGGGCGCTATACAAATGAATTTTATTTATTTATTCATTTATTTTGGCATATATGGGGTGCTGATCAGCAGATCACTCTGCTGAGCCGGTGCTCGATAGGAGCTGTGCGAGTGCACACACTCACAGTACACACCAGCGAGACATGTGTAGCGTCTGAACCTTCCTTTGGTGTCGTGTGTATGCCGTGCACGGTCTTGTCACTAATTAGAGTGATATATGTGCAGCAAAGTGCCTAGGAAGAGATGTACTTGTTTTAGGGTGGTGTGCAGATGCTTTGTTTTTGAATTATTATTACCTGCCACTGGTTTTAATCCCACCGGCGGCAGGCGCTTTTATGTTTTGTCCCAGTCGTCTGTTCGAGTCTTGCTGCAGGCAGTTCTTTATTGCCCATTGCCAACTAGATGAAAACTTCGAGCGCTCGTCTGCTGCTATAAAAAGAAAATTAGGCCGTTGATTCAGCTCGTGTTTACTTTTGCTTTTACTTTTATTTTCTGCTCGGTCCAAGTAAAGCGCTTGTTACAGGCGTAGGGTGGTGGTGGTGGGGGGGGGGGGCTTGTGCCTCGTTATGGTACCACGAGTGTCTCAGCCCGACGTTCGTCAGTTCTCGCACGGCAACTAGGCCGATCCCACAGCCTGACTTGACAGCAGGCTGTGAACTAATCCTTCCATTGCTCCACCACCTTCTCACGTACAAAGTAGAGCTGTGTGTCTACTCGATGACTTGAGTTTCAGCCTAAGTCGAACGGGTTGGGGAGAGATTCTGACGACTAATCCCAGCACCTTCATTCGAAGAATATTTCAAAAATAATTCATTTGCACAGCGCCACAAGAGAGCTTGATCTCTATCCAGGTGCTTAACATGTCACGGGGCTCGAGCCCACGATTTCGGTCGTGTGCAACTCAGCCGCTATCGCTAGCAGCTCTCAGCTCCCACAGACGTGTGGACGTGTCGTGCTAAAACGTGAGCGAGTGGAACTTGAGCAGCAGCAGCCTCAGCAGCTGCCAATGATATAATTGATATCATTGATTTGTATAGCACCCCAAGAGAACGTGATATATATTCAGGTGCTTCACATATGCCTCGGGGCTCGAGTCGACGACCTCAGCCAGACCTTGGTCGGAGAGGGTGAGCACCTTAACCCCTGGACCAAACCAGCTGGGTGCTTGTTGCTTATGCATGCTGACACTGTGCATGCTGCCACTAACCACATTTGCATGCTGACCCTGTGCATGTCACCCCTAACCATATTATTCATTTTGTTTATTTTTCAAACATGATTTTACTTACCATTCAATTGCATTTCCCTTTGCAGCAAATGTAAAGCGCCTAGAAAGAGATTAAGTTTTCTGAGGGCGCTTTATCAAGTGCATTATTATTATTTTATTATATAGGGCTAGCATAGCCCTGATGCGCCTGCTTGACTCCTGGTAGAAATCATAATAATCATAAGGATAAGTCGTTCGTATATCGCTCTAAGCAAGCCGAATGTATATTCAGCGATTTGCACCGCAGGCGAAGCCGTAACCGACGGCTAATGGCATGCAAGCTGTCATGCTTGGGCCAGCATGCAGAAGCTCACGTAACAAAAATGAAGTTCAGGGTCACCACTGGCTAGCAAGGTCTCTTGGCTAACTACTTACTTGCATGTTGAGTCGTGCGAGAGTGAGCAGGCAATCCAAAAAAAATAATAATAATACCAGCTAATTGGGGGCACACAGTGAGTTGAGAGGCGAACAGATGCACGTCAGGCACCATGCACTGGTGAGCCTGCTGCCAGACTTGGGCCTGGCTCTGCCCTAGTGGTCAGCCCCTGGCTGGATGGTGCAAAAGGCCCGCCCTCGCATCATCCATCCGCCGGGCTATGACTGATGTTTCCTTTCGGACGGCTTGTGCTGGCTTCCGGTTCTTTTTTTCAGCCGTGTCGTTTATGCTGCCACTCCGAACCCCTCATCACTCCCCTATAATTCTTAGCTGATTAAACAGCCTGTTTTCGTATAGCGACAGAAGAGCCTTTCGCGGCTAGTGGCGATAAAGGATTGCTGCCCACCCCCGGAATCGAACCCACGACCTCGGGACCAAGGTCGTGAAGAGCTGCCTTACTTGGTGTGCCAATCGCGGCTCCCCGAACCCACTCCTCCCCTATCCGACCCCTCCGGTGCCAACGTCCGCCTCTGGGCCCTCTCCCTTGTCCTCTGTCCACCTGCACCACTCCTCCTGAACTCTCTAGCCCTCTGTCCAGCCCTTCCTCTGCCCCCTCCTCTCCTTCTAGACGTGCAGCTTGCGCGGTTACGCTGCTGGCAGCAGACACCGTGCACTGCTCAGGGCTGGAGCTGTGCCACTGTAACGGTTGCTTGCAGGTTCTCCTGGCCGCTCAGGCCGGCGGCAGGAAAGTGCGAGCCATCGGCTGCGGGTTCTCCCCCAACGACGTGTTCTGCACGACGGACTACATGCTTGACATGCGCTGCCTCGACCGCATTCTCAAGGTAGTGGCGCCGCCAAGCGGCAGACCTTGAGCCGGCGCCAATGCAGTCGATGATGGGCGCAGGCAGACAACAGCACAGACGGTCTGCAAGCTAACGTTGTGGGTACGGGTTTCCCCGGCTTGTCGGCCCACAGGCAGCCGTTTGGCATCAGACGGGAGGGGCGGCGGCGATGTGGCAGGCATGCTTGATTCCTTGCTGATGCCTGCCCTGCTGGTTCGATGTCCAATCTAAGTTGGTTGCAGGCTGCCCGCCCACCGGACTGATATAGGGGTGCATAGCTCGAAGCCAGCTGTCCTCCTGCTGTGTCCTGGTGCATGCTTTTGTGGCTATGCTCACGATGTCAATGTGCTGGATCACTACGTATTCTGTGGAGTCGGGTTAGTGATAGCTGATGTTCTGCATGCCATCGCTAATGTTGCTGCCAAATAATTACTACCGGCGTATTTAAAATCCTGAAAACTTTCTTGACCTACAATAACTTAATGTATCAGAGTGAAGTTTTTTTAATGAATCCGTGTTTGGTGCTGATGCAGTGGCTCGCCCAGTCACCTGATCAGAATTCGCAGAACGTTTATGGGACGATATCGACAGGTGCCTGAAGCAGTTCGGCATATATCAGTAGCCAACCTTGTCACTGACATTCAGGCTCTCTTTTTAATGTGCTACAGCACAAGAGACTACCGAAAAACTGGTGGCCTCTATGTGTGGCCAGTCAAGTGAGGCCATAAAGACTTGTGATAGGATGCCGGCGCACTAATCACATACATACCAACAGTGTTTGTGCAGCATGCGTTAGTGTTATCATGGCAAACCCCCATCACAAGGAGCTGCGACCATGCTGCAAGGTTTCTTGCTGCTAAATGTAAATGTGTCATTATCATTATTATTAGTAGTAGTAAGTAGTAGTATCGTCATTGTTGCTTCAAGCTTCTAATACCCGAGCCTCTCACTTGTACATGTCCTCTCCTGCTTCGGCTTGCCTATCCGAGGTACTTGCTCCCCGGGCTTACCCCGTCGTTGCTCAGAATCTGGTTGTCTGCCACTGTGCGTCTGCCGAATCTAAAAATTCCCGTGGAGCTCCTGCCTTCAGTGCCTCTGCTCACAGTCCCGAAAGATTGCCTGACAAAAAATGGACCGTCATCGCGACGTCGCCTGACTAGAGTGCATCAGTAGAAGCTTGGGGCATAGCAGCAAGTTTCCCCTCCTGCAGCCTGTACTCGGTATACTGTGTAAGGCTAGCTGGTTGATTAGTTGGTCGTGGCCGGGTGGAGGCATCCATCAGTAGGCTTGTCCTAGCTGTGACCCGCTGTATCCACCTGTATCTGTGCACCCAGTCTCCTTTCTACATCCATTCAGCAGGAGAGCAGCTTGGAGGTAAGTAGTGCTATGAACACTTGCGGGAGGAGGCTTTCTTGAGCACCATCGCTGCCCATGTCTGACGTGAGAGTGCTTCTGTGACTGACACTTGCTCCCTTGGGCTGTAGGTCGACAAGGAGAGCCACCAGGTGACCGTGCAGGCTGGCATCGTTGTCGAGAGGCTCACGGAACAGTTGCTCGAGCAAGGCCTCATGCTGATCACGTAAGATGCAGCAACTGCAGCAGTAGCAGCTGGGGGAGGGGTTGCAGCCTGGCGGTGATGGTGGTGATGGTGGTGGTGGTGGCAGTATGCTATTGGCTGTCAGCATGCCAGGTTTTTGTATCTCATGATACTTTGTTTGACCTCACTGCTTTAGCAGTCGTTCTACATGTGCTCGATGCCTACAGTCAACCGTTTGTGGGCATGCAGTGTCTTCTTTGTACTCTTGTCTAGCACTCAAGCCCACGACCTTGGTCATCAGATGCAATCATCTTGACCTCGGTTGTTAAAGACCAGCCTCTTTACCTGTGGGCCAAACCAGGGCTGTGACCTTTTGCTTATATGGAGCTGATGAAGGCTAGTTTTACTAGCTGCACCTGTCGTCCCACTCATGGACAGATACTTGCACTTTGCTCATCATCTAGTTGTTCTCAGTTCTTCTAGTTGAGCAAACTTCTGTATGCTAAGCGCTTCAAAGCTGTGGCTCAAGCAGTCATGCTGCAAGACATGCAGCGCAAACTGCCCAGGGGGTGCTTTATGTTGGGGGGGGGTCGGAGTGGGGTAGGATGCAATTGTTGTGGTTGGCATGCATTTCTGCTTTTTGAACCTGACATGTTCCGGAACGGCCTGCTCTCGTTGGCTGTTGCTTCTTTCGACTGCACCCACGTGTTTCAAGCATGCTTTGACAGACGTGTCTGCTGAAAGTAGTTCGTCTGCATTTGTTTCCTCTGACTCCTGACAAGGAGTGGCAAATAAGCTGGTGTTACTACGGAGAGTGTCCGGTAGCATGCTCACAGTTGAAGCAGCTCTCCGAGAGCAGTCGGCTGTAACGTTATAACAATAATAATACTAATAATAATAATAATAAGAAGAAGAAGAATAGCACACTTGATAAAGCGCCCTCGGAGACCTCAATCTCTCTCTAGGCGCTTTACAATTTGCTGCAAAGGAAACACGATCGATTGGTTAGTAATAGCATGCTTGATAAACAACAAGAATAACATGGTTAGAGGTTACATGCACAGCATCAGCATGCAAGTATGGTTAGTGGCAGCATGCACTGTGTCAGCACGCATAAGCACATGGAGGACGAATCACATGGACCCTTTAAATGCTGTCCTAAATAGGTGTTTTTAATTTCTTTTTAAAATGTAGTCAAGTCAGGGGATGTTCTTGCGCAAGTCGGGAGTGAGTTCTAGGCTTTTGGAGCATACGAACTAAATGCACGGTCTCCAAAGGATTTGAGGTTTGTACGAAGTATAGGTAAATAGTTAAGATTCCGAAAAGGGGTTGGTACGTTGCTTAGTGTGGTGGGGAAGTTGATCTGATAGGTAGGCTGGTGGCGAAGAATGAAGGGACCAAAAAAATGAGTTACAAACCCTTGAAGTCGACGTGTTTCTTGACTGGGAGCCAGTGCATGTCGGTGAGAAGGGGTGTGATGTGGGTAACGGATCGTGCTGTAGTGGACCCATCGATATGTGAACGTTGCGCTCGAGATCTTGATTCTTTCTCTGTCCAGAATGGGTGCCCTTTCAAGTCTGACCATCGGTGGCGCTGTATCCACTGCTACTCACGGATCCGGCAAGGAGATATACAACATGGCCGGCTACGTAAGCAGATGCGCTGCAGCTGCGTGGCTTGGACTTGGCTTGAGGCGCTTCATGTTGCTGATGCTTCATCTGCTTCCAGGCTGCGGGTGCTGCGCCAGATTTGTAGCCGAGACACTCCACACCCCCTCTTCCGCTCTAGCGTGGGCATCCGGCAGTTGCTTGCTATGTAGCAGCGCCGGCGAACTGACGGTGCGTGGCTTCGTACCGTGCAGCCACTTCACGTGTTGCAGGTGGTCGACATGGACGTCATGGACGCCCAGGGTGTGATTAGGCACTGCAGTCGCTCCGAGAACGCCGACATCTTTCTGGCGGCGCTGTGCGGCCTCGGGGCTGTGGGCATAATTTTGAACTTGACCGTGCAATGCGAACCGGCTTGCAACCTTCGCCTGACTTCGTACGAGGCAAAGCTGGATGATGTGCGTACGAAGGCTTAGGCAGCTGCCAGCCCTCTTGCGCCCTACACCATCGCCCATGTATTGGTCGAGTGCTCGAGAGTGCCGAAATGACAGCGAGTCCGCCATTCCAGCTCTGCTAATTCAACCGCTGCAGTTGCCGCTCTGCTGCAGCACATAAGCATCAGTGTGCGCTTTGTTGAAGCGCCTCGCTAGCCTGCTCTGAGCGTTGAGCTGCCTGAGTCGAAACCAGGTGCACGCCTCCCTGCAACGTGACCGTGCCCGATTTAGGGTTGTCGTGGTCCAATCACTCTGCTGTATTTGATACAATTCTCCAGATCCTTCTGCCTTGCCTCTTGAAGCATCGTGGTATTAGTGGTATAATGATTAACTGGATTAGTTCTTACCTTAGTGAGAGATGTCAAGAGTTTAGGTGCAAACGCCTGCCGGTTAGCACGTTAGCCGAGGGGTCAATTTGGGAGGCCGAAGAGATTATTCTTGGGCCTCCCTTTCATTTCATTCTCGATGCTCTCCCTCTAGCTATCTATGTCATTGCCAAAGTCAGCAGAGTCAGCTGGCATTCCTTCGACAATGGCACTCAGCTTTGCCTATTTGACCGCTGTAGACCGTGCTAACTATTTAACTCACCTAAATCCTATGGTGCTTGCATCGATGATATTCGAGTTTGGATGTTTGATTAAATTTTTGAAGCCCGATTACAATGAGACCTGCCGAATAGCAATGGGAAAACCTACTTCCGCCCTTATTTCGAAAGCCACTCCTTCAATATTAGTTCATGTAATATAACTCCTCTGACCTTAATCGTTAATCTGGGCCTGCTGTCCTGTAGTAACTCGTCATTGAATCGGTGCATCGCCTCCACTGTCAAGTCGGCCGGCCTTCTTTTAATTAAGAAAAATCGACATAATCTTGACTTTCTAAGACAAGAAGTGGAAGCCAAACTAGTTTTCACATTTGTGACATTAGATCTGGATTAATACAATTAAGAATATAATAATAATAATACATTTGATATAGCGCCCTCAGAGAACCCAATCTCTTTATAGGCACTTTACATTTGCTGCAAAGAAAGAATAATCGAATGGTTCAATTCCCTTTGTTCAGAACTCTCGGCCCATGCCAATGACTGCCTGAAACTGGGACAAAACTGAACAGCTCTTTGGTCTGTCTTCAACTGCATAGCTGAAACATCACACTGCTTCTGTTTGAGCTACACTAGCTCCCTGTCAATCCAGCTTCGAATCGACTTCAAAATCGGAATAATGCACTTGATAATCCATCCGAGAATCCATCCCTGCGATGACAACCTCCGCACTAGAATGCTGTTCCTTGGTTCCTGACTGCACCTCAATGTCTGCATTTAAGCAGGTCACTTGTGATAGTCCTAAAGTTTGTATCTCAATCAAAGAAGACAACAAGTCCTTTGGACCCTATTCCCAGTGTCCTGCTCCTACGTTGCATTGATCTGCTGCTGCCATGCATAACTAACATCATTAATATGTCATTAGCCTCTGGTCATGTCCCAGCACCTTTCAAAAAAGCTGTAGTCATGCCACTTCTCAAGAAAGCGACACTAGACCAAGGGAACTTCAGCAACAACTGCCCAGTCTCTCTTCTACCATTCCTATCAAAGAAACTGGAACGGGTCGTGGCAGACCAGCTGAACTCATGTATCGAAACTTGAAAATTTGCTTGTAAGTTCAAGTCTGGCTTTAGAGCTAATCCTTCCACAGAGTCAGCATTGCTTAGGGTATACAACGACCTATTTAGGAATGCAGACATGGGTAGAGTTGCTGATGTGATTGCCAAGCACAATCTAGGCTTTCACTTCTATGCGGATGACACTCAGCTGTACCTTTGCTTTGATCCCTCCCAGCCTTCGAGCACCTCAAATTCTCTCAACTCACTTGCTGCATGTATTGATGACATCAGCACATGGGTGGCAGCAAATTTTCTAAAACTAAACGACGATAAAACTAACTTACTAGTTATGGGCAAACCCAGTGTGATTCAGAGATTGGAAAGGCTGAAACTCAAAATTGGCTCTGCCAGCATAGCATATCTCCAGTTGAATCAGCTCGAAATCTAGGTGTCATGTTCCAAAGTGACCTCTCGTTAGACGACCATATCAGCTCCACAGTCAAATCGGCCTATTTTCAGCTGAATAACATTGCTACAATTCGGGCTTGTTTAGATAAGGATACCACGTCTAAGTTGGTCCATGCATTCGTGACATCCCGTCTCGACTTCTGCAAGTCACTGCTTACTGGCCTACCAGCATGTGCGGTCAGGCGATTGCAGCTGGTGCAAAACTCCGAAGCTAGGCTTGTCTATCGTGAGCATCGCAGTTCCCACATTACTCCACTTCTCGCCGACCTGCACTGGCTACCAGTCAAGCAACGGATTGACTTCAAGGTTTTGTCGCTCACTTTTAGGTCACTTCATTCTTTGGCTCCAGTCTATCTCTCAGATATACTCCCCCATCAGGCCAAGCATCGTACGACCCGCTTTCGGAATCCAACAGTCTACAAATACCCTGTACAAACCTCAAATCCTTTGGAGACCGTGCGTTTAGTTCGTATGCTTTCAAAGCCTGGAACTCCCTCCCGACCTGCATCAGAACATCCCCTGACCTGACCACATTTAAAAGGAGCTTAACAACACCTATTTAGGACAGCATTTAGTGGGTCCCTATGATTCGTCCTTGATGTGCTTATGCGTGCTGACACTGTGCATGCTGCCACTAACCACATTTGCATGCTGACCCTGTGCATGTCACCCCTTACCATGTTATTCATTGTGTTTGTTTATCAAACATGATTTTACCTACAATTCAATTGCATTTCCCTTTGCAGCAAATGTAAAGCACCTAGAGAGAGAGAGAGAGATTAAGTTCTCTGAAGGCGCTTTATCAAGTGCATAAATATTATTAAAATAGTCACCTTGGCCTGCAGGCCTCTTTACTCGCTGACATCCTGGTACTATCTAATGATTCCTTTGGCATGCTTACGCTCGGTTGCTTATAACAGGGCCTTCAATGCACATGCACCCAAAGTTTAGAACTCGCTTCTGGCTTCCATGACACATGCAATGAGTTTGCCATGTGTAAATGCTCAGCCAAAGATGCACCTATTACTTACTAGCAGCTGTCACCTTGCCTCATGCGCTTTGTATGCTGGTCCCTTTGAATGACTCAGTGTGTACTGGTAATCACGGTAACCCACTAAGCGGTAGCCACGAGTGTCTTCTAGCATGCTTTAGCATGCTAGCTGAAGTCAAAGCTTGATGCCGTGCACGTCATAATCCTTCTTTGTTGCTTCAACTGATGAAGCTAGTTGTGCATTGTTACGGTGTAGTTCGGTTTGGGCGCTATACAATTAATTTGTTAGTGCTAGTATCTGTTAGTCTGATCTTGTCAGTCAAGTACAAAAGCTCCCATTCAAGTAGCAAGGAGCTTGAGACATTCCAAAGTGCTAGAAAGAAGGATCAAAGCCTAAGTTGCGTGCCATCTGCATGTAAACGAACCTTCAAAAGAGTGTATGCAGACAACGACACATTCTTGCCTAATATCGACTCTCGTGCATATTTTCAGCAGATCTGCAGTCCTACTTAAGTTTTATTTTACTACTTGCCAGTCCTCCTGACTTGCAACTACCCTTCTTGCTTTCTCTATGTTGCTTGAACTGAAGTCCGTTGGCTACCGTATGCATGCTGAATGCCGTTCATCGTTCTGAGCATGCTATGAAAGCTCTTTGTTATAATCGGCCCTTAGTCCTATTGTGGCTTCGTGGAGCTACAGGTGGACGTACATGCATGTATTATGAAAAAGCCGGGACCGGAAACTGGATTTAAGTGAAAGGAGCAACTCATATGAAAATGTGGGCTGCCTGATGCCCTGGCACGTAGGTGGCAATCACACAAGATAGGCAGATGTCCTTGGCATTACCACTCAGTTCTTTTGTTCTCAGGTTCTACAGAATCTCAACACCCACTTATCTGCTTCGGATTATTTTCGCTTTTATTGGTTTCCCAATACCGATGGCGTTGTGTGCCAGCATATAAAGCACACGAATGAGGTAAGAATGTGTGCGACCGTTTTGCACGTGTTGGCCACTGCAACTAAAATGCTCACAACATTGATCGTGAGCGTCGCAGTTGCCACATTACTCCACTTCTCGCCGACCTGCACTGGTTACCAGTCAAGCAACGGATTGACTTCAAGGTTTTGTCGCTCACTTTTAGGTCTCTTCATTCTATGGCTCCAGCCTATCTTTCAGAGATTCTACCCCATCAGGCAAAGCATCGTACCACTCGCTTTTCGGAATCCAACAGTCTAGAAATACCTCGTACAAACCTTAAATCCTTTGGAGACCGTGCATTTAGCTCGTATGCTCCCACAGCCTGGAACTCCCTCCCGACCTGCATCAGAACATCCCCTGACCTGACCACATTTAAAAGAAACTTAAAAACATACCTATTTAGGACAGCATTTAGTGGGTCCTTGTGATTCGTCCTCGATGTGCTTATGCGTGCTGACACTGTTCATGCTGCCACTAACCACATTTGCATGCTGACCCAGTGCATGTAACCCCTAACCATGTTATTCATTTTGTTTGTTTTTCAAGCATGATTTTACTTACTATTCTATTGCGTATCACTTTGCAGCAAATGTAAAGCGCCTAGAAAGAGATTAAGTTCTCTGAGGGCGCTTTATCAAGTGCAATATTATTATTATTATTATTATTATTATTGATGACATCTGCACATGGATGGCAACAAACTTTCTTAAATTAAATGACGAGAACATCAACTTACTATTTTTGGTCAAACCAACTGTGATTCAGAAATTGGAACGGTTAACACTCACAATCGGCTCTGCCAACATATCTCCTGTTGAATCTGAATAAAATCTAGTTGTTATATTTCAAAGTGACCTTTCGTTAGACGACCAAGTCAGCTCCACAGTCAAGTCTGCCTACTTTCAGCTACTTAACTTCCTGTCTCGACTTCTGTAAGTAACTGCTTGCTGGTCGGGTGGCCTGTGCAATCAGGCACTTACAGCTTATGCTAAATTCTGCAGCTATGCTTGTCAGTCGTGAGCATCGCAGTTGCCACATCACATCACTTCTCGCCGATCTGCACTGGCTCCCCAGTCAAGCAATGGATCGACTTCAACGTTTAGTCACTCACTTTTAGGCCTCTTCATTCTTTGGCTCCAGCCTACCTTTCAGATCTACTCCCCACCAGGCTAGGCATTGTATCACCAGCTTTTCCTAATCTAATCTTTTACCTACAGCTAGTACGAACCTGAAATTCTATATATAAATTAATATGATTCATTTATATAGCGCCCCAAGAGAACTTAATCTCTATTCAGGCGCTTCACATATGCCTCGGGGCTCGAGCCCATGACCTCAGTCAGACCTTGGTCGGGGCGAACATTGCATAACACTGACTTCATCGAAGGGCAGCAAGTTTTTCTTGAAGGCTTGATCGATTTCTACATGTCTGTTCCCATATTTGAGCTGTTTCTTTCATCATGCATTGCCGCCTGTGTTTTGTTTTGCTGTCATCAGGTACTTTGTACATGCATAGCCATGTCCTTGTAAGTCTCAATTGCTGACCTTAGCAGCCTGCCCCTTTATTTCACATCCTTAGGGCATGCACAGTACGGTTTGGCTGCTGTATAGTTTAAATGGCCATTCCCCACGACTTGCCCACGACGATTGCAGAGGCCAGACCAGGCAGCTGTTGGTGCACTGAGCCATCTGCCCAGCAGGCGATCGTGTCTGATTGGCCGTTCACTGACCGCTGTGCGATGTGTTTTCAGCCTGGTACCAAGCAATCCGGTGTGATATCAAAGGTCGGCAGTGTGCTATTATTGTACTTCCTGGAGTTCCTTCTTTGGCTGGGGTAAGGATGGCAGCTTGAGTGTTTGTCTTCGAACGGCACTCTTCCGGTTAGAAACCAGCCAGTTACATTTGCCCCGGCAGCAGAGTCACTCTAGTCCTGTCGGCAGGTCTAGTGGCACGGCCTGTGACGACCGCCGAGAATCGTCTGCAGTACGGCTGCCATTAGCATGTCACCTGCTTCTCTGGCAGCCGAGGAGCTAGCACGATTGACCTCTGACCTCTGTGGGAAGGCTGTATATGTCATCAAGAGGGCATCAGGGGGAGGGGTTCTCTTCTCCACTCATGGCTCCTTTGCTTGCTTGCCTGCGGCTCCACTGTGCAGCAACGAGTCTCAGCACTGCTTTTGCTGCCTTTGCTTCAGCCGAGGCAATAGCCCATTTATGTAGCTGCAAAAAAGCCCCAGCAGCCGTAGCTCCCACTTTCACTTTCACTCCCACTTTCAGTCTGCAATAAAGAATCGCCCACTGCGAGACTTGAGAGCACTCTGCCCAGGTCGTAAGGTGCCAGCACTTGACTACTAGGGTGGGGGGACTTTGCTTGCTTTTGACTGTGCCATCACCTCCATCATGCTTTCTCTGGACTCCATCCACTCACCTTCACGAGTCTGTCCGTCCCACGCTGCCTGTCTGTCCACACAGGTTTTAAATCACGTAGGTATCAGTATTAATGTTATTATCACCGATCTATTTGGATGCTTCTTTATTTGCCCACAGAAAGTATATAGAACGTGAATTAGTTCTGTTAAGGCATTCTATACATGCTTTATTATTATCAGCATCATTATTATTGTTGTTGTTGTTGTTGCCTCGACTGTCTAAGATTAGACCGTGCTATTTAGTAGAGATTGGGTAAAGATGGTTTTGTAGGCCGTCCTCCTTTTCAGCTGGAATTGTTAGCAATATGCTTTGCCTCCACAGTACCGGCTGCTCTTCTGACACAATTCAAGTTAGCCGTGCCCCCTAACCAACGTCAAATCTTTTGGAGAGTGTGCCGTCAGTTTGTACGCCTCCAAAGCCAAGTAGCCAAGTACTGACGAATGCAATCATGTCCCCTGGCTTGACTGCGTTTGAAAAGACTAAAAGCCCCCTGTTCCTCGTGGCATTTGTGTCTCAAAATTTTCCTTTACACGCTTATAAGTGCTTACACTGTGTATGTTATCTCTAACCAATTGACATGCTTCCTGTCAAGCATATTAATAGAGATTAGGTGCTCTTAGCACGCTTAATAAAAAAAATAACTTAGTATTATGTGAAATGTCTAGAAAGACTTGCTTTTGTTAGGGTGCTACACAAACGCGGTGTAACTATCATTATTAGTATAATTGTTGTTAGTTAACCATGATCTTATTGGGTTTATGGTCCGAAGCCCATACATAAAATATCGTCATGAACTTGAGTTTGTCCCCCAAGCTTTACGAGGCTAGGTCCCATGCAGTGCCCCTTATACTGCGTAGGCGGTTTGCTTGCCACATGCTCTGCAAATGCGACCCTGCCCAATGACATGCATCGTGTTGCTTGTGCTCATGTGCTTGTCAGTGTGCTTGTGCTCAACAACCGAAGCAAAAGGCTGCCTCCCATTGGTAGTAGTTTGCGTCGGCGCAGCCAGCTTCATCCCAGGAGTGAGACACTAGCTCTTCCTTGCCCAGGTCATGGGTTCGACTCCCACATCAGGCGATCCTTTTTATGGCGCACTGCAAGCTATGGCAGTTAACGTTGATTGCTCACCACATACGGCAGTCCTACCTAGCACACAGTGCCGACAACCGACTGCGAAATCGTCTTTTGATGAGCTCAGTTCAAACGTTGCAGCACGTTTGCCTCATTCATGCAGCCATGGACCAACACCTTATGGCTAAAGATAAGCGGCCGACCGTATGTCGCCGTGGATCGCAATGATAAAATCTTGAATATTAACTGCTACTTCAAGCAGTACGTCAACGAATGGGCAGTCGACAGGTGAGCGAATCTCCTTCGAAGTGAGAGCTCTTATTTTTAAGGGCAGTTTTTGCTTGACCCGATACTTAGTTGTCTCGCTCCCCTGTAATTAACTGTATGGCGTATAGGTTGTCTGTTTTTTCTTTCTTTTTTTTTTATATAAAAATCGCCGGTATTAGTGCCTCCCGTGAGCCCGGCTCGGACTCATCCAAGCATCCAGTCGCAACGTGCGACCTCCTTCAAGGAATATTGTGCATAGTTTCTGTAGGCGAAGCGGTTACCATTCCATTAAGTTGAAATCTTTTGGGGATACAATCCTTCAGCTCGTATGCATGGAAAGTCGGTGACTCGCTTCCAGCTACATGAACCGACCTTTCATCATGTTGGCCTCAACTGAAGCCACGTCATCCGTGCCTGTCAGCTTTCCCTTTCGACCCAGGTCGGAGCACGGCGGCGGCGTTTTTTGTTTTGTTTTCGTGTTTTTTCTTACTTACTAGTTACTTAGTACTTAAATACTTAGTAAGTTAGTACTTACTTACTACTGTTAATGTACCATGTTTAAGGTAATAATAATATTGCACTTGATAAAGCGCCCTCAGAGAACTTAATCTCTTTCTAGGTGCTTTACATTTGCTGCAAAGTGATACGCAATAGAATAGTAAGTAAAATCATGCTTGAAAAACAAACAAAATGAATAACATGGTTAGGGGTTACATGCACTGGGTCAGCATGCAAATGTGGTTAGTGGCAGCATGAACAGTGTCAGCACGCATAAGTGCGTGAAGGACGAATCACAAGGACCCACTAAATGCTGTCCTAAATAGGTATGTTTTTAAGTTTCTTTTAAATGTGGTCAGGTCAGGGGATGTTCTGATGCAGGTCGGGAGGGAGTTCCAGGCTGTGGGAGCATACGAGCTAAATGCACGGTCTCCAAAGGATTTAAGGTTTGTACGAGGTATTTCTAGACTGTTGGATTCCGAAAAGCGAGTGGTACGATGCTTTGCCTGATGGGGTAGTATATCTGAAAGATAGGCTGGAGCCATAGAATGAAGAGACCTAAAAGGTACTGTTAATGTTAATGTACCGTGTTTAGGTTTAATGTACCATGCCACAGCCTTACTGTTTTTCTTACTTACCTACCTAGGCTGTGGCACGGTACAGATTGTTCTTCTCTTGATTGTGTTCAGTCCGTGTGGTTTGGTGGTCGAGTCTCATCCTGTCCTGACCAGTCTCCTGTCATATTCTTTGTGGTATTGTGGAGCTACTGTAGTGCATGCAGTGCATATGCAGCGACCGACTGTCAGTCGTGACTGCTGCCACTGAAGGTTGAGCTGTCTGAGCTGCTTAATTAAACTGCCACCGTGCACTATTTTAGGAACTACACGGCACAAGTACTCAAGACAATTCAGGCTTGGGTGGAGCGCTCCGGAGCCAGTGTCCATTGCCCAGTCGAAGTGAGATTCTCCAAGGGTGACGACATCTTCCTCAGCCCTAGCAGTGGCTGCGACTCATGCTACATCAACCTAGTGATGTATCGGTGAGTTCCTCGCCATCTATCCCAAAACAAAATAGTGCTGTGCATCCTGGTTTGGCCCTGGAGTAAGATGCGCGCCTATAACGACAGGGTCGTGGACTCGAGCCCTGCAGCACAGGTAAAGCGCCTGGGTAGAGATTAAGCTCTCTTATAGTGCCATTCAAAGGCAGTTTATTTTTTTAAGATGGAGTTTGGCAGATTCAGCTAACTTATTTATAATAACTGCCTCGTGTATGTATCGAGTGAAATTAAAATGAAGTGACAGGTAATGTAGAGTGTCGAAGACTTTTGTATTCATTTAAGATGCCCAATAACTTCATCATTAATGGTAGTTATGGTAACAACTAGTTTATATCACACTAAAGCAAATAAAATCACTATGTAGTCATTTTACACCTCTAAAGAAGACCTTTAAAATCATTCGTGATAACACCCACAATTTCACTACATTTAAGCACACACAGGACTGTTATGATTAAGCAAATGCTTTGACAAACAGGTGGGGTTTTCTTGCCAAAACTCGGGCTTGCTTAGATTTGGCATTGTGGCCAGGCTTCTGTGACTCACTGCTTGTAGGTCTTCCGGCCGGTGCAATAAGAGGTGTAAAGTTGGTGCAAAACTTAGCTGCTAGGCTTATCTCTTGTAAACGAAGAAACTGCATTACAATATGTGAGCCACGGCTTACCGATCTGTACAGCAGGATGTTTTTAAGCAGCGTATCGACTTCAAGATTTTTAAATCAATCTTTCGGTCCATTCATTCTCGTGCTCCAGCCTGCCTTAATTAGTCCACCACACTTCTGACTCTGATTGATTAGTTGTGCCCCTAACTAACTTCAAATCCTTTGGATATCATGCCTTCAGTGATCATGTTACCAAGGCATCGAACTCACTACCGTTCGACATTTTGTCATCTAATTTTGCGTTTAATAACGTTTAATAAGAAGATAAGAAATCTGCACATACTTTTCTCTCAGCCTTTGATCCGTCTGAGTGGATTGTCCTGTGTGTGCTTGCTTGTTCAGACACGTTGGTCCTCGTTACTAAAGGTAAGAGCAATATGCTTTTGTATAGCTGCCCCGTGTTACCTGTCTTTTTTCTGTTTGCTTTTAAGTGCTTGCTGGTGAACTGAGCTTGTTACGAACCACCAGTCGTACTAACCAGTAACCCTGACTCTTGTCTTCTTTTGTGCTTTTGCATCGTGGTCGAAGCATTACACTCTTAATGTCAATGAGCCTTAGCTATTGCTTCTTTTGCAGTGAGTTGTAAAGTACTTGGGTAGAGGGGATTCGGTTATCTTTGGGTACTATTCAAGCGACATTATTGTTGATATTTTTGTAAACCTCAGGTTTCAGCCTCCCGTACACTCAGGTCCTCTAAGGACAATACATTAACTCTGCCATTCCTCCCCCTAAAGACCGTTGGCGGCAGAAGCTTATACCCTGCAGGTCCTAGACTGTGGAACTCGCTTCCAAAATTCTTACGCAACGACAACTCCTCTCCTACTGCCGACTATGGCTCATCCTTTTCAGCGGTCCTGAGCTGCTACTTCCATGCTACTCACTACCTCAACTGCTCTCCTGACTCTGCTATGCTTCCCACTTTCTCTTCGTTGCTTGAGACGAAGTCGGTTGGCTACCAAATTCGTACCGAAAGCCGTTTAGGCTGTGAGTGCACTATACAAAACTCTCCTGCGTAACACCCACATAGTCTTTGTGGAGTCACAGACGGAGATACATTGCATTTGTCCTTTGTGTGTGTCAGTGTCAGCACCCATAAGCATATTAAGGACGAATCATGGGGACCCACTAAATGCTGTCCTAAATAGGTGTGTTTTTAGGTTCTTTTGAAATGTGGTCAGGTCAGGGGATGTTCTGACGCAGGTCGGGAGTGAGTTCCAGGCTGTGAGAGCGTACGAACTAAATGCACGGTTTCCAAAGGATTTAAGGTTTATACGAGGTATTTGTAGACTGTTGGATTCCGAAAAGCAGGTCGTACGATGCTTGGCCTGATGGGGGAGTATATCTGAGAGATAGGCTGGAGCCATAGAATGAAGGGATCTAAAAGTGAGCGACAAAACCTTGAAGTCAATCCGTTGCTTGACTGGTAGCCAGTGCAGGTCGGCGAGAAGTGGTGTAATGTGGCAACTGTGACACTCACGACAGACAAGCCTAGCTGCAGAGTTTTGCACCAGCTGCAATCGCCTGATCGCACATGCTGGGAGGCCAGTAAGCAGTGAGTTGCAGAAGTCGAGACGGGATGTCATGAATGCATGGACCAACTTAGATGTATCCTTATCTAAACAAGCCCGAATTTTAGCAATGTTATTCAGCTGAAAATAGGCAGATTTGACTGTGGAGCTGATATGGTCGTCTAACGAGAGGTCGCTTTGGAACATGACACCTAGATTTCGAGCTGATTCAACTGGAGATATGCTGGCAAAGCCAATTTTGAGAGTCAGCCTTTCCAATCTCTGAATCACACTGGGTTTGCCCATAACTAGTAAGTTAGTTTTATCAACATTTAGTTTTAGAAAATTTGCTGCCATCCATGTGCGGATGTCATCAATGCATGCAGCAAGTGAGTTGAGAGAGTTTGAGGTGCTCGAAGGCTGGGAGGGATCAAAGCAAAGGTACAGCTGAGTGTCATCCGCATAGAACTGAAAGCCTAGATTGTGCTTGGCAATCACATATTGTATCATATGCAACATTGAAAATGGTTGCCATTGCTGCTGTTCTCTGTTCATTTTTCCATTGAACGAGCAGAGCTGCAAGTGCAAGTCAAGTGGAAGTTTGCTAGCAACGACGGCATTGTGGTTATTAGGCCTTGCAGTATTATGGGCATCCCCAAGGGGGCCGCTTCATAGCCGACACGATAATAGTGATGGAAGCAAGATATTTGTGAAGCTCTCTAGGACAACTGCCGAGCTGGTTTGGTCCGGTGGTTAAGGTGCTCGCCCCTACCAAAGTCCGGCTGAGGTCGTGGGCTCGAGCCTCGAGCCATACGTGAAGCGCCTGAATAGAGATCAAGTTCTCTTGGGGCGCTATACAAACGAGTTATATTTAACTGAATCGCTTTCTAGGCACTTCGAACGTGCTGCATGGAAGCATGTCAATTGCTTAGCAGTAGAATGCACAGTTCTCTTGAGGTGACCTGCCATGCTTCATAGTGTTGATCGTGTAGCTTCGAGCACCTCGGTGCATGTCTATTGGCCGCCCATCGATCTGCTGTCGCTTTGATCCATGGATCCGCTGCTGCCGCTCGGAGCTCGTTACGCTCGGGCCATTTTTCCGATGTTTCTGTTGCTTGCTTGCTGGCCTGAATTGCATCGTAACAATCGCACCGCTGCACTCAAGTTGGTCATGCACGCGCTGCTTGCCTGCTCCTATTAAGGTCTTGCAGTATGTGCAACGTTCTACTTGCAGGCCTTACGGCAAGGACGTGGTGCACGCCCCCTACTGGCAGGCGTTCAATGCCGCGATGAAGGAGGCTGGCGGACGGCCGCACTGGGCCAAGGACCACGGCCAGAACGAGAGCGATCTGAAGCTGTTGTATCCGACCACCTGGGACCGCTATCATCGCACCCGGCGCTCCATGGATCCGACCGGCCTGTTCCTGAACAGCTACCTGGAGCGAGTGTTTGGCAGGAGCTAGCTTTTCGTGGGCTCAATGGCGTCACGTGATCGGAGTCGCTTAGAAATAATTCTTGCTTGGAACAGAGAGCATTGGCTCTGAGTAATTCCCGTCCGATGAACTTCATTTCTTGGATCTTAGAAGTTTTTCACTGTGGATTCCAGAAGATTACAGGAAGGTGCCCTTAATAAGGGAGCTGCATGATCGCAGGATAACTGTAAGAATTTCTCTGCTCTGTTGTCGAGGTCTCATCACATGTATTTTCTGACGTGTGATCAGGTCTGAATATCTGTATGGGAATATAGTACACTCTTTTCATGTGCTGTGTCTTGCACTTCTCACATTGGGGTTGCTATGATATCTGTTTAGTGGCAGATCGTATCGTGGTGCACAATTTTAACTACGGTGACATTGTTAGTGGTGACATGCACGGAGTCATCATTCAAATATGGCTAGTGGCAGCGTGCACGGTCGCAGCACGCATAAGCACACAAATTACGAATCACACAGACCCACTAAATTCTGTGATACGTATGGGTGCTTTAAGCTTCTTTTTAAATGTCAAGCCAGGGGATGTGGTGACATCCGTCAGGAGTGAGTTTCAGGCTTTGGGAGCACACAAACTTAAGACGTGGCCTGCAAAGGATTTGTGGTTCGAATGAGGTGTAGGTAAACAATTTAATTCAGAAAAGCGGGCCCTACGATGCCTGGCCTGGTGGGGAAGCAGCTCTGATAGGTTGGCCGGAGCCAGAGAATGAAGGAACCTGCAAGTTAGTGACAAAACCGTGCCGTTGATGCCAAGCTTGATTGTGAGCCAGTGCAGGTCGGCAAGAAAAAGTGTGATGTGGCAACTGCAACGCTCACGACAGACAGGCCTAGCTGTCGAGTTTTGCATCGACTGTAGAGAAGACACGAACGTGCTACGTGCACCGTGTTACCACTAGGCAGGAGAACACCAGCCTAAAGTTGGAGGCACCGCCGTTCGATCGTTTTCCTTCGGCAAAGGCTAATTTCAAAAGACCGCACGCGTCGTCTGGGAAGCGAGTCGGCGACGCTGACGCAGATTTCGATCAGACGAGACCTGCCGGCATTCTCGAGCTGCAAAGAGAAAACCTTGTCTGTCGGCAAGGAATGTGGTAGGCCGTGTACTGTGGGCTAAGGCTCCACCTACTGGACTGCTCACAACGGGCGAGAGAGTTGTATTTCTTGACAAATTTGGGCAAACTCGCACTCTTTTCGAACTGCAGAAGAAGACTTTTCGAGCATCGGCGACCCAGCAGAGCCGGGGCAGCCAACGGTCAAATTCAGAGCACAAGCTGACGGAGGTGCATCCAGTAGAAATGGCGAGGTGGTCCCAACCCCCCCCCCACTCGCACTGCCTGGGCATCGTGTCTCCTTACGCCTATTTAGACCTGCAAAACGTCCGATTCACGAGAGCGATGGCACTTCGTGGACTGGATGATAGCTTCCAGCAAGATAGCAATCTCAAACGCGCCGCCAAAGTTCGGTATTTTTTTAACAACTTGATCTGAATTCGGTTACCCACCCTTGACGATTATGTATCGGTCAAGCCGATCTCCTGACCTTAACCTAATCGGGCATTTGTAGGATGGGTTCGAGCGACGGTTAAGGCCGCTTGTATCGCGATTATTGATGAGCTCTTTGTTTACTTACAAATCTGGAGTAGAATAGCGGCCGACGCTTGCGAGCGTTGGATCAGCTCCTTGCCTAGTGACCGCGAGGTCGTTGCAAATAAGAGAGGTGTATCGTAATATTGTCTTGATAAATCAAGCGCAGTGCTGCTGTGCTTCTAAATATTTCCTCCAGCACAGATAACTTCAAGAAACACTTCGAGCTGCCGCAATTCAATCTTTATTTATATTTGTAAGCGTACAATGCGATACCGGCAACTGACATACAACGTTACCATGTGTACAGCTGGCTTTCGATTACAAAAAACGGTTGGCAGTACAACACAATTGCTACAATACTTTATTGGAAGACTACGCATGTTGCAAACTAGATGATTGAAATCTCGCAATGTGGACCTTGGGCGAACTACACACGACAGACATCCAAAGGATAGGCCAAGACAGGAAGACTTAGGGGTTCGGATAGTGGCCATCTTTAAAGATTCGACTCGGTCATAGAAAACTCAGATTCAGCGGCTAGCGATATGTTGGACGTGGTGCCGCCTGCTCCAGAAATGAGGCGATCGACATCGTCCCAGTCAATGTAACTGCTAGCAGCACCAATGCTGCCACTGCTAACGGACCATACTGACTTTGACCTGCTTGAGTATTGACCACCCGCATTCATTAGGCCGGCACCAGTCTGCAAAAAAAACAGAAAACATGCATAGAAGAAGGGCCGAGGAACAAATCGGCAGAAGGCGAGAGGCGATAGCAAATACAGGCAAAAACAATACATGGTTTGGGTAGATGTAGCAAATAGGACTACACGTTGACAACGACTTTTGCAATGCATGGTCGTTTGCAAGACTGCACATGACATGCACAGCTACACAAAGCTACAAGGAATACGTGGGTGCTATGTAGGAAAGTTGTCACTCAGCCTAAGCGGCTTTCAGTGGACATACAGGTAGCCAACATACTTAATCTTACTTCACAAAGCGAAAGTGGGTATGGGACACGGCGAGAAAAAGCTGTTGATGCCAATGGTATTAAGCAGTCTCAAAGCAGTATTTGCAGAGCCCTTCCTACGACAGTCCCCCGAGGCGGCAGCCATGTTCCTCCCCCTAATTCCCATCCCATATCAATTCCCATCATACAGGCAGTTCCCAAATCGGGTCTATGCGAAGGAAAAAATAATTAATTTATATAGCGCCGCTTAAGGGAGCAAAAATCTTTGTTCAGATGCCTCATATATGCCACAAGGGTCGAGCCTGTGGAAGCCTCGAGATCTTTGCAGTCTTGTGAAGCTCTTGGAACACACTAAAGTGGTTACAAGACGGGTGCATGAGACATAGTAATACACAGTCTTTATTCGACTATGATGATAAGGAATTGCTTCTACGACTTAGCTTGGATTCGTCTCAGACTATGAGCCTAATTTGTGTTTTGCTAGGCGTTGCAGGCGTCCGCAGTTGACTGACTGTCGTGTCCTCGGACATGAGCACACGGCACGAAGGTGCGTAGGCACTTGTCAGGTCAGGAGGACTGGCACTTGGGCTCTGTGAAATTAGTTTCGCCCTTATGCCCACATGCATATTCAGCTGGAATTTATCAGGCATACTGAATACATAATATGAGGACCAAAAATTAATGCCCTCAAAGGTAGTTTAGATTGCTGGTCAAGTCTAACGTAATCGATTCGTGGCTGTTAGTCTTTTAACGAATGAGCGGGTGATGACAGTCAATCAGTGCTGCAAGTATCAAGCTTGGCACTCACCGAATCGTCCCCAGCAAGGATGCGCAGCACGTCGTCGTCGACGGACCACGAGCTCAGCAGTGAGCCATCGATGCTGCGTCTACCGACATCAGAAAGCCAAGCTGAGCCGCTTGCGGCCGCTGCAGACGACGATGGTGCTGGAGCACCGGCACTCGGCTGCGGTGGCAGAGGTATCGTGCGAGCAGTGCTGGTTCTCGAAGGTTGCCGTGATGTCGTCTCTGTGTGCATGACCCGACCCTCAGACATCCGCTGAGCTGCAAACGCAAGCTCTAGATTGACTTAAGAGCGTCAAGCTCTAGATCCTCTAGATTGACAAGAGCCAAGAGCAGCAGCACCATATAAAGAAGAGCAAGCTCCTAAGCGGGTCAAGGCCAAGAGCAGCACCTAGCAGCACGTAAAAGTGACCAGTTGTAAGGCAGAATATTGGCACGACGGTGGCGTGGCTGCAAAGTAAGTTTGGCAGCATGACAGGTTACAGGTAAGAATCGATAACCAAGGCATGGCATAAAAGTGATGCTAGCAGATTGGTGGAAGGCAGTGATAGTGCATTTGCTGCTTCGAGACTCTGCCAAGCTCGTTGTCGTAAGTTTGCGTAAAAATCTTTGTAGTAAATTGCCACTGGCTAACATGATAAACATATGGTGGCAAAGACGAAGATAGAATGAGCAAAGAGGGCAGTAGAAGTTGGAAAAAACGAAATAAATGAAAAAATGCAGTATAAAGTTGTTTTAAATCGCTCATAAAAAGATTCATACCAATGATTGAGAAGATGGCATCGTGTATGATAGCAGCCCTCTACGTGAAAGCAGACAGCTTTACTGCTGTACGAATGCACGCATGCTGTCGATTTGCCAACTGACTCTCTGCACTTACGCAGGGTTTTAAAGCAACCACAGCTGAGCACATAGAACCGATTGACAACTGGTTTTGCATGCTCCAGCCTTGCGTACACCAAAGCATAGATCATCAGCAATCAAATCTGGCATTCCTAGCAGGTATCAGAGATGAGAGAGAGAGAGAGAGAGAGAGAGAGAGAGAGAGAGAGAGAGAGAGAGAGAGAGAGAGAGAGAGAGAGATAAAGCAAACCGTATGTGTGTGTGTGTGTGTGTGTGTGTGTGTGTGTGTGTGTGTGTGTGTGTGTGTGTGTGTGTGTGTGTGTTGCAATCACTGCGCCAACAGCAAGGCAACACTCACGACCGGACTTACCGTAAGCCGTGCCCCTTCGGGCGACCCTCGGCGACCTGGCACTGAGCTGCTGCAGCTGTTCGACATAGGTGAGAGCCCTGTGAGGTGCGGAGTGCGGAGTTAAGCCACGCCTAGTCACATCTTTCATTGTTCTCGAGTGGGTGGGCTTGCCATACTCAGAGGCTAAAAAAGGATAAGAAATTCGCCATCGAGGTTAATCTAACAAGAAACAAGATCCCAAGAAGCTAGGCCGCCAGAGCAACAGTCACTTTTAGTTGTGATGCAGCAATTTAAACACTAATGCAGAAGACAGCCTCCACAGCCAGTCATTATATTCAATCTCTGGATCATTGCAATTCCATTTTGGCTGGGCTATCGAAAAAACCCACTATGCGACTGCAGCTGGAGATTAATTTGGCTGCAAGGCTGGTCAACAAATTCGAGAGGCTCAGCCGTGTATCTGGATTGCTGGAAGACCTTCGATGGCTTCCGGTTGATCAACCAATACACAGTAAAGTTCTTATGATAAACGATAAGGTCCACTTCGGCTTGGCTCCTTTGGACCTAGCTGAACTGCTGCACCAGTTTCAGCCTCCTCGTGCCCTCAGGTCCTCTATGGAGAACAAATGAGCTGTACCATTCCTACGGCTAAAAATCGTTGGCAATAGAAGGTTTTGCTCTGTAGATCCTAGACTGTGGAACTCAGCCACAATACTTTATGCAGCGTAATCTCTATTTTTCCTCGCAACTCGTTTCCAGCCATCCAGAACGGCTACTTCCGTGCTACTAACTTTCTCGACAGCCCTGTCGACACAGCTATACTTCTCACTTCCTCTTTGTTTTGTGAGATGGAGTCTGTTGGCTACAATATGCAGCACCAAATGCAGCTTAGGCTTTGAGTGCGCTATAGAAAAGTCCCGTCTAGTATCGTCTACTTAGTCGTAGTGGCTCTGTGGAGCTAAAGACGGAGGGAGATACATTACAGTAAATTGCTTTAAATCTCTGTCTACGCCTAAGGAGCAACACATCCCAATGGCTAAGCAGTTGAATCAAGGCTAGACTGTGGTAATTCAGACTTGGCAGGACTGTCAAAACAAAACAAAAACAACAGGCAACAGGTATATCTACAGGTGGCAGTAAATATGGCCAACATGCTGGTCTGCACGTCAAAGATATCGGCTACTTATCCCTGTCGCCAATGAAGCTGCAGCTCTTGGTTGGTCAGCGACTATGATTCCAAAAGATTCTTACTTGAAGCCTGCTGGGGTCAGCATTGGAGTTCATCCATTACTAGTTGGACTACTTGTTTCAGCTCTCCGCGAAATAAGCAGTTTAATTATTTCACTAAGAAGCTGTTGATGACAGAAGATGTTTCTCTGCTGGCACCAGACTGAGGAACTCACTTGCGCAATTCTTATGCAACTGCAGTGTTTGCTCCTGCCGCCGACTCGGCCACATTCTAGTGAGCCATCATGCATCGCTTCTTCTAGGTTTAATTGATTCAGTATTGCCTCATTTATATAGCGGCAGAGGAGCCTTTACCATCACCGACGATTGCAGTGGGCACTAAGGAGTTTCCCCCACGGTAGAACTCGAACCCGCAGCCTGAAGGTCATGAAGAGTGAGCACATTATTCCTGGACTAAGAACCAGGTATACTGCAGCTTTGCCTTTCACGTCCTCGGGCGCTGCCTGGCTGACTCGGCTATGCCTGGCTCACTTCAGCGTGCTGAGGTTTTCTGGCTTCCAAATGAGCCGCGACCGTTTTAGAAACCTAGTCTTTGCAAGCACTATCTATGATATAGGTGGAGTCTTAACCCTTTTGTGGAGTGTCAGTGACCATACACACATAGTTAAAATAAAAAAAATCGCCTTATTCGCTTCGGTGGCTAACTCCTTAACTTGCCTTCACCTACCTTCACTATGCCTTTTTTCCACTCAGTCTCCTTCCCCTCTCCCGTTCAGCCTCGCTGGCATCCGAAGAGGTCAAGGCTACTAGCGCTGGCAAGTTCTGACACCGTGCTAATTCTACACCGAAAACTGCATACGACATCAGTGACAAAGCAGATGCCAGGCTAATGAAGTAAAGTGTGGAGTGTGATAATGACCAGACAAATAAGCGAATCGACAAAATCGACAAAACATAATAAAACTGATCATTAATTTTCCTCCTCATGCCGAAAGGCAAGGAGACAGTGACAAGCAGCAGCGCGAGCTGCACTGGCGCCGAGGTTCAGTGACTTCCAGGTCACTTGCAGGAGGAGCTGCTGCTGCAGCAGCAGCTCCAGCAGCAGCAGTGGCTGCAGGCACACAGCAGCCACTTAATGCTTTAACCTAGCTACGGTGCCCATTCACGAGCACCCGTACACCTCATCGTGCGAGCCAGAAGGCAACGACCGCTGGTCGGTCTGTATGACGTTATTTAATGGTGTATCCCGTCTGTAACTCCACACAAAGCCACAAAGACTAAGCAGTTGTTACGCAGGAGAGCTTTCTGTAGTGCACAGTCACAGCCTTTCGGTATGCATTCGGTGGCCAACAGACTTCGTCTCACGAAACAAAGAGAAAGTGGAAAGCAGAGCCGAGTCATGGGAGCAGTTGAGGTAGTCAGTAGCATGGAAGTATCAGCTCGGGACCGCTGAAAAAGATGAGCCATAGTCGGAAGCTGGAGAGTAGTTGTCGTTGCGTATGAATCGTGGAAGTGAGTTCCACTGCCTAGGACCTGCAGAGCTAAAGCTTCTGCCGCCGGCAGTCTTTAAGTGGAAGAATGGAACAACTAGTTTATTGTGGCAACAGCACTTGGACTGTGGCCACAATAAAGTCAGCTGCCACAATCCGTGCACCATCACGGCACCAGTTGCACCACATCGAAAGCCGCTCCACTCAACTAAGGCAGACGATACTTTAAAAGCATGCCCTGATCAGGGCTATCATGTCATGCCCGTGCGCTCTGCATTTTAATCGGTCACTCACCGGAAGAGACAACCTGCTGGCTCGCCTTCAGCTGCCGATGCTGCTGCTGCTGCTGCTGCTGCTCTACTGTCAGCTGCCTCGGCGACTTCCTCTGGTAAGGAACATGAGTGCCCGGTATTCTTTTCGTTCCTGCAAACGGCGTACATTTAACAAGCGGGAAGCAATGCAGAGTCCCTGAGGAAGAAAGAGAGAGGCTGAAACTAGTGCACCAGTTCAGCTACGGAGCTAAGGAGCCAAGCCGTGGCCTTGGCCTTGTGGGTTAGTGTAAGAATTTTGTTCTGCATGGTTAGGCTCTGACAGACCCACTAGCTTGGGGGACTTGGACCAGCAATGCACGAGCTCGGACCAGCCTCGGCCAGATGTCTCCTTTTGCTGTCGCCCGGTGCACCAGCGGGCGACAGTCACGTGACTAAACCCGTGACATCGACCTGCTCCCGGCACCCCACTGGGCTCTTACAACCGCTGTGCAGCAATGCTCGGCACAGCTCATGTCAGCCTGAGTCGCTGCCTCGGGCTGCCGTGCTAGGGAGTGGCGGAGGCAGCAGCAGCAGAGCAGTCCCATTGGAATGAGGTGAGCGTAGCGCGGGCCTTTGCTTACCGTACAGCCTCTGCTGGGCCCGAAGCTCCTTAGACACCGCGGCTCCGCGTGACTTCCGGAACGTCTTGGTCTGCTTGGCAGGCGACGGCTGAGCGCCAACATAGGCTTCCGAAGGAGCGGCCGCAGAGGCGGCGGCAAGCGTCTCGTCTAGCATTCGTTTAATCATCTTGGCTTTGCGTAGCCTTCGGTCTGCGTCTGCCTCGCTGGCATTGACCACTTCGGCGTTGCTAAGTCCTGCAATTTCGAGTGGCTACAGTCGGACGACCTCACCTCTCACCAACCGATCGCCGCTAATAGCACCGCTTGAGCAGCCGCACTGGCAGGTGCCACCATGGCAACGCCAGTGACAGAGACGCCTCGCCTCAATCAGCGATCGGCGATGTAGCCGATGTGGCGACAGGCCGGCAGGTGAGATTTGCTTGCAGCACAGCTCGGTGGCATTGAGCAGGCCGCCGGCACCATGTGCTTCCAGCCCCCCCCCCCCCCGTGCAGCGATAGGGCAGAGGTGCAAGTGATCCCAAGTGCAGACCTTTGCAATCTGGTCGGCAGCACGTGAGCGCAGCCATTGGGCTCGGTCTGAAGCAACACAGCGCTTCTGTTCGAGCAGATGCCCAACGATGCCGACGGGTGCCACGTTGCCACGCAGCTCACCAGATTCCTCGACTCTGCCGTCAGAGCCAAGATGGGTCGACGCCAGAGGCCACGACGACGCTGGAGCGCTGATGACGCTGCACTCCGCCCCAGAGGTGGCCGCAACGATGCGCCCAGAGCCGCCGGCAGCCGGCGCGGCCGGATCGCGCGCCGTCTGCCGCGTCGATAGCATCTGCATGCGGCCCACGTGCGGCGTGGCGGGAGCCTTGTCCTGCAGCATGGCGTCCATGAGCCTCGAGGCATCGCGAAGTCGTTCATCGTGGAACTGGCGTTGCATGTCCAGGCGTGCCCTGGTCCGCTTGTCGAGCTTTTTCGCAGCTGCGCTGGGCAGCTTGGCAGCCTACGAGTGGGGGGCGCGTGAATGAGAAGATCGGCCAGATGACCGACTAGTACGGCAGGCAAAGCAGCAGCCGACGAAGGCAAGTTGCAATGGAGGGGGAGCAAGCTGGTAGCGACATACGAGAGCGGCAGCAGTGGCAGCGTTCCGGTGTGGCGTGATTAGAGCTCGGACAACTTACGTGGATATGTGGCTGAGACATAGAATGCCCCGACTCATCTGGGTAGACAAGCAGGTAATATGGTCTCTGGTTGCCGACCACACGCACGCACTTGGCACTTATATGGTTTGCTTTACATATATATATATATATCTCCCTCTCTCTCTCTCTCTCTCTCTCTCTCTCTCTCTCTCTCTCTCTCTCTCTCTCTCTCTCTCTCTCTCTCTCTCTCTCTCTCTCTCTCTCTCTCTCTCTCTCTCTCTCTCTCTCTCTCTGATCCCTTTAAGGAATTCCCGATATTGGGTCATTTAAATATACACACTCGTGCGACCTTTATACACCGTGGCAATGATCAGAACCAAAACATCAAGTCCTGGGCTGAGAACCGTGGATAGCAGTAGAGCGATCATAAGTAAAGAATTCAGTGGGGTTTTGTCACTCAGCCACACGCAGCAGGCAGTCACACGACACACAGCTCGTGTATTTCAAAAATCGATTGAGAGAATTTTGTGATTAACACTGCAATCCTACGTGTAAACCTGCCCCGATAGGCAAGATATGGAACACTCAGAAAAATGAGAATACTTTCTTTTGGATAGCATCCTAAGAGAACCAACTTTCTAATCTCGTGCTTTATAACTTGCTTTTAGAGTAGCAATAACCAAGGGCTAATAGCAAGAAAGGTATCATGTGTAGACAAACATGGAAAACAAATAAGCATCATTCTTAGACAAGCATTCAAAAGGCATGCAGGAAGACAACCATGGCCACAGGTTAGTGGGCTCCCTTGTTAGCATGATGTACAATAAGAGTGCACAGGTCACAGCCTGCAAAGCACATGGGAACAAAAAAGTTCACCGGCACCGCACAGGGTAATCTGTGAAACTTAATAATAATAATAATAATCATGCACTTGATAAAGCGCCCTCAGAGAACTCAATCTCTTTCTAGGCGCTTTACATTTGCTGCAAAGGGTAATGCAATTGCATGGCGAGTAATATCATGCGTGATAAAAAACATGAATAAAATGGTTAAGCATGACATGCACAGGGTCAACATGCAAATGTGGTTAGTGGCAGCATGCACAGTGTCAGCACGCATAAGCACATTTAGGACGAATCACGGGGACCCACTAAATACTGTCCTATATAGGTATGTTTTTAAGTTTTTTTAAGTCCTTTTGTTTTTAAGTTTTCAAGTTTTTTAAATGTGGTCAGGTCAGGGGATGTTCTGACGCAGGTCGGGAGGCAGTTCCAGGCTTTGGGAGCATATGAACTAAATGCACGGTCTCCAAAGGATTTGAGGTCTGTACGAGGTATTGGTAAACTGTTGGATTCCGAAAAGCGGGTGGTACGATGCTTGGCCTAGTGGGGGAACAGATCTGAGAGATAGGCTGGAGCCAAAGAATGAAGGGACCTAAAAGTGAGCGACAAAACCTTTCAAAAGTCAATCCGTTGCTTGACTGGTAGCCAGTGCAGGTCGGTGAGAAGTTGTGTGATGTGGCAACTGCGCCGCTCACGATAAACAAGCCTAGCTGTGGAGTTTTGCACCAGCTGCAATCGCCTGATTGCACATGCCGGTAGGCCAGCAAGCAGTGAGTTGCAGAAGTCAGGACGGGATTTCACAAATGCATGGACCAACTTGGACGTGGTACCCTTATCTAAACAAGCCCGAATTTTAGCAACGTTATGTAGCTTATGTGTCATTAGCTGAGATTAAATTATGCCATGTCATTGCAGGTGTTGATTGAAGCAGCAAGTGAACTCAGGACTTTTGGTGCCTACGAGGGTCCAATCACCATAAAATGGCAATTCAGTGCAAGCGAAGTTGAGATGATCAGATGGTGCCAGATCACGTGACCGGAAGAGGAGCAAGGGAAGTCGGATAGGCATGTGGGTGTAAGCGAATGAAACGACTGCTGCCAGACAGAGAATCTTGAAATCGATTCGATGCTTGATTGGAAGCCAGTGATGCTCAGACAGAAGTGGTGTGACGATGTGGAGGCCACGCTTTGATTCAATGACAGACCCAATGAGCAGCTGTGCATTGAACCAGTTGCAGATTAATTTGGGCACGGAGGCTAGGAGTGGTTGGTAAAGCCAATTGCAGTAATATGTCATGCAGTAAGATGCCATGTCGCAAATGTGTAAGCTGGCTAGTATATCGTGCTCTTAAAGATCGACAAGAGGTGGAGCGAGCATAAGCACATCAGCGCTCGAGCCCTTAGATGCGCACGCATGTACACATACCCGGTGCATACAAGTTCGCACATGAATGAGCGCTGAGCGTTCGTTACCGGGGCGTTATCGCCGAGTTGGCTGGCATCTGGCATCTGCTCAGTGCCCATCGATGACCGCCGCTGCTGCTCACTGGCATCGTAGGTAGGCATATATCCGTGTTGCCAACGGCGTCCTGTTTCACCAGCAGCTGCGGTAGCGGAAGCCTGCAGACCACTGCTAGCCGCCGTCTGCTTGCTCCTCGTGTAATCAGCTGCAGCTGCTGCTCTCCGTGCTGCACCGAGTTGGCCGGCAGCTGCAGAGCCGGCAGCCGTTGGTTGAAGCCGCTGGGGCGACTGCTTTCGCTGAAGCGCTGCACGTGCTGCAGCTGCCGCTGTCGCACGCTCTGTGTATCCGGTATCCAGTGAGCGAGCATCACCAGGAGCCCGACGGCTATCATAGTCATCGTCGAGGCGCCGAGCGGCACGGGAAGCTCGCAGAGCGGCCGACACGGACTCGAGCTCCTCGCTCCTATAGCGTCGGCAGCAGCAGGGGATACACAGCGTGGCCAAGTCAGACATTCAGCCACAGCAGTAGCAGCTTAAAAGTCATCCAATAATCGGTAGCGGACGTTCTATTGCCTGACTGAAGTCGTCTTGTTTGTGGAGGCCCCGGGTTCTAGTCGTCTCGCCATTCACTGCTCCAAATTAAATACTGCACTAAATGCCTTTTGAATAACGCACTGACTTTGAATTATGCACTAAATGCACAATTAGTAATGCACTAATTTGAAATCGTATGCACATTAAATAAAATGCCCTAACTTGAAATATTTTGGCAATAGGGCCTTCAGATCGTGTGCAAAGAGAGTATGGAATCCATTTCCGGGTCATGTCACTACCTGCACTGACTTTGTGTCACCTAAGTCTCAGCTAACGACCAGTCTGCTACGCTCAGCTTTCCATAAGCTCAGCCGTGCTTATCTTTTTATTATTGTGTTTTTTTTATATACCCGTGTCTTATTCGGTGCGCATAACTAATAAGAGGTCCTACTAACAGGTGGCCCTTAGCGTCTTCCTATGGGCTCATGCATGCTGGTCCAAGCATGATACTGCGCATGTCGTTAACCCTTTGTTATTGGTTCTGTATCACGGTCTCTGTTCTGTATAGACAGTATCACGGTGGATAGCACCAAATGCTCAGACAGAGGACAGCATGCTTGGAGTCCAGTGGGGAGGCCATCTTCTTAGAGTGAGCGACAAACTTTGAGATGGTGCATGAAGGGCAGGCTGAGGAAGCCGATGCAGTAAGGGTAGAGAAGGGCAGGCTGAAGAGTCAAGTGGAGGTGCTACAGTGGAGGTCACGGCCGGTCTGAATCTTGTCTGAATCTTGCTTACTAAGAAGCTAAAAGAAAACGGTGTGCTCGACGATCGCGCCCCCCAATGATCGCTCTAATGGTGTGGTGCAAACCAGAGAGTGGTAATGATTTTTTGATTGGGAATTGTAGTTTGAGTGTATGCCGGCTCCTCTAATGAGCCTGTGTAGTGGCACGGACACAGGCCGGTAACCGCTGGTGGCCAGATGGTGGATTCACCATCAGGGTCGGCGCTGCACAGTTGTGGTCCTCGATGAATCATCGGGGTCAACCAGGGGACTGGAGGAGTGGAAGAAGACTAGTGTGAGAAGGGGGCGAAGGCAGTCGTGCGTCTTGCTGCTCCGTGCCTTGTACAATAAACCGTTGGCGTTGTTCTGGGCCAGCGTTCTGCATGCCGAACCACAGGGATTTGTGATTCCACTATGTCCTTTTTAGAGACTTGACTTGGCTTGAACTATTGTGGATTGGAATGGCCTATAATTATCCTTATATGCTAGTCGACAATATCTTAGCTAATCTATGAACTGGTCTTTTGTCTGAAGGGTGATCCTTTGCATGATATGGTCAATCCTGATCTTTTGCATGGCAAAGTCGCAAACAGCACAACCTATGCAACCATATGGATGGCTGTCAAGAACTTTAAGATAAATGGAACCAATTAGCAGTGTGCTGCCCGAAACGAAGAAGCTAGCTAAGGAACTGCATCCACCTTGAGTACTACATTGACAGCCTGAGCTAAAGGCTTGTCCTGTGCTGTCGTGTGGCTCAGCCATAAACAGTCTTTATAAATTTGGCTTCTTTCAGCCAACCGTAACCCACATCGTGTGTCTGATGCCCAGAGCGATAACTAGAAGCACTAGATGGTAGATTCAGCTGTGCAATTGGTTTAGTAAGCATTGTACGCTGCATACAGTAAGGCTGCAGAATGCAGATATTCACTAACTGTTCGTAAGTCGAGCCTGTCGCCGAAAGATCGACAGACGATGGGTGCAGCAGCCCTTCGTCGACGAGATCATCGAGGATGTTGTACACACTGGAAAGGCCCTCATTCCTTCTTGCGGTGGTCGACGTCGGTAAGCTAGAAATATAGCAAGTAACAAGGTCTCGAGCGATTGGCTGTGTGGCCATGCCATTAGAAGCACCGATTGGACAAGTTTCAACGAGCAAGCAAAGTACCCTTGAGGTACATGGAACCGACTGTCTACGACACGACGAATTATTATAAAGTAATTCCGAGGCAGAAGTTGTTCCAGCCTTTCGGTAACTCTATGTAAAGCAATCTGATATTTGCTCATCGACTTTGGCATTGGCTTTCTTTCTTACGAGGCACCTTTATTTTGTCTTTCTCATCCTCACTGTCTCTATCTCACTCCCTTCCCTATGTCTGCATGTGTGTGTGTGTGTGTCTCTCTCTACCCTCTGTCTGTGTGTGTGTGTCTCTCTCCAACCATCCCTACCTCTCCCTCTCTCTCTCTTTGTCTCTTTCCCTCTCTCTCTCTCTCTCTCTCTCTCTCTCTCTCTCTCTCTCTCTCTCTCTCTCTCTCTCTCTCTCTCTCTCTCTCTCTCTCTCTCTCTCTCTCTCTCTCTCTCTCTCTCTCTCTCTCTGTCTCTCTCTCCCTCTCTCTCTCTCTCTCTCTCTCTCTCTCTCTCTCTCTCTCTCTCTCTCTCTCTCTCTCTCTCTCTCTCTCTCTCTCTCATATCGGTCTCTAACTCATTGACTCTTGACTCTTATTGTTACCGAGTCCCACTAACTCACTTCCTCTTTCTTGTCCTTGTTCTTTCCTTTTATCCAATCCCTAATCTCTCTGTCTCTCTCTCACTCTCTACATCTACCTCTCCTTACCTCTGCCTTTATCCCCACCTCAGTTACCCAAGGACTCTTATTCACTGCTGCTGCTGCAACTCGGGAAATAGGCAAAACCTAACAGGTACTAAATTGTGGGCTACACAAAACAACTACGAATCACCACCAAGACCACCAAGAATGTGTAACTGCTCTCACTCCTCATGCTTTCCCGGTAGAATCAAAAGTAAATCCAAGTCGGTCCTCAATGGCCAAGCATTCTGTTTCGAGACAACCGATTTTTTGCTCTCTAATGCAAATGCAAATATGATTGACTGACCAGGAAAGATATGCCAAGTCTTGTGCAGGCCCAAGGTATAAGTGGTTGCTCGGACTAGTTTCGAGCCCACCTACTCCCCTTGCCTCAGTTCAGAATCACCCATCAATCTCGGCCAGCCTTCTAGGCAGCAGAGCCGCACAGAGATGGAGTCAGAAAGCTTCGCCTCTCTCTCTATCTATCTATCTATATATATATATATATATATATATATATATATATCCCTCCCTTCTACCGATCGATTTCAGCCTGCCGGAAATCACGATAGCCCCATGCATCTGCACAGTGAATTTTGCGGAGAATATTTTACCGTGCCTGATCTTCTGATGGCAAGCTTTGGTTTTATAATTACTAATAACTAGCACAGCATGATTCACTCTCAAGATTCGTCAGGTCTGTGCCTGGGTCTGGTAGCCGTCACTGGTACAAAGGCCACACTCCTTAGATGCTACAGGTTTACAAGTGTCTGATCTATATTAAAAAATAATTAAAAACATACTAGCTGATTTAACAGCCTCTTTTGTATAGCGACAGAAAACAAATTTACGGATGTCACTACCACTTGCAGTGTCTATAAAGGATCGCCCACTGTAGGATTCAAACCACGACTTCGGGACCGAGGTCGTGAACAGCAACCCCTTATTTAGTGTGCCATCACGGCTCATATTAAGAAAGTGACCCCAGGAATGGTGACTATGTTGATATCCATGATCCTCTTGTTGGCCTTCCCAACACTAGAAGCCAGGGCCGTAGCGCTCTTGAGTGTCTTCCGAGGGGCTCATCGAATTTTCTTTCAATAAAAACGTCTTGCTTTGTTCTGTGGACATCGGAAATAGTTGAACGACCAGGAAAGGCATGCCAAGTTTAGTGCAGGCAAAAGGTATAAGTGCTTGCTCGGACTAGTTCCGAGCACACCCACTTCAGGCAGGGATAGAAATGTGAAGGTGGCTATTTGATCCACGAATATTGCAATGGTTAAGGACAGGTGCTGCCAGCTTCGATGTGACTGCTACTCTGTAGTTGTAAGTAAAGTAGCAATTCAACAGCTGGAGAATAGGCTTCATACACCGATGACAAAAATTATCACCCAACTAAAGTGAATGGAGGTGCCGCCAGTGAAGCCAGCCCAGTACGACGAAGCAGTTGCAAAGCCGATTGTCACATCCTTTGACGGCTGAGCAGTTGAGCAACAGTTAAATGGGTTCACAAGTAAGGGTCGGGATAGGGAAAAGAGACAGGCAAGCGCTGCATCGACCTACAAGTGGTGACACCCGACAAGAATGCAGCACATTTGCAGACAGGTCAAACCCGAAGGCACTAACCACACGTGCAGACCTGCCCAACTCCGCACACACATCACGACGTGCACGAGATACGAGCAAAGGCATACTGGCCCCATGGTCTTGACCCAGGGGTAAGGTGTTAGCTCTTAACGACCCAGTTCGTGGGTTCGAGTCCTTAAGTGGGCGATCGTGTATTGCCCACTGCAAGCAGCCGTTACTCTCCAGCTGCTATAAAAATGAGGCTGTTGAATTAGCTAAACTTTTTTGTATTGCAACATCCAGTTCTCTCTGCCTTCCATATGTGCCACCCCATCAAGCCATGCCACACTCTCTAAACAATTTTAAGCAGACAAGACTAGTTTTCTGAGACGATGACTAAAATAATGAGCCTGATATATGTCGAATCGCTTTCGCAACGGACACGGGAGGTCTGCTCCTCCTTGTATGGTAGGGGTGGGGGACTTCACATGAAAGCCTGCAGCAGCAGCAGCAGCAGCTTACTTCAACAGCACGTGCTCGAAGCTGCCTAGCAAGCTAGGAACCGCAAAACCCTTGCACAAGACATGCACAGACGCAGCGGCTACAGCAGCTCAGCCAGGCATGACCAGAGACGAGGCGTTCACCTCACCCACACAATAACTGAGTGCACAAGCGAGCAATCACACGCGGAAAAAAGCCAAGCCATCGGTCGTGCTCTCTATTTGAGAGCCGACCAGCGAAGGTTCTCGACAAAAAAACTAGTAAAGAGCCGTTTGGGAGTTAGCTGCTCGTTCAACAACGGTTCGGCCAACAATCGAGCCTTTTCTCGCGCAGCACGTTGCGTCTTTCGGCATCGAACAGCATTTCGAGCTCTGGCCGTGCACACGAGCCTGGTCCAGATCCCACACGAGCTGGGTAGGGAAGCGGGGGTCACAGGTCGCTGCACAGAGCCGGCCGCCACTACATCCGCTGCCGCAGCAGCAGCGAGCAGATGGCCGAGCAGCAGCCACTGCTGCTGCTCTGGAATGGCACGGACAACGACGAGCAAGGAGACGATCGGGGAGCCGGCAGCTGCCGGCTCACTCAAGGTCGCTGCATATCTCAAGGTCGAGCGGCTAGGTCCTCGCCTGCTCTCTGCTGGAGGACTGCTCTGCCTCGGACTGGCCGGCCTGGTGCTGGCTGCCAGACGAGACCGTGGCCACGGCAGTTGCAGAGGCAGCAGCGGCAACGTTGTCAGCAAGCTGCGCGTCATCGAGGACCTGGCAGCTGCCTCGGGCGAGTCGAATGACGGCAGAGGGCTGCCGCTACCGCTGGTGGCACACGTGACAAGCATTGCCTGCATCGCACTGCTCGTCGCGTTCCTGCTCTTGTCTGCGGCCGCTCTCACAGGTTAGAAAGTCGATCGAGGGCGCCAGCCAGCCAGCAGCTTGTGGCGCTCAGCGCACCTGACGTCGCCATTGCGCTTCCGCTCTGCACTGACTGGGGCATAGAACGTAGGTGGCAGTGGCAGTACGGCTGCTTCCCTTCTATGGCACACGATGACGCACGCCATAAATGCACGAGCCTTTGCCCGGAATGAGCCAGGCCGTTAGCGGGTTTAAGGGGGGGTAGCGGATAGGCCAATAAGTAGAAAAGCTGGGAAAGCTGTCCAAGAAAGAACGGCCTCGCTAGGCAGCCTCCTTGGGCAGAACCGCGGAGCTGTCAGTAGAGGTTCGTTAAGCACCTTTCCTTGTGGTTAAAATTTGAAGTCGGCTGCCTGATTCAGCTGCCTCGTCAGCTGCCTGGTTCCCTGGTCCTTAGCATGGGAGCTAGGCACTTGCACTATACCCGGTCACGGGTGCGAGTCCTTCAGCTGGCGATTCTCAATTGCCCAATTAAGCAATTATCAAAATTTATAGAATAATTCTAATAATAATAATCAATATTATAATTATCTATATTAATACATAATAGTTAATTAAGCAATTAAGACTGCATTAATTTATTGCATTAAGCGATTCTTAATTGCCCTTAAGGCAAGCAGGTGCGATAGCTGCTCAGGCTCTTCTGATGCTATATATATATATATATATATATATATATATATATATATATATGTATGTATGTATATATATATATATGTATATATATATATATATGTATGTATGTATATATATATATATTCGGCTGTTGAATCAGCTGACCTTTACTTTAACTGTTAAGAGAACTTAACTTCCATACACGTGATGCGTGCATTTATAAGACATTCGTGTAGCGCCCTCAGAGAATTTAATCTCTTTCTTTGCACTTAACAGACTCTGAGAATTCTGGAACCGACAACAAATGCTCGAAATCTAGCTGTCATGTTTCATGTTTCAGTGACCTCTCATTAGACGACAACATCAGCTCCACAGTCAAGTCGGCCTACTTTCAGCTACATAACATTGCTAAAATTCGGGCTTGCTTAGATAAGGATACCACGTCCAAGTTGGTCCATGCATTCGTGACATCCCGTCTCGACTTCTGCAACTCACTGCTTACTGGCCTACCAGCATGTGCGATCAGGCGATTGCAGCTGGTGCAAAACTCCGAAGCTAGGCTTGTCTGTCGTGAGCATCGCAGTTGCCACATTACTCCACTTCTCGCCGACCTGCACTGGCTACCAGTCAAGCAACGGATTGACTTCAAGGTTTTGTCGCTCACTTTTAGGTCCCTTCATTCTTTGGCTCCAGCCTATCTCTCAGATATACTCCCCATCAGGCCAAGCATCGTACCACCCGCTTTTCGGAATCCAACAGTCTAGAAATACCTCATACAAACCTTAAATCCTTTGGAGACCGTGCATTTAGTTCATATGCTCCCAAAGCCTGGAACTCCCTCCCGACCTGCGTCAAAACATCCCCTGACCTGACCACATTTAAAAGGAACCTAAAAACACACCTATTTAGGACAGCGTTTAGTGGGTCCGTGTGATTCGTTCTTCGTGTGCTTATGCGTGCTGACACTGTGCATGCTGCCACTAACCACATTTGCATGCTGACCCTGTGCATGTCACCCCTAACCATGTTATTCATGTTGTTTATCAAGCATGATATTACTCGCGATTCAATCGTGCTTCCCTTTGCAGCAAATGTAAAGCGCCTAGAAAAAGATTGAGTTCTCTGAGGGCGCTTTATCAAGTACATTATTATTATTATTATATCATTATTATAAACGCTAACAGCGCTCGGTGTCGGGAGACAGAGATCAAACTCTAGTAGTGCTTGGTGTCGGAAGTGAAAGATGAGCCGCAGCTCAAGCCCAGAGCAGTCAAGCATGCGGTCGTCAAAGGCGATTACCTTAACCCCTGGGTCAAACCAGGCCGATTGTGAGACTCCAATCCACGACCTGGTCAGTGAAGTGCAAGCACCGTAGCCAGGTGTGATGAAAACGTACAAGCTGGGCTCTATCTCCCGGAAGTTAAGAGGTTAGTGGCATAGCTTCCCGGTTGTAGCTGATGGCTAGCTCCTACGGGTATGTACACAGGTATTTATGTATCCATATCGGTGTAGTTCTCGGGTCGTTAGCAACTGGTCCCTCTCGGGACCAAGGGTTTGAAGGGCAAGGCAAGGGCAAGGCCCCACACTTACGGTACAAGCAGCAGCCCCTGGCGAAGCTCGCACTCGGCGGGAGCTCACGCCCACGCCTGTCTTGCCCACGTGACGTGTTCATTGCTGCTTGCAGGTGTGGCCGCAGACAGAAGACCAGCCGCGGCCACCGGCCACAGACGCCGTGCACTGCTGCTGCTGCTGCTGCATGCCTACTCTTTGGGCTTGCTGGTAATTCTGTTTGCCGTATCGGCAGCACTGCTGGGAGCAGCAGCCTACCACCACCACCAGCAGCCGACTGCTGCTGCAGTGGCAGCTGGTGTTGGGCAGTCAGAGCTGGTCGCCTACTACGCCTACTCGCGACGGCACACGCAGCTGGTGGACAGGCTGCAGTGCAGCTTCTCATGCTGCGGCCTAGCGTCCTGGACAGACTACGCAGACGTACGTGCACGGCGAATACAGAGCAGCGCAGCGCCATCGGGTAGCCGTAGCGACGGCAGCAGCAGTGGCGAGTGGCCAAGCTTTAAGGCGATCGCAACCGAGCGTCTGCCGGGCACTGAAGGCCGCGGCCCCGCGTGCGCACACGGAAACGTCACGCTGCCGCGCACGTGCTGCACTTCAGCAGCAGCACACTCTCGTGCTCGACAAGGCACCGGCAGTGGCAATGATGGTGCCACTAGTAACAGCGGCGCCAGCTCACGAGCCACCTTAGCTCTGCCATTGCCGCTGCCTATTGGCTGCCACCAGGCTGTCTCCGAGTTCCTGCACGACCTGATTGCGCTCACTCTAGCCGCTGGCATGCCCGCAGCCATCGGCATCACACACCGCCTGACGCTCATCCTGCTGCGGCTACAGCACCAGTCCAGACGCAGGCGGGACCGTGTGCGACCAGTCCTCGTGCTGTCGTCGCAACCACTGGGACGCTCCAGAACCACAGTCGAGATTTCGCAATGAGCGATTCGCTGCTCGAGCTCAAGCAGAGGAGAGCATATTCTGCTCAGACAGAGGGACGATCGTGTGCTGAGGAGTACGAGGAGAGAAGATTGCGTGCCAAGCAGGCACCTAACACGAGCAACCAGCTGGCAAGCGCGACTCCAAGCTCTCTGGATTGAGAGTTTGATGGTTAGAGCAAGGAAATCATCCAGAAATCCATTAAAGGAGCCGGGACGCAACGATGGCTGGTTCACCTTGCCTGAAGGTGTTCATCATCGGCCTCACCCCAGAGGCTACCGAGGACTTGGTTGCCAGACCGACCTGTGGCCTCGTGACCCACCACGTGGCACGGCCCCCCTTCCCGGACAGCTGGAGGAGTCTCGAAGGCGGAATGCAGAGACGTAGGCACCCGAAGCCGGGATGCCAGACTGGCAGAGCTGAGTGCCTGGTAACATCGGGGCAAGCTCCTGAGCCGATGGATCCTGAGGCTATCCCTGCACGACGTGTCGAACGCAAAGCCAGGCTTGAGCTTCTGTCGACCCAAGCCAATCTATTCTAGTCTACTATAGTATATTTTAGTCTACTCTAGTATATTCTGGTCTAGTCTAGTCTATTCTAGTCTGCTCTAGTGACTAGTCCAGCCTAATCTAGTCACGCCTAGTCTATTCTATTTGGTACAGGCCAGGCCAGACTGCTGCTGCCGTCGTACGATACCTGCAGCATTACACCAGCACACTCGCGTGGCCGGGCTTTGTCGGTGCCAGTGCCATCGCGATGGCAAGTGCAGCAGTCGCTAGAGGGCAAAAGCAGCAGAAGTAGCAGCTGCCATTTTGATGCATTCCTCAGCACTGGCTTCACCTGGCTTTGCTTGAGCTCTCGGGGGTCGATAGATCGTCGTCTTCGTCGATAGCATTCTCCTCTTCTTTTGGAACTACGTCAGACCACGAGACACTCTTTCCCAAGTGACCGGAAGATGCCTGTAAAAAGAAGAAAAGCCCAGCTACATAAAATAATAAAGTATAATAAAAGCGCACCTAGCAGTGGCCTGGATGAACACGACAAGCTACGAAATCGTCAATGCCGATAGCTCGACGGCTGCCTAAATGGAAAACGTACAGCACTACTACATCCCATCAGGAAATGTCGCAGCATCACAGAGAAAGAAAGGACAAATCTCGCAGTGTCGAGAGAGTGACCCACGATCAGAAGCCAGAGGCACCACGCTCGTTTGAAACCTTTAAATATCCAGTCAATTGGATCATGACCACCAGTTTATCCTGATTCCAGTAAGCAGACTCACTTGTTACTGTATTGCGCATGTCCATACAAGTCCTTCTGACGTGTCGGGCAGGTGGCAGATACGTGCAGATTTTACTGAGTGCAACTGTGTGAGCACAAAGTGCGCATTGCATGTGTGCACATATGTGTGCACATATGTAGTGTACATCCATATTCCATGTATATTATATTGTATATAATATCCACAAATATAGTACCATGCCTAAACAGCTTGTGCACTATCTTTTTCAGATGGCTCCCAGTCTGCACAAAAGTGTAGTTCATCTTTTAAGGGATTTGACATATTGTTACAGTGCATGGAATTGAATTTGTTGACTTTATCTAGAAAAACAGTTTTTTTAAACCAGGAAAAACGTGAGTTTGACTTCTACAGGTCACCAGAAGGTCAACGAGACAGCTATGGTTGCATCAAAAGATAGATAATGTTGCCCTTGTTGTTTGCGCCAATTTGCATGCCGATCGTTCCATTTGTATTTAAGAAATACCAATAAATGTGCTGTGAGGGAGAGAATTCCTTATGAGGGTGGGTATAACTCCCACCCCTAAAAGAGATTCGCCCTTCGTGATGTGAATCTTACTTAATGATAAAATAATATACCACTTATAGCATCCTAAGATAACTAGAATCTCTTTCAGGTAAATTCCTATAGCTGTAGCTTAGCTGATAGCCCCCCCCCCTGGCAGGGCTCCGTGGCTCCTCCGGCTAAGGTAGCCTAATTTGCTCAAATATTCAAAAATATAAGTTTCGTAGCCCCTAGTTGTATGTACTCAGTAATTTCACGGTTTTATTACAGGTCTTGAGTGTGGAGATTCGTTAGATAGCACGGCATTCAATACCATACCAGCAATACTGAACTCGGTCTATCTCTCTAGTCATCACAAGGGCTCTAACATCGAAATGCAATGCTTGAATTCCTGCATTGCAAAGATTTGTTTCCGGATGTTATCGAACAGCATTAAGCGAAGTGATATCGAACTGAGCTTCTGCTGAAGGTCTGGCCAAACTTAACGAGTTTCTGATTTTCGATGAGACTGAGGTGTGAGGGTTCTCTAATCCATCTTCCTACTGATCTATCTATCAATCATCTATCTAATCCAATCTGCCATTGAAAGAATTTGCAAGAAACGCGTCTTTTCTAATCAGATCAAAGTCTTACACATTTCCTTGAAACACTGCCGTGCCGTGTATATGTAATTCAATGTTTGGTGAGCTTCCTTAGGAATACTCTGCAATTCAATCCTCCACCAAAGAATCGCTGAGACCCTTTTGAACTTGCTCAAGCAGCCCGACTTGTAGCATACACAAACCATATTTGAATAGCTCACTTTACAGCTTATGGCTCTCAACTGGCTCGCAATTGAACAGCAAATTCGGTACGAAACACCTCTTACGTCAGCTTGCCCGCTATCCCAATGGCTGGGTATGTGCCAAGCTATAACTCGATCACTCGGATGCTTTGGGTCGAGCGGCTCCAGATCACAGATGAATAGGTCTTTTGCCTAAAGACCTCCACTGTCCTCGGATTCTGTCCGTGATGAGCTGTAAGTGGCAGACTAGCTCTTTGCAGCCCTCTCATAACGGCTTGAAGACATACCTCTTCTGCTAGGCTGAGTGCTGAAATGCCCACAGACACACAACTGTTGAAGCCACTAGCCGAGTAGGCAAGAAGCATAAAACAATAAATACACAATCTAAAAAACACTATGCACCGTGAGAAATTTAAAAAATCCAGCTGCTCGATAACGCCACGCAGAACGCCTTCTCTTAAGAGCCTCGATTGCTTGCTACTGCAATCGCTATGTTGCCTCAAAAAACTGGTGTCATTCGTTATCTGAAGAGCTGCCATCGATACGACACCTATTAAGACCGATTACTGGCTAGGCCTCTTGCATATTCAGTGTGCCTGGCGAGCAAGTGATCCATCATCCATCATCGGGAGTGTGGAGCACAAGGTAGAAGGACAATGCACTGGGCGAGAGATGTGCAACCTCCCAACGGCAACCCATGGCGCTGGTGGCTACCCGATTCCTTGGCCGCAGTGCATACCATGAGGCCAGAGCAGTTTGTGACAACTAGGCTGACGAGGCAGCTCGCTCCAAAGTGAGGTCAGAGTGCACGCTCCACTGACGGATGGACGACTGAGTGACCCAGGGAAATGCAAAGCACAAAGCGGTGCGGTGCTATTTGGGAGAGAGCTCCGTGACTATGTAGTGCTTGCCATTAGCCTGCATCGGCGCTTTGTCTGCTCGAGTGCGCAACAGAAAACTGCAAAAGTGGTCAGATTCAAGCTCCATCTGCTGGACCTTCCTATTCGCTGCTCACTGCCATTGGACGTCCAGCGCAGTTCTCGCGGATAAAAAAATATACTGTATTTGTAAGAGTGCAGGTCAAACTTTTTCCATTTTTTTGAAAAAATAAACCTGCGACTTATATATACACCGAAAGTCTGCATCCGTCACTGAACAGTGAAAGTGACGATTCAGACATTGACAATCTTGCAAAAGACTGTGAAGATGTTAGCAGTGATACTGATGACGATTTTCTTGCTAACTGTGATGATAAAAAGCAAGCTTACATTAATGCAAAATGAGCTATATATCTGTAATAAAAATTTGTATGAAAACTTTTCAAAAAAATTTGGCCGTAAATTTAGGGTGCAACTTATAGTTGGGTGCGACTTATACTCGTAAAAACCAGGTAGACACTTATAATTCATTTCTATAACACCCTAAGAAAACTTAATCTCTCGACCTCGGGCATCAAAGGCTGCCATACTGGTTTGGCCCAGTGGTTAAGGTGCTCGCCCCAACCAAGGTCTGGTCGAGGTGGCGGGCTCGAGCCCTGTGACATATGTGACACGCCTGAATACAGATTAAAGCAAGCACAGTAACCTCTGGGCACTTGGTCGCGAGTGCTTGCGACCACAGACAGCACGCTTTTACGCTCCTAGAAGGCATGGTGTGGCATTGTAAAAGCCGCCGGTTTCATCCGTTGGCTCCATTACCTTTTGCTGATCGGAAGCGGCGGCCGAAGGCCAAGCGTTGGCTGAGTCGGTCTCTCTAGCAGACCCGTCTCTGCTGCTGCTGCTGCCGCCGCTGTCGCCTGCATCTGGGGCCTGCTGCATTCGCTCCAGGTCGGTGGTCGACGTCACCGCCACGCCTTCGGATGGCCGGAGAGCGGCGATTACCTGCCGCTGCCGCTGCTCTCGGTGCTCGGCGAGCAGGAGGCGCGCGGCTGAGCCGAGGCTGGCGTGCCGCTCCGCCGGACGCTCCACGGCCGCGATGGTCTCTGCCGTGCGCACCAGCTGCAAGTGGGATGGAAGCAGCTAGCGCTGTTAGCGGTGGCGGCAGCGACCCCCGGGAGGTCGGGGCGGTGGCGAGCACGGCTGCCAAACGCCTGGAGCGGCCGGCTACCTGCAGTGCCAGCGGCGAGAACCTGCAGGTTAGGTGGTGGGACGCCTCCCCCCTTCGGAGGCTGGAACCCGATGAGCTGCTGCTGCTGCTGCCGCCGCCATCGCTGCAGAAGGGCTGACCTCGCGTCCATGCCGGCGCTTGCTCAGAAGGCACTTCGAGCTGCCTGCTAGCTAGAGCCGATCAGAGCTGCGAAGCGCTACACAGCAGCAGTTGAGCTGGCGCGGCCAGTCCTACCGTCTGTGCCTGGGTGTAGTCGCTTCGGATGGCGTCGGCCACCTGCTGCAGTGCCGCCAGCTGCTCGCTCATGGCGTGCAGCCGCTCGGTGGCCGCCTGCCGCGACTGCTGCCGCACGTTTCTCCTCGCCGCTGCTGCCTCCCGGTCGGCGGCGGCGGGCTGCTGCTGCCGCCGCCCCTCGTCTGCCACCGACCGTGGACGCTCGCCGTGCCAGTCGGCCAGCGCCAGCCTCAAAGGAGGCGTGACTGGGCTTGGCTCCTCGTCTTCGTGCGCTTCCGGGCCGATCTCGACAGGATCTCGTCTCCCATCCGTTGCCTCGGGCGCTGGGCCCGGGTGAGAGGTCATTGCCGACGGAGCAGATGCGCCACTGGCACTCCGAGTGACCGTGCCAGTGGCCGGTGGCTGCGACGATGGCTCCTCTGTCGGTCGCGTAGCCTGCAGAGTGCATAGCAACACGGGGTACGGCTGGGGCAGAAGGTGAGTGACTGCTGCCACCGATTCAGCCACAGTCACCGCTGCTGCTGCTGTGCAAGCGTCGGCGCTGGCCTAATGTCACTCAGCTACCGGCTGCACACACTTTACTCCTCACGAGGCAAATTATGTGGCTCGCTACTGGCTGACACGATTTGGGCTCGATCTCGCTTTGCAATTAAAAAAAATTGAATCCTTGCACAAAAGCGTGCACTGGCAGTACCAGCACCTTTGGCTTTTCTAGGCAATCTCAGATCCCTCGGCAACCGCGACGTCAGTTCCTATGCAGCCTACACAGCATTTAACTCTACCGTCTGACAGCACGACATTTTCTGAGTTTACAACATCTAAAGCAAGCTAAGATCCTACCTGCTTCTCACAGAATATCTTGTGCAAGTGAATCGTCCTTAATGTATACATATGGGCTGCAATTATGCAATTGTATTCACTCAACAACTGACGTCCTTATACCCAACCCTTTTGAGACACTAAAAACTCCCTATCACCATTATTATTTCATAATAAGGTTAAATGCTGCTTTGGCATAGTTGGTCCAGCAGTTACAGTGTTACCCCGTCCAGGGTCTGGCTGAGGTCGCGGGCTCGAGCCCCGATGCATGTGTGAAGCGCCTGAATAGAGATTAAGTTCTCTTGGGGCACTATACAAATGAATTATATTTATATTTTTTCATCCAACAATGGTCACACAGCTCTATGACCCAGCATACTCTCCGAATCGCTATGTGAACTCAGCATTCTAACCAAATGAGATGCAGTCTCTTTAAATGATCTTGTGAGCTCACATTTGCTAAGCCGAAATATAGCATGGATTAGCAAAAACTCTTGAAGCAAGCATTTCACCAACACATTTGAGTATCTCATGTCGCACGAGTTACAAAACAGTTCGAGCATTTATTAATAAGCTATATTAGGGGCAGGTTTCACACATTGCAAAAGCTTAATGCAGCAGCCTGAAGCCTATACTTACGTCTGAAGGCAGTCTGGTGACATCTAGTGAATCTTAGTTCACCTACTTTAATTTTGACAATTATAAAACCCCGCCCTTCCTCAAGGAAAAACTTGCACACGCATACTTGTTCCTTGCCACAAAACCAGTTCTCCTCCAGGCGATCAACATCGGCCAGAGAGAGTCTGTGAGATGCCTCCACGGTACAAGCTGTACATGTACGATATGCTCAAAATGCACACGACAGCAGCATCCACTTAAATCAATCACATCAAAACTCGGATGGGAACCATTCACGGTAAGTACTTACTGTGCCGACATCGCCGGAAACAGCAATGCCGGTAGCTGCAGCATACTGAATGCTTGCAAACGTATCCATGCCACGGGCAAATGAACGGGTGGCACGGCCGTCAGCAGCAGCAGCATCGTCTTGAGAGGTAACAGAGCCAGCCGATGGCATCAGCCGCTTTCTGTACCGCTCCGCAGGTCTCTCATCCATCGAAGTAGGTGGACCGATGCCTGCCACCCCCACTGCTGCTGCTGGTGCTGGCGGCACAGACCTCAGGTGTGCCAGTGGTGTGGCATCGATGTCCACTATGCTCACGAACGAGCGCGGCAGCGCAGACTGCAAGCGAAAAGCACGGAGCCCCATTGCAAGCTCGGCCAATCTCGCCACGGACGTCTGGGCAAAGACGTGCTAGCACTGCACTCATTACGAGCGGCTTGGGCAAGGCGAAGAAACTTGTGCAAGGCCAACAACGAGCGCGGAGCAGCGCGAAATTAGTATCGACGGAACCTATTGTGTAACCTAGCTATCGATAGCGGCTAGAATATTGCTCGAGTTTCACCATCTGTTGAATCGGTCTACGTACCGTATCGAAACTACGTAGCACTGCATCGATAGAAGCCGAGCATGGCTACAGTGATGAGCTCGAGCAATGGTGGCATAACAAAGACGACAGAGCAAGAGCCTTACCGAGCCGTCCGACACCCCAGCCTCCGCAGCAGCTGAGCCTCGCTCTGCACGGTCGGCGTGCCAGCTAGCAAACCTAAGGCCGAGCACGATGTCCGGTGCGAGAATCCCGCCGGCCACGCCCCGGCTGAGAGCGTCTCCAAAGACGGGCCAGTTGACAGCGGTCAGCATGGTGCTGACCAGAGCAGCATCGGCGTGCGCCTGATTTGGAGCAGAGCTACCGCCACCAGCCAAACTGTCGGCAGCCGCTCCGTCGGCTGTCTCTGCAGATGGAGCCGAGGAGCTCGGCGCTGGCTTCTGACTTCCGGGCAGCAGTGGCTGCTGCAGTGGAGCTGCGGCGACAGTTTGTGAGGCTGCGGCAGTGAGCGGCTGCTCAGAGATGGCTTCCGTCATGACGCCCATGTCTCTCTGGATAAGAAGGATAAAGGCCGTCAACCAAAGGACCGAGCGTGGAAGAAAAGAGAGACAGAGAGAGAGAGACGGCCAGACAGACAGACCAAGAGACAGACACAGAGAAAGATAGACTGAGAGACGGGCAGAGAGACGGACAGAGACGGCCAGACAGACAGACCAAGAGACAGACAGGAGAGCAAGCAAGCAGCAGCATCAGGCACTATACCCAACTCGAGCAGAATCACCCGGAAAACAGTCATAATGCCACAGCCGGTGAGACCTGGGCAGCTTACCAGTAGCAGCAGCAGCTTACCAGTACCAGGCTCGAGGATGAATCTTACCAGAGTGAGAAAAGGGGTGCGAAACTAGCCGACAGCCTGAAGCCATTAACTACCGTCTTAAGCAGCCGCCTAGAAGGCAGCCGGATTTCCAAGCAGATCATATGTTGGCTCATGTAATACAAAGCAAAGGCAACTGTCACCCCTTCAAAGCAGCATCGTCCACGGAATAAGGAAGGCCCGATGAGTGCAAGCATGTCGGTTGCTTCGGATGCCCGAGGGAGACTACTTTTCGGCCCAGCACCAGTACCGACCGGATATGGACTCGAGACCGAGCATAAGCAGAGCAGGAGATGTAAGCGCGCTGTGCCTCCTTCACCAAAGAAGTGTGTGAGCACACACAAAAAACGCAGCAGGTCTTCATGCGTCAAACGTCCGACACCCAGCGCAAAAATCGCTCTCGAACATGGACATGCACTTGCCAGCGGCGAGAAACGTCACCTGCTACCCACGTCAGGAAAGCACGATACCGAACCAAAGCATTGGTGGTAATGCCACCATCCGAAACCGCCAACCCATGCAAACCGAGAAGCATGCACAAGGCGCCGTCACGAGACCAGGCCACGTGTCAGGCGCAGCATCGGCTGGCTGCCGGCGCTGGTCACCAACCCAGTGGGGGGACCCTCTGGAACCGACGACCGGTCTCACCTTGCATCCAGGCGACTATTTAGGACTCGACGAGCGGCTGCAATCGATCATTCGAGAGATCGACAAGCGAACTTGCAATCAAGCAGCTTTGAAGGCCGCGACCGGTAGGCCAAGCGTCCTATCCTTCGATTCGCCCTCGCATCGCTCGGGATCAGCAATCGCGCTCGAAGACTAGAGCATGACTCTGACAGTTAACGGCCGGTCCCCCTGAGCACGTGGTGGGCGCACTTGCCTTTTCATTGCGCACGGCGCGAAGCATGCCGGCAACGGGCATTGGCACTCAGTCGCCGACGATGATAGCTGCATTCGCGGACAGCGGCAGAGGCAGCCCAAATCACCTTGACCAGAGGTGGCGGATGTATTGCAGTGGAGGCGTGATACTGCAGGCGGGCGTACGTGTCAGCTGCCGAGCCCAGCTCCATGTCCTTGTCGAGGAACGAGTCCATCAGACCTGCCAGCGAACAGAGACAGTGAAACCCGGCTGAGCAGCCCGGCATTGCAAGCAGCAGCAGCGCCGGGCATTGCAGTGGATAGCTTCAGCCGAAGCGCTAAGAGCCGCCGTCAAAAAAATTCGTAAACTTGGCATCATGCTATACAACCATGAAATGTCATTATTACCTAGGGGAACATGTGCAGCCAACATGTTTCTGTGATAGGGTTTATATCGCGAAGCAAAAATCAGAAGGGGAACTGAGGCATGCAATCAATTGGGTTTGCTATCAAACTAGTAAAAAATACGCAACAGCCACTTGTTTTGGCAGCTCCCGAGGCCATTTCCAGATTTTGACTTGGTCACAGTTTTTGAGGGTGTTCCTCTGCAGCATCATCCCTTCAGTGTACACAAAAGACCGACGGGCCACTGTAAGAAAGACATTTCAAGGGTTCGCCAAGGTCTTTCTTTAGAAACCTCAAGGCTTGGCTTGCGTTGAGCACGTGCTACCACGAAGTGGACATGGTTTGGAGCAATACAAGATATCGACGATCCAAATGGAGGCAAAGAATTTGCCCAACTGTATCTTCTTATAAATAATTAATTAGGAGCACGATGATACTATTACCTAAGCCTTGACTCCATCGGTGTGACACCCAAAAATAATTATTTAAGGCTACTAATTATATCATCCAGTTGCACTTTTTACAGTATAGTAAAGCCAAGTTTTTTAATAGAATGCACGATCACTTTCATCTGCCACAAATTCAAACAGCTTCATGCTAAGGCTGTGCATCTTCTTCTGTTAAAACCGTTGAATTTTCACACATCGGCAGCATTTTTAAGAATTTCTTCCAAAAGCAATAAAGCAGCCTATACTGTATACCGAATGTCCGAAACTGGCATCTAGTTTCAGTCACCACCTGCAACGACTTTGCATAATTTATATTTCTGTCTGCTCAGCCTTCCCTTCGTTCCAATGAACTTGCTGCTCCTAATAATAATAATAATAATAATAATAATGTACTTGATAAAGCGCCCTCAGAGAACTTAATCTCTTTCTAGGCGCTTTACATTTGCTGCAAAGGGAAATGTAATTAAATGGTAAGTAAAATCATGCTTAAAAAAACAAACAAAATGAATAACATGGTTAGGGGTGACATGCACAGGGTCAGCATGCAAATGTGGTTAGTGGCAGCATGCACAGTGTCAGCACGCATAAGTACGTGAAGGACGAATCACAGGGACCCATTAAATGCTGTCCTAAATAGGTGTTTTTAAGTTCCTTTTAAATGTGGTCAGGTCAGGGGATGTTCTGACGCAGGTCGGGAGGGAGTTCCAGGCTGTGAGAGCGTACGAACTAAATGCACGGTTTCCAAAGGATTTAAGGTTTATACGAGGTATTTGTAGACTGTTGGATTCCGAAAAGCGGGTCGTACGATGCTTGGCCTGATGGGGGAGTATGTCGGAGAGATAGGCTGGAGCCATAGAATGAAGGGACCTAAAAGTGAGCGACAAAACTTTGAAGTCAATCCGTTGCTTGACTGGTAGCCAGTGCAGGTCGGCGAGAAGTGGAGTAATGTGGCAACTGCGCCGCTCACGACAGACAAGCCTAGCTGCGGAGTTTTGCACCAGCTGCAATCGCCTGATCGCACATGCTGGGAGGCCAGTAAGCAGTGAGTTGCAGAAGCCGAGACAAGATGTCACGAATGCATGGACCAACTTGGACGTGGTGAACTGTTGTTGCTGTGTGCTTTGCATGCTTACATCTGCATACTTCAATGCATGCTACTAACTAGGAGGCATACTAACCCGTGGTCCTGAGTGTCTTATCTTCCATCTTTTACATTCAAGTCTGAGCATGACACTTGTATGCTTTTGCTTACATATCATAGCGAGATACCTGCGCTTCATTAACTCATTGTCATTGCTTCTGTTCAAGCAAGTTGCAATGAACCTGGATAGAAAGTAAGACCTCTTAGTCCTTCTATGCAAAAGTGGTATTCTTATTATTGTGCCCATACACCGTATACCAAGAATGAATAGATTTTGCAGAATACTTAAATTCCTTACCTATGTCCACTTTTTTGACGGTGCATGTGTACAAAAATGAACTGTGGCCGTACATCAGGCAGCTTTATATGGCACTACTAATGGTAGCACTAACATGAAAGAAGTAAACCTCTGGCCGATCTCGGTAGCCCAACCCACTGCCAACATGTACATATGGCACCCCAGGAGCTTCACCAAGACTGTCGTTCCAGCGTGCCGGAGCAGCTATACTCAATTAAAACAAGATTAAAGTGACGGATTCCAGGTGATGAAAGGTTCGGTAATCACCGGTGACACGTACATGCACACTTGACGGGTCACACTGTGCTTCTGTGGCACGTGCATCTAGAAAATTCATTGAAGCTCTCTAGCCAGCTCCAGATACCTTACAGCAACCGTGTGCATGAACGCCATGCCTATGAACATGCCCATGCGAACGCACACAAGTGTGCACTCGCCCACGCACTAATGTAAGCCCAAGATCTGCTGAAGAATACCATAAAGTAAGATAAAAGTAATCCTTAAGTCTTAGGAGCAACTTTTAGCAAGCAGCTTCGACAAATCTCTGCACGCATACCGGCCATACCTATTCCCGAAAATGTTATTTCGGACTAGAACACACAGGGTACAGATAGCCCATCTGATCAACTAGTGAGCAAATGATGCCAAGGTAGCCGCAACTTCCAGACAGGCAGCATGATCACCAAACGCTGCAGGTTGAATGGCATCCCCCACCCCCTCACGATGTCAAAGATGAGAGCTGTAAAGCTTCAAGCATAGCACAGCACAATACCTACCGGGTGTCAGAACATAGCTATGCTCCAAGGTTGCTGAGACCTTCTGCTGCTGATCGCTTAATGGCTCGCGTGACAAATCCACAGCAATACCGGAAACGGCGCCAGCTGCAGCTGCTACTGCTGCCTGCAAAAGCAAACACCGTACCCTGACATATGCGCTATTGCTGTAAGCCATACAGAACCGTCTTCGAGAGACTGACCGGCTTCCTGTAGCGTTCCCAATTGCAGCGATAGAATAAGATCCTTAAGGATTGTGCCTTTGTGCTGCTGTCACTGGCACTAGCGAAACAGTGATATATATCGCCCACTACAGTTGACTGCCAACTTTTTTAGTTCTACTAAATGTGGAAAGATGGAGGAGAGCCTGTGTCGAGCCATTGCATGCTCCAGCAAGAAAAAACAGACGTGTGGGATCTCTATAGAACCAACGCACGGTGCTGCTACTTTGGATCCAAGCAACTAACTAATGAGGAAATAGTCCACTGGCCTGACTGACGAGTTTTAATGTGTGGCTGGCGAATTGACATCACGCCTCATGATAAACAGGCTCTTTTTTGAGAAGCATTTCTGAGGACAACTCATTCAGTCACAGCAAAAATACCAGCCGAATATGCAAAAGTACTACGAAGAAGAAAGTTAAAGGTAAACATGAGCATAAAATCGCCTGAGGCTGCTCTCTCACGAGTGGTAAGAAAAGTCTAAGATCGCAGAGCAGGTGATACCCAACCCCCACCACCCTGACTCGGTATAGTAAACATCACAGCCTGAAATTGTGATCCTGTTTCTGTGACAGAAAGACATCCAACGAAATAGTATTAAATTATAAATGCATTTAAGTTCATGTAAAATTGAAACAGTTCGATTTATAAAGTGATATTGTAGTCCAAAAATATGAATTTTAGATTAACAATAATATAGTAATAAATTAATAATAAGAAGAACTATGTTTGGTCACTAGCAGGAGCTGACAGCAGACCATCGAACTGCAGCAGCCAGTCCAGTAACAAAGCGACAGCACTGACCCATACGGCCTAGTCCTTTTAAAGACCGCCACCTCCAGGAGTAGCATGCATCTGCTAACAGTTGGCCGGCAAATATGCGTCATCTTACAAATCAAATCAAATCAAATCTTATCATCTATCCATCTATCCATCTATCTTATCAGCTATACAATCTTATGCATGTATAATTTGAGTTAAAAATAACAGAGCATTAATGGTCGCATTTGTTGGCCTGAAAGCAAATGATAAGGCCACAGCATTGATATAACCACACCACCACATGTGCCTTCAAAGGTTAAAATGCAGCAGATAAATCTACGAGCCCAGCAATGACGCCTGTAGCCGACAGGCACGATCAGGTCGTAAGCACGGCACCTTGGGGCCGTCAGCGCAAAAGGATGACCACCTACTACGTTCTGCACCTTCGTTCGGAGCCACACAGGCAAGGGAGACAATACCTAAGTGGAGACAGTGGGTCGAACTCGGTGCTCACCTTCGGCAATCCGACTGACGATGCGGTGGTCTTGGCAAGACGCCTCTGAGCCCTTTTCCTGAAAAGAGATTTTGCTTTGCTTACACGCTAAAATAGTAAAATACCGGAACGTCACGAGCTCTGCCAGATTGCCGACGGCACTTATGAATACCTTCCGGAAGATGGCAGCTTCTGCTGCTGCTGTGTCTGCTGAGACATCTCATTCTTAGCCAGCACAGTGACGACATCGGTGGCAGCAGCAGCACGGGCGAGGGAAGCCGACACGCTGTCGGCGGCCGGCCTCACGGCCACCGCATCCGGCTGATCGGCTGCGGCGGTCGTGCCAGCCGCCTCCAGCCGGAGCAGGCTGCCCACCGGCACTGCAACACCAGCTGTGGCGGCGGCATTCGTCCGGCTGAACCGGGCAGTCGCGATGGCGTCCGAGCCGGTCAGCAGCTGCAGGGCCAGCAGGTCGGGGCGAGTGTCGCGCCTCTCAAACGGCCGCTCGAGGGCGGCCGCCCTGAGGGCTTCCTTCCGCTGCTGCCGCTCGCTGCCGTGTCCCAGAAGGGGCAGGTCACTTCCAATCGCAGCTGCTCCTGCCTGGGGATTAAATCGACATCTGCCAACTTATTGCAATCGTTCGGTGGGTAGCGTCAAAAAGGCGCTAGCTCAGCCGAATTGTCACGCTTCGAAATGAATGCTGCATGGAGTCGGCTGCAACACACGGTGTGCATCATCATACAATGTGTCCAACAACATTTGGTGACAGTGTTTCATGCAAGGTGAATGGACAACGTGAAATCGCGCGAGGCTCTGGATATGCCCGGCTTGCAGCTTGCACACCAAAACAAAGAGAATTTAAAGCCTGGGAGGGAAGAATAAGACTACAGTGGCAGCATGAAAGATGTTAGACATGAGAATCCCAGACGATACCTTCGCTTTGTTATTCAAGAAATAATATCGGTCCGTTGTTTGCTTGTATAATCTTGTCTCACTAGTCCTCCTCATCCTTTGATTACTTAGCAGCAAAGCGTGCGCTACAGCTGCAGAAATAATACGTAAAAAAGCCTGACTGCTTGCCTCTCGGTCACAAGCTCTTGCCTGTCATTGCTTGTGCTGCACGCTCTGGATGCCTACGGGAGATGTACAGAAGGTGGCGTATGTTGATAAAAAAAATCTGACTGAACCATTGATTACTTGCTATCACTTCCTAAGACTATGTGAGCTGGCCTCCGAGCCACCAGGTGGTGCTCTGGCACCAGTAATAATGAACATAACCAAGTGGTTATCGTCAAGCATTGCGAACACTGACACGTCGGACCTAATCCTGCCAGTGATCAAATTTTCAGCCAGCCACCGGGATACCTAAACTGGCCTGGCTGGACCCCCGCTGGTGTAATCACAGCTAGCTGTCTAAGTGTTCCTGGAACGAGGCAGCAGCACAAAGTTACCACAAAATCCCTCAGGACCCCCCCCCCACCTTAGAGTCGGCAAAAGGAATCCTCACCCGTGAATGAGGCTTTGAACGCTCCTCATTTCTATGTCCGTGCACTCCCAGCTGGAATTCCACACGTAGGCTAAACAAGCTTCTGCGACCAAACTTTTTGAAGGCCTATCATTCAGTGAAAGCGAAACCAATCGCTTGTAACTTAAACCAAGACGGGTGGGAAGGGGAGGGCAATTGGGTAAAGAAATTCACCCTATACAGCTCTTTCTGCAAATGCTTCAGAAAAGAGCATTAGCAGAGACTCATGTGCATGCAACATGCATGCCTCCGCCGCCTCATAATTCAGCCGAGCGCCACAGACGCACGGCAGGCATGCATACGCACAGATTGAGACTCGCAGACTGAGACGCAGACGCACGGACTCACACGCGCATGCAGAGGAAGTCGCACAGACTCAGAAGCAAAGATGCAGATGCACACAGACACAGATGCACGGACGCAGACGCAAAGACACACAGCCAGTGGAGCATGGCAGCATTTCTAGCATAGAAGGCAGTACACTGGAGCCTGGCACTCTTTTGAGGCCTCGCTCAGCAGAAAGCAAACATGCTGCTAGCCCCGCCCCAACAAAGAACCAAGAAGAAATCATGACAGATCGACTGCTGCAGCCGGGTAGACAGCAGTCGTACGCCCGTACGCCGGGTAGACAGCAGCCCAAAGCACGCAGTCGCAACGCCGAAGCTCGGCACACTACCTGCTGAACTTTCGAGAGTTGCAGCAGAGGAATCCTAGCGGCAGCAGCACCAACGGGCGGATGTGCTGCCACGGCTGCTCCATTACCGCCTCGATGCTTGTCCGCCTGTAGTCGCCCGGCTATCGCACCATCTCTCAGCCCCTCCGGCTTGCTGATGCTACCTGCTGCCGTTGATCGTGCACCACGAAGCTGCTGAAGAACGATCGGCAGGCGGTGGCCGCTGGCGGCCAGGGCTGCACGAGCTGCCCTTGCCTCAGGTAGGCAAAGTAGTGGCAAGCGAGCCGCAAAAGAGCCTGCAGATGAACAGTGGATGACTTACGACTACTCGCACGACAGAACAGACAGAGAATCGGCGATGCGAATATGATAAGCGAGCATGGCGGCCGAGCAACAGATTTCAGCTGTGCAATAACACTGCGCAAGCACCGTTCTCGGCGTCAGGTGCTTCACCTTTCGAATCGACAACGGGTTCCGAGCCGCCCAGCTCTGACAAGGTCATCCTATCATCGACGAGGGCACTGGTGGTACTGCTGCTGCTGCCAGCGCCACGGCTAAGAATGGCTGATGGTGGCAGATGGCTCGGGCCTGAGGCGAGCGATCGTCCAGCGCCGGCGGCTGCCGCAGGGCTCTGGGTGGCACCCTGGAAGTCTGGCTGCTGAGCCGCTACCGCCGCCGAGGCAGATGTCTTCGACAAAGCCTCCACCACAACAAGCAGATTTTGCTGCTGCATCTAAGCGAGCACACAGCAGCTTGCAATTACGAATGCTTTGTCTCTCGCGGGTCTGCATTAGATTCCGATGCGCATAACTAGCGTGTTTAAATTCACTGGTGTTTCTCACGAATAAGGTAACTGGCATGGACAGGCACCACTATTTGGGAAAGAATGGAAAACATCGACCATGTGCTTATCAGCTGCAGAAGATATACTAGCCGAGCTCATTTTGGGGATTGACAAATAGACTGTCACGACCACTGAGCAGTCGTCACAGTGATGGCTTAGCACCAGACACAACAACGGCTGATTGACAGCTGTTGCATAAACTGCAGCTGGATTATTAAGCACTCGACGAGACAGTTGGCGACAGAAGCTTTAGCTCTGCAGGTCCTAGACTGTGGAACTTGCTTCCACAATTCTTACGCAACGACAACTACTCTCCTACTGCCGACTATGGCACATCTTTTTCAGCGGTCCTGAGCTGCTACTTCTATGCTACTCACTATCTCAACTGCTCTCCTGACTCTGCTATGCTTCCCACTTTCTCTTTGTTGCGTGAGACGAAGTCTGTTGGCTACCGAATGCGTACCGAAAGCCGCTTAGGCTGTGAGTGCGCTATACAAAACTCTCCTTCGTAACACCCACATGGTCTTTATGACTTTGTGGAGTTACAGACGGAGATACATTACATTACATTGACGAGTCGATGCCGCGATGGCGCTACCTGTACAATCCGCATCACTTCCTGGCGAAACAAGTCCTGCAGCTTCGTAGCTTCATCATCATCGGTTCTCGTCGAGCGCCCGACGACAGCAGCAGCCACTTGCTTCTCTGCCTAAAAACAAATAGAGCATCAGAGCGAGGAATCCGATCCAACGGGTGCTAAGGAGGTAGCTATAATATATACACATATATATATGTATATATATATATATATATATATATATATAATATATATACATATAGCTATAATCATACTCATAATTACATAATATATATATATATATATGTATATATATATACATAGTATGTATATATATATATATATATATATATATATATATATATATATATATATACTATCACTATAATCATACTCATAATCACAGGTCATGGATATTTATAATCGGCAAAAACACTAGCTGATTTAGCAGCCTCTTTTGCATAGCAACAGAAGAGCCTTTAAGGCTATCACCACCACTTGCAACAGCAATAAAGGATCAACCGCCGCAGGATTCGAACCGACAACCTCGAGACCAAGATCGTGAAAAGCAGCCGCCTTAGCTAGTGTGCCACCACGGCTCACCAGTCTCTACTCATCTAGCAACCAGTGCTGGCATGCCTCCGTGCCAGCCTAAAGTAGCTCTATGCCCGCGCAGGATACCATAGTAGCAAGCCTCCGTACCACCCCACAGTATGATGCCTCGACAGGATAACACAGTATTATGCCTCCACAGTATGATGCCTGAACGTCCTAACCACAGGGTACATCACATCGCTAGTGTAATCAGAAAGGCAGAGCTTTAAGCACTAGCCATGTTTACTTCCTTTTTCGGCTTATACATGAACCGTATTTGAACATTGGCTGGGGACTTGGGAAGGCTAAACCCTGGCCTCCAAACTATCACATTTTTATGCTGGGTTCACTCTGACAGGTAATCATGTTGTCAGGAAATCGTTGACGACAGGTTTTCTCCACCAGGTTCCAAACTTACACCTTCGAAATATAACGTCTTTTGGCAATATCTCAGAGACTAAACGATAAGATGGCACGTCGTGCCGACAACCTAGAAGCTTCTGCAGTGGCTGCTGCCGCCTCCACTTTCCTCCGCCTCTGCGGATAATAACTATGCCACTCTAGCGCGCGGCCGCTGCCATCGTGAGTTCAATTTGCGCTTCCTGGTGGGCGGCCTCGCACACGCGCCTCGTTCTCAAACCTTGGCTTGAGACCTTGACAACCGCAAGCTAGAAAACAAATCCTTGCAATCTAATCTTTGATTCAACCTCACGGTGAGACGGTGACACCCTTATTGGGCAAACCAAGAGTGATTCAGAAATTGAAAAGCCTAATGCTCAAAATCGGCTCTGCAACCATATCTCCTGTTGCATCTGCACGAAATCTAGGTGTCATGTTCCAATGTGACCTTTCATTAGACGACCACATCAGCTGCACAGTCAAGTCTGCCTACTTTCAGCTACATAACATTGTTAAAATTCGGGCTTGCTTAGACAGGGATACTACATCTAAAGTCGCCCATACATTTGCGACATCCCGTCTCGACTTCTGTAACTCACGCTAGCTAGTCAAACAGCCTGTGCAATCGGGAGCTTACAGCAAGTGCAGAACTATGTAGCTACGCTTGTCTGTCATGAGCATGGCCGTTGCCACACCAGACCACTTCATGCCGACCTACACTGGCTCTCAAGCAAGAAGCGCATCGACTTCAAGATTCTGTCACTTACTTTAATGTCCTTTCATTCTCTGGCTCCAGCCTAACTATCGACAACTACTCTCCTACTGCCGACTATGGCACATCCTTTTCAGCGGTCCTGTGCGGCTACTTCTATGCTACTCACTACTTCAACTGCTCTCCTGACTCTGCTATGCTTTCCACCTTCTCTTTGTTGCATGAGACGAAGTCTGTTGGCTACCGAATGCGTACCGAAAGCCGCTTAGGCTGTGAGTGCGCTATACAAAACTCTCCTGCGTAACACCCCACATGGTCTTTATGACTTTGTGGAGTTACAGACGGAGATACATACATACATACATACATACATACATACATACATACATACATACATACATACATACATACATACATACATACATACATACATACATACATACATACATACATACATACATACATACATACATACATACATACATACATATCGGAACTACTCGCCTACCAGGCTAGGCATCCTACCACCAGCTTTTCTGAATCAACTTCGTTTAGCTATATCCCGTAGGAACCTCAAAACGTTTGGAGACTGTGCCTTTAGTTTGCATGCTCCCAAAGCCCTGGAACTCAGTCGCAAGGGATATCAGAACATCTGCCAAATTGATGCTATTTAAAAAGCTTAAACTCGTCTGTTTATCACATCATTTAGTGGTTCCATGTGACTTGTCCTTTACGTTCTTATGCATGCTGACACTGTGCATCCTAAGAGAACTTAATCCCTTGCTAGGCACCGCACAAATGTTGTAAGGGATACACGGTCAAATGATTAGTGATAACATACAAAATGTCAAGCATAACATGGTTAGAGGTGACATGCACAGTGTTAACAGATGATGCACGCATGCGCACACGTTTTAGTGAGAAGGCAGGATGGGCTGCTGCACTTTCCAATCATATTGCCTTCATCCACCTCAAGTCGACTAAACCATCCCAGCCAGAGAGTGGCTACTGCAACACGAGCCTCGACATAGGAATGCATAGCATAGGTAGCACCACACCCAGAGAAGAGCAGATACCAATATAACATTGCTATTAATGGTAGCAACAGTAATAACAAGTCACCTATATGGCATCTGAGAAAAATAAATCTCTTTCCAGACACTTTAAATATGCTAGAATCGTGAAAAAAGAAAACGGCTCTGTTTGGCAGCAGGAGCCGGAAGTCAATGTGCGAGGCTCACCGGCACAGGCAGGGAAGGGTTTCGGACGGGGCCGTCAGGGGCTTGGTTGACAAGGCGGCTGACCACTGGAGCTGCCTCTGCCACCTTTGCCGTGGACAACTGCGTTCGGCTGGCAGCCACCGTTCCATTACGGCCGGGCACGGTGACGACTGCAGCCATTGCAGCTACAGCCGAGCTGGCCACGCTGCCAGCTGCACCACGACCGTCCTGAACAGATGAAGGAAAATCCAGAGTGTCCATCCTGCAGCGACCCGAAGGTATTGACTTGCAAATGCAAAGAAGTCAGCCAATAGCCAATGCAGCCGTGACAAATGAGGCAAGGAATATGTGACACACTAACTCTTCCGCTCGACATGTAATGTAATGTACCTCTGCATATAAGTCCACAAAACCACATAACTGAGTAGGTGTTACACAGAAATGTTCTGTGACGTACTCAAAGCCTACGGGCCGTGATAGCCCAGGAAGAGGGTACGGTGCTTGCTCTTCACGACCGAGGTCGTGGGTTCGAATCCTGTCGAGGGCAATCGTTTATTGCCAAATGCAAAGGTAGAGAATAACATGCCTTCTACCGAGAAAATCGATCAGTCGATGACTTGGGAGCCTGGGAATATGCCCGTCTGCATTGATACATGCATCAACGAATGCTTGCTTGCCTGTGTATTAGTCATAGCAAGCACAGACCACATCATACTGAAATCAACCAATGTCAGTCATCTACAGCTCTCTGCTAAAGATATATTGCCATCACCCATAGAAAGAAAGAAAGATTAGCTGATTCAACATGATCATTTATATATCGGCAGAAGAGCCTTTATGGCTATCATTCAACATGATCATTTATATATCGGCAGAAGAGCCTTTATGGCTATCATCATCACTTGCAGTCGGCAATGTAGAATCGCCCACTGCAGGACTAGAACCCACGATATGGGTCGTGAGGGAGGACCAAGCACCTTACCCCTCCGGCTAAGAACCCAGAGACTACCTCTTCACAAGGTTATTTCGCAAGCTCTCGATCACACACATCGGCTGCAGACGCAAGCTAGAATGAAGCCCGCCGAGCTAGTCAACACAGGATGCATCTGACTGAGTGTAGTGCACAGATAGCTATCGACTAAAAGTCGATAGCGCTGCTTGAGCCAAGCTGTCACGGTAATTGAGCACCACAGGTGCTAGAGTAGGCGCTAGAGATGAAAAGACAGAGAGACAGCTACTATATGTGCGCTACTCTGTTGGGAATGACAGCACCTACAGAAACCTTAGTCATAGGGTGACTCAATCAGCACAACATAGGCTCGCAAGCATTCTAATCCATAGGCCCGTGCAAAACTTGCTCACTTACATTCGACATGTGTATGTGCATACACGTTAACACATATGCATGCACACACACATCTACATGCTCGCACTGTTTGCGCATGCACACACAAACGCACTAGTAGGCACGAATACAGTCATGTGCACAAACTCACGTGCACACATCCATGCCCGAGCTCAGACATATACATGTGCACACACATACATACAAGCCTGTGCACGTGCACATACACACATGCACAAACGTATGCAAACAACCATAAGCTACTTGTCTTTAAATAAGATTTTTTAACTTCAAGTCCAACTTGAGATGCTCAAACATTTTTTGCAGCACATGTAGAGTGCCTAGAAAGAGATTTGAGTTCTCTGAAGGTGCTATATCAAATGTATTATTATTATTATAAATTTTAAGAAAATGATTAGATCTAAAATGCATATTCACATACGATTATAATTAATTTGCCTGCTATGTGTGGACTATAGGATAAACTTGCTCGATGCACTAACATGACTGGCAAATTCGTGAAAAAATAGAATAAAAGACCAAACTCAGCAGCAGAAAGACGGAAAAGAGCAAACCAAACATTCAATAGTTAGGAGAAGGAAGTTGCTCATCCTGAGCAACCAAGAGCAAGAAGCAGACAGCAAGCAGACAGCTGAGCTGCAGCTGTGGAGAAACATAGTGGGGCAGTCTGTACCGATCTGCTTCACCTGCAACAACAGCCGTGTCACGTGTCACTATTGCTGCCCTGGTCACTTGCACGGTACACAGGGCAAGACAATTATAGCCATGGTCAAGCAACCTCGGCACATTGCACGAAAAGCAGCCGACCAAACAGCAGCCACCTGAGGAGCACACCTCCCCCCCCCCACAAACACCCAGATGCGACAGAAACCCCCCCCCCCCGCCCCACTCCACCCCACTCTCATCATCACCTCTTCCTCATACACCGTGGCAGACGGCTGCATGAGCAACGGCAGACGGCTGCACGAGCAGCAGTCTGCGCAACCATCCCGAGCATACGTACCGAGCGGTGGGCAGAAGGGCCAATTCGGCTGCTGGTTGCCTGGCATCCAAAGAAGCTGGCATACCGGTGCCAGCTTCCTCGATAGCTACTCCGGTCGACGTTGCCGACGACATGTTGGGCAATGACACCGAACTCCAGAGGGTAGTGGCAGCGCTGCCGCTCCTTAGGAACATGCTCTCGGACGATAAGTTAGCCTCCATCTGGAAGCTGTAAGGAAAGCAATAAATCAAGACGGATGGCCGGACGTGCATCACTAGGGATGAGTAAGTGTAAGGGAGTAAGCAAGCCACGTCGGAACATGGGAAGGGATGTTTGCATTTGAGGGCACATGCAGAGATTCAAACGGCAGCAGCAGCTCTCCCAGGACCAATCACGGCCCTTGCTTTCAATTGCACGAGGACAAGTGGAGGGGGAGGAAGAAGGAGGGACATTGTGGGGGCAGGGCAAACCAAGAAGCCAGCCTCTTCAGGGGTATTTGATTCAGCCTGGTTGGCCTTTTTTACCAATGCTAGAGCACAGCATCGCAATGTCAGCGCACATTCACTGCGCCGGAGACTTTCGGTGCTGCTGTCGCAATCGGCTTACTACTGGCTGGCAACAAGAGCTTCGAAGGGAAAACTGTAAGCAACGTGAAATCATCTATTTGCCTGACCAACCGTTTGCTGAGCCGATGAGAGAGGGTAGCTATGATGATTTTGACACCAACCGAAAAAAGGCGACCGAAGCAGGCCTTTGCCTACTACGTGTCCATAACTACCTACAATGACGGCCACGAATGCCTAGTCGTCCACTCACCATTAGCAAACTTGCATGCATTTGCATTCATTCATACATCCTTCTCACGCCTTCTCGTGGCTCAGAGATCAATCTCAGGTTCGGCATGAAAATGCCTATTTTCAAGATAAAAGTGCTTTTAAGGTCCAACGATAAGAGCAGTCGAATGGATGGCCTCTGTTGCTTAATAGATAAAGCATTGGTCCGGGAAAGCACAGGCAGTTGAATCGTGTCCTGATTTAAGTTTGCATTTAATTTCTCTGCTCTCTGTAAACCTCCCATCCAGGTTTTGGGGTCTAGTACATTTTAACTGGTCTTCATTAAAGTCTATGTGGGATATAGATATCTAATTATTTTTATTTTATCAAAAAATTATATATATATATATATATATATATATATATATATTGAAACCAAAAATATAATGTACATGCATGCATATATATATATATATATATATATATACATACATACATACATACACACACACACACACACACACACACACACACACACACACACACACACACACACACACACAGGTATACTATGTGCAGCTGCATATGAGGGGCATGTGTGCAGATAGCGTAAGCAGGATATCTATAAGTAACACGCGCATCTCAAAATGGGGCAATATAACAAGGCTGGTGACACAAGGCCCTGCGGTCGTGGTCTCTGGGTACAACTGCTTAGGAACTGGCAACTAGCCGGGCACACGAATGATTATATTAATGATAATAACCTTTGGCTTCTTGCGAGTTCCTGGAAACTAACTGCCTGGTACGTGGCTCAGCATTCCATTGCTGCTGGACAGATGCACTGCCATGGTAAAGTCCACAGTTGATTCTAGCGCTGCCAAAGCTTCGCTAATACGAGTTCTATATGGCATTGCTTTGGCGCCATAGCAAAGGATGAATCTATCTGAGGCAGGCAACGACTCACTCACCTGCTAGCAGCAGCAGCAGCGGCAGGAGAACGACGAAAAGCGGTGGCGGCCATGTTGGTGTCGGTCAGAGTACCGTCGCTCATGTCCGACAGAGTTGCCAGAGGCCGCATTGCTACGCCCTTCATCAGCTCGGCTGCAACAGCCTCGGCATCCTCGTCGCTCAGGTCACTGTCCGGCGACACGGACACCAGGGAGCTCGTGATGCTATAAGAAAAGAGTGCAACAAGATATAAGCAGGCAAATGACCGCAAAGTTATTTCTCGAACGGGTCAAGAAGAATGGCAATTGCATTACCAAGACACCTCTCGCCTAAACACGCCTTTGCGCGAACGATATGGGACGGAGGCAGCTAAGTCCTGTGCTCAACTCCCATGATACACCAGCATTGTCTTTCTTTTTCGAACTAGATGCACGGCAAAGGCCACAGAGCTGCATTTATCACTTTTACAAGCTTTTTACACGATGGCCTAGCGTTACTTACTAGCTGCAATGCATTTCTTGCACCGAAAGCTTGGCTCAGCTACTCGGCTTTGGCAACCAGCCCCTCGAGCCAGGCCAAGGGCCTTGCTGTTCGGTGCGGTCCTGCTGAGGAGACCGTCATTGCTGGCAGGCGAATATTGCTTTCTTTCGAAATGAGATCAGGATGATCCGGAAAGCGATTTACAATTCCAAAAGCTTTTGCTGCTACGATTGACGAGTTGGCCTGTCGAAAAGGGTACACTGTTACCTCTGCCTGTAGGAGTGCATCGGCTCGACTTCCGGATACGACACTGCACGTTCTTTCTTCTAGTTAAACGAGATCCCTTTAAGTGGTTAGTGTTACATCAATCAGCAAAGTACCATGTTTTATCGTGTAAGCCCCATACCCCCTCCAGCCGATGTATAAGTTCTCCAAATCTGTAAGCCAATTTTTTGGATAAAACAAATACTTGTATTCATTACCTGAATGAACTGAACAATATCAAGACTCATAATAATCACTCATTTCACTATCACTATCCTCTGCATCAGGAATAGTGATGATACCCTCTCCATCATCCTCGCTCATATCACAGGCTCGTAATTTGGTTGCAAATCCGTTATCATCATTGTTGTCGTCCTCTCCTTCAGAGAATGCATCATCTTCCCATTTTGCATCCCAAAGCATTTGTAATGCCACACTTCTTGAAACTTGTTGATAAACAAGCCTATCGAACACGTTTTGGCGACCAGTTAATCTTTGTTACTCGGCATTCAAAACATGTACGTTCTTTTAGCACAATATTAAAGGGAAAAAAGCAACCTCCAATCCATAAGCCCCCTCTCCATTAACAGACCCACAATTTTGGTGGGAAAGTGGGGGCTCATACACGGTAAAATACGGTAGTTTTATTATCACGATCACCGTTAGCGAAATTACCCTGAATCAGAGAGCGAGCAATTAGCAGAGCAACGCCACTAGGTGTTGTCACGAGGTCACAGATCTACAGTACCTCACAGTACCGGCATCGGAGAGGCGTCTGATGACACTCTTGCTGGACGCTGCATCGCTGCTGCCGGGACTGAGAGGCAGCTGCTCGAGTCCCGTTGCTTGATAGCCAGCAGCTCCTGCAGAAGCAGCCGAGGCCTGCCGCTGCGGCCGCCACCGGCCGACCCCGCCGTCCTGCTCCGAGTCAGTGGCGGAGGCATCGGTGGCAGCACGAGCTCCGCCGGATGCAGCTCTGCTGCTGCTGCTCACCTCAGCCACATCCGGCTTACCCATATCTACTGCTGCTGCTGCAGCTGCTCTCGTCCGCCGGCCCGTCTCGCCCGCTTGGCCTTCCTTATTGGAACGGATGTTGCGAGCAGCTTTTGCTGCTGCCACTGCAGCTGCTGCCACAGCTGCCACTGCTCCGGCGTCTCGCCGCCGAGCCGCCTCCATGGCGCAGGCGGCCTGCACAGCGGCCGCGCTGGCATGCAGCTTGATGGCCGGCCTAGACGGTGATGCCAGAGCGGCAGCTGATCCAAGCTGATTGCCCACCGTTCGCCTGGACGACGACGACGCCCAGCGGTGCAGCCAGCGCAGCAGCAGCGAGCGAGGGTCGGCACCGCCCAATAGGCTGCTGATGCCACCCCCACCACCGGCCAGAGCAGCGGCTGGCTGCGCGAGCAGCTCCTCGATGAAGGCCAGCCGAGGCTGAGGCTGCCCTCCAGAGCTGCCAGTGCCTTGCGGTCGGGGTGGTGATGCAATCGTGCTAGCTTCCACTACAGCGAGGGCGACAGGAGAACGGCAACAGTGGCAGCATGAATGCAGAGGCAAAGACGATGATGCGATAATGTGGGGAATGTTTGCAGCATCGCACTGCCATCGCATGAAGCAATAATTCGAATCGTCACGACACTGTCGGCTGCCAGATGTAGCTACCGCTAGACAGTGAAAGAGCACTGGCTCGAGGAGGATGAAGACACAAGTGGGTACTAGATATTAGAATAGGGCACACAAAAAACGGTGCCACTGCGCATTTGAGGAATCCCTTGCATGCTCATGCACGTACCGCCATGCAAGTGGGAAGCAGGTGAGCAGTGAGGGCTGGGTGCTGGCAGCTTGCAGTTACTAAGACATAATCCGAATCAATCTAACCATGGTTGTATAGCCCCATCTTTTTAAGGAATGCGGAGAACAGCAGTTAACCTTTCTGCCAATGGGATGAACGTGCTGAAGATACGGTATACTTACCCTTCGCAACCAGTAGAAAAAATGTACTTGTTCTTGCAGTATCAATCATTACCACACGCTCGAAACTACTTGCAGTCGCAAGATTTTGGAATACAGATGGCATATTAACTGCCGAGCAAGCATACACCCTTACAGGTAGATATCTACAAGGCAGTCATAAGAAGGGGCTAGGTCACCAGAACACAGACTGGTTTGGCCAAGTGGTTAGTGCTTGCCTATAACGACCGAGGTCAAGGCGAGTGCATTTGATGATCTGACCAAGGTCATGGGATCGAGCCCCCCCTGGTATATATGAAGTGTATGAATAGACATACAGCTCTTTTAGGGTGCATACATATATGTATACATACATACATACATACATACATGCATACATGCATGTATGCACATACACAGTATGCACATACACAGTATGTACATACACACACACACACACACACACACACACACACACACACACACACACACATATATATATGTGTGTGTGTGTGTGTGTGTTTGTGTGTGTATATGTGTATGCATACATACTACTTATGTACTTATGTGCATATACATATATATATATATATATATATATATATATATATATATATATATATATAAATTATAAAGCTACTAATTGTTTATTAAGTGTTTATTTTAAAAGCTGCAGCCAATAGCTGCAGATGCAAGTTCAGCAAGTCACCAAGAAATACTGTACGGTACTTGCACTTCAAAATGCAGGTAGTGAGTTTGAGTTTTACAGCAGGCCAAAACTCTTTTACTGCCTACTGAAAGAAGGCTGAAAGTCCATAAGGATCTTCTGCTACTTTAACAAACCTCAAATCAACTTAAAGATCTCTCCCTCTCCCCCCCTCTCTCTCTCTCTCTCTCTCTCTCTCTCTCTCTCTCTCTCTCTCTCTCTCTCTCTCTCTCTCTCTCTCTCTCTCTCGTTACAACTTGCAAGTTGCTTCAGTTGCTTTTACCAGCCAACCAAACCGACCTTCTTGAGCCTTGCTGTGTTCTCTCTCATGCTCCATTTGCTCCTCGGTTTCCATTAGTCTCGCTGTTGCTCTGACTAAATTGAAATCCTTCGAGTCAGGACTTATGTACCCGAAGTCTGGAACTTTCTTCTGGTTTCTGTCAACACCTACAATGACTTTGCATGATTTAAGACCTAGCTAAACGAGCCCCGCCAAAGTTGCTTTTCTTTTTATCCTGGCTGCTTAAAGTGCTTACCTTCGCATGACTCAGTACTTGATACTGACCGACTGGCCAGTGGCCCGGGATTTCTTGCATGCTGATCTAAGTGTGACACGTGTATGCTTTTGTGTTTTGTGCTTCTGCATGCGAGAATCTGCACACGAGATCGTGCGCAGATGTCATTAACCCAGGGTTATTGCTTCTCTTGCAGCAGGTTGTAAAGCAGCCGGATAGATACTTCGTTTTCTTAAGGGGCTGTAAAAAGATATAATTTTTATTATTATATGTGGGGCTGCTGAATATCCTAATTGTTTATATTTTTAAATACACCAGCCTATCTCTCCACGCTGTATCTCCACATTGTATCACACACATGCTGAGTGCTAAACCATCAGTCACTGCTTTACTGTCAGCAAGTAACATTTTCTGATTTGAGACAGTAGCTGCATATGCCAACTTTTTACACGATTCACCGCAAAAGTAAAATCGTATCAGTTTGCACACAAAGGTAAAATAATGAAGTAAAGCATTTTCGCTTTATCCTATACTACAATGCATCAAAGACAAACCTATGATACTTCGTACATGCACGCACACACACACACGCACACACACACACACACACACACACGCACACACGCACACATGCACACACACAAACAAACACACACACGCACACACACGCGCACACATGCACACACACAAACAAACACACACACGCACACACACACACACACACACACACACACACACACACACACACATACCGCAAGCGAACGTGCGCACTCCCATAGAAGGCTGGCACACGAGCCAGCAAGCTCGCACTGAGGTGTGCACACATTACACAAGGCCGCAGAATGACTGGCACACTCACCGGACGCAGCAGACGCCCGATGCAGGCTCCTGCAGAGGCCAAACAGGCCCGAGGCTCCCGGTGGGCGGCGGCGGCCGGTCAGGGTCGACACACCCAGCGCGACTCCGTCGGGCACGCCGCTCGTGACTGCGGCAGGCGCTGCCTGCTCGCCGTCGGCATGCCATTCAGCAGCCGGTGGGCGATAATCGCGATGAGGGCTGCTGTCGATGCCGTTTCCGGGTGCAAACGACTTGGCGAGCAGCGGTGCGCGGCACGCGAGCAGTGGCGTTCCGACGAGCGTCGACTCGCCGACGTCGTCCACTCGCAGGCTGCACAGCACGGGCAGAGCCACGTCAAGCAATTCGACGTACTCGGCGTCGAACTCGAAAGGCCGTGCTGTCACCGTGGCAACGGCGCCAGACAGCGTCGGAGCCGCAGAACGAGGCTGCGCCCTACCATCGCAACCGCCGCTGCCGCCGTGCTTCAGCACCTCCGTCGCAGCTTCTTCGGCAAATACATCCGGTTCATAGTGAACGAGCGGCAGGCTGCGTCGTTGCAAGTTGGTCCTCTCGACAGACTTGCACTTCTCAAAGTAATACATCTTAAGAGTGGACATGCTGGCTGGCGGGGCATCGATGCCCTCGGTGGTGGCTTCGTCGTCACCATCGCCTTCTGCCTCCGCCACTACAGCAGCGCTGTCGCGACGGCGGCGGCGCGGCTGGTGCTGCCAATCACTGAGCAGAGCGCTCAGCTTCTCCTGAACCTCTGCCGCCGTGTCGTCAACGTCCCACGTGCACTCAGCCAGCACGTCAGCGAACCACGTGTCTCTGCCATCGGCCGGCTGCTCCGTGACGAGGGAGATGATCATTTCGCGAACCCTATTTGGACATCCGAGAAATCGCCCGAACGGAATCAGCCGCGCGCACCAGAGCAGGCTCTCCTTCGCCTTTGACCTCCAGTCCGACAGAAACGTCCTGTTCTTCTAAAAAAAATGAATCACTGAAGAGGCTCAGCCACGATTTATCATTCTTCCTTACAGCAACATTTCTTACAGCAGCGTGACGAATCAAATTTCCGAACAGACTGGCTAGAGTAGCTTGCTATTTTCTTACATTCATAACACTTCCCCATGCGTGATTAAAAGTCTTCTTAAAGTATTCACAAAAATAGAAATGGTAACAAGAAAATATAATTTCTGACCGCCCTATTCACAGGCGTTGTGCGTTATGCGTTGCAAATCCTCTCAGCAGAAGACTCCCAGCCGTCTGATCGAGTTCAGTGGTAAATATATGAAGGCATCGAACACTGACTTGGATAGTACTTGACTAGCATACGATCGTCTGTTCTCATTAAAAGCATCAATATGACTTGCTTTTAATGAACAAGCCGCCAGTCACAGCTCGTTCCAAATGCTTGAGAGCAAGCCTGAGTAACTGCAGCCACAGTAACGGGCCACAACAAATGAGGAAAACAGCATGGTTAACCTCTACTGAAGGTGGGTTGACATCATTCATCTCCCTCGGTATCCGAAGCATAAATTCAGCTAAGGAATTCACAGAGCAACACTCTGCCGACTGTAGCCATTATCTAACAATGGTCCGGCGGGCAAATCAGCAGTAAAATAAAAGAAACTGCACACAAGGGTCCTACTTGTCGTCAATGTAAGTGGCTAGGCGGCCACCTTACTTTCATGGCTCAATGAACTCGGCTGCTGGATCGGATTAACGGAGTCAACTTTTGGAGAACTTTTGGAGAGCTTCTGTTATGAAAACTGGCTTTCTTATCATCTATTGGCTTATCAGTTGCCTACGTGTTGCCTTCAGAAGACCAATCACATTTGGGGCCCAATGGCCACTCACCTTGGACGACGTTTGCTGCCAGCGGTTCCTCTGCAGAGACATGCCCTTCCTGAGCGACAGAGTGAGCTGGTCGCGGACGTGGAACAGCCAGAGGACGGCAAGAAGCTCTTGCAGCGCACGCTCGATCGAGCTGCAGTCGTCGTCTGCTGCTGCTGCCGTCTCTTCCTCCTCCTCCTCCTCCTTGCAGCCGCCGGCAGCGCTGCCGAACACACTGCCACTCCTACTGCTGCTTCCACCGCTCCCTGTCTTCGGCTGCTTTGTCTTTCCACTGCGGTTGCACGTGTGCACCACGAGGCCCGCCACTCGCACGCGGGTGAGTTGTGACGTCAGCTGTGGTGGTGCCTGCAGACGTGCACGTGACGATGACGTCACGGCCAGATGCCTCGAGAGCGAGCCGAGGCTCGATCTGCAGCTCTCGCTTCGTTCATGCAGCGCAGGAGAGCTGCATGGAAGGGTGCTGCACTGCGCGGCTACAGCGAGGCGTGACAAGCATGGCGACCGGTCACGTGGTCACGTGAGCGGCAAAGGCACCTGTCGAGCTTCGCACCGGCACAGTAACTTACGCTGTAACCAAGCTGGGGAGCGGTGGCCCAAGTCCTTCTCAGCTGCTCCAGCACCGCAGCAGCAGCCGGAAGCTCGGCCCGGCTGGCGCGCAGCACGACGGCGAACAGCGCGATCAGCCGAGCGGCGGCGGCTCGCGCGGTCAGCTCGTGCGCACTGCCTGCGCTGCCGCCGAACACGTCAAAGTCCTCGTCGGTTGCGGTGGCCACGGCCGTCGGCCGCTGTGCTCCAGCCTAACAACGATGCAGCCCAGAACGATGGCGACGTCGTTACATAGAAAACCTCTACGCTCTCCAAGGGCTAGCGGTTCAAGCGTTTGTACACGGATCGGCTGAATGCAGTACAGCATTGGAGAGAGGCGATGGCGATGGTGAGAGGCAGTGGAGAAAGGCGATGGTGAGAGGCAGTGGAGAGAGGCGATGGTGAGAGGTGCAGCGGGCAATGCAGCATACTGGACATACGAGAAGGACCGGCTTAGAAGCCAAGTCAGCCCTAGGCACGTGTGAACAATCTGAAGCTGCTGCTGCTGTCCTCCCACAGTACTGTACGGTAGCGGTGGCATGCCAACAAGCGAACCTGGTGGCTTGTTCGATGATAGCCCACAACGACTCCATACAAATGAGATTACTTTTCCAAGCTTATAAGCCTGTGCACACAATCTCTAGAATTTACAAGCACAGCAGACAGACAGAGCGAAAAATTCAAAAATGCTCTAACCAAGCCAGTGAAATGCATGAGCGTATATTCATTCGTTTGTGACGAGTCTGAGAGCTGGGCGGCAGCATGATGCCATTGCAGCTCGAGCATTGGAAGACCGGACGACTCGACACACTTTTGGCCCCAATCATAACTCTTGCCTGTAATCTGGGCATGCTATTCCAAAACGAGTTGTCATCAGAAGAGGGCATTGCTTTCATTGTCAAGTCTTCCTACTTTCAGCTGAGTAGTACTGCCAAGACCAAAGTCTACTAAGACAAAAGCACGACAGCTAAACAAGTTCAGGTGCTTTCGACATTGCATCTAGATTCCTACAATGATATTTATTCGTGAGTGTGCTCTAAATTGTCTGCAAATGGTGCAGAACTCAGCAGCTAGGCTGGCTGTCATCAGTGCCGTGATGGCACACTAGGTTAGGGGGTTGCTTTTCACGACCTTGGTCCCGAGGTCGTGGGTTCGAATCCTGCGGTGGGCAATTCTTTTTGCCACTGCAAGCGGTGGTGATAGCCGTAAATACTCTTCTGTTATCATACAAAAGAGACTGCTAAATACTCTTCTGTTATCATACAAAAGAGACTGCTAAATCAGCAAGTATTATTATTAATATTAATACATGTCGTAGCTGCCACATCACACGACTTATGTTTCAGCTTTACTGGCTATCTCTATCTCTTTGAACTGCAGGTCACTTCTTCTGCTTGCACCAGCCTTGCACCTATCTAGCTTCAATGGCCTCCCAGCGTGCTCTCGAATCAACCAACCCTCTGCTTCCGGTCGTCTTGCTGTTTCTCTCACTAAATTGAAATATTTTCGCAATCAGGCCTTCAATTCGTATGCACAAAAAGTCCGGAGCTTCGTACCGGGTAACCTGCAACAACCTTAAAGACGTACCTATTCTGCTCGCCTCTCCCTCTGCCCCAATGAACTTGCTCTTTTTTTGTTACTTTGTGCTTTGCCTCCTCGTCTGTGCACGATTCAGTGCATTACGTCAACCAGGGGTTCTACTGCCCTGACTTTCTTGTAATAATGCTTGTGCATGCATTAGATATAATAGTATATATATATATATATATATATGTGTGTGTGTGCGCGTGTAATTGATAATTATTTATAATAAATATTTGCATAATATTTGTATGCACACACATATAGATATATATATATATGTGTGTGTGTATGTATATGTATGTATATATATATATATATATATATATATGTATATATATATATATATATATATATATATATATATATGTATATATATATATATATATATATATATATATATATATGTTTGCATCTAAGCAAGATACCTTGCATTTAATTAAGCATTGGTTAGAGCTTCTCTCCTGCTTCGACTGGTAAAGAAGTACCCTGAGAGATTGAATGCTCTTGGGGCACCTTGCAAACGACTCATTATCTTTATTATCCCTTTTTTGAATAAAACAAACAATAATAATGCATTTTCAAAGTGCCCTCGGAGAACCAAATCTCTTTCTGGGCACTTTACAAAAATAGTATAGAAAGCATCCCCAAATGATAGGTGGTAATATCCGCAAGCAACAGGAACACTGCAATTAGGCATGTGCATATGAAGGATGAATCACAAAGACCCACCAAATGCTGTAACAAACAGGTGTGTCAAATAAAAGCAGCCAATCTAATGTTTCTCTGTCTGTAACTCCACAAAGCCACGACGATTGAGTAGGTGCTACTAAGGAGAGTTTTCTATAGCGCTTTCAAAGCATATGCCGCTTTCGGTATTCATACGGTAGCCAACAGACTTATAGCCTCACGAAGCAATGAGTAAGTGAGCAGCATAGCTGATTCAGGAGAGCAGTTGAGGTAGCAAGTAGCATGGAAGTAGCAGGTCAGGACAGCTGGAAAGGATGTGCCACAATCAGCAGCAGGGGAACAGCTATCGTTGCATAAGAATCATGGAAGCAAGTTCCACAGTCGAGGACCTGCAGAGCTAAAGCTTCTGCCGCCAACGCTCTTTTAGTGTAGGAAAGGAGCAACCAATTTATTGTCCAGCAAGCTGGCAAGGCTGGTCGCAAAGAGAGCCAGCAGAGTGCCCTCGCTAAGCCCATGGCTTGCACCCTGCAAGCCTGCGAGCGGTATCGCCTGGCGAGCTCCCAAGCGCCAACTAACGCTGCTTTCTCATTGCAAGAGTTTCACGACGACGACTAATGAACAGCCCGGCTAACAGACGAGCGCAGAAGGCAACGAAGAGCCTCTCTCGTCAAGAGCAAATCGAGCTGGCTCTCGTCACGTGGTCACGAGTGGCAGCTCCCTCCCCAGGCGACGCCCTACTTCTTCCGGGTGAGGTCGGCAGGGTCGACTCTCAGCGAGTCGACAAGTCGGTGGCGAGGAGCAAGCGCGGGTAGCCGTAGCGAGCCTCAGTATCGTAAGCGTGACGTCAGAGCCCAAGTAATGTCAGCGCGCGGCTAGAGCCACGAGCAACAGTGCAACGAACGAGATGGCTCCACGAGAGCTGCAACGAGAAACCTCGCGACCGTTGTCACTCGACGAGCCGCCGAGCATCGTCGCGCACCTTCGAGTTACCTTGAACGACTCTGCTGGGGGCTGAGGGCAGAAGAGCGGAGGTGCCGGCAGGTAGACGTCGTCGGGCACGAGGAGCGGCAGGCCTCGAGCGACAGACTTGAGATCACCGACGAGGCGCAGCAGCAGGTCGCCGACGACGGCGACCGAGCAGAGGGCGGCAGGCAGCAGCAGCAGCTCCCTGATGGACCTGGCGGCGCTGTCCACGCTCGCCGTGTCCTCGATCAGCAGCGGGTCTGCCAAAGAGAGAAAAGATGACGGTCAAGGATGCGCAGCGGGTGCTTACATCAAGGACGCTCGGAGGCTCGTGCCGCCGTCTCGAGAGCACGTGCGGAGCGTGCTTTACTTTCAGGCAAAACGCAAGCGGGCTGAATAGACGAGCGCACTCACCGACGACGTTGGCCCTCAGCACCGATGTTCCGTCGTTCGAAGATGCACGGCCTTCGGCATCCGGTCCAATGGACAGCAGCCGGCACGCAAGCGCTTGCACGAGAGACTTGGGCTGGACACTTGGCTGAAGAGGCCAGCCGCTAAATGAATCAGAGAAGCAAAGGAACACATCGGCGGCTGCCATAAAAAACTATGATGTGCAGCTTAACTGCAGCTGCATTAAAAAATTGAGACGAGACACTGCACTTATGTAAAAGCCGCTCCAATGTAGAGAGGGAGCTTGCTTTGTCACCGACTAGTTCTTTTAATGATAACATTATTATTATAATTACAACTGTATAGCATTCTCAGAGAACTTGAGAACGTTTCCTAGGCACTTTACGAATGCTTTGAAGGAAGCATGACCACATGCTTAGTGGTGACACGCACAGTGTCAACATGCTGCATATGGTTTGTGGTAACACGCACAGTGTCAGCACACATAGTCACTCGGAAGTGCATGGCCTGCCTCGGCTCAGCTCGGCACACTTAGCTGAACTGCAGCACAAGATTAGGCATTGTCATGCAATCAGCTCTTCCCGAAACGATAAACTAGCCATCCCTTGCTTCCACTTTAATAAAGTTGGCACCAGGCATTATTGGTAGCTTCTCAGTTTTTGTAGGTTGACCGTTTTTGCTTTGCGGGTCATAAACTTCAGAACTCAAACGTAAGTCGGGCACAAACACCACATAATTTTTACTGCTGCCAACCGTGATACGCCCTTCCCAGCCATCCTCACTATTACTCCTGCGAACTTACTTCCTAGCTGTCCTCTTGACTAAAACTGTACTTCTTACTCTTTCTTTGCTGCATGAGATGAGCTCTGTTAGCTATTGCATGTGTACCGAAAGCAACAGCTTATTCTTGACTGGTGATAATGAGGAAATGATGAGAAAGTTCGAGAAACCGTGAGATTGCACTGGAGGGACTCCAGCATGCTACATAACTTGGCCAATGCTTCAAGGATCAACGTGAAAGTTCAAATATGACCGACAGGTTTTCCGATCCCTATCTATTTTGTAAGTGTGGGGGGAGTCTATATATATATATATATATATATATATATATATGTATATATATATATATATATATATGTATATGTATATATATATATATATATGTATATATATATATATATATATATATATATATATATATATATATAGCTGTAAGCAATTCTAATATGGTGACGGCAGTTCCATGAATTTCTTTTGCATACCACTAGCCACAGGATCGATCTACCAAACATGACATCGATAACAACAGTGTGAATCAGTTCAAAGGCAAGAAATGTACAGAATGAGAAGGGCTGCACCAAGCATTCGCTTTTGTATTAAGTGAATGGCAATTCTAACTTACATTTTAAATTTGGAATGCTGTCGGTAGATCTATTCTGTAGACTAATTCGCATTAGGCCGAATAGTGGATCAGATACTATTTGGCCTAATAGTGAAAACAAACTATTCAGTATGGCCGTAGAAAGGAGGTGAAGGCACCAGATGATGCTCGATCAAAATCATAAGGTGTCCACCACTGCATCTTAATTAGATCAGAAAAAAACTAATCAATTTTCCCAAGATAAGGATTTGCTTTGAACCAGCACTTCAGGCTTTTGCAAAGCAGTAATTCTAATAAAGTAGTAATAATAATAATAATAATTCACTTGATAAAGCGCCCTCAGAGAACTTAATCTCTCTCTAGGCGCTTTACATTTGCTGTAAAGAGAAATGCAATTGAATGGTAAGTAAAATCATGCTTGAAAAACAAACGAAATGAATAATATGGTTAGGGGTGACATGCACAGGGTCAGCATGCAAATGTGGTTAGTGGCAGCATGCACAGTGTCAGCACGCATAAGCACATCAAGGACGAATCACAGGGACCCACTAAATGCTGTCCTAACTAGGTGTGGTTTTAGTATCCCTTTAAATGTGGTCAGGTCAGGGGATGTTTTGACGCAGGTCGGGAGGGAGTTCCAGGCTTTGGGAGCATATGAACTAAATGTACGGTCTCCAAAGGATTTAAGGTTTGTATGAGGTATTTCTAGACTGTTGGATTCCGAAAAGCGGGTGGTACGATGCTTGGCCTGATGGGGTAGTATATCTGACAGATAGGCTGGAGCCAGAGAATGAAGGGACCTAAAAGTGAGCGACAAAACCTTGAAGTCAATCCTGTTGCTTGACTGGTAGCCAGTGCAGGTCGGCGAGAAGTGGAGTAATGTGGCAACTGCGACGCTCACGACAGACAAGCCTAGCTGCCGAGTTTTGCACCAGCTGCAATCGCCTGATCGCACATGCTGGTAGGCCAGTAAGCAGTGAGTTGCAGAAGTCGAGACGGGATGTCACGAATGCATGGACCAACTTAGATGTGGTATCTTTATCTAAACAAGCCCGAATTTTAGCAATGTTATGAAGCTGAAAATAGGTGGATTTGACTGTGGAGCTGATGTGGTCGTCTAACGAGAGGTCGCTTTGGAATATGACACCTAGATTCCGAGCTGATTCGACAGGAGATATGCTGGCAGAGCCAATTTTGAGAGTCAGCCTTTCCAATCTCTGGATCACACTGGGTTTGCCCATAACTAGTAAGTTAGTTTTATCATCGTTAAGTTTTAGAAAATTTGCTGCCATCTATGTGCGGATGTCATCAATGCATGCAGCTAGTAAGTTTATAGAATTTGAGGTGCTCGAAGGCTGGGAGGGATCAAAGCAAAGTTTAGATAAGGATACCACGTCCAAGTTGGTCCATGCATTCGTGACATTAATAATTCAGGACTCGAGTGCTGTGAATTCCAAACTGGTGTGCCTTTTGACATTTCACTATTCCCTCCCCTAATGCTACTCAACAGTACTCCCCTACCCCCAATTCCAGTCTTATTGTGTGAGCTTGCTGATGACCCTTGCTGTGGGTCACAACATCCCCTGACTTGAAGATATTTTTTTTTTAAAGCTAAAAGCCAACTTCTCTTGGAATTTGGTGAATCCTTGTGAATGTCCATGTTTGTGCTCATGCGTGCAGACACTGTGCACGCTATCATTAACCGACTGAAATTCTTTCGAAAGCTCCAGACTCCTGCTTATCCACCTCACCTCACCAGCAAGCATGCAATCCATGGCAGACTTTTACAACCCTGAGTCTTTGCCCACGTCTCTTCCTGTTGCCTTACACAGCCCTGTGCTAGCTACTCGGCATCTCACGTTATCCCGACAGACAGCTGTGCTGCCATTCTAAAGGACAAAGCTGCGACGATAACCTAGCCGGTGCCTTATTTAAAAGTGTGTAGAACATGCTCCACCATTCGTGTTGCCGAGCAACGGTGCCAACAAGTAGAAATCACAGCTATGTCCATTGCACAACGCCTCACATTATTATAAATACAAAAAGCCGGACAGTTCTATCAAGTGTTGGCATCACGAGGCCATGCTTGTTTGAGATGCAAACAAGCAAAATTTATAATAATAAAAATAATACATTTATATAGCACCCTAAGAGAACTCTGTTTCTTTCTACATATTTTACATATATGGTAAAAGAAGCATGATCGAATGTTTAACAATAGCATGCTCAATGTCAACACAGAAATAACATGGTTAGAGGTGACCTGCACAAGATCTACACACAAATATGACTAGTGGCAGCTTGCAGAGTGCCAGCAGACCTAAGCACACAAAGGACAAATCACAAGGACCGATTAAACGCTGTAATAAACAGATTCGATTTTAGCTTCTTTTTAAACGTTGTCAAGTCGGGGGGGGTGTCGTGACGTTAGTGGGGAGTGAGTTCCAGGCTTTGGAAGCATACGAACTAAAGGCACGGTCTCCAAAGGGCTTAAAGTTCGTACGAGGTACAGCTAAACGATGTGATTCAGAAAGAACTGCTACACCTGCTGCATACTTCAAGCATCGAAAACGGCATGTCGAGCTCATCGGGGAAAAAGAGTGTAAGCAGCCATGAGCACGACAAACTGCGCCCACCTGGCCGTCTTGCTCTCGACTTTGTGGACTGCTCCTCCTCCTCCTCCTCCTCTTCCTCCTGATGCCCTTCCCTGCAGCCAGCAGACGTCAGTCGCTAGTGACAAGTACAGCGCCATCTTCCAATCTCCCACTTCCCAGCACAACCAGACGGCCTCAGAGAACAGCCCGGAAGCCAGGAGCATTCGCAGCGTCATATCGGCAGTCCACAGGTGGCCCACGCTGTGCACCTTCACCATTTCGTTGATCGTCGGCCGATGAATAGGCACGATGGCTCGGCCTGCACGAATAGCATGCAAAACGACCGCGTTGAAGGGGACAGCCTAGCGACTTGTACACAGCCCAAAGAAAACTTAATCTCTATCCAAGCGCTTGACACTTGCCGCACGCACGGCTCAAGCCCGTGACCTTGGTCATTCCAGGAGAGTACCTTATCCGCATGTCAAAGAGAAGTTTACCCAATTAGCTATACAGAAGAGGATCTAAACACACCGTGTGTAAGAGCAAACACAAGAGACATATTACGTAAATGCTACGGCTGTTCACGGAAAAGATTTAAGACACGTGTCTATGGCCTGCATCAGCTCCAGATCAAGCAGAACGTGTAATTTAAGCTTCTGTCACTTGCCTTAAGTTTCTCTGTGCTCCTGCTCCTATTAACCTATCTTTAATTATTTCTTATCCAGGCCAGCCATCGCACCGCCCGACGTGCTGACGATGCGATTCGCTAGGGTTTTTGTGCCCCTAATGAACTAAAAACCCTTTGTACACCTGGCCAATCCGCCACCATATGCCACCGTCCTCACAAAGCATGGAACTAGCTAGCAACAGCCAGGTCCGCTCATTTCTTGACTGTCTGGAGAATTTTGGTTTGGCCCAACACGTTAATCATAGCACCCACGTCGGTGGCCACATTCTAGATCTCGTGATCACTAAGGACGTCCTCCCCACGGACCTTGTGGTGTGCCCACTGACCCTCTCAGATCATTGTTCGGTCTCGTTTACTGTTCCTGCTCCCTTGTGCATACAGGGTAATGTCGAACTTGTCAAACGACGTAACTTACAAAGCATTGACATGGACGAGCTTTTGAAATCTGTTTGTGATGCAGGTCTTCTTGATCTGCATTCAGACTCGACCGGCAGCCTGGATACCCTCACTGATGCTATGAACATGACACTCAGGAGTGCTCTTGACAAGCATGCTCCCGTTCATTCTATCCGTGTTCAAAGTCGTGGAGATTCCTTTCAATTTACAAAGAAACTCCTAAAGATGCGCCGGGTTAAGCGCAGGCTTGAACGATGTTTCAAGAAATCGGGTGTGATGCAGATCTAGTAAATTTCAAAGACTTACTTCGAGTTTACACCCGAAAGTTTAAAAAAACCAGGGCTTCTTTTTTCATTAGAAAGGTGAATTCCTGCCAGTCGGACACAGAACAGATTTACAAGACAGTAAACCATTTACTGGCCAATGTTGTGAAGTCTGACTCCCCAGATAATAAGGGCTCAGCCGAAAAGTTTTCAGCCTTCTTTACTGAAAAAATTGTGCACATTCGTGCCTCCATTAAGCCCCCTCCGACTAAAGCAATCGTGGTTCCACAACCTTTGACCTTCCTTAAAAGGTTCTCCGAGGTTTTTGCATGCGATGTAGCTACCTTAATAAGGTCTAGCAAAAAGAGCTCGTCTCCTGAAGACCCAATACCCTCATCTCTGTGGTCTTCACTAGCAGACCAACTTAGCCCTGCCATAACCAAGATTTGTAATGCTTCTTTGGGAAAAGGGGTCGTCCCCAAGTCCTTCAAATCGGCAATCGTTAGACCCATTCTTAAAAAGCCTGGATTAGACGCTGAGGTCCTTGCAAACTATCACCCAGTTTCCCTTCTTCCTTTCTTATCAAAGATTCTTGAAAAAATTGTTGCTAAGCAGCTGGTTGAACATATTGAAAATAATGGAATATCGGAAACGTTTCAATCAGGGTTCAAGAGGCAGCACTCCACTGAAACTGCTCTCCTCCGTGTTAACAATGACATTCCATTCTACGTGGCAACGACGACAGGAATGTCACTGCCCTAGCTGTGCTAGATCTGTCTGCTGCTTTTGACACCATTGATCACGAAGTCCTGCTTGAACGATTGAGAACAACGATCGGTCTGGCAGACGAAGCACTAGTGTGGTTTAATTCAAACTTGTCTGATCGAGTTCAATCCGTGTCGTGTGGGGGTCAGGTCTCACAGACGAGAAGGGTCACCTGTGGAGTCCCTCAAGGGTCCGTGCTGTTCACCATTCATACACAACCTCTGGGAAAAGTCATTAAGGCCCATGGAAGAGGATATCACTTCTATGCTGATGATACTCAGTTGTATTTGTCATTCAAACCGTCGGAGTCTGCTGCAGCAACTGAGAAACTGAATGCTTGCCTTGCCGATATTCGATCCTGGATGTCGGAAAACTTCCTGAAATTAAATGATGATAAAACCGAACTGCTGCTCATAGGACACCCTAAGCATGTGGCTGGATTAAAAGGCTTTGCTCTTCTAATAGATGACGCTATTGTGCGACCATCACCACGTGCTCGAAATATAGGTGTCGTTTTCAACAACTGCCTCAATTTTAAAAGCTTCATTCAGAAGACTGCTTCTACAGCTATCCGATCCCTATCCAAGATTAGGAGCTGTCTTCCACAGTGGCTTGCAAAAAATTGAACTAGCTCCTTAGTTCTGTCTCGGCTTGATTATTGTAACTCACTTTTGGCTGGGCTACCAAAGAAAGCAACTAGGCCACTGCAGCTGACTAGGAATATGGCTGCAAGGCTAGTCTTCAAGTCCCAGAGGTTTGAGCACGTGTCTCCTTTGCTAAAAGAGCTAGAATGGCTACCGGCTGAGCAATGTATACAGAGCAAAGTTCTTACTATGACCCACAAGGCCTGCCATGGCTTGGCTCCTTCGTACCTAGCTGAACTGCTGCACCAGTTTCAGCCTCTTCGCACCCTCAGATCCTGTGTGGACAATAAATTTGCTAATCCATACTTCCGCTTAAGGACGGTTGGCGACAGAAGCTTTAGCTCTGCAGGTCCTAGACCATGGAACTCGCTTCCACAATTCTTACGCAACGACAACTACTCTCCTACTGCCGACTATGGCTCATCCTTTTCAGCGGTCCTATGCGGCTACCTCCATGCTACTCACTACCTCAACTACTCTCCTGACTCTGCTATGCTTCCCACTTTCCCTATATTACGTGAGACGAAGTCGGTTGGCTACCGAATGCGTACCGAAAGCCGCTTAGGCTGTGAGTGCACTATACAAAACTCTCCTGCGTAACACACACCTGGTCTTTATGACTTGTGGAGTTACAGAGGAGATACATTACATTCCCGACTGACAAAAACTCATCTCCTGATTTTATGACATTCAAAAAGAAGCTAGCAACCTACTTGAAACGAAGCTATAAGCGCATCTACTTAAGACAGCATTTAGTGGATTCATGTGATTCGTCCTTGGTGTGCTTGCACTGTGCATGCTGCCACAACCCATGTTTGCATGCTGATCCTGTGCATGCATGTCACCTCTAATAATGTTATGCTTTTTGTCATTGAGCATGTTACCCCTAACCAATCGATCACACTTCCTTCTCAGCAAATATAGAGTGCCTAGAAAGAGATTAAATGCTTTGAGGATGCTAAGCAAATGTATTGTTATTATAATTATAATTAATACCTGCCCCTCGGCATTTGCTTTGAAGAATCATCCTTTGTCTTTTGCTTCGAATCGTCCTTCGTGCACAGGTTTGTTCTGAAATTGTGCATGCTATAACTAACTAATAGACATGCTTGCTTTTCAGCATATGCTAAGTGCTTAGAAAGACGCACGGCTTTCGTGGTGCACTAATATAAAAGTGCTGTTACTATTACTATTATCATAACTAACTGCGTGCCGAATGCTACCAGGCTCTGCTTACCTGCTTGCCACGAGTCAAACACGCCAGGCAAAGGAGCCGGGGCGTGTGGAGCGGGCACGAACAGGCAGGCATTGGAGTCGTTCGTAAAGAACATTGCCATGAAACGGGCCATTGATCGAAGCAGGGACAGAGCAGCGTCTGCTACTGTCCCCGCTGCCCCTCCTCCTCGTGCTCTCCTTTCTCGGCTTTGGCTGCTGGCCTGTTGGCTGCTTTTGCTGCTGCTGCCCATGTACCTCAGCTCTGCTGCTGCGGCTGCTGCTTCTTCTCTTGCAGCAGCAGCAACAGTGTCACGGCTCTACAGCCAAGCAGGTGACGAACACTCAACACGATCGACTCAGTTGCCAGCATGAGAAAAGATCATAACTACTGCTGGTGGGTCACATGGAAACATTCAGGCAGCTGTAAAAGTAAATTCGGCACAAAACGTATTTGCAAAGGTATTTGGTATTATATTTAGTTGTGCGTTGCACTTAGCTGCAATTAATATTAATCATGTTTGTCGTCACTGTAATTTTCGTAGTGCCGGTCTAACATACGTGTCTAGAAGTAGAGGTACAGCAAGAGGGATAGGAGGAACCTTGGAAGAGGAATCTTTGGTCCATCAGAACCCAAGAATAGAGACCAGTCTTTGTTCACTTGGGCATCATCACATGCTCCACTTGCTGACACACAAAGTAGCTCCTTTAAGATCAGTATGGTGAAGTGTTTGAACCCTCCCTCCCTCCCTCTCTCCCTCCCCCCCCCCCCGATAGCGATAAGTGTTCCCTTGTAAATAATGTCTAGGGTGCTTGAGCTGTATCGTTTTCGGTGTCCCGGGGCTCAAAATCCTTGATTGTCGATCGTAGACAAGAGCAGCCATGCCACTGGCCAACCATTCATCCCATTTGGAAGGCACTACCGTAGGAGTGGGAGTAGGAGTACCGTATAGCAGCAGGCTCGCAAGGGGTGGCAGGCCCTGAGGGGTAGCAGCAACTCCTACTGGCTAATGGCCCCAGACAACGAGCCGACATTCCCTAGCGGGACCGAATTTGAGCTGCTGGCACACCCCTGGCACAAGGCTACAGCACTATTAGATTTAAGCACGACGGTTGCCATGTCACCACATATATCTCGAAATAAGACGGTCGTGCATGCTAGGCAGGGCTTAACAGTCTGGAAAGTGCTGCAGAAGCAGTCGCACAGTGCTGCTATTGCTGTTGCAGCTATTGCTGCTGCTGCTATTGCTGCCATTGATGCTGCTATTGCTGCTGCTGCTTCTATTGCTGCCATTGATGCTGCACTTTGCACAGCTGCTGCATACTCTGAGCCAACAGGTTCGAGGCGAAGCAGGGTGCAGAGCTGTGTCGCCACTACCTCAGAGGTGTCTCCACCGGTGGCATGCAGCACTCCTTCGCAGACGGCCTCCACGAACTCAAGCGCTCCGCGCAGATCGGCGCTCTGCAGCCGGGCGTAGAGGACGGCATGCAGGCGGCGCTCGACGGCCCCCGAAGCAGCAGCGTGAGCGCCACTGCCTTGCCGCCTTACGCCGTCGACAGCATGGGCCAGCTCGTCCTGTGAAGGGGGCGGCCCTGCAAATTCGGTCGCTGACCGTGTGTGCGCGAGAGAGGGAGAGGGAGCATGCTCGCTGGCCACCGGCACAGCAGCCGCAAGCCGTCCACCGACGATAGTGGCAGCGGGGGTCAAGGCCTGCGGACAGCGGGTCAAGGCCTGACAGAGCAGCAGTTGGAGCTTCACTCCGCTTTTGTGCCTACCTTTCAGTCCTACACCCTGCCAACAAGCTATGCCAGCGGCATGCGCTCCTTCCAAATAAAAGGCGAGACCTGCAAGGATGAAAAGAAAACAAGTGTTGACTTTTAGATTTTTTGGCAAAAAATCTTATCGCAGGACTGCATAGATGGCGATCAGCCGGATGACATTCGTTTTATCGAGGCAAGTCGAACTGGGAGCCTGCAATCGCACGGGTACTGCAGGAAGTAGCCTACAGCGATATCTGCACGTAGCAGAAATAAGGCAATAAAATGCCTGACTTCACAGAAAAAGTTCCGTACACTATTCAAGACGTGCACATCCCTGCTCAAAGAGATCATAGGTATGCACACGAATCCTTCTATGCCTGCATTCGCAGACACCCTTTCCTGATTCGTCTACATTTCATTATTTATTACAACACATAAATAGTACATTGGTCATGAGATATTTATATTATAGATGACTGCTAAGTTTTTGTTCGACTCGTGCGTTGGATAAATATCACGAAGCCATCAGCTTTTGTGGTTACCAAACAGAAGGCTTAGAAGTTGGGGAGCAGAGTAGGTCGGTCTTGCTTAGGTCACTGGGGGTCGGTCGGACTTGGCTATCGTTGAACGCTGCATCGTCCGAAGGTGGAAGGGGTAGAGATTGTCATCATGTGGTGTATCACCCTGGGACTGCTATCAACCGAGCAGCCACCAGATGCAATAGCAACAACCGGCTGTAAAATTTAGACTGCAGCAGCCGATTCGCCCAGCAGAGCACAGCAATGCAGCACCAGTGCTTAGCAGCCAGTGAAGAAGACGAAGAAGACTCTGATTCATACCCCAACGATGGTGAGTAATAGGTGAGAGTGTAACTTTATGCCGATCCTGCCGTCGAACTGCACAGACTTAATTTGCAGATGCAACCCGTTGCATGCTGCTGCTGGTCAAGCATGTGCTTGCAAAGCCCGGAAGAATAGGAGAGCACTAGGGTTGGGTGGCAGGCCGATGTGTGAGACTGCAGTGAGACAGCTGCGTGAGTATGCGAGTTTCTCCGTGTGTTTGTATGTATGTGCACGCGCACGTGTGTGTGTGTGTGTGTGTGTGTGTGTGTGTGTGTGTGTGTGTGTCGATGGAGGTAACTCTACTACGACTGCTTCACACTCTACAAGGAAGCAAACGATCCTTTCTCCCCGTCTCTCAGATCCGATAAGGTTGCAGGTGCACATCCGTGCGAGCACGAATATCCAGTTCATATGTGAACAGAGACACTGAGCCGACACTTCCATTTCTGCTTGATGGCAAGTGCAGCTCTAAAGCAACCGCCGATCTGTCAGCCGAAGTAGAAGCAAAGCAAAGCAAACGTGGCCTGCCTACCTTTCAGCATGAGGTCATCTCGGCCGGGAGCGCCTCTGTCCTCCTTTGCTGTTGCAGCCCCTGGCAACAGCGGCTGCCGAAGCGACTGCAGTCGAACGGTGGTGTAGGCAAGGGCGGCGCTCAGCGAGCGCTGCAGCTGCGCCCGGCCAAGGCCACTCACACCGCGGCCTCGCCGCACTGAACATGCTTCGTACAGCTGTCCATAGAGCTGCATCAGCTGGAGCCACAGATGGTGTAACCTGTGAACAGGTCAGCCGCATGCAGGCATGACGTCGCGTCAATCCAGATACCGAGCCCAGATTTATAATATCCTAAACGAGCCTAGAACGTGGCTAGAAGCTGACGGCCCGAAATATAGACATTGCCAGCATTTTTAGTCCAACGAACCCTCTCACATTAGTCTGGTAAGCAATCGCCAACAAACTGCTCGATGGGCGTGTGCACTGTTATTGCAGCAAGAACCCTATCGCTTGCTTCCCCCTAATCGCTCTGCCCCCCCCCCCATAGCTTATCCCCAACAGCTCACCCCCTTACCCCCAATCGATTATCCATTAGGTTTTCAGCACTAGCGTGGCCAATTTTAACAAATGCAAGCAATAACGCTACTACAGGTCGATGTCAGTGCATCTATCCGCTGGCTGTCGCCCGAAAGATAACAACTACAATAATGCCAATCAACATTCCGGGCGCTGCACTGTGGTCTGCAAGATATTTAGATTAAAACAATACTTGCTGATTTAACAGCCTCTTTTGTATAGTGGAAGAAGAGCATTGCAGACTATCACCAACTCTTGCAGCCCTCGACCTCGGGACCTTGGTCGTGAAGAGCAACCACCTTATCTATGTCCCTTGTATGTAAAGTTACCCCAACAGGCAACTAGAAACCAGCTCACCCCAGTGACCTAGCACCACCCTTCAGCACAATCTCAAAAAATCTCGATCTGCCGCTGCTGCTTCCCCTGCTGCTGCTACGAAATGGCAACAACCGTAAGCTCGACACTGGAGCCAACTCACTAGCACAATTCTCACTCAGCAAAGTTGTCTTTGCACCGGCAACCATTTCTCTCCAACAGTCACCAGTTGCTACTTCCATACTACTTCATTTTCTGACTTTCTGCTTGATCAGGCCAAGCTCCTCACTTTTTCAGCAGACTGAGTTAAATGCCGACACGGTTGGCATCGCATACAGCATAGGATTTAAGTGAGCCGTGGAAAAGGCACCAGCAAAACAATCACTTTGCCCATCGATCTTTGCGGGATCACAATCGGTGACGTGAACGTGCACGCTCCCAAGCCAACTTCCTGCTGGTGATTACTTCAATCTTTTCTGCAAACGCTTACAGTGAATGGCTACTTTTTGTAAAGGGCATGGGCAGCTACTTACGATGCACATGCAGCTAACTGTGCACTCGTCACTTCGAGAGATCGCATCACCCTCTTCCACCAGAATCGATTGAGCGAGCTGCCAACAAGCGGCGAATGTTCGAACATGGAAAGGGTTGACATCGAAGACGATCGACAGAAAGAATGCCAGAGCCAAATTGACAACTAAGCATGCAAGCATAGGGAAAACCCCAACAAATTTGCACTTGCTGCAAACCATCTCTATCGAGAAATCCTGGCTAGCAGGTCTACACTACTGATCACCAAAACCAAATGATGCCAGCCCAAGCCGACGAATCAAAGCTTGCCGTTCTAGTAGAAGCCTTTCTAGAGCAAAGAGGCACATGCTTAGCTATAAGCTGCCTTTGCTCAAACCCCCTCGGCTGCACATCGGCAGCAATATGGCTTCACAGCCCGATCCAGTGCCAAAACGGCTGGTGCAGAAAAGCCAGGCTGCAATCAGCCCTTCATACATCTTCTCACAAGACAATGACCTTCAGCTGTCGCAGTGCTGATCGCTCAGACCTTCAGCTATCACAGTGTTGATCGCTCAGCTAGCTAGGTGGCTAAAGCCAGCTAAGGGTAGGCCCTCCTGCCACACCTCAGGCAGTAGAATACCCCACTAAAGTGTCCCTGATTGCCAGCACGTTCAATATAAGATCAAATTGAGGGCCAGCCAGCCAGATGATCGACCCACTTGCCTAGCCCAAATGGGTCAGCCGAGACAAAGGGCAAACAATGGGCCAACAGTGATGAACTGCCCTCTGAACCACAACACTGAATGCTGGCTGGCAGAGCTGAGCCTGCTTTTCATCGCAGGAGCTCATGTGTGCAGATCGGTCCGACGGATCAGGAGGCAGCCTACTTGCGACCGCACGGCACAGTGCCCATTCTCATCTAGCACCTCGATCGGCAAGAACATGGGAGGTTATGAATGCAGGCTAGGCATGCTAACGCCCAACGGCTTTGCACTGCCCAGAGCCGCTCACACGTCGCGTGCTTGCAGGCGGGCGGCAAGAGAGGTAGCCGGCATCTCTGCTTGCGAGACCACACTGCATTGAGCTGAGGCTGGCTGCTTGGCGGCAACAGAGCGTGTCAAGGCGAGCACAGAGGGCATAAGGGCAGAGTAAGAGATGCCGCTAGCACGTGACCGACCGCCTGACCTATGCGAAGACTACCTGATGGATGGCACGGAGCACCAGTGGAGCTCCACAGCTGCCGAATTGGCACGATGCTCGATGAAGAGGTTCAGGTTGCTGCCATAAGTAGGCGACGCAGCCGTCTCGGGCAGGCTGCATGCACCGGATGCATGGTCGCCACGAGGCCGCGCATCCGGCTGCCTGGTAGGTCCAGCCGTAGGGGCGCAGCTGTGAACGGTCACGGATACCGCTCCCGTCGCAGCTGATGCCTGCATCGGCTGCCACATCTGCTCGAATCGTTGGTTACCACTTGCCGATTGAATGGGTAGAAGAGTGTATACCCTGAAAATTCAGGAACAAAGTGGCAAGGGTAAAAAAAAATTAAAAAACAAGAAATACTCGCTATTTTAACAGCCTCTTTTGCATAGCAACAGAAGAGCCTTTATGGCTATCAGCAAAGCTGGAGAGTGGGCGATAAAGCGCCTAGAAAGAGATCAAGTTCTCTGAGGGTGCTTTATCAAGTACATTATTATTATTATTATTATTATTATTATTATTAATGAATCGCCCAATGCAGGAATCGAACAAACGACCTCGGGACCAAGATCATGAAAAGCAACTTCCTCTACAGCGAAATAACTAGAATGACGAGAATGAAAACTGTCGTAGCAGCTCTCGAGATCAAGACATCGTTTGACCACGACCCAGGCACAGAAACCTAAGCTTGCATTGCACCAGCAACAGCCAGGCAGCAGAAAGAAGCCACAGAATTGCCGCAGCACCTACATGCAGCACATTTGCAGCCAGACAGGCTCGGGCAGGCCCGGAACTGCTCAGCACCGAATCCACCGGTAGCACGGTTAGCTCCTAGGGTCTCTTTTGCTGTCACTGACACTGGGCAAAGCTGGGGCGACGGGCCAACACACAGGAATTCGCCATCTTGGTTTGGTCCAGGGGTCACGTGCTCACTTTGAACGACCGAGGTTAAGGGCTCGGGCCCTAAGGCATGTGTGAAGCACCAGGATAGAAGATACGTTCTGTTAGGTTGCTATGCGAATGAATTTTACTTAATCCAGACCAGACTGATATAGCAAGCCCCACTAAGCAGCTACTAAGCTGCACACGGCCGTCCCGGCGCACCGGCCGGATCACCAATCAGGTGAACCAATTGCAATGCAAATGATGGCAGCGACGAGTGCATGTGTAAGCTGCACACGTGCACACGTGTACACACACATGCACCAACGCACACACACACACAAACACACACAGACACACACACACACACACACTCGCGAGAGAGCAAATACATACATAGGCACGAGCTCAGACCCTCAGCTCACAGACCAACAGCTCTGCGTGGGTGGTGGTTCAGCAGCAGCGGTGGTGGTTCAGCAGGAGAGAGGTCGAGTTGAGTTCGCTCACCTGTCCAGCACTTGCTCGGCATGACGGAGCAGTGCCAGCGCCACGTGAGCCAGCCTCACGCCCGCCACTCTCAGCTTCGGGAATGCAACTTCGCTGCCGGCGCCGTCGTCGGGCGCTCCCTGGACGATGGCGCCGTGGACGACCAGCTTGACGAGCAGTAGACACGCCGGAAGCAGGTGCCAGCCGCTGACGTCGTGCAGAGCCATTTCGACCAAGCGAGCGCAGAACCTCGCTGCGTCCAGCGCACGGCGCTGGGCGCCCGGCTGCGGCCGCTGCCGAGGCCTCTGCGGCTGCGCCAGCCACTCGCGGGCGCCGCTCGTCCGCTGAGCAAAGGGCGTGGCTGCGGCAGCCACGCAGACCGCTCGAATTGCGGCCGCCTCGAGCGCCCGATCCCAGCGGTCCGGTCTCTCGGTGCACAAAAGCGACCAGGCGGCGAGGACGCGTTCGAAGGCCAGCGAAGACAAGGAGGATGACGACGACGATGACGACAGCGTGGCCACAGTGCTAGATTGAAACTTTCGACCACTCACGGCTGCGGACGTCAGCAATGTAGCGGAAGCCGTGCGAGCGCTGCGGCGGCGGTGACTAGCGCCGGGCGACAGCGAAGCAGCCGCTTCCAGCGTGACGCCGACAAGGCTCGGCACGCTGGCGCTGCGGCCGCCGAGCCGCAGAGACGAGCTCAGAGAGCTGCGAAGACGGCTCATTGTGCGAGCCACCATCTTGGACAGCGGAGACGAGGCTGCCTTCTCGAACTCGTACGAGTCGTACTCGAGCAGCTCTTCCGGGTCGAGCAGAGGTGAGAGCGGCGCAGTGGAGAGGGCTTCGTGGCTACGGTGGCGCCTGTTCAGCTTTTGGCTCGCTACAAGGTGACACCGAGCAGGTGACAACGCTCGAGACACGGTGACACCACTCAGAGGGCGTACAAATAAAACGCGAACGAAATGATGGCGAAAATGCGGGCAACTCTGTCAGCAGTGTGCCTCTGAGCTATGTGGAGCTTTGGTCAGCATTCAACTGCAGCAAGAAGAATGTTTGAAATTTACTTGAATAATCCATGATGCAATGCATGCCTGAATAGACATTAAGTTTTCTTAGTGCGATTTCCAAATGAATTATATAATGTCTGACCACTGGAAAAAATGCTAAGTTTTCTATTTTCCTGCCTACCTGCCTGCCTGCCTTCTCTCTCTCTCTCTCTCTCTCTCTCTCTCTCTCTCTCTCTTTCTCTCCCTCTCCCTCCTTCACTCTCTCTCTCTCTCTTTCTCTATATTATTATTATCTGGGGAGGAGCGTGACAAATAGACAAAGATGATGGTAGACAGACAGGCAGTCAGAGACAGACAGACAGAGCGACAGGGAGAGAGAGAGAGACAGGGAGAGAGAGAGACAGGGAGAGAGAGAGAGAGAGAGAGAGAGAGAAAGAGGAGAGATAGTAAGAAACAGAGAGACAAAGACAGAGAGAGACACACAGAGTCGCAGAGAGACTGAGAACTGTGAGTGAGAGACATTGTGATATCACACAGGATATTGTGAGAGAGACAGAGGAGAGAGAGAGAGAGAGGAGAGATAGTGAGAAACAGTGACAAAGACAGTTAGAGACACACAAAGAGCCGCAGAGAGACTGAGAACTGAGAGTGAGTGACATTGTGATATCACACAGGATATTGTGCTGCAATGCAGAACAGAATAGACAGTGCACTGACCGTCAAGCAGGGGCTCTGAACTCTTCGACAACTTGGTTGCCAGTGGTTTGCCAGTCATCGATGCTTCGGCGTCGCGAAGCATCGCGGTCGCCAGCGTCGCAGCGGAGATGGCGCTGGGAAGCTGCAGTACCACCAGTCGATGGCCGTCGGACGTTGCCACCAAAGGAAGCCGCGGATGAGTGCACACGCTGTATCGCTGCCGCGGCCGCGATCGTGCCGCTCGCAGTCTGAAGCTGCCATCCCCTCTTGCCGTGGTCTCGGAGAGCGTCGACGACGTGGGCGATTCGGCACCTCTGCCACCGAGACTGCTGCCAGCCAATGCTGGAAGCTTGTTCTCCTGCTCGGCGAGCCTGGAGAAGGCGAGCAAAACATGGATCCAAGATCGGTGAACTGACGAAAAAGCTGATGACGCCAGACTGACATCGCCAGGCAGCAGACCGGCTCTTGTGCCAGTCAGCACAAGAGCTGCAGGGGCTTCAGAAAGACGCTCGAAAATAATTTGCTCGCCTCAATTGAACTGCCTGGCAGGCGGTGCACCAGTCGTGAGTAAAGTCATTTTAGCAAAAGCACTCTGTGCTGCCGGATCAAGAAGCATTTTCTCGAAGACACGACAAGGTATGCTGACCGATCAGTAGCCAACTCTTCCGAGCTGGCTTCACCAACCCGCATGCAGGAGAGAAGCTGGTGTTCGACGAGAGAGGGCAGCAGCAGCGGCTGCTTGCAGCCCCTTCACTAGCACGGCTAGGGCGCTGCAAACGCCGAGCAGGGGCGGAGGTTGCACTGCACCGCCCTGCTGCTGAGGCACCTACTCACCCGTCACTGGCCGGAGCGAGCAAGCACTGGCTGAGCGCCGGCGCGAGATGGACGCCACCGTCGCCATGGACGCCGAAGGCCGCTACCGGGCCGGCGCGAGACAGCAGGGCGACCGAGCCTCGCCGTGTGACGACGGCAAGGAGCAGATCGTCAGCTGTCCACTGGGCGTCGTGCACCCAGTAGTCGCTGAAACGGTAGGGCCGTGCGCCTCCGCACATGCATTTGCCGCTGCGCCCTCGTCCACTGAGCAGGCGTCGCGGAGGCAACGCATCGGCCATAGTGGCGGCTCGCAGGTCGCAGGTTAAAAGGAGCAGGGCGAAGCCGTCACCACTGTTGCCCTGCAACGGCTCTTTGTGATGCTCTGGTCTTCAGCCGCTTTCCATGCCACTTTGGCAAGCAAACCGACCCAAACTCGAATCGAACCGTGGCTTGACCGGTAGAGAGGACTTACAACATTCAGGTAGCGTCTGCTCATTCCGTCACAGCTACGGGCAAGCTCGGGCATCGAGCGTGCGTCTTTAGTGTGTGCGAGAACCCCACACTGTCCACCCTTCTAGGCTATGCACTGCTTGAAACGTGGCCGCAAGAATTCCTTTTGTACGCGCCCTCGTAGGGGCGTGATAAGAAGAAAGGCGATGCATGGCGTGCAGCGCCCGGCAGCAGGCGGCGCAATTCGCTGCCACGCATTGCCTACTAATCAAAGCGAGAAAGTCCATCCTTCGTCGTGCGGCAAGATGGCGCAGCATCGTCTTCCGTGACCAGTACTTCCATGGAAGTATTGTGTTTCTACTAGGACTCAGTCAAGCGAGTCCACAGGCAGTGAGCTCTCGTGGCAAAACAAGAGCAAATTTCCTCTCGCTCGCCCCACCAGATGACCTTGAGCAGAGCCACATCACAGCAGCAGGAGCACTCAGCCAGCTCACCCCAGCTGCTGCCGCAGCCGGCGCAAGCGGAGGCACTGCAATGCTGGTGGCGCTGGCTGGTGGCCCTCATCCTTGGCCCAGCATCCGACGACAGCTGTCAAAGCGCATAATCCATTAAATGGGATATGCGAACCACGTGATACGCTCAGCCAGCCTGAAATGGCGACGGCTGGCTCTGCAGCAGACAGCAGCCGGTATGCACGCGCCACACTACAGCCTCTAGCCCAGGCAGCATTACACTGTTGAGCTAGATAATAATAATAATAATAATAATAATTCACTTGATAAAGCGCCCTCAGAGAACTCAATCTCTCTCTAGGCACTTTACATCTGCTGTAAAGTGAAATGCAATTGAATGGTAAGTAAAATCATGCTTGAAAAACAAACGAGATGAATAATATGGTTAGGGGTGACATGCACAGGGTCAGCATGCAAATGTGGTTAGTGGCAGCATGCACAGTGTCAGCACGCATAAGCACATCAAAGACGAATCACAGGGACCCACTAAATGCTGTCCTAAATAGGTGTGTTTTTAGGTTCCTAGATCGAGCTTTCACGCTTCCCGCTTCATAGAAGAAATGAGGGGCCGAGGAAAGTCGCGCAAGACACGCACGACGACACTGTCGCATCCGTCGTCTGAGCTCCAACCTTGAAATGTGCCCTCCATTTTTTCCACGAGGAGCGGGCTACCGGAAGGGGGCTTGCCGGGACCGAAGCTCGTAGCCGTGGACGCCTCAAACGGTTGAGAATTTAAGCTTACAAAAACAGCCCACAGCCCAAGAGTCTGGATGCTGGCAACAGCTCACGTGACTTGCTGCCTCACGAGACAGAAGTGGGAATTACTGCCTGCCACACCCAATGATTTCAGACATGCAGTCATACCTGTGACGGCTTTAAAATTAGCCACCTCGGCCTGAGCACCGTATTCATGCTGATTACATTAAGGGAAACAACTAATTCCGGAGACAGCATCTGAGCACGGCCAAATTCTATCCACGCCGACCACTAGGCGGGCACTGTGGAAGTGACCTACCATCATTACATGGCAGCCGTGCCGATCCGCCCCGCAAGTGACGGCCTGGAGCCGGCAGCAAAAGCCAACGGGTTAGACACTAACGATAGCGCCACTACCTACACGCACGGGCAAGCAGGCGAGGCACATGGTGCCCGAGCATGGTGCAACGGCCTGGGTGGCTGGGTGCTGAAGGCCATACAGCAGCGGCAGCACACTACGCGCACCTACCGGCCCTGCTTAGATGGCGCAAAGCCGAGGCACTTGAGATTTGTCACTGTCGTGGCGCCGGTCCGTGGCGACACAAACACGATGGAAGCGTCCGTGGCCTTGACCTGGTTGGCAGCCACTGCCAGCAGCTGGCTGCCCCTCGAGATGGAGCTGACGTAGGCTCCGCGCACAGCCAGCGGTTGGAACGAGGGAGAAATGATGGAGGCAGGCACGTGCCACCGAAGTATCTCAGCTGCAACCTGCTCTCTCCTGTAACGGCCGACGGCGGCTGCATGCACTGTCACTATCACAGCTTGCGATCAAGCAGCACAGGGATAACACCTGAGGCTAAGAACACACTTCTTATGCTAGCTTGGCAAGGCAGCAGCAAATCTATCCATCTCAGCAGGAGAGTGTGTAGCTTCTCAAACAAGGACATGAACTTCCAAATGATGACATCACTGGGAGCAACGAAGGCGGACATTAAGGTAAAGCGATGAGCAGAGAGTGTGAACTCGGTTATGGATTTCACCTTAGGATTACCGATGTGTTCAAATCTATCTTGCTGACAAAGCTAGAAAAACGGTCTGCATGATTGCAGTAGGGATCACAAGATAAGATTCTGACTTGGGATAAATTTTCGACATCAGCACGCTTTATTCTGCAAATGTGATTTTACTAGATTTTCGTAGAAGTTAGGCTTGGTCTTAAGCAGGACAGATTGCTACGATCCGCAAAAGTCCTCGTGAACTCGGCGATGAACATGCAGTCCTCATCTTGTGTGTATTTTTTCGAGCTTAAACTTATTACTCCTAGCTAGTTTAATGCCTTCAGTAAACGACCGGCCTCCTATGACGAGCATGTATAATGAGTTTAGCCAGATGAGCAAACTCATCCACAATATCAGTTGGGTTGAGAATCTGTGCCACTAACCACTCCACCGACACAACCTGCTACTGTTGAAGCAGGCAGACAGCTAGGCAATAACCGGGGCGATGACACAACGATGGTGCGCATTCAATTAGGACCCTGCCCCATCAGAATTGACCCAGATTGGCCACAGTCTACACATCTTCAAACAGCTGTGCCTGTCACTGAGCGCTGAGACATTTACTTCGACTGCCAGATTCAATGCATGCATGGAAGTTGATATGTCCTGAATGTTGGCCAACTAGTTCTAGATATATGTGTTATATGCAGAATGTCTTCAAGTAGCGCACTGCTGAGAAACAGTACGACACCCATTCGGATGATTTGCTCTACTGATTGGTGATGTAGCCTGCTCAGGCCGCTGATGTTCTACCACTATCTTATGTCTAAAACTATGAGCGCCACTACTCAATGACTTGATAGTAACGTTCCAGCCACCCCACTGCTAACTAGACGGCACCCCTGCATCTCAGTACTTACATTGACTGACCGAACAGCACGACTTCCGGATCAGACAATAATAAAATTAATAATAATAACTAATATGTGTGTAAAGCACCCTCAGAGCACTAGATACATGCAGTAAAAGAAGCATGACCGTATGCTTAATGGTAAAGTGCCCACGGAGTCCACATATGCAAGCAGATCAATGCAAAGATGCTGCAACGCTACGATGCTCACAAGAATCGGTCTTACCCCGACGTATCAGCTCCGGGCTGCCAACGCACAAACAGCACGGCTATCACCATCTGGCCCGGACTGGCATCGCCTGAACCGCTGCTGAACGTGTATGCACACACGGTGCCCTCACCATATACCTACAAAACAATTGCTGTCCATTGTCAACTGCTGCTTTTACATGCACAGCAAGAGGCCGGGACAAGGCGGCCCTTGAGACGGTGGCTTCACGCTTAGGCATCCGACTTAGGCGGCGCGCAGCCCATGCCAGCCACCGCCAGGAGGAAGAGAGCACGTGCGCACCAAGAGCAAGTAGCACTGGCGGCAGTAGCACTGGCGGATGCGTAGGCAAGCGCGGGAGCTCGCGAGCAAGCACGCGTACGGCGTCCGAGTGGAAGCTGCAGGTCACGGACGTCTCTTTGTGCGCAGCAGCCGCTGCTCGTGGCCGCCCGACCCCTTCGTCCCCACTCGAATGCCACAGGCCGGGTCTCAGGCAATGCCACATGCCCGCCATCTTGCTGCATCGACCAGCCGCGGCTGAGGCGGCGGAGGCTGCTGGCGTGGCGGTCACGGCACCGCCACTGGCCGACTTGGCGCCGAGAGCTTGCCACACGTAGACGCTGTCGTAGTCGACGATAACTGCCACCTTTCCACCATCGTCAGACACCTGCAAGAGCCACTTGCCTACAAAGGAAAGGTGGCGAGGCATCAGTAGGTCCTGCTATGGCGTGTGGGCCGTTGGTGCTTCACTGCATTGCAGGCAAACTCCAATTCCAAGCAATTACTAAGCGATTCCAATAACTCAGGCTCGACAGGAAGATTTTCCATCGAACTGGTCTAACAAGCGCAAGCATGCAAGCTCACCGGTACTAGTGCTGCATGCCCGGTCGATGCAGGAGCAGTGCCGGCCGGACAAGTATCAGTGTGTATGTGGCATCGCCGTCACGTGGTCCTCCCCAGCCAAAGCTCTGCTTGGCCTACGGGCGCGTTCATGCCTCCGGCATTTTAATGTATCCTTGCCACGAATTTTCCCTTATTACTTGCGCATTGGCCTACACACATGCTATCATCTCTCCTCTCTCTCTCTCTCTCTCTCTCTCTCTCTCTCTCTCTCACTCTCTCCTCTCTCTCTTCATGTCTCGAGCTCCGTAGCAGCTTACCCGATGGTTACTACACCATTCAGTATGCTCACCCGCCGGCCTGTAAATACAGCCGTTGTCACTACCACCACACATATGCAGGGGCACTGCCATCCATAATTCTCTCTGCCACCACCCAAAGTGCAAGTCCCCACACCGAAGCGATCTTTCAACGATTTCTGTCGATGACTTTCAGAGCAACTCAATTTTCTTCCACTTCCTCCTCTTCGTGATCTTGTGCTACCAGCTCGACGGTTCGCTTTGCAAGGCAGACTCTTATCTCTTTACAGCTTTTGTAAAACATCTCATCTTAGTGCATCACTGTTTATCACTTTGCCTAACGTACATTTGCTAGGCCAGGCAAACGAGTGCCCGTGCAGCACATCAGCTGTTCGAAAAGACTATGCTGAACAGACGCAGATGCAGGCAGCAAATGTAAAGTGCCTAGAAAGAGCTTGCGCTCTCTGAGGGCGCTATAACAAGTGTACTATCATTATCATTACTATTATTGCATATCTGGCCACTCGGGCAATCGAATTACCATAATTGAGCTCAATGAGCTCAATGAGCAGCCCGCTGGACAGCAGGGCAGCGCAGCGCAGCGCTGCTCTCCTCCAGAGCCACGAAGCGAGGCGTACCAGTGCTCAATCGCTCAGCCAGTGGAGCGACGAAATCTGACTGGCATCTCTCTTAGCTACATGTTGCAAACGAGTCATTCAAGTAGGAGAGCTCCTCCCAATTCGTCCGGCATCCGACCGATGCCTAGCGTTCCTTTTTACGGTCGGAGCTGAAAAAGCTCGATAAACCGTGGCCGGTCTGCTTGAGTCGACATCTGCGCTTTGTCTTCATCTTTTTTCTCGGACACCCGCAGTCAGTTGTTAGCGAGCGCCTCAGCATGGCTACGGGCAAAACAAGGCATCCGCTCACATGACCTACCTGCGGCCTTACTGCCAGCAAGAAGCGATAAACCAGCAGCTCCCTCGATGGTGTGCATTTCGTCAGTGTCCTTGTTCCACAGGTAAACTTCTCCTGCCGTAGTCAAGCCACACAAGTAAACGCCTACAATGCGTGCCCGCACATAGTGCGCACGACGTTGCCAAGCAGCAAGGCGCTGGACTAAACCGACAGCTCTGCTGACAAGTTCAAAACAAGCTGAAGTCACATGTATGCCCAGATCAGGAAACCAAGAGCAAAAAGCAAGAGGGGATAAGCTAAAAGCCACTACACACGTTCTCCTTGAAGGAGCTGGGTAAAGTGCCTCACGCTGCAAGCTCTGAGCGCACACACAAGCCCAGTTATTGACGTCTGGCAGCGGTTCACACCTTTCCTCGAAGCACGAATATCACTAGCGTACAGCTAACTGTTTTCTCTCCGCACGGTGAACGGGAAGTAAAGAAGCAAATGTACACGGTGTGCTTACGAAGTGCCCTGTATGGGCCAGCAGGGAAGTCTGGGGGCAGTGGCTAATGATGTGACACTGTCCAAGCAGGGTGCATTGACAAGTCTACATTGAATGGAGAACGCCCTGCCAATTCCACAATGAAAAGGCCAAACAAAAAATCTTGGCTAGCACTTCGGCACAGGTACGACTAACCCAAGTGCCAGGGCTAGCAGCATAGCACAGAGACAGCAGCAGCCCCTATGCATTGCCTCAGCAGCTCATGACCGTTCAAGGCCTGCGGCCGTGACATTTAAGTAGGTTACCCTTTCTCCTCTCTGTCTCTGTCTCTCTCTGTGTCTCTCTCTCCCTCTCCCTCTCTCTCTCTCTCTCTCTCTCTCTCTCTCTCTCTCTCTCTCTCTCTCTCTCTCTCTCTCTCTCTCTCTCTCTCTCTCTCTCTCTCTCTCTCTCTCTCTCCCTCTCTCTCTCTCTCTCTCTCTCTTTCCCTACAACTTTCCCTTGCAACTTGTTCAGCTCACTTTAGTCAGCAGGTATTTCTGCTATTCCACCCTCGGCTTCGTACACTAAAAAAAATTAAGTTCGGATGAGTCAACAGCCTCATTTGTATAGCAGCAGAATAGCCTTAGTAGCTATCAGCCCGGAAGCAGTGGGAGAAAAAGGATCGCCTGCTAAAGGACTCAAATCCAAACCCTAGGTCGTTAAGTGTCAGCACCTAGTCTTTGGCCATCAAATGACCCAGTGGCATTCTTTTCTCTCGTGTCAGGGCCTTTGTGAAACTGTGCCAGTGTCCCCCACGATACTATAAGATGCTGCGATTGTCACTAGTGAAACCCCTCACGGCAAGCATAGAACCACTATGATACAAGCACGACGTTGGTGCAGAAAGCCAGCAAGCTTCGCCGAGCTATGCCGTACCATTCCTTGAGAGGGTGATCGTATGACTACGCTTCACATAGCCCTCGACGCCTTTGATCTTCTTCTTGGTCGTGCCATCCTTCACGAAGAGAATGCTGCACCTCTTTTTGTCAATCAAAATAATACTTTCGTTACTCTGCAACCACAAGGGTGAATGGCGGGCGCTCGTGTGATGCAAACCAGTCGAAGCAGGCATGGGAATTGCATGAGATGATGCCGTCTCGGCATCCTGCCCACCAACAAGCAGACACCTTGCTGATAAGAGCAGCTGCCCGACTAGTAGCTGGTAATGGAGCATCCCTTGCGCTCACCCGACCTCGCAAATAGCACGCAACAGTGCACACATGGACATATATATACACGTCATGGGAGGCTGCCAGGAGAGACCGCCTGTTACCTGACCAATCCAGCCGCAGCGTGGCCATGGCTTTTTCCGCTTGATGTCAGTAGCCACAAGCAGCTGCAGATCCAAGTGAAGTGCAGCAGTGGGCACAGCAGCAGCAGCCATGACCCAGAAAGGTCGTCACTACAGTGCTTCCTGCAGCCCGGGTGGCGGCCTCAGTGATGAAGACTCGATGGCTCCAAACTGGATAGACCTGCAACGTTCGCAAAAAGCATGCCATCAGCTAAGCAGGGTAATGGGTAGTGGGCGATGCAGCCACCTCGGACTAGAGGTGGGCAGCAACTAGCATCCACGACTTGTCAGGACTTCGACCACGTTCGACGGATTTCGGACAATGTGGCTAGGCCGCACTAGGTAACTAGGTTCGTTGACAAGTGGCCGAATGCCCTTGCACAAATGACAAGAAAAGATGACTCAAACCGACATTGGACTGGAGCAAAATACGATGCTCGCTGTTTCATCAATCAGAGTCAATCCCATGACCTCCGAAAACAGAGGCTCAAGTCCTACCAACTCAAATCCTTTCGCAAGTTCGCAGCCCAATTTCTTCGGCACCGCTCCGTGAGCTGGAACGCCTCTTCCCAGCCCCACACACAGGCGAGTTGCCTCTCGTTGGGTTAAATGGCAGAGACCGGCCACCACTGATTAGTCACGTTTTGGCATCCTCTCACCTATGTCAAAAGTTAAAATTTTCTGCATTCGTTTGCGGGCTCTCGGACGTTAACAGCAAGTCTCTTTTCCGATCAGAGATGCTCCACAAGAGCTTCTCCGCCCACCAGCGAACTGATTGCCACGAGACAGCTCCTACTGGGCGCGAAGGCACTGAAGGAAATGGCATCCAAGCCGCATAGGAAATGGCTCCTTCGTGACTGGCAGGCCTCAATATTACGCGATCGCCATGCTCAACTAAAATTGAGTTTGCATACATTATTGTAAATACCAGCTAACACGTACATAAGTTGTGCTTATTTGGAGGAAATATTATTCTTATGTACGGCTGATCGATAGAAGTCTTATCAGCTCAGTTACTGACAAAGGTACCTAGCCCTTAAGTGGCATTAAGCTAACCGGTAACTGCGGCTGGTGAATAACGGAGCGGAACTGAAGACGAACGGTTTAAAGGTAGACAGACACGAATTCCATTCAGTTTTTCAAGTAATAACGCAATCAGAACGTAACAACGCCATTTTGTCTATATTCCATTATAAGGTAACGTTGTGCGGTGAAAGAGATACGCGTTCTAAAAACTGCAAGCCTAGTCTTAGCGTCATAGCAACCGGACGCCAAATATCTGGAGATTATTACGACGATATAAACACCAAACCTGCTGTACAATCGTCCTTTTATCGTTCCATTCTAACGATTACCTGCAAATTTTGCAGCGCATGTTGCGATCATAATACAACAACACCGAATGTGTTTAGAAATGCCCGCCGGTGGGCAACGAACATCCGGCAGCGCGCTCCGATCGACCTTGGCAATGCTAGAGAGGGCCGGAAATAGATGTAAGTCACATGACGTGCATACGGACTGCAGTAATATACAGATGCTGGACTATTCGGATGAGGATACTTGCGTAGTTGGAACCCCAAAAATTCCGTTTGTCTTTTTACAAATGATAGATCCTGATGGTGCTACTTTTTCAAAGTGCATACTGTTGCAGCACCTTTTTGCAGTCAGCCGCCAGTTCGTCACTCAGCATCGATATTATGTCACCCAGTCCATTCCGCATGGTTCCTTCAAACATATTATGGTCCTGTATCCGGTCGTTTATTTATTTTTTATTTAATTAATTAAGCGGGATAGCGTTATTGTATGTAAACCCTTCGTTTTTGTTCCGCACGGAAGCCCAGTAGCCTCGCTTCCATCAGCGACCGGTCTTTCCGGTCCGTTTTGCCTAGCGTGTGCCTGTGCTAGCTCACCTCTGGTCAAGATACCTTGGTCACGTCGGCTAAAGTTGCATAAAAAATGGTAATTACTTATTCTTAAGTGTTTTAAGTGTGGCTTCGCGTCAATTTGACCGTTAATGTATGGTCAGCCAGCCGGTAATTCGCAACGATACGATGCGCCCTGGCGGTATTGTATTTGTCGTCTCCTTATTCCGCTGAAACGTGACCCAGCGCTTCGAGTAGTACCTTAAGAGAGCAGTTATACATTGTTTTTATTTATTATACGTCGTAGGCATATGCTAAGGACAGCAAGGCTCCGTTGGAGGAAGCCCAGATCCATCGCATAAGGATCACGCTGACAAGTCGAAATGTCAAGAGCCTTGAGAAAGGTTAGTGTACCTGCCAATCGAATTGTGATCAACCATGGAGAATCTCGTAATGCGCATTGCATTTTGGTATATTCGTATGTTGCACATATTGCATTAAGCATAAATTACGCTACCTTGGTCTGATGTTACCTGTGCGGGCCAAGTGTCGTAATGCCGTCTTGGCTGTTGCAGTTTGCGCTGACCTAATCAAGGGCGCTAAAGACAAGCAGCTAAAAGTAAAAGGACCAGTCCGGATGCCCACGAAAATCCTGCGTATCACAACAAGAAAGACGCCTTGCGGTGAAGGTTCGAAGACCTGGGATCGTTTCCAGATGCGAATCCATAAGCGATTGATTGATCTTGTGAGTCCCTCCGAGGTTGTCAAGCAGATAACGTCCATCAGTATTGAACCCGGAGTTGAGGTCGAAGTAACGATTGCTGATGCTTAACGAGTTACACAATAAACTGTGTTGAAGCTGAGTACACAGTATTCTGTATGTTTTTTCTATATGCTATACCCTTCGACAGCTAGACGATAGTTAACATCTTACAGACATATTACAGCCTTCAAAGTATACCCTCGCTTCGTGCCTATACTTGCAAGAGCCGTGTTTCCTCATCCCAGTAGTAATGGATGTTATCTGTTGTGTTGTTTTAACAACTGCAGTCGGACTAGCAGAGACTGATCGTGTACTGAAGCTGCTCCAGCTTTGTTAGAATGCAATTCTCCCCTCCGACTTTGCCGTAGCTTATTTTAGTGCTAAGCTTTGATTGTCAAGTGCTTGCCTTTGCCAACCAAAATGGTGAGCTTGAGTCCCCCTTCCTCCGGCATGTTTAGCACCTGGGTATTCTATTCTCTTTATGCATTGTGCTAGTCAAATTAATATTGTTCAGCTCTGCGTTCCTCCAAGGAAGAAGTTTTAAGCCGAAATGGCTTTCGGTACGCATTCGGTAGCCAACAGACTTTCTCACAAGCAACAAAGAGAAGGTGGGAAGCATAGACGAGTCAGGCTAGCAGTTGAGGTAGTGAGTAGCATGGAAGTAGCAGCTCAGGATTGCTAAAAAGGATGAGCCATAGCCGGCAACAGGAGAGTAGTTGTCATTGCGGAAGAATCGTAGAAGCCAGTTCCAGTCTAGGACCTGCAGAGCTAAAGCTTCTGTTGGCAACTGTATTTAAGCTGAGGAATGGAACAGCTAATTTATCAACAGGCAGCCATCCTAGCTCTTTTAGCCAACACGTGGTCAAACCTCTGGGGCTTGAAAACTAGACTTGCTGCCATATTCATAGCCATTTGTAGTGGACTAGATGCTTTTTTGGTAGCCCAATCAAAAGGGAATTACTATAATCAAGCCGAGACAGAACTAATGAGCTAGTTTAAATTTAATGCAATTGTTTAATCCAGACATTTTAAGAATCGGTCTAACGATTGATTGTCTTACCGATTTGAAGGACTTGTGTAAGACTTGTGCACTTATTTCAAAAGAAGCATTAAAAATCTTTGTTAAGGCAGGGCTAAGTTTGTCTGCCAGTGAAGACTACAGATGCTGGTATAGGGTCTTCAGGAGACAGCTGTTTTTACTAGACCTTATTAAGATAGCCACATCGCATGTGGAAACCTCGGTAAACCTTTTAAGGAAGGTGACAGGTCCTCCGTATTAACAATGACATTCTACGTGGCAACGACGACGGGAATGTCACTGCCCTAGCTCTGCTAGATCTGTCTGCTGCCTTCGACACCATTGATCACGAAGTTCTGCTTGAACGACTGAGAACAACGATCGGTCTGGCAGACGAAGCACTGGCGTGGTTTAAATCATACTTGTCTGATCGTGTTCGATTCGTGTCGTGTGGGGGTCAGGTCTCAGACATGAGAAGGGTCACCTGTGGAGTCCCTCAAGGGTCTGTACTTGGTCCCTTGCTGTTCTCCATTTATACGCAACCTCTGGGAAAAGTGATTAAGGCCCATAGAATAGGATATCTCTTCTATGCTGACGGTACTCAGTTGTATTTGTCATTTAAACCGTCGGAATCTGCTGCAGCATCTGAGAAACTGAATGCTTGCCTTGCCGATATTCGATCCTGGATGTCGGAAAACTTCCTGAAATTAAATGACGATAAAACCGAACAGCTTCTCATAGGACACCCTAAGCGTGTGGCTGGATTAAAAGGCTTTGCTGTTCTAATAGGTGATGCTATTGTGCGACCTTCACCACGTGCTCGTAATCTAGGTGTCGTGTTCGACAGCTGCCTCAATTTCAAAAGCTTCATTCAGAAGACTGCCTATACAGCTAGCCATCACATCCGATCCCTATCCAAGATTAGAAGCTGTCTCCCACAGTGGCTTGTAAAAAAAAAACAATGTAGCTAGCTCTTTAGTTCTGTCTCGGCTTGATTATTGTAATTCCCTTTTGGCTGGGCTACCAAAGAAAGCTATTATGCCACTACAGCGGACTATGAATATGGCTGCAAGGCTGGCCTTCAAGTCCCAGTGGTTTGAGCACGTGTCACCTTTGCTGGAAGAGCTAGGATGGTTGCCGGTTGAGCAAAGGATACAGAGCAAAGTTCTTACGCTGACCCACAAGGCCCGCCACGGCTTGGCTCCTTCGTATCTAGCTGAACTGCTACATCAGTTTCAGCCTGTTCGCGCCCTCAGGTCCTGTGTGGACAATAAATTAGCTGTCCCATTCCTCCGCTTAAAGACAGTTGGCGACAGAAGCTTTAGCTCTGCAGATCCTAGACTGTGGAACTCGCTTCCACAATTCTTACGCAACGACATCTACTCTCCAACTGCCGACTATGGCACATCGTTTTCAGCGGTCCTGAACTGCTACTTCTATGCTACTCACTACCTCAACTGCTCTCCCAACTCTGCTATGCTTCCCACTTTCTCTTTGTTGCGTGAGACGAAGTCTTTTGGCTACCGAAAGCCGCTTAGGCTGTGAGTGTGCTATACAAAACTCTCCTGCGTAACACCCACATGGTCTTTATGACTTTGTGGAGTTACTGACGGAGATACATTACATTGTTATTTCACAAATGCTTTCCTCGGACTGAGCTTTACGGAGGCACGAATGTGCACAATTTTTTCAGTAAAGGCTGAAAACTTTTCGGCTTATCCGTTAATAACTGGGGAGTCAAGACCTCTCGGCATTTGCCAGTAAATTGTTTACTGCCTTATAAATCTGTTTTGGGTCCAACGGAAGCATGCTTGTCAAGAGCACTCCTAAGTGTCATGTTCACTGCATCAAAGGGGATATCGAGGCTGTCGGTCGAGTCTGGGTGCAGATCGAGAAGACCTGCATCGCAAACACATATCAAGAATGTTCCTAATGTCAATGCTTAGTAAGTTATGTCACGGGACAAGTTCGACATTACCCTGTACGTACATGGGAGCCGGAACAGTAAACGAGACCGAACAATGATCGAGAGGGTCAGCGGGCACACCACAAGGTCAGTACGGAAGACATCCTTAGTGATCACGAGATCTAGAATATGGCCCCTGACCTGGGTGGTATGATTAACTTGTTGGACCGAGCCAAAATTTTCCAGACAAAAAATATGCGGACCTGGCTGTAGATAGGAATGTCAACGTCAATATTGAAGTGTCGAGCAATCAGTAACGGCCTGTCATGCACAAATATTTAAGCGAGGAAATCTGAAAACTCCCCTGTAAACAAGTTTAGACAGCCAGAAGGAGGCCAGTATATCACAACAGTGAGAGGCATTTGTCTTTAATGAAGACCTGATTGCAAACGATGGCTCGTGCGAAAGACTGCACATCGTATAGCCAAACGATTCAAGAACAACACTTGCTACCTACCTTATCAGAACACATAGACTGATAAAATGAGAACCCTGGTGGGGTGACCTCAGATACACAGCTACTGGAAGTAGGCGTCATCCAAGTTTCGGTTAACAGAAATGCATCTAGTTTCATTTGGACCACCTGATCCTGATCGGTAACCCCTTGGTTTTTAGAGAACGGACATTGAGTAGGCAGAATTTAAGAGGCTGTCTAACAACTTTACGATGAAGATAATAATAATAATAATAATACACTTGATAAAGCGCCCTCGGAGAGCTCAATCTCTTTCTAAGAGCTTTGCATCTGCATCGGTGGAAACACGATCGAATGTTGAGTGGGATCATGTGAGCCGTGATCGCACACTAGGTAAGGCGGTTGCTTTCACGACCTCGGTCCCGAGGTTGTGGGTTCGATTCCTGCGGTGGGCGATCCTTTATCGCCACTGCAAGCGGTGGTGATAGCCGTAAAGGCTCTTCTGTCGCTATACAAAAAGAGGCTGTTTATCAGCTAGGATTTTTTTTTGATAAGCAACATGAATAATATGGTTAGGGGTGACATGCACAGGGTCAGAATGCAAGTGTGGTTAGTGGCAGCATGCAACAGTGTCAGCACGCATGAGCACATAAAGAGCGAATCATAGGGACCCACTAAATTCTGTCATAAATAGTTGCGTATTTAATTTCTTTTTAGATGTGGTCTAGTCAGGGGATCTCGTGAAAGAAGTCGGGATTGAGTTTCAGGCCTTGGGAGCAAACGAACTAAATGGGCGGTCTACAAAGGATTTTAGGTTTGTTTGACATATAGGTAAACAGTTTCCTAAAAGTGGGTGGTACGACGCTTGGCCTGGTGGGGGAGTAGATCTGATAGGTAGGCTTGAGCCAAAGAATGGAGGGACCTAAAAGTGAGCGACAAAACCTTGAAGTTGATCCATTGCTGGACTGGGAGCCAGTGCAGGTCGGCAAGAAGTAGTGTGACGTGGTAACTTCGAGTTCACGACAGACAAGCCTAGCTGCAGAGTTTTGCACCTGCTGTAAGCGCCTGATTGCCTCTTAAAAATAATCTCGTATAAAATACCAGTTACGTCCTCCTAAACCAACAGGATTAGCCGCCTCTTAGCGCCTTCGTTGGACTTTCTCCCGTCTTCTACTGCATCGCTATGCAGCGGCATTATTCATTATACTAACTTTGCAAGTATTAACTAGTTACCGAATATTACGAGCGTCAGCTTAAAAAAGGCGGATGTGTGAGCCTGTTGCTTCTCCGCCACTAATGTGTGCCCCACCTGCAGCAGGTGGTTGAGCAATTGACTCAGTGCAGCCTTTGATGTGGGCATGTGGCCCACCACGGTGGCTCACCACGGATGCACTCCCTTATCTGTGGTGAGTCAGCCCCTAGCTCGTTTATGTACCCGCTGGCGGAATAAAGACGAGTCTCCTTCACCGCTCACGTTCGCCCGCTCGTGTCTTCGTGTCTCCGTGAGACTCCACTAGCGCTGCTGCAGCCAGAGACACAGAAACGTAACGCGGGGAGTGGAACGGCTGCCAATTCTAAGCCTGCACACATTTTTGAATATCTGGCAAATATCAAATCATCTGCCTTGGCTCCGTGGGTTAAAATGGTTATAGATAGCCAAGGAGGTAAGATGCTTGCTCTTCACGCTAGAGGCGTGGATTCGAATCCTGCAGTGTACGATCATTTATTGCCAACTGCAAGCTGTGGTGATAGCCGTTAAAGCTCTTCTGCTCATGGGCAGCTATAGCTTAGCCGCGATACGAGCCCTCGCCGTAGTGGATGTAACTAGATGTAACAGAGCCCCGTAGTGCGGATCTAGCCAAGTAGAACCCGGGAAGGGGACCCATTAGTTAACTGGGAGCGGAGCGACGAGGTAATCTGACAGCGAGATCTATTCAGGTTAAAATGGAGCTTCGGGCAGACGACTCGGTCAGGATTGGGACCGACTAATACGCCACATTAACTAAGGCTTGGCTTGGCTGCAGCTAGGCTTGTCTGCCGCGAGAGTCTCAGTTGCCACATCGCACCGCTTCTCACCGACCTGCTCTGGTGGCTCATACATCGACGTCAAGGCTCTCTGTCACTCACTACTTTTAGGTTTACTCGTCGTTTGGCTCCAGCTTACCTATCAGTTCTACTCCCCAGCTAAGGCAGGCTAAGCATCGTACCACTCGCTATCCTCTTCTATTCTTTGCTAATCGAGTGCTTTAGCTAAACCTCACACTTGCGTCGAATCCTTAGGCGGCCGTGCCTTTAATGCGTGTGCTCGTAAAGCCTGGAACCCACTTCCGACTTCCGTCACATCCCCTGACTTAACCACATTTTAAAGAGCGAAAATTCATATATTTGTAACAGCATTTAGTGGGTCCCTGCGATTCTTCCTTTGATTGCTTATGCTTGCTGACACTGTGCATTCTGCCAGTAACCATATTTGCATGCTTACCCTGTGTGTGTGTCACCTTAATCACGTTATTCTAGTTGTCATTGAGCATGCTACCTACCACCAGCCATTCGATTGTGCTTTCCTTGAAGCAAATGTAAAGTGCCCAGAAAGAAATTTAGTTCTATGAGGGGGCTGTACAAATGTATCGTCATTATTATTAAGGCGATCAGCCGGTATGCTGGCACGGGAATGCCATTAGCGGAGGGTTTGGTGCGAATTAAAAGAATGAAAAACCTAAGAAATAACACTAAGAGTTGCAGGAGTGTAAAGTGGTGCAATTTAGAGTGGGTTAGTCTGATCTGGTGTCAACAGTAATGCCAAACCCGGACAGTGAGGAGGATACACTTCAGCGGAAAATTCCTCCTTCTTGACGGTCTATTTGCCTTCACGGGCGACAACCCTACCTATCCAGAAGTCACACAGTATCGTCTGCTCTCTTGCAATATCATGGTTATATAGCTCCTTCATAACAATTAACATTAAAATTAACATATATACATATATATATGTGTGTGTGTGTGTGTGTGTGTGTGTGTGTGTGTGTATATATATATATATGTGTGTGTGTGTGTGTGTGTGTGTGTGTGTGTGTGTGTGTGTATACATATATATATATGAGTCAAAAGATGGCAATGACCATATCTTCCTCAGCTTAAAGTATAACCTTGGTCTAGCTGCAGTAGGTGCTCACTCATTTTAGGTCCATAGTTGCCTGTATGTCAGATTTCGATTCGAGTCGGTGAAGTCTTCTTCAATAAAACCGCCGTACTTCTCAAACTCGAGATTGACTTGGCTCGACTGTGTTCTGTCGCATTGTTGGGTGTTCCGATTCAGAGCGAAGTCCTCAGCTGAGATGGAGGAAGTCAGTTGGATTTCGCCACGTTTCTCGTACGCTGCAGCGGCTGCTTGCAATGCGACGGAGCAGTGTGCATATCCTTATAAGCACACACACACACACACACACACACACACACACACACACACACACACACACACACACACACACACACACACACACACACACAAACACACACACACACACACACACACACACACACATACGGAACGGGAAGCCATCCTTTCAATTATACTGAGTTAATTTTATTTCAATAGAGCGTGAAATTCATTTTATCATGTATATATATATATATATATATATAAGCTCGCTCCAGCGCTACGACACAATTCTGGATTGTCTAGTGGGTACTTGAAATCGTATGGGTTGAACACCTTTCGCTCAGCTCCAAGATCATCGCTGCTCTCACTAGTAAGTGGCGAGAACAAGCAAAGTTGCCACATTGAGGCATTGAGAACCTGTTCGACACGATGCGATCGTGTCATCTGAGTCTGAGGAACGACTATCCAGCACCTCTAGAGCGGCTCAAAGACGAGCGACAGTTTAATTGACTAATCACTACCTGGCGGTAGGTGGTGTATCCGAATGGACTCGAAACAGTAATCGCAAACAAACAGCTATGCGGTTAATGTGCGGCTTTGGCCACCTGGGAAGCACTAGCTGATAACACTTCAATAGTCGCAGCGGTTCGTCTGAAGAGGTTCGGTAAATGCTACCTCATGCCACAACTGCATTTCCAAGATAACCTGTCCACATCAATCTAGTTTTATAGTACTATCAGCGGCCAAGGCAAATGAGCTCTGATAAGTGATGATCTGATGTATGTGACTGAAGCTGGCACCCAGACATAAAAATGTTCGAACAGCGATGGCTGTTTGTATTAGTGTGATTAATATTCCGAATCTTGAAGGTTGTGTTACTACCAACGCAGGTCGCTTTTACCCGCCGAAAAGGTTAGCAGACTACGTACATAGATGGCGATGTATAAGGTTGGTGGCGCAGGGTTGTCTAGCTCACCAGCTCTCAGGATTTTTTTTCGCGCCAGCTTATCAGCTCAGCCACGCTGGCTGCGTACGCTCGTCCACCTCGCGCTGCGCCACTCAACTCGGCTTATCTGCGTCTCGGGATGCCAATGGGCATAGCTGTATAGCGGGTGTAGCTGTAAAGCTTACCATGAACCAGAAGAACCTCTCAAATTTCCGTCCAGTCTCAGTAATATTATTCTTATTCACTTAGACACTCGAACGAGTGGTGGCCTAGCAGCTAAACTGTCGCACCAGTTCATCTGTTGGCTACCGAATGCCTACCAAAAGCCGCTTAGGCTGTGAGTTTGCTACACAAAACACTCCTGCATAACACCCACATAGTCTTTGGGGCTTTGTGGAGTTAGAGACGGAGATACATTAGATTACATATGGTATTGGTAGTTGGATACAAATCGGGATTTAGAGCTAACCAGAGAACCGTACTCCCTCGGTGTACAGTGACCTAAACGAAACTGATCAGGCTAGTGCCTCTCTGCTAGTTTTCGGAGAACTCTCAGCAGTTTTTGCCACACTGAACGACGAGCCCTTCTTGAGTGCATCTCTATACACCTTGTTATCGTTTGCGAAGCGCTAAACTCTGTTTGGTCTTGCCTCAGTGGGACGACCGGAGAGCCTACACGTATTTGGCTGTCGGTCAGCCGGGAACGCATCAAAAGTATGGGTTCGTAAGGGTTTGGTCTCAGGCTATCAGGTCTTATCGCTATCTACCTACTCTCCCTCCTGTCGACGGTGTTGCAAAACTCAATCTTGGCTTTCATTTCTACTGAAAGGACACTCAAGTCAGCATATCCTTGGACCCATATAAACTATGCACTTGCATCCTTCTCACATAATACCGCGAAAGCCTGCTAGCACTTGGGTGGCCATTAGCTTCCAGAAGTACGATGCACTTGCTAATGGCTTGAGGTATTTATAACAGGCCCCTGAGTTATAACTATCCAAGCAGTGGCCGAAAAACAAAGAATGGCCCTTCTTTTTAGAGCATTGAAGTCGTGATCTTGCACACCAGAAACTTACTCAGAAGTAAGGCAATCACAGAAACGAGGATTTTTTCTTTGCACAAACAACACGATTTATTTTTACGTGACTGCAACTGAACTGCTTGCTGGGTCTGATTGTCTAATACCGTGCCTGTGAAACTCAGACGGCCACATTCAAAACTTACAAAATACTTAACTTTAATAATGTATTTCGAGAGAATGCAGATATCAGGGAGAATGTGACAAAAGACACAAATCCTTAAAAACAGCGCAAATTCAGTAGGCAACATGAGTTCTAAAAGTGAAATGTCAAAAAAATAGTGTAAAATAATTGGAATGCTGTGAAACAAGCACAATGTAGGTCCGTACAATATTGCTTAAACGTGCGAGATCGGTCGTAGGATAGCATCAAATGATTACTTCACTAACAGAGAAAGCGTGCTCAGCATAAAGAAGTGCTCAGGGAAAATGTGAAGTGAGGAGAAAAAGCGGGCTAGTTCGTCAAGTCCATCGCTATAACCCTAAGCAACGCAGCGAGCACACCCTAACGGAGAAAAGTAATCCGAGTGACTGTTAATCTGGAAAATCAATCAATCGTCACGATATGACAATTGCAGAAGTGGCCGACAGAGTAAAGGTAGGACTGAACGAGATTGGTTAAATTGACGGCCGCCAATCACCCTTCAGCTCTTCGTCGCTCGGAATGCTTTCAACGGCTGCTCAGTACGCCTTAGAGTACAATGCCACGATCTTTTTCCAGATGGAAAAGAACAGGTCTGCATTATGGACATGAATAAACACGTGGTCGCTTTCACGATCTAAATAAGCATCGGGCTCAAGCTTGCCGAATGATATGATAGTCGAAAGACGGTGGTGCGTAACATTGGCCTTCTGGGCTAAAATTCCGGTGAAATATACGTCGTCCACCCAGAAATATCGAGTATACAGCGATTCCACGTAGAGTGGAAGCATCAGATCAGGTGTCATCAGCAGTGCCAAGCCAGGACAGTAAGGAGGATATATGTCACCCGAGTACTCTTCCTTAGTGACAGACCATTTGCCCTCACGGTTGACCGGCATGTTTACCCAATAGTCGCATAGTATCGTTCGCTCTCTCGCAATTCCATGTTCGTGGAGTGCTTTGACGTGTCGCACAAGCCTGAACACGTCAATTACCATGTCATCATCTGATTTTAGTATAATCTTAGCGTTGCTGCAGTATGTATGTACCCATTTCATGCCCATGATGGCCTTGTAAGTCAGATTTCGATACGTGTCGACGAAGTCCTCCTCAATGATATCGCCATACTTCTCAAACTCAAGATTCAGTAAGTTTTGTAAAGTCGCATTGAGAGGATCTCCGACAAAAAACGCAGTTCTCACCTTGAGATCGTGAAAGTTCATTGGATTTCCCCACGTCTCTCGAATAAGAAGCCTCTGCTTGAAATGCTGTGGCGCAGTGTGAATCCAAATCACCATGTATAGGTCACTCCCAGCGCTCTGACATAGATGTGGATTGTTAAGCACGTACCTGAAATCGTGTGGGTTGACCACAGGGCGATCAGTCCTAGCGCTGCTTCCAATGCCGTCGCCAGTGGCTGCGTCCCAGTTGAGCATGGTCACCAAGATTGACACCAGCCTGAATGCGTTCGAAGAGTAAATCATCATCAAGCTCGTTGCTCGGTCGACAGATGAGCACCATTAGAACATAGCTGAGTAACGGCTGTAACGCAAGTCACATACAGCGTAATTTCAGCCGGTTCAGGCAGCGACTTACCAAAGCCAAAAGGTCGCCATGAGCGATTAAGTGGGATCGATGTGACACTCTAGACGGCTACAGCTATTGGCTTACTTTAACGGTAGCCAATACCCGCTCCGTGTCATATTATACGCTTTAGGAATATCGCCGTGTCCAGCAGCAGCTGATTGCAGATAATAGACTTGCTGGAAATGAATCCGCAGCCAGATCAACTGGATGGCCAGCGGGCGCTGATACTGCGCTCTGATTGGTTGGCCGGTATCCGGGTAAGCCCACTGCTCTCATGCCACACCCTCGAAGCACTGTGGCGGCGTTCCCCGTTTTCATTTACTTGGTCGTCGCTTAAAAATACCTTAAGGAGTTGATTTATTTAGTGCACCGGGGTTGTATTAATGAATATGTTATCTGTTTAATATCAGCTAGTATCTATGCCACACTCTCGGCGTCCGTCTATAAGAGCAGGCTGTGTCAGCGTCTGTGCATGAATTATAGAATGCTACCCCAGCGTACGTTGATGATGTATCTCCGTCTGTAACTCCACAAAGTCATAAAGACCGTGTGGGTGTTACGCAGGTGTTACGCATTCACACCCCTAGATCCATCAAAACTGGAGATGGAGCTGCTGTTATCACACGCTCGAGATTCAACTTCGCCATTTGCAGTACCCTTGAAGCAGTCTTTCGAATGTACTGTCTCGATTTTACCCGACAACAAGCAACAGATGGTGGCAGTAGTCTATCGCCCACCACGTGCAAAGTCCTTCTTTATCTCAGATTACTCTGATCTCATTTCGATTCTGTGTGCAAGAAATCGATCCTTCCTCGTTATGGGTGATTTCAGCATTCACTTTGATAACTTATCTGAAGCCTCAGCAGTGAATTTCGCGCATTGACTGACTCACTCTCTCTTGTGGCTCATGTGCATGGCCCTAAACATATCAAGGGTCATGCATTCAACCAAATTTTCTCATACAACTGCACTCTGTCATCACCAATTTATACCAAATCCTGCTTATCTGACCACATGCAGATCTCATTCAGTCTACAATGTGTGCCATCCTCATCATCTAAAATCACATGTGAATCGCGAAACCTCAAGACCCTTGACATTGATGCCATCCGTGTGAGAATATAATAATAATAATAATAATAATAATACACTTGATAAAGCGACCTCGGATAACTCAATTTATTTCTAGGCACTTTACATTTGCTAATATCTGCATCGCCTCAGCTGCTTTATCCCCTTCCGACCTGTCATCATTAGTTGATTGCTGCAACATGACAGTAGCTGACACGCTCGAGAAGAGTCTGCACCTCTGACTAGGCGTACTATGCGCCCTCGCCCAGGCGGCTAATGGTTTACCACAAACATCAAACTAGCTAGGTGTCATAAGCCCAACCTTGAAATCTACTAAGTGCAAGCTTGAAAAAGCATACAAAAGATCAGGACTGACAGTTCATCGACAGGGTTACAAAGACTACTGTAGATCGTACCAATCGAAATGTGCAAAGGCCAACTCTAGCTTCTATAGAAACATTGTTGAATCACAGATGCACGATTAAAACATGCTGATGTCGACGATCAGTCATCTCCTCAATCGCTCTCAAGTTAGCGCCTTACCTAACGGTTCCCGTGTTGATCCAGCTGTTTGTCAGTACTCTAATTTCTTTGCACAGAGGATAGACTAGATCAGGGAGTCCATCCCTACGATACCAGCATCGCCAATGGAATGCTGCCCCTCACTTCCTTGCAGCACCTCAATGTCTACGTTCAAGGAGGTCACTAGTGACCTTGTCCTGAAGTTCGTATCTCAATCAAAGACGACGACAAGTCCTCTGAACCCAATTCCCACTGTCCTGCTCATACGTTGCATTGATCTGCTGCTGCCATGCATAACTAACATCATTAATATGTCATTAGCCTCAGGTCATGTCCCAGCACCTTTCAAAAAAGCTGTAGTCAGGCCACTTCTCAAGAAATCGACACTGGATCAAGAGAACTTGAGCAACTACCGCCCAGTCTCTCTTCTACCATTCCTATCAAAGACACTGGAACGGGTCGTGGCAGACCAGCTGAACTCATATATGGAAACCTCACACCTTGCTAGTAAGTTCCAGTCTGGATTTAGAGCTAATCACTCCACAGAGTCAGCATTGCTTAGGGTATACAACGACTTACTTAGGAATGCAGACATGGGTAGAGTGTCTCTGCTTGTTTTGCTCGATCTTTCGGCAGCTTTTGATACCATCGATCACCAAGTTCTTCTATAGCGCCTCTCAGCTCGCCTGGGCATCACTGGCACTGCTCTGCAGTGGTTCAGGTCCTATCTCAACGGGAGACTCCAGAGAATTGATGTGAATGGACAAAGATAATTCGAGGAACCTCTGAAATATGGGGTATCTCAGGGCTCCGTTCTAAGTCCGGTTCCAGGTTATACTCTTCCTCTTGCCGATGTGACTGCCAAGCACAATCTAGGCTTCCACTTCTATGCTTATGGCACTCAGTTGTACCTTTGCTTTGTATTCTCCCAGCCCTCAAGCACGTTGAATTCTCTCAACTCACTTGCTTCATGTATTGATGACATTCACACATGGATGGCAGCAAATTTTCTTAAATTGAACGACGATACAACAAACTTACTAGTTACAGGCAAACCAAGTGTGATTCAGAAATAGGAAAGCCTAATGCTCAAAATTGGCTCTGCCAGCATATCTCTTGCTAAATGTGCACGCAATCTAGGTGTCATGTTCTAAAGTTACCTTGCGCTAGATGACCACATCAGCTCCATAGTACAGTGACGTCTGCCTTCTTTCAGCTACATAAAATTGCTAAAATTAGGGCTTGCTTAGACCGGGATACCACATCTAATATGATTCATGCATTTGTGACAACCCGCCTTGACTTCTGTAACTCATGGCTAGCTGGTCTACCGGCCAGTGCAATCGGGCGCTTACAGCTGTGGCAAAACTCTGCAGCTAGGCTTATCTGTCGTGAGCGTCGCAGTTGCCACATCACACCACTTCTCGCCGACATGCATTGGCTACCAGTCAAGCAATGGATCGACTTCAAGGTTTTGTCGCTCACTTTTAGGTCGCTTCATTCTTTGGCTCGAGCTTGCCTATCAGATCTACTTCCCACCAGGCCAAGCATCGTACCACTAACTTTTCGGAATATAGTCGTTTACCTCGTATGAACCACAAATCTTTTGGAGACCCTGCTTTTATTTCGTATGCTCCCAAAGTCTGGAACTCACTTCTGACTTTCGTCCAATGACTTGACCGCATTAAAAACGCACCTATTGATCGCAGCATTTCGTAAGCTTCTGTGATCCATCTTTCATGTGCTTATACACGTGCTGACAGTGTGCATGCTGCCACTAATCATACTTGCATGCTGATTCCGTGCATGCCACCTCTAACCATGTTATTTTTGTTGTTTATTGACCATATTGACCATTGACCACTACCACTAACCATTCGATCGTGTTTTCTTTGCAGGAAATGTAAACCACCCAGAAAGAGATTGAGTTCTCTGAGGGCGCTTTATCAAGTTTTATTACTATTATTATTATTATTATTGGGCCCGGCACAGCAGGCTACTAAAGTAAGGAATTATGGAATTCCGAGAAATTTGAGGAATTCCGAGCAGTTCTTGTGCGCCCTCAAGTTGAGCCATGCTGTAGCTGTGCTACATTTGTGAGTCCCTCCAGCAAAACGTTAGCAATGGTGGCAGTAATCTGCCGCGCCCGCCCCAGATATTAAGACTCTCTTTACTTCCGATTTTTCAGATCACGTGTCAATTCTCTGTACAAGTCCCTTAATTGTACCGGGTGATTTAAACATTCATTTGGATGGCTCAAATGACCACTTACTTAAGTACCAAATTTAGTAGAGCGGCTGATTAATTTATTTTGTGTGTCAAGTTAATTGTCGTACCAACACAAATGTCACACTCAATATAATATTCTCCGACGAGTGTATGCTGTCAACTACTGTAAATACCAAATTTTGCAACCTGATGACATTCAGATCTTACTTAGTCAGCATTTCGTGTTGAATGCAGCATTGGGAATCAGCTGTGAATCACCAAATCTTAAGGTCTATCTGATATCGATGCTTTATGCACGAAAATATTTCCCTCGTCGCAGTACCGACGGACGGTCCTCACAGATAAATTTCTATGACGCAAGACTAGGTGTTTTTCTTGACCATAATGAAAATATAATAATAATGCACTTGATAAAGCGCCGTCAGAGAACTCAATCTCTTTCTAGGCGCTTTACATTTGCTTCAAAGGGAAACGCGGTTGAATGATGAGTAATATCCTGCTTGATAAACAACATGAATAACATGGTTAGGGGTGCCATGCGCAGGGTCAGCATGCAATGTAACGTAATGTATATCCGTCTGTAACTCCACAAAGCCATGAAGACTATGTGGGTGTTACGCAGGAGAGTTTTGTATAGCGCACTCACAGCCTAAGCGGCTGTCGCTACGCATTCGTTAGCCAGTAGGCTTCATCTCACACAACGAAGAGAAAGTGGTTGGAAGCGTAGCAGAGTCAGGAGAGCAGTTGAGGTAGTGAGTGAGTAGCATGGAAGTAGCAGCTCAGGACCGCTGAATAGGATGAGCCATAGTCGGCAGCAGGGGAGTAGTTGTCGTTGCGTAAGAATTGTGGAAGCGAGTTGCATAGTCTAGAACCTGCAGAGCTAAAGCTTCTGTCGCCAACGGTCTTTAAGCGGAGGAATAAAAAAGCTAATTTATTGTCCACACAGGATCTGAGGGCGCGAAGAGGCTGAAACTGGTGCAGCAGTTCAGCTAGGTACGAAGTATCCGAGCCGAGTCGGGCATTGTGGGTTAGCGTAAAAACTTTGCTCTTATCAGTTGCTCAACCGACATCCATCCTAGCTCTTTTAGCAAAGGAGACACGTGCTCAAACCCCTGGGACTTGAAGACTAGCCTTGCAGCCAGATTCCTAGTCAGCTGCAGTGGCCTAGTTGCTTTCTTTGATAGCCCAGCCAAAAGTGAGTTACAATAATCAAGCCGAGACAGAACTAAGGAGCTAGTTCAATTTTTTGCAAGCCACTGTGGAAGACAGCTCCTAATCTTGGATAAGGATCGGACGTGATGGTTAGCTGTAGAAGCAGTCTTCTGAATGAAGCTTTTAAAATTGAGGCAGCTGTCGCAAACGACAGCTGCCAGTGAGGTACGTGGCAGCATGCACAGTGTCAGCACTAAGTACATAAAGGTCGAATCACAGGTACCCACTAAATGCTGTCTTGAATAGGTGTGTTTTGAGGTTCTTTTAAAATGTGTTCAAGTCAGGGGATGTTGTGACGCAAGTCGAGAGTGAGTTCCAGGCTTTGGGAGCATACGAACTAAGGCACGGTCCCCAAAGAATTTGAGGTTTGTAAGAGGTATTGTAAACAGTTAGATTCCAAAAAGCAGGTGGTGCGGTGCTTGGCCTGGTGGGGGCTCTGAGATCTGAGAGGTGAAAGCTGAAGCCAAAGAATGAAGCGACAAAACCTTAACGTCAATCCGTTGCTTGACTGGTAGCCAGTGCAGGTAGGCGGGAAGTGGTTTAATTTTTCTACAACGACGCTTACTACAAACAAGCCTAGCTGCAGAGTTTTGCACCAGCTGTAAGCGCCTGATTGCACATGCCGGTAGGCCAGCGAGCAGTGAGTTAAAGAAGTCAAGACGGAATGTCACAAATGCATGGACCAACTAAGACGCGGTATCCGTATCTAAAGTATCTTTAAGTGGCAGCATGCACAGTGGCAGCACGCATAAGCAAAATTTCTGTCCCCATTTTAAGTCGTTAAATGTTTCGCTGATAAGCGCTTCGCATTCTTAGTGGATGCAAATGCACATATTCGTGCCTCCATAAAACAGCGCCGACTTAAAAGTGTTGCTCGCAACCTCCAACCTTCTTGAAGAAGAAGTATTCCCAGGTTTCTGAACGAAAAAGTGGGTAACTTAAAGACTATTAAAACTCGCTCGTTCGCTAAACATCCGATGCCATCCACACCTTTGTCTCCACTGACGGATAAACTTAGTCCAACCACAACTGAAATTTTCGTTCAGTCTCGTTACTATTAAACTCATCCTAGCAACTAAACTATTCCATCAGCTCATATGATATTGATAGCAAATTCAAAATGAGATTGAGAGCTTGCCAGTGTCTAAGAACTGCTCAATCTTGGTTTAAAGTAACCTTCTGAACAAAGCAGATCAAGGTAAGGCCCCCCAGGACAGTTTTCGGAGAACTCTCAGAAGCATTTAACACACAGGACCACCAGCTCTTCTGGAGCGCCTCTCTACACGCATTGTCATCACTTGCTCAGTGCTAAACATTGCTAGGTCTTGCCTCAGTGCGACAACCCGAGAGCCTACATGTAAATAGCCGTCAGTCAACCGGGGACGCCGAGGAAGCCTCAAAAGTATAGGTTCGTAAGGGTTTGGTCTTAGGCCATTTTACTGCAAAACTCAATCTCGGCTTTCATTTCTACTGAAAGGAACCTAAGGTCACCATATCCTTGGACCCATAGAAACCTCGCACTTACATCATACTTACATAATACCTCGAATGCCTGCAGGCAATTGGATGGCCATTAACTTGTGTACAGGCACGATGCACCTTCAGATGGCTTGCTGAACTTGTTGTTTATAGCTGGCCTGTGAATTGTAGCTGTCCAAACGTTGGCCGAAAAATCTAAGCCAAGCCTTTCGGCTTAGGGGCAATGACGTTAAGTTCTAGCGCACCTGATACTGACTCTTTAGTTAAGCAATCGTAGAAATGAGGATTTTTATTGGCCCAAGCAAGACGCTTGGTTTTCACATGAGTGTGCAACTGCTTGCAAGATCTGAATATCTAATACAGTGTCTGTGAAAAGAAGGCAACATTCGATACTTTAAAAAGTTACTTTGCCTTTAATGAATTTCGAGTGAATCTACGCATTAGCGAGAATGCCATAAAAGACATGAATCATCAAAAACAGAGGAAACATAGTACGCAAGCGTGAGCTCTAAAAGCGTTAAACGTAAAAAATGATTACATAAATTGTAAAATAATTCAAAGGCGGTGAAACAAGCACAGGCCGTGTCCGTATAACATCACTCGCTGCTACGAGATCGATCTTAGGATTACATCCAAGAATATCCAACCACCCTTCAGCGCTTCGTCGCTCGGAATGCATTCAATGGCTGCTCAGTGCGCCTTAGAGTACAATGCCACGGTCTTTTTCCATATGGAAGAGAAAAGATCTGCATTGTGGACATGAATAAATACGTGGTCACTTTCACGACCCAAATAAGCATCGGGCTCAAGGTTGCCGAGTGATACGATAGTCGAAAGACGGTGGTACCTAGCGTTGACCTTCTGCGCTAAAAATCCCAGTGAAATATACGTCATCCACCCAGAAATATGGAGTGTACAGCGACTCCACGTAGAGTGGAAGCATCAGATCAGGCGTCATCAGCAGTGCCAAGCCAAAACAGTAAGGAGGATATATGTCACCCGAATACTCTTTCTTAGTGACAGACCATTTGCCCTCACGGTTGACCGGCAGGTTTACCCAATAGTCGCAAAGTATGGTTCGCTCTCTCGCAATTCCATGTTCGTGGAGTGCTTTGACGTGTCGCACAAGCCTGAACACGTCAATTACCACGTCGTCGTCAGATTTTAGTATAATCTTAGCGTTGTTGCAGTGTGTATGTACCCATTTCATGCCCATGATGGCCTTGTAAGTCAGATTTCGATACGTGTCGACGAAGTCCTCCTCAATGGTATCGCCATACTTCTCAAACTCAAGATTCAGTAAGTTTTGTAAAGTCGCATTGAGAGGATCCCCGACAAAAAACGCAGTTCTCACCTTGAGATCGTGGAAGTTCATTGGATTTCCCCACGTCTCTCGAATAAGAATAATAATAATAATAATAATAATATTGCACTTGATAAAGCGCCCTCAGAGAACTTAATCTCTCTCTAGGCGCTTTACATTTGCTGCAAAGTGATACGCAATAGAATAGTAAGTAAAATCATGCTTGAAAAACAAACAAAATGAATAACATGGTTAGGGGTTACATGCACTGGGTCAGCATGCAAATGTGGTTAGTGGCAGCATGAACAGTGTCAGCACGCATAAGCACATCGAGGACGAATCACAAGGACCCACTAAATGCTGTCCTAAATAGGTATGTTTTTAAGTTTCTTTTAAATGTGGTCAGGTCAGGGGATGTTCTGATGCAGGTCGGGAGGGAGTTCCAGGCTGTGGGAGCATACGAGCTAAATGCACGGTCTCCAAAGGATTTAAGGTTTGTACGAGGTATTTCTAGACTGTTGGATTCCGAAAAGCGAGTGGTACGATGCTTTGCCTGATGGGGTAGTATATCTGAAAGGTAGGCTGGAGCCATAGAATGAAGAGACCTAAAAGTGAGCGACAAAACCTTGAAGTCAATCCGTAGCTTGACTGGTAGCCAGTGCAGGTCGGCGAGAAGTGGAGTAATGTGGCAACTGCGACGCTCACGACAGACAAGCCTAGCTGCAGAGTTTTGCACCAGCTGCAATCGCCTGATCGCACATGCTGGTAGGCCAGTAAGCAGTGAGTTGCAGAAGTCGAGACGAGATGTCACGAATGCATGGACCAACTTGGACGTGGTATCCTTATCTAAACAAGCCCGAATTTTAGCAACGTTATGAAGCTGAAAATAGGCTGATTTGACTGTGGAGCTGATGTGGTCGTCTAACGAGAGGTCGCTTTGGAATATGACACCTAGATTTCGAGCTGATGCAACTGGAGATATGCTGGCAGAGCCAATTTTGAAAGTCAGCCTTTCCAATTTCTGAATAACACTAGGTTTTCCCATAACTAGTAAGTTAGTTTTATCATCGTTTAGTTTTAGAAAATTTGCTGCCATCCATGATCGGATGTCATCAATGCATGCAGCAAGTGAGTTGAGAGAATTTGAGGTGCTCGAAGGCTGGGAGGGATCAAAGCAAAGGTACAACTGAGTGTCATCCGCATAGAAGTGAAAGCCTAGATTGTGCTTGGCAATCACATCAGCGAGAGGGAGAGTATAAACGGTGAAAAGGACCGGACCTAGCACAGGAGCCTCTGCTTGAAATGCTGGGGCGCCGTGTGAATCCAAATCACCATGGATAGGTCGCTCCCAGCGCTCTGACATAGATGTGGATTGTTGAGCACGTACCTGAAGTCGTGTGGGTTGACCACAGGGCGCTCAGTCCTAGCGCTGCTTCCAACGCCGTCGCCAGCGACTGCGTCCCAGTTGAGCAAGGTTACAAGATTGACACCAGCTTGAAGGCGTTCGAACAGTGGATCATCACGCCGTTGCTCTGTCGGCAGATGAGTATCATTAGAGCATAGCTGAGTAACGGCTGTAACTATCAGCCAGTTCAGTCAGCGACTTAGCAAAGCCAAAAGGTGGCCGCGAACGAATAAGTGGGATCGATGTGACACTCTAGACGGCTCCAGCAATGGCTTACTTTAACGGTAGCCAAGGCCCGCTCCGTGTCATGCTAGACGCGCTAGGTTTAACCACCGTTTCCAGCAGCGTGACGTGAATCTGCATCCAGGTCAACAGGCTGGAGGCGAATGGGGCGATAGTCAACTGGGAGAGCTAGCGGCAAGCCCATACCGCGCTCTGATTGGTTGGCCGGACTCCAGGATAAGCCCGCTAATGTAATAATAATAATAATAAGAATTCACTTTCAAAATCTGTATAACAATTTTCTGTCTTTATATTCATAACTAATGAATCAGTATCAGTATAAGCAAGTGTTAAAGCCTCTCCATAATAGTCTTTCATTGTATTTTTTTTTATAAAAGTCTTGCATTATTAATTTTGATATTTCTAGAATTGCAAATCCTATATAAATTGGCTTGTTTAAGTAAATCTCTGCCTTTGTTGCTTCTATTCCAACTAAATCTCGATTAAATAATCTCCTATCTTTAAATCTAGCAGACTTAACTCTTTTTTTCTGATGTAACAACATCCTTATCAAATTTTAAATCAAACAACTCAATGTTTACCCTTTCTCTAAAATTCTCCATTGTCTTTCCAAAAAATGCGTTATTCTTCAGTTCATAATATCCCTTTTTAAACTCATCTTTTGCATCCTTTCTTCTATCAATGTTGTTTTTTTAAATATCCACTTAACCAATTACTCTGAGTAAAACTCATTATTCTATGTATCTTTGTTTGTACATAGCCCCTTTCAATTACAAGTTGTAAATTACGATAATGAATAACATACTTTACCATATGGCTTAAATCGACAATTAATTTCTCTACTTTGCTCTCACGATCGCCTGTTTTTTTATTTTCATCTCTAACTAGGACACTCTCTTGATAATTTGAATATTCTTAAAATAATAATAATAATAATTCACTTGATAAAGCGCCCTCAGAGAACTTAATCTCTCTCTAGGCGCTTTACATTTGCTGTAAAGTGAAATGCAATTGAATGGTAAGTAAAATCATGCTTGAAAAACCGTGACATGCACAGGGTCAGCATGCAAATGTGGTTAGTGGCAGCATGCACAGTGTCAGCACGCATAAGCACATGAAGGACGAATCACAGGGACCCACTAAATGCTGTCCTAAATAGGTGTGTTTTTAGGTTCCTTTTAAATGTGGTCAGGTCAGGGGATGTTTTGACGCAGGTCGGGAGGGAGTTCCAGGCTTTGGGAGCATATGAACTAAATGCACGGTCTCCAAAGGATTTAAGGTTTGTATGAGGTATTTCTAGACTGTTGGATTCCGAAAAGCGTGTGGTACGATGCTTGGCCTGATGGGGTAGTATATGTGAAAGATAGGCTGGAGCCATAGAATGAAGGGACCTAAAAGTGAGCGACAAAACCTTGAAGTCAATCCGTAGCTTGACTGGTAGCCAGTGCAGGTCGGCGAGAAGTGGAGTAATGTGGCAACTGCGACGCTCACGACAGACAAGTCTAGCTGCCGAGTTTTGCACCAGCTGCAATCGCCTGATCGCACATGCTGGTAGGCCAGTAAGCAGTGAGTTGCTGAAGTCGAGACGGGATGTCACGAATGTATGGACCAACTTAGATGTGGTATCTTTATCTAAACAAGCCCGAATTTTAGGAATGTTATGAAGCTGAACATAGGCGGATTTGACAGTGAAGCTGATATGGTCATCTAACGAGAGGTCGATTTGGAATATGACACCTAGATTTCGAGCTGAGTAGTATAGATGTAGGTATAGATGCAGGTTAATCAGCCGCGCCCTCGCAGCTCAGCAGCGTCCGTAGCTTTCATTCACTTGGTCGAGGGTTGAAAAAACTTTCAGGAGTTCTTTAGTGCGCTGAGGTTATGTCAATGAAACGGTATCTATATACTATCAGCTGGAACAACGCCGCGCTCCTATCGTCCGTCGATAGGAGCGGGCTGCGCCAGCGCCTTCGCGCGAATTACGCGGGCCACCCCAGCGCTACCTTCCTTCTCGGTCATCGAAAACCTTCACCTTGAGCGCGGTCGTTAAGGGCGCGCACCACAACCACTGGGCCAAACCAGCGCGGCATTACACGGGCTACGCCAGCTGTATCTTGCACCTCCCAGAAGATTCGCCGGTGGGGTCAGCTGTGGCGACCTGCACGTGCTTGTGCATTGTTTGAGTAAGTTTACTTGGACTTGAGGGTATTGTGTCGGCCCTTCCGCAGCCGCACGAACCAGACGTTGGGTTAACTCTGAGCCCTATCGTTTAAGCTCGGACTCGATGCATAAATATCTGTCTGTGCGTACATATACGTATCAAGTCATCGCGTCGCGGGCATTTGGAGCGCGGCGTGCAATCGCAGGCAAAGCCGAGTGGGGGCCAGAGGTGGCAGCTGCCACCTCTGGCCTAATAGGTACGGGCCGAGCGTGACACCCGGTCGGGCGGCCAGCGGTCGCGCCTTTGCGGTGGCTGTCCTCTCGGGGCTTTTAGGACATTTCCCCTATGTTGATGAATGTATAATTAAGAATACGTATATATATATATATATATATATATATATATATATATGATCAAATTAAGTTCACGCTCTATTGAAATGAAACTAATTCAGTATAATTGGAAGGTTATTAATTATTATATATATATATATATATATTATATATATATATATATATATATTATTTATTATATTAATTATTATTATATATTAGTTATTATATAATTGGAAGGTTATAAGTAGAAGATTATTGAAAAGTTTCTAATGGAGCAAGCGGCGGCGGCGGCGGCTGCGAGCTTCGTTCGGCTTGTTTCGAGGGAGTTCGGTCCCGCTCGACGCCGCCGTACCCGCCAGGCACGCGTTCGTACCCGTCAAAGCGGACGCGCGATACGGCGTGCCGCGCGTGCCTGCAAATGAGCGCGAAGCCTCGGAGGTCTACTGAGTATAACTCGATCTCTAGAGATCGAGTTACGCCCTAATCCGCACTAATTGAAGCGCGGACTATGAGCGGTTGGATTTAAGGGTTGGATTTAGGCGGATTTTTGCGGTTGGATTTAGGCTGGACAAGGGTTGGATTTAATAATAATAATAATAATGCACTTGATAAAGTGCCCTCAGAGAACTTAATCTCTTTCTAGGCGCTTTACATTTGCTTCAAAGGGAAATGCAATTGAATGGTAAGTAAAATCATGCTTGAAAAACAAACAAAATGAATAATATGGTTAGGGGTGACATGCACAGGGTCAGCATGCAAATGTGGTTAGTGGCAGCATGCACAGTGCCGGCACGCATAAGTGCATGAAGGACGAATCACAGGGACCCACTAAATGCTGACCTAAATAGGTGTGTCTTTAAGTTCCTTTTAAATGTTCTGACGCAGGTCGGGATGGAGTTCCAGGCTTTGGGAGCATACGAGCTGAATGCACGGTCTCCAAAGGATTTGAGGTTTGTACGAGGTATTTCTAGACTGTTGGATTCCGAAAGGCGGGTGGTACGATGCTTGGCCTGATAGGGGGAGTATGTCGGAGAGATAGGCTGGAGCCATAGAATGAAGTGATCTAAAAGTGAGCGACAAAACCTTGAAGACAATCCGTTGCTTGACTGGTAGCCAGTGCAGGTCGGCGAGAAGTGGAGTTATTTAGGCGGCGGAGGCGCAGTCCGCCCTAAACCCATAAACACTAAACTCTAAAACTATAAACCATATACCCGGGGGTGTCCTATACCAGGGGGAAATGTCCGGGGGGGGGGGAATGTCCGTACCCCTGGTTGTGGGCTCGAGCCTTACGGCATACGTGAAGCGCCTGGACTGACATAAAGTTCTTATCACGCCTCAAGTATAATACAAATGTAATGAATTATATTTTTTGCGCCAGCATTATAGCTCACCCGCCGCCTTACGTCAACGTTAGCTCAGCTGAATCTCGCTTAGGCTACATTTGCCCCGTCGCGTGCATTTGGGGCGTGTTGTGCAATCACAGGCAAAGCCTAGGGGTGACAGGGGTGGCAGCTGCCACCTCTGGCCTGGAAGGTAGGGGCCGAGCGTGGCACCAGGTCAGGCGGCCAGCGGTAGCGCTTTTGCGGTGGCTGGCCATCGGTGCTTGACCTACCTACGCGACACCCCATGCAGGCGCTACGCGGGGATACGCCCCTTACTCTCCTTTTACAGGGGGGGCTCCGACCCCCACCCCCCTGGAATCCACGCCACTCCGGCGCTCCTACCCTGGCTTCGCCTCTGCATGCGAGTCGGTTATTTAAATTCTGCAAGACATTTTCAAAACAGATGTAAGGAAGGCTACGCTACTTCTGCCGGCTCGTCAATTGATTTGTCAAGGCTGCATCATTCAAATCGAGTGATCGCTTTACAGACGGATTCACGCTCCGCCTTCACGTGCTGCTACGGTGCGTCTACGGGAAGTCACTTGGCTTCAACTGCTGTGCACTCAGCTTGAACACCACTCCCGAAGACGTTGCCGGACGCTTCAGTGACCACGATCGCCGAGATCCAGACGCGCCTGAAAGCACGCGTCGCGGTGCCATTTCGTCAGCAAGCCGCAGCAAGGCGGACACTGCGACAACACTCGCGGGGCCACGTAATCAGTAGACGCTTAGAACGGATGGCCTCGACTCAGCGTCTGCCTGACTCGCACCAGCCCAGCTTCACAAGAAAATAGAACGACGAGAGCGAGCTGAGCGCATCGAAGCGAAGCTTATGTGCGCTCATCGTAGCGCCGGCATTGTAGAGTAGACTGGCAACGCTGAGTTGCACGCTTAACACGTGGCGCGACTTCATCATTCGATTCCGACCGCACACGCAGGCAACGAATGCGCCGTCACTGTGACGTGCGGAAATCCTGCGTGCAGTTATATATTTCAAAATGCAGTGCCGACGGAGGCCGTCCGCGGCAAGGACGAATGACGAAAAGGAATTTTCGCCGCGAGTGAGTACAGTTAAGGAAAAAATCGAGTTGCCGGTGCGGCTAGCCTATTATTCTGTCTACGAGAATTACTTTTCACTCGCAGTGTAACACGGGGCTTAATAAGCATGACCTATTTATTTCCACTTGCGAGCGAGCTGAATCTTGGATCGCCGCACGGTCGGCGTTCCACTGAATGTCGACTCATGCGATTGCAAGCTCGGCGACTGTGTCCCTACGAAATCGGTCACGGTTCGCCTTTCGCAGCCGGTAGCCCGTCATGCAAAGAAATGAGGATCAGATACGGAGAGCGGCAGTTTCCAGCTCATCGCCTCGCCGGGGTTTAGCAGTCGGATACACCCAGCTGCTGCCGCAGCCACGTGACCATTTACGTCTCCATCCCACCTAGTTCCGCCGCCGCCGGCTGCGCCGATCGCTCGTCCGTCTCCGCGTTGCGATGCGCCGGCTCTCGATTCGGCTCCATCGCGACTGACGTCACGACCAGCGTCGCTCACAGAGCGGCTGCAGCTTGACTGGAGCTGCTTGCTCGAGCCTACGGAGCGGCCGGCCTACAGCGGCTGTGCGGTGGCATCGGCGGTAGCGCGTTCGCACTAACTAACGTGGCGGCACTGGAACCAAGCGCTAGGCGCGAAACACAGCGCTGACCCGAAGTTAGCCAAAGGTATTTAAAATTCTCCGAAATTGTAAATGAATTCGCATATTTATTTGGGTTATATCGCTTTTTCAGGCAATCGCTTCGGCCGAGAGACCTTCGCGACGATCGAGGAAGCGAGCGGCAGCGACCGTCCGGATACTTCCTGTAGTTTGGCATTCTCCAAGCGGCGGAAGTATCACTCAGGTTGAATATGAGTAGGGGTCACTATAGGGTTAGCTGGAATAAAGTTCTCAGGATAGCAAGTTAGAATTCAGGAGGACAATACCTCCTAGTGAGGTTAGGAATAGAAGTAAACCAAGGGTATCCTTAGAGGAGAAGTGAGAGTGGAAAGGAATCACATCCCCGTAAGAGGAGATTCCTAAGGGGTTATTGGAGCAAGTCTGATGAAGGAAGGCCAAGTGAACTAACCTTAGTGCAGCAATGACAAAGGGGAGCAGGAAGTGAAGGGTTATTTGCGTATCACTTTGCAGCAAATGTAAAGCGCCTAGAAAGAGATTAAGTTCTCTGAGGGCGCTTTATCAAGTGCAATATTATTATTATTATTATAAGGGCAAAGAATCGAACTAAAGTAGCAGCCCCTACTGAGAATCCCCCTCAAAATCATTCTACAATAGCCTTGCTAATTTAGGGGACTGCAGATACTATATTCGTAATGACAGCTGCAGCTCAGAAGGACATCTGTCCTCAAGGGAGAACATAGCCTAGGAAGGCTGTAATGATGGTTAGGAATAAGATAACCACTCCTACCCTTCAAGTCTCCTTGAATTTGTAACAGCCATAATAGATTCCTCGACCTACGTGGAGGTAGAGGCAAATGAAGAACCAAGAGGCTCCATTAGCATGGATGAAACGGATCAGTCACCCATAGTTTACATCTTGAGTGATGTGACTCACAGAAAGCTAGAGAGACATCAGGAGTGTAATGCATAGCAAAGAAGATCCCAGTTACGATTTGAGTGGCTAAGCATAAGCCTAAGAGGGAACCAAAGTTCCATCAGGCTGAGATATTGATGGGGGCTGGAAGATCTACTCAAGCACCATTAACTAGCTTTAGCAGAATGTGGTTCTTACGTAAAGGTCCTGACATGTCTATCGAGAGGTATCAAACCCTCGGAGAGGGGAGGCTTTCTTGAAGACTACATACACTGTAATAACAAGTATCACTAAGAGGAGGATAGCCACTATTCAGTAAGCCCTTAAATTCTCCCCTGAAAGAAGGGAGTAACTTCCTAGCTTCCAGAAGAGAGAGTCCCCCTGGAGCAATCTCACCCTCCTAGAAGATAGAATCAAGGTGAAGGTAGCTAGGGTAACCATCAAAGGGACTTTAGGGACTACTAAGAAGAGGGTGTTAGGGGTCATAACACATACATAACCAAAGGCTACTAGCATCCCCCTAATGTAGATTAGGAACAACAGATAGCCATACCAAGAGCTAACAACAAACCCTAAGAAAGTAGTCCTCAAGAAGGCTAGGAAAAGGAGAGCTATCCCTGAGGGGATAGGTTGTTGGAAGATAGGTATCACTGAAGAGACGGTAAGGGTTAACACCAGGAGGAATAAGAGTGTCATGTTTGGAAAGATAGTTTATTTAGAATACTAACTTTGGGGGTTAGTGGTTAGAGAGTCCCTCTACCTTTCGAGTAGTGTATCGCAATTTACTTGTGTAAAGTGGATTCCAAGTCCACCTGAACGTACACTTATCTACTATAAAGTAGACATAATCCCCTCTAGGGGAAGAAGAATCAATAATTAGGAGAGAACTATCAGGAGGATTCGTTTTCAAGTAAGATACATGAGCTGGTCATACCGAAGACGAGGGAACGACCCTCGAACCCATTAGAAGGTGAGTGCTACAAGTACGATCTTCACAGTACACACAGCAGGGGAGCTTCATACTCACATTCTAGCCCCTCCTAGAAAGAGCACCCTAGTCAGTATTCTTATGAAGATAATATTAGCATACTCTGCCATAAATAAGAAGGCAAATCCTCTTGCCCCCGTACTCAATGTTAAACCCAGAGACAAGCTCTGACTCTCCCTCAGCAAAGTCAAAGGGAGCTCGATTAGTCTCTGCTAAAGAGGAGGTAAATCACATAATAGCCAAAGGTATTAGGAATAGGGAAAGTCAAGACAAGCCCTGCTCTTCAGAGAGTGTCCCTAAGTTGTAAGAATGGGAAACAATCGCTACTCGTAAGAGTAGGAGAGCCATCCTTACTTCATAAGAGATTGACTGAGCAATAGCCCGAAGTGCCCCTAAGAGGGCATACTTGGAGTTAGAGGATCACCCAGAAATCAAGGTGGTATAAACATTTACCCTGGAGATACAAAGGAATAGCAAGATTCCTAAAGGGATATAGTACCCACTAAAGGGGGATAAGTAAAGTAAATCCATAAAGTAAGAGCTACGACTAAGGAGAGAACAGGGGCTAGCTTATAGGCTAGAAGGGGTTTGAAAGAGTGACTCAAGAGTTCTCCTTCGTAAACAACTTAATAGCATCAGCAAAGGGCTGGGAAGACCCCCAAACCCTACCTTGTTAGGGCCCTTCCGTAGTTGAATGTACCTGAGTACCTTACGTTCAACCAAAGTAAGGAAAGCTACTGCCAGTAAGACAGCCACTACGACAATTAGGCTTTTAATTAAAAGGTTAACCATAAAGTTAGCCTTGACTAGGTTAACTCTGACTAGAGGAGGAATCCCATCTTTGAGGTATGAGCCCGATAGCTTAACTTAGCTTATCTAGTCCATTTATAAGGGCTAAGAACTCTCTCAGAGGTCCTTAGAGGAGGGCTGGAAGCCCCTCCCATCCATCTATGACAGGAAGAGTAAAAGCTCGTATTGAATAAATACCCTTAGCTAATCTCAGCTAAGAAGTTAGTGAAGACTAACCTACCCCCTAGAGGGGAATAGGGGGACTAAGTCCCCTACTCAACTAAGACCTCTCTAAGAGGAGCTTAGGGGAGGGCTAGAAGCCCCTTCCATCCCCCTGTGGCCGTAAGAGTAAAAGCTCGTATTGAATAAATACCCCTAGTGGGTCTCAGGAGGGTTATTGAGGATAAGCCTCAACAGGTTCTCCAGCTCCAGCTTTTCAAAGATCTTCCACTCTACATTAATCTTATATAAGCCCAGAGGAAGAGATCTGTGGAACTGAGAGGGTTATGGGAACCCATGATCCCCTTCGTCCATCTGGAGTGGAGTCCGGGACGAGAGTTCCCCTCCCTAGACCTTCCTCTACGGGGGTACTATCGGGATAGCCCTAGTCTACCCCTTCCCCTAACCCCTGAATGTACTACTAAGGAGCCAGCAGCTAAACTAAAGGATATTCTCCTCCCTCCGCTCCTGTGCACTCGACACCGGGGTCGAATACCTCCAGTTTACTACTGAAACCCTAGTAGGAGAGTAATGACTACGTAGGATCAGGGTGCCTAGGCCTTCCCTCTTCATGGAGGTAAGAGTTCCCCTCCACTGATCAGCTAATGGGACTTATCTCCCTAGGAGCCCCTTGAGCCCCCACCTTGCTGTAAGCCCTGACTCCCCTCCCTCGCTCCTGTGCAGTCGACACCAGGAGGGCATTACGGGTCTGTACGACGCTGCGGGTGTAGTGTGTTAATGAGGGCACAACGAGGTTACTCCCTCTGATAAGTCAGCTGCTCAACGATCTTTGTTCTTCCCTCCTTGGCAAATCTAGTCCTAGAGGGATAAGCCCAGACTACTTGAGCACTAAAGACGATCCGAACTCCCAAGGTTATACCTCTGCCTCCTGCAAATGACTCTGTACAGACCACCTTTAATACAGTCCACAGATGTTGCAACTAAGGAGAGGGGGATATAGAGGGGTATTATCCTCGATGAGGCTCCACTCCTAACAGCCTCAAGAGGGCTTACCCCCTATATTCATTCTTGACGAGGGAGAGTAATGGCTCTAAGGGGGGTATGATCTGAGATAGGTTATCGGAGGCCGATCACCTCTCACTCAAGAGAGCGGGAACGGAGTGTAACGGAGTGAGTTAAGCCCCAATACCCTACTCACTCTTAACCCTTTAGTTTACTCTATTAGTCCCTAAGTGAGTACCTAGTACTTGCTTAGTCTAAAGTACTTATTAAATGTACTCTTATCTCCCTTAAGCTATACTAAGTATACCTTAAGGGTTCAACTACCCTCCCCCTGGGACGAACATCTCTAAGGAGGAGGGATTCCATAGGGAGGCGAGGCCTCAATCAGGCGCTTGAAATCTGTAGGGACCTCTCTTTCTAAAGGCAATAAAAGTGTGATAAAGCCCTAGCCCCAGTGGGCTTATGCTCGCAGCTAAGAGATGGAAATGACTCTCCCTGGGTTAAGTTCTCCCTTGAGAGAGGGTTAGGGGCCCCTAGGGGGGCAAAGGGTTAGCCTCGCTAGAGCTCTCTCCTGGAGAGGGTTTACTTATCCCAAAGGGTCCCTAAGGGAGGAGGGGCCCCGCTACTCTCTAGGAAAAGGAGATTGACCTTCCCCTCTAGGGAGTGAGTCTTCACTTCCCTCTAAGAGTCCTCTAAGGAGGGAGTAAAGAATCCCTAAAGGGGACATTCATGATAGCTAGGTTACCCTAGCTGTACGATAAAGGAAACGCTATATGCCATCAACGCTTTGGTTCACTGGCGGGTAATCTTTGTCCAGCCCTTACTCAAATTTCCGTCCAGTCTCCTTACTTTTATTCTTAACTTGGACACTACAACGAGTGGTGAACCAGCAGCTCAACTATTACATCAGCTGGTGCGATATTGGTAGTAAGTTTAAAATGAGATTTATAGCTAACCGGTCCCCGGGAGCTGCTCTCACACAGTTTACAGTGACGTTCTGAGCTACGCAGATCAGGGTAGGGCCTCTCGGCTAGATCTTGGAGAACTCACAGCAGAATTTGACACACTAGACCACCAGCCCTTCTGGAGCGCCTCTCTGTACGCCTTGTTATCACTTGCTCAGTGCTTAACATTGCTTGGTCTGGCCTCAGTGAGACAACCCGAGAGCCTACATGTAAATGGCTGTCGGTCAACCGGGGACGCAGGGGAAGCCTCAAAAGTATAGGTTCGTAAGGGTTTGGCCTTCCTGAAATTAAATGACGATAAAACCGAACTGCTGCTCATAGGACACCCTAAGCGTGTGGCTGGATTAAAAGGCTTTGCTGTTCTAATAGGTGATGCTATTGTGCGACCTTCACGACGTGCTCGTAATTTAGGTGTCGTGTTCGACAACTGCCTCAATTTCAAAAGCTTCATTCAGAAGACTGCCTCTACAGCTAGCCATCACATCCGATCCCTATCCAAGATTAGGAGCTGTCTCCCACAGTGGCTTGCAAAAAATTTAACTTGCTCATTAGTTCTGTCTCGGCATGATTATTGTAATTCCCTTTTGGCTGGGCTGCCAAAGAAAGCTATAATGCCACTACAGCGGACTATGAATATGGCTGCAAGGCTGGTCTTCAAGTCCCAGCGGTTTGAGCACGTGTCACCTTTGCTGAAAGAGCTAGGATGGTTGCCGGTTGAGCAAAGGATACAGAGCAAAGTTCTTACGCTGACCCACAAGGCCCGCCACGGCTTGGCTCCTTCGTACCTAGCTGAACTGCTACATCAGTTTCAGCCGGTTTGTGCTTAAAGACAGTTGGAGACAGAAGCTTTAGCTCTGCAGGTCCTAGACTGTGGAACTCGCTTCCACAATTCTTACGCAACGACAACTACTCACCTACTGCCGACTATGGCACATCGTTTTCAGCGGTCCTGAACTGCTACTTCTATGCTACTCACTACCTCAACTGCTCTCCTGACTCTGCTATGCTTCCCACTTTCTCTTTGTTGCGTGAGACGAAGTCTGTTGGCTACCGAATGCCGCTTAGGCTGTGAGTGCGCTTTACAAAACTCTCCTGCGTAACACTCACATAGTCTTTATGACTTTGTGGAGTTACAGACGGAGATACATTACATTAGGCCGCTTGTAATCACTATCTACCTACTCTCCATCCTGTCAATGGCATTTCAAAACTCAATCTTGGCTTTCATTTCTACTGAAAAGACATTCAGGTCAACATTTCCTTGGACCCATATAAACCTTGCGCTTACATCCTACTCACATAATACCCTGAAAGCTTGCTGGCACTTGGATGGCCATTATCTTCCCAAAGCATGATGTAATTTTTAATGGCTTGATGTACTTGTTATTTATATCAGGACCCTGAGTTATAACTCTCCAAGCAGTGACCGAGCAAACAAAGAGGAGCCCTTAAATTTAGGGGCGTTTAAGCTTAGGCCTATCGCACCAGAAACTGGCTCTTTAGTTCAGCAATAGCAGAAATGATGATTTTTGTTGTTGACCCAAACAAAACGTTTTTGTTTTCACATAGATGTACAACTGCTTGCTAGATTTGATTATCCAATAAAGTATCTGTGAAAAGCAGAAGGCAACATTCGATACTTTAAAAAACTAATACGCCTTTAACGTATTTCGAGGGAATTTAGAACTGAGTGAGAATGCCATAAGAAGACACAAATCTTTGGAAACAAAATTAAAGCTGTAGGCAAGTGTGAGCTCTAAAAGAGTGAAAAGTCAAAAATTAAATAAAGTGCAAAATAAGGCTGCGAAACAAGAACTGGCCGTGTCCGTATATTATCGCTCACTGCTACGAGATCAATCTTTGGATTACATAAGCAAATTAGTTCGCTTATGGCGAAAGCGAGCACAGCATAGAGAGGTGCTTGGTGGAACCTGTGAAGTAAGTAGAAACGGTCATCTAACTGAAACATCAATCTTAATCGTCGCGATATGGCAACCGCAGAAGTGACCGACAGAATAAAGGCAGGACTAGACGAGATTGGTTAAATAGACGGCCGCCAATCATTCTTCAGCCCTTCGTCGCTCGGAATGCATTCAATGGCTGCTCAGTGCGCCTTAGAGTACAATGCCACGATCTTTTTCCAGATGGAAGAGAAAAGATCTGCATTGTGGACATGAATAAACACGTGGTCACTTTCACGACCCAAATAAGCATCGGGCTCAAGGTTGCCGAGTGATACGATAGTCGAAAGACGGTGGTGCCTAGCGTTGACCTTCTGAGCTAAAATTCCGGTGAAATATACGTCGTCCACCCAGAAATATGGAGTGTGCAGCGACTCCACGTAGAGTGGAAGCATCAGATCAGGCGTCATCAGCAGTGCCAAGCCAAAACAGTAAGGAGGATATATGTCACCCGAATACTCTTTCTTAGTGACAGACCATTTGCCCTCACGGTTGACCGGCAGGTTTACCCGATAGTCGCATAGTATCGTTCGCTCTCTCGCAATTCCATGTTCGTGGAGTGCTTTGACGTGTCGCACAAGCCTGAACACGTCAATTACCACGTCGTCGTCAGATTTTAGTATAATCTTAGCGTTGCTGCAGTGTGTATGTACCCATTTCATGCCCATGATGGCCTTGTAAGTCAGATTTCGATACGTGTCGACGAAGTCCTCCTCAATGATATCGCCATACTTCTCAAACTCAAGATTCAGTAAGATTTGTAAAGTCGCATTGAGAGGATCCCCGACAAAAAACGCAGTTCTCACCTTGAGATCGTGGAAGTTCATTGGATTTCCCCACGTCTCTCGAATAAGAAGCCTCTGCTTGAAATGCTGCGGGGCCGTATGAATCCAAATCACCATGTATAGGTCGCTCCCAGCGCTCTGACATAGATTTGGATTGTTGAGCACGTACCTGAAGTCGTGTGGGTTGACCACAGGTCGCCCATTACTAGCGCTGCTGCCAACGCCATCGCCAGCTACTGAGTCCCAGTTGAGCAAGGTCACCAAGATTGACACCAGCCTGAAGGCGTTCGAAAAGTGGGTCATCACGCCGTTTCTCGTCGTTAGATGGGTAACAGTAAGCAGTGGTAACGCAAGTCATCGACAGCCTACTCACCTCAGGCAGCAACTTAGCAATAAATGGGATCGATGTGAGACATGAGAAGGGTGTAGCGTTTGGCAACTAATAGTGGTAGCCAGGGCCCGCTCCATGTCATGCTAGATAGGGAATTTCCCCATAACACGTTAGGAATATCATGTGACTGCAGATAATTAACTTCCTCGCAGTGCGCAAAGTTCGGCGCTAATTCTTTTCGAACGATCCGTTGCATGTGCAGCTCAACCTAAAGTGTTGATATTTTAGTAGTTCGTCATAGCATTTCGTCCGCCGTACTCTTCTAGGCCGGACAAAGATTAGTTTAATTACAGGCGTCCAATTGCACCATCAGTGGCGTACAACGACGCTCAACGCTCATAAGAACCAAAGCCCAGAGCGAAACAGCAGAGCCAAAAATGACTGCCTATTACACGCAACACGCCTTCGGCTTTTATGCTGCCTAACCACAGATTTTCGCGGATAATCGGATCAAAGCCAGATTATAGCCGGCAATCGCGTTTACTAAATATATTGGCAGTCATAATCCGGCTGACTTAGTACACCACCGTTTCAATACTTGCTGAGGACCCCGTTGGCAGTCGACTCGTTCAAGCCTCATTGTTCTGAATATATTGGTGAATGTCGAACCTGAAAGGTGAATTTCCATAATATAGTGATTAAGTTGCGTACAGACCGAGGCGTCGAGTGTTTGAACCACTGAAACGGCTGCCTGCTTTGCCTTACCTCAAATGAATTATATTATTAAGAAAAAGCTCACGCTCAACCACTGCGAATTATATTGCCACGCTTAAACAAAATTAAGCTGATTGACGAAGAGCATTGTCCTGAACTTAAGGGCTCTTTGAATATATGGCCAGACAGCGGATTTCGCGACTGTACGAGATTTCGCGAGATTTGGCAGAGCAGTATCACAGCAATTAGGCAAATTTCGGCATTTAAACGTACTAGTTAGTCTTGAGAGCACTTTCGTGCTGACACTGCCATGCTGCCACTAAACATATTTACATGCTGACCCTGTGCGTGTCACCTTTAACCACGTTATACTCGTTGTCAATGAGCATGCCACCACTAACCATTCAACCTTGCTTCCTTTGCAGCATGTGTAAAGTGCCTAGAAATAGATTAAGCTGAACTCGTATATCGAAACCTCACACCTTGCTAGTAAGTTCCAGTCTGGCTTTAGAGCTAATCACTTCACAGAGTCAGCATTGCTTCGGGTATACAACGACCTACTTAGGAATGCAGACATGGGTAGAGTGTCTCTTCTTGTTTTGCTCGATCTTTCGGCAGCTTTTGATACCATCGATCACAAAGTACTTCTAGAGCGCCTCTCATCTCGCCTGGGCATCACTGGCACTGCTCTGCAGTGGTTCAGGTCCTATCTCAGTGGGAGACTCCAGAGTGTTGACGTGAATGGACAAAGATCATCTGAAGTACCTCTAAAATATGGAGTACCTCAGGGCTCCTGTGCTAGGTCCGGTCCTTTTCACCGTTTATACTCTCCCTCTCGCTGACGTGATTGCCAAGCACAATCTAGGCTTTCACTTCTATGCGGATGACACTCAGTTGTACCTTTGCTTTGATCCCTCCCAGCCTTCGAGCACCTCAAATTCTCTCAACTCACTTGCTGCATGCATTGATGACATCCGATCATGGATGGCAGCAAATTTTCTAAAACTAAACGATGATAAAACTAACTTACTAGTTATGGACAAACCTAGTGTTATTCAGAAATTGGAAAGGCTGACTTTCAAAATTGGCTCTGCCAGCATATCTCCAGTTGCATCAGCTCGAAATCTAGGTGTCATATTCCAAAGCGACCTCTCGTTAGACGACCACATCAGCTCCACAGTCAAATCAGCCTATTTTCAGCTTCATAACATTGCTAAAATTCGGGCTTGTTTAGATAAGGATACCACGTCCAAGTTGGTCCATGCATTCGTGACATCTCGTCTCGACTTCTGCAACTCACTGCTTACTGGCCTACCAGCATGTGCGATCAGGCGATTGCAGCTGGTGCAAAAAATCTGCAGCTAGGCTTGTCTGTCGTGAGCGTCGCAGTTGCCACATTACTCCACTTCTCGCCGACCTGCACTGGTTACCAGTCAAGCAACGGATTGACTTCAAGGTTTTGTCGCTCACTTTTAGGTCTCTTCATTCTATGGCTCCAGCCTATCTTTCAGAGATACTACCCCATCAGGCAAAGCATCGTACCACTCGCTTTTCGGAATCCAACAGTCTAGAAATACCTCGTACAAACCTTAAATCCTTTGGAGACCGTGCATTTAGCTCGTATGCTCCCACAGCCTGGAACTCCCTCCCGACCTGCATCAGAACATCCCCTGACCTGACCACATTTAAAAGAAACTTAAAAACATACCTATTTAGGACAGCATTTAGTGGGTCCTTGTGATTCGTCCTCGATGTGCTTATGCGTGCTGACACTGTTCATGCTGCCACTAACCACATTTGCATGCTGACCCAGTGCATGTAACCCCTAACCATGTTATTCATTTTGTTTGTTTTTCAAGCATGATTTTACTTACTATTCTATTGCATATCACTTTGCAGCAAATGTAAAGCGCCTAGAAAGAGATTAAGTTCTCTGAGGGCGCTTTATCAAGTGCAATATTATTATTATTATTATTATTAAGTTCTCTGAGAGCGCTATATAAATGCATTATTATTATTATTACAGATACCCTGACTGCAGAGGTATGTCGACGGCTCCAGCCAAAGTTGTACGTCAACGGTGAATGTCATGGTTAACTAGCAGTCCATTTGTGAACTCTACCCTCACTGTTATTCCACGTCCCACTGTAGCCCTTATGTACCCGGGGTTTCCCAGTAGTATTGTTTAGTCCCCTGTTACTGTTGGGGCATGCAGTTTTGTTGCAAGGAGACTAACTGATGGTCATTCTTCTGTTACAAGGCCTACGACAGCCAAGTAACTAGGCGCCGGCATAAGCTGGGCTACGAGGTCGAGCTGTAAATGGGGTAGCGACCCCCTAGTGGTGGTTACAATCGTCAAGTGGTCAGTCAGTTCCTGCCAAATTCTTAGGATGACAAACTTCATCGCCATTTTCCCTCTCTCTACCAACTAGCAAAAGGAGAAAGTAGCATTGTAATACGAAAAAATTAAAGAATTTCACCCACGATTAATTTATTTCACCCATGACCAACAATTTCAGCATAGCATTGTGAGCACAAAGCTTTCTCGACTCTTTCTCACTCAACTCTTTGTAAGTTGGTCCTGATGCCCTACAGTCACACCTAAATATGCCTTGGTATGTATGCCTCTCCCATCCTAACAAATGCTTCAACGTAGTGTGGATGTCAAACGATCAACCATCTATTTGACTGTTCCCAGAGTTAGCTCCTTACCTAGTGATCCTTGTGACGATCTAGCTGATCGCTTCTCTTGATTCTTTGACTATGGCTGATCTTTTTCAGCGGTCCTGAGCTGCTACTTCCATGCTACTCACTACCTCAACTGCTCTCCTGACTCTGCTCTGCTTCCCACTTTCTCTTTGTTGCGTGAGAGTAAGTCTGTTGGCTACCGAATGCGTACCGAAAGCCGCTCAGGCTGTGAGTGCACTATAGTACAATCTCCTGTGTACCACCCATACAGCCTTTGTGGCTTTGAGGAGTTACAGACGGATATACATTACATTACATTTGTCAACAAGATAGGCACGATCAGAGAGTCCATCTCTAGATTAGCAGGATCCCCTGGAATCATGTACCTCAATTCCATCCAGAAAATCTTGTCTATATTAAAGGAGGCCACTAGTGACCTCGTTATCAAGTTCATATGTAAATCAAAGAAGACAAATAGTCCTCTGGACAACTATTCCCAAAATCCTGCATCCATGATGCTTTGATCTGCTGCTGCCATGCATAACTTACATCATAAATGTGTCACTAACCTCACATCATGTCCCAGAACCTTTCAAAAAGGCTGTCGTCAGGCCAATACTTAATAGTAATAATAACAATACACTTGATACAGCGCCCTCAGAGAACTCAATCTCTACCTAGGCACTTGACGTTTGCTGCAAAGGAAGCACGATCAAGAAAGAAGCAACACTAGACCAAGAGAACTTGAGCGACTTCCGCCCAGTCTCTCTTCTATTACTCCTATCAAAGACAGTGGAACGAGTCATGACTGACCAGCTGAACTCACATGTTTAAACTTCAAATCTTGTCAGTAAGTTCCAGTCTGTTTTTTAGAGCTAATCAGTTCACAGAGGCAGCATTGCTTCGGGTGTGCAACAACCTACTCAGGAATGCAGACTTAAATAGAGTATCTCTGCTTGTTTTGCTCGATCTTTCGGCAGTCTATGATACTATCGATCAAGTCCTTCGTGAGTGCATATCATCTCGCCTGGGCATCACTGGTATTTCCAACGATCATCTGAGGAACCACTTAAGTACTGGGTACCTCAAAGCTCTATGCAGGGTACCTCAGGGCTCCGTACTTAGTTCGGTTCTGCTCACGGTTTATACTCTATCTCTTGCCGATGAGATTGCCAATCACAGCCTAAGCTTTCACTTCTATGCAGATGACACTCAGTTGTGTCTTTGCTTTGATCCTTCCCAACCCTACAGCAGGTCGAATTCTCTCAACTCCACTGCCAAATGTATTGATGACATTCGAACACGGATGGCAGCAAATGTTCTTAAATTGAATGATGATAAAACCGACTTACTAGTTATGGGCAAACCAAGTGTGATTCAGAAATTGGAAAGGCTCAAAATCGGCTCTGCCAGCATATCTCCTGTTGAATCTGCACGAAATCTAGGTGTCATGTTCCAAAGTGACCTTTCATTAGACGACCATATCAGTTCCACAGTCAAGTCTGGCTACTTTCAGCTACACAAAATTGCAAAAATTCGGGCTTGTTTAGGCATGGGATACCACATCTAAATTGATCCATATATTTGTGACATCCGCCTCGACTTAACAGTAACTCACTGCTGGTTGGTCTACCTGCCAGCGCAACCAGATGCTTACAGCTGCTGCAAAACTTTGCAGCTAGGCTTCTCTGTCGGGAACATCACAGCTGCCACGTCAGACACCACTTCTAGCTCACATGCACTGGCTCCCAGTCAAGCAATGCATCGACGTCAAGGTTCTGTCACTAACTTTGAGGTCCCTTCCTTCTTCGGCTCCAGCCTACCGATAAGATCTAACCCCCCACCAGACTAAGGATCCTACCACCAGCTTTTCGAAATCTTATTGTTTACCTATACCTCGTACCGTGTCTTTAGTTCGTATGGTCCCAAAGCCTGGAACTTACTTCTTACAAGCGTCACGACATCCCTTGACTCTACGACATTTAAAAATAGAGCTAAAACACATCTGTGTATCACAGCATTCAGTGGGTCCATGTAATTTATCCTTTGTGCGCTTATGTGTGCTGACACTGTGCATGCTACCACTAACCAAATTTGCATTCATATTACCATCATCTCTAACCACGTTATGCTAGTTGTCATTAAGCATGCTACTGGTAACCACTCGATCACGTTTTTTCGAAGCAAATTTAAAGTGCTTAGAAAGAGATTCTTAGAAAGAGGTTCTCTGAGGGCACTATAACAAATGTTATTATTATTACTATTTGCCCTTGTCTTGATTGTGATGTATGCATTCAAAACCTAGCCAGAAAGTACCATGTGTGAACGAATCTTTCTAGAGATCAACAATAAACATCAAGACACCAAATATTTGACCATTTAATGATTTTGAATGAAAATTTGTTTGGGTTTGACTAATGCATGACTTAGTAGTGTGGCAGCACACAGAAAATGCATTTGTTACAAAAATATGAATTTTCTATCTTTAACACCAGATCTCCAGCTGTTGCATCTGCAGTGTTCTGGAAAATAACTAAATTTAAAATTAATATTTATCCTGATTACTAAAGCAACGTTTGGGGGAATAAAGATAGCACTAACTACTCAGGAAAAAAAACAAAATGAAAATGCTCTACATGGTTTCATTACTAATGGCTCACCCAGAGGGACAGGCTGCCTTCATGATAGTGGCTAAGCGGTAGGACTTTGCAACTGTGCAACATATTCCAGTGCTTCCTTGTATGCTGTGGAGTTTCCTTAGCGAACCGGACGTTGCAAACGAATGCTCTGCATGGCCAACAGCGCGGACTTGGGGAAGTCGGGAGACTGACTGGCTGTAACTGGCTGTAGTGTAGTCGTGCCAGTCGCGAAGGCTGGCTCTCCAGCAAAAGGAATAGCTGCAGTCAAATAACTCACAGGAATCGAGCTTTAACATCTGCCTAAGGCCAGCCGTTATCGTTCACAATGCAGCTTTGCTGAGATGCTGCTCGAACCACGTGGGAGCGGAAAACCTAAGTGCGAGGAGAGGTGTCACTGCCACATTCGCATGTTGTGCTTTCGTTGAGAAAAGCCATAGCAGCTATGCCTCGGGAGCTGTAAAAAGAGGAAGCATTACGGTAGCGATTTGGACGTAGCTTAGATTCTTCATTTTTGTCTGCGATGTGTCAATCTTTAAAACTTGGGATTGCATTTTTAGCAATTTTTCCCTTTGAAAGGCAAACTTCATAAAAAAATCAAATTTTGACCCACTTTCGGACATTCCTCCATGAGGTAGGTAGGTGGGGGACACTGGCTAGCAGCTTTCGCATCTACTCACTCTGATCTGTTTCCAGATGGTAAATGTGTGCACGTATATATTCGTTCCTCTTTAGCATAGCTTTTATTTTGCTTCCTAACTTGTTCAATGTGCAATAAACCGCTAAAAATCTCGCTACCGCACTATTGCCGCCATGCCACTCATTGCTTTGGCCATCGGGCAGAGGCCGGGCCACGTGCTCTAGGCCCTCACCCCAGTGCAACCAAGAAGAGGTGGTGCCCTCAGGCAATGACCTCAAAAGGAGAGAATAAAAATGAGACGACTTACTGATTCAGCTGCCTCACTTACAGTATGCAGCCATTGATGAGCCTTGCACATGTCACACCAGCTTATAGCTGCAGGCAATAAAGAATTGCTTGTGGCAAGATGCAAATCGTGACATGAGTATTGAAGTACTAGGATAAGACCCAGCAGCAAAAAATTCTTGAGGGCTGCTAGCAAGGAGTTGAGTCGTAATGGCTCACTAGGTAAGGCGGTTGCTGTTCACGACCTCGGCCCCGAGGTCGTGGGTTCGAATCCTGTGGTGGGCGATCCTTTATTGCCACTGCAAGCGGAGGTGATAGCCGTATAGGCTCTTCTGTAGCTATACAAAAAGAGGCTGTTAAATCAGCTAGGATTTATTTTATAAATTATTTATTTAAGGAGTTAGCCCACCAGGACCAAGATTAGGAGCTGTCTCCCACCGTTGCCTGTACAAAATTTAACTAGCTCCTTAGTTATGTCTCTCTTAGTTATGCTCTCTTAGTTATGCTTGATTATTGTAATTCCCTTTTGGCTGGGCTACCAAAGAAAGCTATTATACCACTACAGCAGACTATGAATATTGCTGCAAGGCTGGTCTTCAAGTCCCAGCGGTTTGAGCACGTGTCACCTTTGCTGAAAGAGCTAGGATGGTTGCCGGTTGAGCAAAGGATACAGAGCAAAGTTCTTACGCTGAACCATAAGGCCCGACACGGCTGGGCTCCTTCGTATCTAGCTGAACTGCTGCATCAGTTTCAGCCTGTTCGCGCCCTCAGATCTTGTGTGGACAATAAATTAGCTGTTCCATTCCTCCGCTTAAAGACCGTTGGCAACAGAAGCTTTAGCTCTGCAGATCCTAGACTGTGGAACTCGCTTCCACAATTCTTATGCAACGACAACTACTCTCCTACTGCCGACTATGGCTCATCGTTTTCAGCGGTCCTGAGCTGCTACTTCCATGCTACTCACTATCTCAACTGCTCTCCTGACTCTGCTATGCTTCCCACTTTCTCTTTGTTGCATGAGACGAAGTCTGTTGGCTACCGAATGCGTACCGACAGCAGCTTAGGCTGTGAGTGTGCTATACGAAACTCTCCTGCGTAACACCCACCTGGTCTTTATGACTTTGTGGAGTTACAGACGGAGATACACATGACAGGAGGGGGCATCCTCCGATGGGGCACGGTAGCAGCAGCAGCATGGCAGCAGGCGCCGCAGCCACGGTCCTGTCTCCTACTGCGTTCAGAAAGCTGGCCGGCCTAGCCGCTCTGGTGCACGCTGCTTGAGCACTAGAGAGCTATCTGATAGCTTTGCAGTCTTTAGGAAAAAGCTAGCTAAGCATATAGGGAGCCTGAGCTATGGCGGCTTTTACAAACCGTGTCGGTCGTACTCGCTAGTAGAGAAGCCACTGAAGATCAGTCAGCTGCAACAGCAATGTGGCAGCAGACTCGACCTCTCTATCGATAAATCAGGCCTTTATTCAAGTGACTAGTGTACTTTATCATGCAAAAGCACCACAGTCCCTGATGGTAGCAATACCACGGAACCTTGTTCGGCCAGTATTGCTGCATAGCCATTACTGCATTCAAAACTAGGCTGGAAGCCATCACATGCAGAATAGGCCGGTATCATCGTACTGGAGGTTAATCACAGTCCAAATAACTTTTTCTTTTTAACAGAATGGATTATAGCTGCATGGCTGCAGACAAAGCAAGGGACCAGCATGCGCGAGATGTCACACACACATACAGAGTAGGAATCCGATTAGACATTAACTGAAACAAGCCATGAACAATGCAGGCAAGATAATATGGGCTGATTGTGCAGCATGTAGCGCTAATCACCGGAGACTGCCAAGACACTTCGGCTAGTCAACTAACAGCTAAACAGTTCACCACTGGAACGTGACATTATCTCACGATGTCGTGGAAAAAGCTGAAAGAATGTCAACAGGGCGTCGTCAAGCAGAATTCAACAGTTACTTTTGATCCTACCAATGGCAAGGGTACCAATCATTCTTACAAAACTAACCTACAACAACTGCATGGAGGGCTTGCCAAATGAAAGCCCGGAACTTGATAGCAAGCAAAAAATATCTAACAGCAAACGGCACTGTAGTAAACAGCAGCTGCTGGTTCACAACCCAGAAACTGAACATTGGTTAGACTGACGGCAGCACTGATGAGACAAGATGACACAGTGAAGCTTTCGGCACCGCCCGAGCCGAGCAGTATGATAGGAGAGGGAGTAGAAAGCCCGTGAAGGACCCTGCCGATGCACTCACTCACTCAAGTGCGGTAATTCACCTTCAGATGCTGGGCCAACATCTTTCTCCAGATGTAATTGAACAAGTCCTCGTTGTGTACGTGAATAAATATGTAGTCACTCTCGAGGCTCAAATAGTTGTCAGGCGTAACCACCCCGAAAGACGTCAGAGACGATAGGGGGTGGTAGGTAACGTTCTGCTTCCGGGGAAGAATGCCAGTGAAGTACACGTCGTCAACCCAGAAATAAGGTGTATGCAGCGACTCGACGTACAGAGGGTGGATGAGATCAGGCGTCATCAATAATGCGAGGCCAGGGCAGTACGGTGGATAGATATCTTCCGCGAACTCGGCCTTTGTTACGGCCCACTTGGAAGCGGCGTCGCGGCTAACTGGCCGATTGACCCAAAAGTCACAGAGAATCGTGCGACTGACGCCGATGCCATGCTCGTGGAGAGTTTGAATATGTCGCACCAGTCGAAAGATGTCCACGACCATGTCGTCGTCGACCTTGAATATGATTTTCGTGGACTTGCAGTGATTGTCCACCCACTTCAGGCCCATGATAGCTTTATATGTCAGATTGCGATAGGAGTCCACGAAGTCCTCCTGTATAATGTCGCCGTACTTCTCAAACTCGAAGTTCAGAAGGTTTTGAACCGTTCTATTACGCGGGTCTCCGACGAAAAACGCCGTTCTCACTTTCAGATCATGAAAGTTCGACGGATTTCCCCAAGACTCTCGAATAAGCAGTCTCTTCTTAAAGTGCAGAGGCGCCGTATGGATCCATATCAGCATATAAACGTCGCCGGCGTCATTGTAACCATGACACAGTTCTGGGTTGTTGAGTACGTAATTGAAATCGTGGGGGTTTATCACCGGCGAACCCACAGAATCCAAAGCCACCGTAGACGCGGATATCAACATGATCACTGCGCTCGAAAGACATAGCTGCACAGCGAAACCAAGCGCCATCCGCGGGTACCGCCGCGCACAGGTCGCGAGCTAACGGCAGCGCTAAGCCACACCCAAGAATTGTGAGCTTCGTAATGGAACAGCTGTGGTCCCTGAGCTCCCATTGAGGACGCTCTGCCTGCCACGCAACTTCATTGCCTGTCTGCCGCGGTAAATAAATAAAATATAATTCATTTATATAATTCATTTATATTGCGCCCCAAGAGAACTTAATCCTATTCAGGCGCTTCACATATGCCTCGGGGCTCGAGTGTGAACGCGAGTGACGGTCTCAGAGGTTAAGAAGCGTGTGGGAGCTTAAGGTAACATGACGGCAAAGCTAGTCAGCGATGTGCCACTGACCGCCGGCTCAAACCTCAGCCAATGAATGACTTGAAGTTACAGCTTCGGTGGCACTTTCTTCAGCGTCGTTACATTGTCAAGAGCTGAGCGGGTAGATGGACGGTCAGAGTAAGAAACTGAGTCGTCATTGAAATGTACACTAGTAGCGACGACGAAGCCAAGGGCGCTTTATTCGCTCCCCTCCTCCCCCAAGCTGTGCGGTGCAGTCCGTGCACGTAGTGAAGCGTGAAAAGCGATCAACTTACGCCTAAGTCATTGCTGTTACAAACGCACTGTAGCAGCTTCAGAAATGAAGTACTCGCGCCAAAGGCGCTGCGCTAATAGCGGTGCTAGTCTTTTACAAGACGCGCGACAAACGCAGTTCGAGCTAGCGCCTCGAGGCACGGATACTACAGCGAGTGGTGGCTGAGGCTGCTTCGCGATTCGCGTAGCAGACGGTAGCAGAGCAGTGCAGCAATAGAGAGCGAGCACGCACCTTAATGCAAAGACTACATTCCTTACGACCAGTTCAGTTTCATACCGCGGAGACTCACCGGTCGCAGTGTACAGCTCACTTCGGAGAAGCACTGAATGAGGAACCTACCGGCCGCAAATGCCTCTTGCACTCTGACCTTGCGCATTCGAGCGCATCGCAGCCGAAAATTGCATGTAGGGAGAGCTAAATATTAAAAAAAAATTGACCCAAAAACGCTTTGTGCCAACATGCAGTCTGGCCATTCAGACTCTAGACTAATTTATAAGATGGCGATTTATTTGCTTGATTAAACTGAGCGGTCTCGCTCCCCGGATAGTAATTGCACTGCTCATAAGTTATCCCCTTCTTTGCTAAAAATGGCATGTACCCTTATTCGTGCCTTCTTCATAAAGTCATCTCACCCGCCTTATACAGTTCGAGTCAAATGCTGCGAGCTCCCTTAAGGAATTTTGCAATTTCCTTCGTTGAAGTCCTTACAATAAGTTAAGTCACGTAAAAAGAGCTCGTCAACTGCGAACCCTATTTTATACCCTCTTTGGTCTTCACCTGCGAACAAAATTTGCCCAATAACAACCCAATAATTATTTTCTGCTTGCAAACGTAACTGGCTAAAAATCTTACCCAGCAACCGAGCTCTGTCTGCACACGACGGTTGTATGTCAGCTTTGTCTGGCCTACCGAAAGAAAAAGGGGTCTGCCGGTAGTGATGATTAGGGCTGCCAAGGTTGGTTAGCAAATCCGAGAGGTTAATCGATACGTCTCCTTTGCCGAAAGAGCTGCGATGGCTCCCAATTGATTAATCGTCGGATGCAGAGCAAAGTTCTTAGCATGATCCATCAAGCCCACCACGGCTCGGCTCCTTCATACCTTGCTGAACTGTTGCATCTGCTTCAGCATCTTTGGCGCCCTCACCTCCCCTATGGGTTATACAAATTAACTCTTGCATCCTTTCGCCTAAGGATCACTGTTATTAGAAGCGTTTGCACTCCAGGTCAAAGACTTGCACTCACCTCCACAATCTCTGCTCCACATCTCTCCTGCTGCTGCTGCTGCTGCTGCTGCTGCTGCTGCTGCTGCTGCTGCTGCTGCTGCTGCTGCTGCTGCTGCTGCTGACTGTGGCCCAAGCCGCCCGAGCGTGCTGCTTACTTCATCGCTCTGCCCGCCTCACTCAGACTCACGCTTCCCACGTTACATTTATTTCTGCGAGTTCGAGTCTGCTGGCCACCGGATGCCCATTGAAAGTCTCACTCGCTCTTTTTGAGCTCCCTCTCCGGCGCTCTAGCACACAATTAAGCCTTCGACGCTTCGATCGAACGGTGACGGTGATGATGATGATATCCTAGCTGATTAAACAGCCTCTTTTTGTATAGCGACAGAAGAGCCTTTGCGGCAATCACCACCGCTTGCGGTAGCGATAAAGGATCGCCCACCGCAGGAATCGAACCACGACCTCGGGATCGAGGTCGTGAAAGTAACCGCCTTACCTAGTGTGCCATCACGACTCACCAAATATATCGCATTTTTACGAGTATAAGTCACACCCAAGTGTAAGTTGCACCCTAAATGTATGGACAGTTTTTTGAAAAAAATTATACATAAGTTTGCTTTAATCATCACAGCAAGAAACTCCTCATGAGTATCACTGTCAACATCTTCGTAGTCTTCTGTAAACCTGTCAATATCTGAATCGTCAATTTCACTGTATGCAGTGACTGACACTGACTTGCAGAGTATAGTCGCAGGTTTATTTTTTCAAAAAAATGGAAAAAAGTGCGACTTATACTCGCAAAAATACGGTACCTGAAGGAACCCGGGTCTCACTGCGGATTGAGAATTGGGCCAGCCACACACGCTCGAACGCACACCAGCCACAGCACAGTGGACGAATGTGAACGGCTAATGAGCTAGAGAACAGAAAAGCAGGAATGATGTCAATAACTGTCTATGAACGCAGCAGTGGCTTTGATGTTGATAAATAAGAAAAAATATAATTCATTTGTAAATCGCCCTAAGAGAACTTAAACTCTATTCAGGCACTCCACGTATGCCTTCGCATAATTTGATAATAATTTGACATCATTTGATGACACGAAACTATGAAGGACAACAAACACGTGTGATCGCTCATGCTTCACGCTTTTATTATTCATACCTATTATAACAAATTTCAGCATAATCAAGTGCAACGACGATAGATGTATGTGTGGCTATTACTCAATTGTATCTGGTTTGGTCTAGCGGTTAAGGTGCTCGCCCCGACCAAGGTCTGACTGAGGTCGTGGGCTCGAGCCCCGAGGCATATGTGAAGAGCCTGAATGGTGATTAAGTTCTCTTGGGGCGCTATACAAATGAATTATATTCTATCTTGCTCCCTATGCAAGAATTAAACTCGTTATGAATCGGGTATTGACATTAATAATAATAGTAATACAATTGATAAAGCGCATTCAGAGAACTTAATCTCTTCTTAGGCGCTTTACATTTGCTGCAAAGGGAAACGCGATTGAATGGTGAATGGTAGCATGCTCAATAAACAACAAGAATAACATGGTTAGGGGTGACATGCACAGGGTCAGCATGCAAATGTGGTCAGTGGCAGCATGCACAGTGTCAGCACACATAAGCACATGAAGGAAGAATCACAGGGACCCAATAAATGCTGTCCTAAATAGATGTGTTTTAAGTTCTTTTTAAACGTGGTCAAGTCAGTAGATTTTCTGACGCAAGTCGGGAGGGAGTTCCAGCCTTTAGGAGCATACGAACTAAATGCACGGTCTCCAAAGGATTTGAGGTTTGTACGAGGTATTGGTAAACTGTTGGATTCCAAAAAGCGGGTGGTACGATGCTTGGCCTGGTGGGGGAGATGCGTTTTGAAGTTGTTTTTAAATGTAGTCAGGAGACTTCGTGACGCAAGTCGCGAGTGAGTTCCAGGCTTTGGGAGCATTGGAAATTAAAGGCACGGTCTCCAAAGGATTTGAGGTTTGTACGAGGTATAGGTAAACAGTTCAATTCCGAAAAGCGAGTGCTACAATGCTTAGCCTGGTGGGGCAGTAGATCTGATAGGTATGCTGGAGCTAAAGAATGAAGAGAGCTGAAAATGAGTGACAAAACCTTGAAGTCAATTAATTGCTTGACTGGTAGCCAGTGCAGGTCAGCGAGAAGTAGTGTAATGTGGCAACTGCGATGCTCACGACAGACAAGCCTAGCTGCAGAATTTTTGACCAGCTGTATGTGCCTGATTGCACAGGTTGGTAGATCAGTCAGCAGCAAGTTAAAGAAGTCAAGACGGGATGTCACAAATGCATGGGTCAGCTTAGATGTGGTATTCCTGTCTTAACAAGCCCGAGTTTCTGCAATGTTATGCAGCTCAAAGTAGGCAGGCTTGACTGTGGAGCTGATGTGGTCATCTAGCACAAGGTAACTTTGGAACATGAAACCTAGATTTCATGCAGATTCAACAGGAGATATGCTGGCAGAGCTGATATTGAGCATTAGCATTTTCAATTTCTGAATCATGCTTGGTTTATTCGTAACTAGTAAGTTAGTTTTATCCTCATTAAATTTAAGAAAATTTGCTGCCATACATGTGCTGATATCATCAATTCATGCAGCAAAGGTTTTCCTTTGCAGACAATGTAAAGCGCCTAGAAAGAGATTGAGTTCTCTGAGGGCGCTTTATTAAGTGCATTATTATTATTATTAGTATTATTAAGGAAGTTGAAAGAATTCGACGTGTTCGAGGGCTGGGAGGAATCAAAGCAAAGGTACAACTGGGTGTCAGTAGCATAAAAGTGAAAGCCTAGATTGTACTTGGAAATCACATCGACGAGAGGTAGAATATAAACCGTAAAAAGAACAGCCCTGTGGTACCCTATATTACAGAGGTTCCTCGGATGATGATACAGTAGCCATTATAGAGATATTCAAAAAACTTTTTCCAACAGGGGATAATAAATATGATTCAATTTCCTATAAGAGCTGCTTCAATCACCTTTTAGCAGAATTTTTGGTAAACAAGTTGCTGCTGCTAATAATAATTATACATTTTTATAGCGCCTCGGAGAACTTAATCACTTTCTAGGCACTTAATATTTACTGCAAAGTAAGCATGATCGATGGTTAGTGGTAGAATGCTCAACTACAACAAGTATAACATGGGTAGAGGTGCCGTTCTCAGGGTCAGCATGCAAATTTGGTTAGTGGCAGCACCCACAGTGTCAGCAAGCATAACAATAATAATATAATAATAATAATGCACTTGATAAAGCACCCTCAGAGAACTCGATCTCTTTCTAGGCGCTTTACATTTGCTGCAAAGGGAAGCGAGATTGAATGGTAAGTAATATCATGCTTGATAAACGTGAATAACATGGTTAGGGGTGACATGCACAGGGTCAGCATGCAAATGTGGTTAGTGGCAGCATGCACAGTGTCAGCACGTGAAGTACGAATCGCAGGGACCCACTAAATGCTGTCCTAAATAGGTGTGTTTTTAAGTTCTTTTTAAATGTGGTCAAGTCAGTGGATGTTCTGACGCAAGTCGGGAGGGAGTTCCAGGCTTTGTGAGCATACGAATTAAATGCACGGTCTTCGAAGGATCAGAGGTTTGTACGAGCTATTTGTAGACTGTTGGATTCCGAAAAGCGGGTGGTACGATGCATGGCCTGGTGGGGGAGTAGATCTGAGAGATAGGCGGGAGTCAAAGAATGAAGGGACCTAAAGTATATAAAAAAAAATCACTTATATAGCGCCCCAAGAGAACTTAATCTCTATTCAGACGCTTTACATATGCCTCGGGGCTCGAGCCCATGACCTCAGCGCCAGACCTTGGCCGGGGCGAGCGCCTTAACCGCTGGACCAATCCAGCTCGCACTCAAAGGACGAATCCCATGGACCCACTAGATGCTGTGATAAATAGATACGTTTTTAGCTGCTACATACACATTCGGCTTGGTCATGACAAAGGCAGCTGCTGTGCCCGTGATCGAAGACACTGGTTAAAGCATACGGGTAATAATAATAATAATAATAATAATAATGCACTTGATAAAGCACCCTCAGAGAACTCAATTTCTCTATGCGCTTTACATTTGCTGTAAAGGGGAATGCAATTGAATGGTGAGTAATATCATGCTGTGCCAACCGTCGCGATCCGTCGCTTCAATTAGCCCCCCCCCGCAGGAATGCGCACAAAGAACGGCTAGCTTCTAGCTGCACGCGCACATGAATGGCGCTCTACGCTCTCATGGAGTTCCCGTTGATTTCTACTTTCCGACCGGCATTCCTTTGGCGCGTCCTGCAGCGCCAGCTTGGCCGCCAACTAAACGGCGGCTAAACAGCTCTTTTGCTGCCGGTTCGACCGGAACCAGCCGCTACCGCCGCGTCCCAGTAGCCGAGCGCCGACGGAGCTCTTTGTCGCTGCGTCCGCGGCGTGTCTCCGTCGCTGCGGCGGAGACACGCCGCGGTGCCCGCGGCGAAAGGTGACGTCACATACGTCCAATCTGCAGCAGCACAAAGCCGCGATGACCGAGCGGGCGGCGTAACGCAGGAGCTCTCCACTGCGCTCTCAGGGCCTAAGCGGCTTTCGGTAACTCGCTGCCAATTAAATAGCCTCATTTATGGAGCGCCTATTAGAAGAGCCTTCACTCCGCTCGCGTCGATGTAGAATTGCCTGGTGCAGGACTGGAGCCACGACCCAGGTCGATCGTGAATAGCGAACTTGCGTACGGTAGCCCAGCAGCGCAGGACGGCTGAAGAGAATGTGCGATAGTCGGCAGCAGAGTAATAGATGTCGTTTCGTAAGAAATTGCTGAAGTGAGTTACGCAGTCCAGTACCGGGCCTGCCGTCGTGCAGCGTCCTTACCCGCGACGCCGATGACGCAACCGATGACGCATGCTTGCGATCGAGCCCTACGCGCCGGAGGGCGAGCCTCGCCAGCTCGACATAGGCCGATCTTTGACCCCGAGCCTCCTTGTCGTGAGCGTTAGCCTTAGGCCTAAAGCGTTCTTCACGTGTCGAAGTTCGAGCTCGCCAGGACGGTGTAAGATCGCCGCCGCCGCGGTACGCGGTGCAGGAGGGTCGCTCTCCTCGAGTATTTCGTCGGCGGCTAAAAGCGAACTCCAGCATAGACTTCGCGCGGACTCGAGATGATACCCTTCACTGCCCAGAATTATCCACATCGCACGTTTTTACTCATCGCCAGTGATAAATCTTGGCACAATCGGTGAGCGTTTTTTTTATTGCGGAACTCTAGGCGGCCACCGCATACGGGCAAACCTGCGGTCTAGCGGCTTACAACTATTATAATAATGATAATGATAATAATAAAGTTGTATGGCGTCCTCAGGGAACCGAGTCTCTTTCTACGCACTTTACAGATGCTGCATAGTAAGGATTACTAGTTACAACCGAAATTAATCCACTCGCTGTTCCTCGGCCTTACTAACAGACCTGCCGAAAGCTGGTGTAAATGTAGCAGCTTATTTAGCCAGTACACCAAAGCCTGGCGGGCCGAGACCGAGACTGTCGCAGGTTTCGATAGCAGCATCTTGTCGCAGGTCCGACCGACGTTACTTAATTGCAGAAATCAATACTCAACCTGAGGGACGCATGTATTTTAAGCTCTCGATTATAAAATACCCGCCTTATTGATTAAGTATTCATTGTCTGGTTTGGCCCGGTGGCAAAGGTGCTCGACCCGACCAAGATCAAGGTGAATGTTTGTTGAACGACGTCGTGGGCTCGAGCCCCGTTACACATGCGAAGCGCCTAAATAGGGTTTAAGCTATCTTTGGGGGCTATACAAATTGAGTTAAGTTTGTCTTTTTATAGCCCTTGAGGTTTATCTAATGTAAATAGGACCTATAGCAACTTATAAAGCAACTTAACCGGACGTCCGCAGGCCCAAAAAGTAAGACTAACATCAAAGGCCAAAACGGCTGCTATCAACGAATCAATAAGAGATCCCATTTTGAAATATCTCACTCGTATGCTTAGCTGCACCTCCGCGATATCCGCTGACGACGTAGATGCTCTGCGTCATGTACAGTGTGACAGAGAGATTTTGGATTTACTCAAAAGTAAGCTGCATAATTCTTCCAGTCAAAACAGCTCAATATCATGAGAGTGCGATGGAAGTCATCAAACGATCGAGTGGTAGGCGGCCGGACACGTTTGCGACCAATCCTCTAACTCGCCTCCACAGGCAGCAGGGTCACCTCTACGGGCTGCAGCTGGTTTCCGAATTTCAGCCAAATCCCAAAGCCAATCCCACGTGCACGTGCATGAAAGCCTCTCACCGGCGAAGCCGCGAAATCAACCGACCGCCAGATATTGCGTATATACCGCCTACATAAAACCAGATACCGCGTGCGCAGGGGGCTAGCGCGCTAGTCTTGCATCCTCCAGCGACCATCTCGATCGCCGGCAATCGAGTGATCGCACGTCCGCTATTGAATTACGTAGCCACGAGTGTGCAGGCACGCACGCGACGCGCTACGACGATGCTCTTAGCCTAAACACGCACAATAGCATGCAGCGACTCAGGGCTGTCACCCTTCGCAGTTCACATACGGCTTAGCGCAGCTACTCAGAGAGAGAGAGAGAGAGAGAGAGAGAGAGAGAGAGAGAGAGAGAGAGAGAGAGAGAGAGAGAGAGAGAGAGAGAGAGAGAGAGAGAGCAGGGCAGGGCAGGACAGGGCAGAGCAGAGCAGCAAATGAGACGCAGCCGCCGCCACGCCCCAACAAGGACGCACCCGCATCTAGGAAGGCCAAGGCCAGAGACTATGCACTCTCTAAAACGCTTGGCTGTTGACCACCTGCGGCTTAAAAAAAAGATATTTAATTATATAAAATAATATATGGCTGGATTTCATAGTGGAAAGACACTTTCGCTGTCACAGCGTGCTCCAGTGCGTGAGAAATTGGCCCGAGGGGTTCGCGCACGGGCCCCTACTGTCGCCGCAGCCATTATTCTCCGTTTTGCCGTTCGCGCCAGATTGAAAGGTGCGAGCTATGCTCCGCGTTGGGACAAAGGTATTGTTGCCGCTTCAAGTCGCCGCCTCAAAATCCGAAGAAGATCGGCAAAACTTGTTCCGCCGCATATTGGCTAGCGCTTCGCAGTGGAAATGGCTCTTTTTTTTCATTGAGATTCGGCCGCTCCTGGGCATTACGTATTATTAGCCCTGCTGACGCCTGCACGCGAGCGGGTGGCCGGACGCAGCGGCGAGGCCAACCCGAGCAATTGCGGCGTTAGCTGCAACTGAGCTGAGCGCGCGTTCTCGTCGCTTGCGCGCACCTTATCCTTCCGTTTCAGTGAACGTGGGAGCATTGTCGCATTGCGACGGGGAAGTCTGGGTGTGCTGCCGCCGCCGCAACGCAACGCAGCGCTCGTTCACTAAGCCGACTGCTAGCGCGCGCGAGAGGAAGCTATGGCGTCGGAGCAGGAATTCAAGAAACTCCTCGATGAGAAGTTCCAGCGCTGCTACGAGAAAGCGGTCCTCGACATTGTCTGTCACAGTAAGCCGTCCAAAGACGCCGCTGCTTGCCGCTTCGCATCTGCCGGAAACGGCTTTCGTTACGTCGGCGTCGCGGGGCTGTGCGCGAGGTTTGCTCTCGGCGGAGCGGTCCTAAAGACGCGCCCGCGCAGTTAGCCAGCCGACATTTCGCCCGTGATGCCGAGCAGTGATCTCGTGAAGGAGGAACGACCGTCAAGCTTCTTGTGTTTGTCTCAGAACTGGCGGTCAATTGCGACGGAGTGAGTGAGTGGTCCGCGGCCGTTTGGCTGCTCGTCGTCGTCGTCGGTGACTGGCCAGGCGAGGCCGGGCAAGTGGCCGTTTAGAGGGGCTGAAGCCGCCGGCCGGCCATCGCTGCCTTCGCAGAGTTGGCCTAGGTTGGCGAGAGTTGAACGAGAACAGAGCCGGTAGAGCAGGTTTATGTCGAGAAATTAGCTAATGTCCACCTGGGATGGTACTGCTCTTAAAAGATGGCATTTATAAAGAAGCTTAAAACGTACCTGTCTATTACAGCATTCGGTGGGTCTTTTGTGATTTGTCTCTCTCGTGTGCACGTACCTGCTTGCACTCTACCTGCTGCTCATTTAGTAATGCTTTCAATACAGCATCTGTTAGTCACTTGTACAAAAGCATAGGGTTAAGGACGACTTCATTTCGTTCAGAAGAAGGCTGCTGAGGCCAGACCCACGAAGTTCTTACCTGCTCATGTGCACCCCAAGAGTGTAGCAAGCTCATCAGCAGCAACTAACAAAAGCTCATCGTCCAAATACCTATGCACTCGACTTGAAAGTGCCTAGAAAGAGATTCAGCTCTCAGAGGGTACTACACAAATGTATTATTATTATGGCTGTTATAATTGAATTGCCCTTGTCATAGGAGGCCTGAGTTCAGCAGCTCTCGAGGCCAATGGTCATGCATCTATCCCGTCTATCATTACCTCTAATCTTCTTTTGTTGTGCATCACTCATTTCTTTTTCGACGAAAGGATTGCAAGAACTATCAGCACAAGTAGCTCTCTGCTCAGCCCGATGATTTGCTAATGCTGCCCCTGTCAGTAGTGCCTCCTTGCCACTATCACACTCCTGTCATTGGGATTGCGTGCACTGCTGCTGCTGAGCGCTTATGTGTTGCTATGCAGGTTTGTTGGCGGGTCAGCAGAGCAGGAGGGCATACAGTGATAATAGCATATTGAGGGGTATAATGGGACAATAATAAAGGCACCCATTGAACGTGATCTCTTTCTATGCATTGGCTGGAATGCAGATTGAGAGTGCACATTTGTCGTTGCTGAGCAGCAAAGCATGACAGCACAACTGTGTGTGTAGAGAACAGGAAAGCTTGACAGGATGGAGGACATGCAGAATATTGTAGAGCATAACAGCATCGTAACTCAGGAGTTTTCCATGTAGCAATTCGAAGAAACTGAGCTAGTGGTGCACACTGGACTTGGTCGACCGTGGCTGGCTAGGGCCAGAGTGTGGTATGGCAGTGTTCTATTTTATGTCTATTCCCAGTCTGTCTCACCTCACTCTGTCTGGCACACCCGGGCTCACGACGCATACACGCTGCGCTCACGATACACACTCGCGACACAAGACACAGTCGTGACACTCGCGACACACACAGATGGAGTGCACCATTCGATCCCTTTTCCCCACTGTCGTTGTTCCCCTGCCCCCATTTCGTTTTATATACGTGAACCTCCAGCCTTTATGTTACTGAGAGCACGGCACTACAGCATCATGTGCATCCCGTCTGTGCCCTGCTGATTTGCTACACTGTGTTGCACTCTGGCCCTGGCCACTGTTGACCGTTACATGTTGTGTTTGTATCTTGGACTTGCTTTGCACACAATTTGGAGCTCTGTTCGTCCATCACTCTCCCTTTCACTCACTTCTCTAGTTTAGCCATTAATGGATTGATGGTGTTGCGCACCTGAATCGTTGTGCCTGTAATGTGTGAGTAGTGTGGTCGCTGAAGTGTCCGCTGAATTGTGCATTAATTTATTTAGGAGCCGACAACTGTGAGAGGCAACTTCTTTGATATGGACCGAATAGCAACGGATTCAAACGGTGGCCCATGCAGATAACTTTTCATACCTTTAGCTCTGCAGGTCCTAGACTGTGGAACTCGCTTCCACAATTCTTATGCAACGACAACTACTCTCCTACTGCCGACTATGGCTCATCGTTTTCAGCGGTCCTGAGCTGCTACTTCTATGCTACTCACTATCTCAACTGCTCTCCTGACTCTGCTATGCTTCCCACTTTCTCTTTGTTGCATGAGACGAAGTCTGTTGGCTACCGAATGCGTACCGACAGCAGCTTAGGCTGTGAGTGCGCTATACAAAACTCTCCTGCGTAACACCCACATGGTCTTTATGACTTTGTGGAGTTACTGACGGAGATACATTACATTACATTACATACATTGCATTACATAACTTATAGCCAGCTCTTGTAGTGTCTAGCAAAGTGTACCTGAGGGCATAGGGCTGTATCTGGCTTATCTGTATCTGTATAGGGCTGTATCTGTATCTGGCCCCGCCCTTCCTCCAAGGGAAGGGAAATTGAGATGGTACACGTGGCCTTGATTCACTCGAGCCTATAGTTGAGGGTAATACCCAACTAGAAGAAACTGGCCACCATGGAAGGTGACCTTGCTTTTTGTGTAGTTTCTTATGATATGAAGCCTAGCCCATCCCCAAAGAGCATTCGGCGGTCAAGGTTCACTGATCAAGTTCAAGTTGCTATGTAAGATAGAGGGTAGAAAGTAGTGGCCGTGTGGCTGTTGACTGCTGGCTGACTTAAACTAAGATCGGCCATTTTGTACCTGCTTCTCAGATATCATCCTTAGATGTTGCTAATGTAGCGTGTGGGGTGCTATTAGTAGTCTTTCAGATTTCTTGTCGAATGTTGAACGAGTGTATGGATTTGTATAAAAAAAACTTAACGACAGGACTGCAATAGGTGGTGATGAATGAGAATGTGTGTGTTATCTACTCCTTTGTTGAATAGAACAGCTGTGTGGAATGCCTTCCGAATTGGTCGCCAGGCTGCTTGCTTTGCTGGTTGTGTGGGCAGCATGGCAGACTGGTGATGCGCCAGTGGCAAGTTCATCTGTGCCAGAATGTGGGTGCCGGTGCTGCTGCTATGCTGTGTACAGTTATGTGAAGTGGTGCTAAAAGCCAGCCCGAGCCTAGGGAGCTGGCAGTTAGACGTTCCTCGGTGAAGGAGGCAGGTGGCCGTGAAAACCTTTAAATTATCGTGAACTTGCATTATCGTGAACGTGCATTAGCATTCGACGGCGAGTACGACCCACTCGCACAGGGCTGCCGAGGTTTGAGCCTTGCCCAGCCTTCAAGCCTCGCCTGCTGCTGCTGCTGCGGCAGCTAGGGCAGCTCTGGAGCCGTGCACTTGCTTTGGCACACTAGGTAAGGCGGTTGCTTTCACGACCTCGGTCCCGAGGTCGTGGGTTCGATTCATGCGGTGGGCGATTCTTTATCGCCACTGCAAGCGGTGGTGATAGCCGTAAAGGCTCTTCTGTCGCTATACAAAAAGAGGCTGTTTAATCAGCTCGCATTTTTGGTTGTTGCTTATCATGGCGGAGTCGAGCTGCCGACGTGTTCTTCCAAGCGCTGGATTGTGGGGGTGTGGCTGGCGGCAAATCTGTGGCGGATGTCAAGCTTTGGTGGTGGACCTGTGTGCACGTACAGTGTGGCGATCTATTGCAGGTTCTGACAACATGGAGAAGCTGGTCGACAGATGCTTCTTGAAGCTGCATGGCGAATACTTTCCCGGGGAGCCAGTGTTGTTCAGATCTAAATCGCCAGGCAAACAGTGAGTGCGCTTGATGTCGGTGCAGTGGCGTGCAGTTGCACCTGTGCAGCAAAGTGAAGCAGCTCGAGCTGCCTTTCTTTCGCAGAAAAGTGTGGAAGCACAGCTGCCATGAATTCGTGACCCTAAGGCTTGCCCCCTAAGCTTGCCGGCAATGGCCACACGTGCATTAGAGACCAGCGTGGCAGCCAATGCAGCCGCCAAATTAGCCTCCTTATGCTCTCGTCGTGTGCTCGTGCCCTGACTCTATGTCCTGTGCAGTGACCAGAACTGCATCGTGGTCGTCACATGTCATTTCTGCAGCATTGTTTGCACTAGGTAGCTGGTGGAGGTGGGCGTGTGGCAGCAATTGGCCTTCATCGTGCACAATCATTATTGTGCTTTGTTGCCTCGTAGATGTGCATATCCGGTCCTTTGATTGGTGCTGGCTAATTATGTTTGTGATGCAGTTGCCTTTCTTCCATCCAAATGGTAAGGTCTTTTTTAAGCTAGTAATTCCTTGGATCTTGTGATGGTCTTTTGATTATCTTTGAGCCTGAGCATATTTACGAAGTTAATATATTAATGTCGTACCAGCTGTGCATGCCTTTTGAAAGTGGCCAGAGAATGCAGATTGTTACGTGAACTACACTTTTGCTGCGTTAATTAGAACCGAAAATGCAAGTATTACGACAGCATAAAGGCAGCATATGAGACTACTCGAAAAATAACTCCAAGGTCCCTCAGTTTCAGTCGATTAATCATTATGCTTGCCGAAAGTCGAGGTGTCATGCTGGCTTAAGTAAGGAACTAATGGTTGTCAGTACTAGAATGCTCCGCAGAAAGGACCCAACCGTTGAAGGCCTTAAGAGATTGTTTTGCTGATTCTATAGGTTTACTTAGTGCTGCCGTTTAAATTCTTTTAGAGATGTGCAATGCTTTACTGGCACCAGGCACTGCTGAGGATTTGTTCTGCCTATGGCATGCAATTATTACTTTTGTATGGCTGGGTTGGCTCTCAATCGTATGTTGATGGATCATTATTTGGCGTTCATAATGCTTGTGCTCTGCATTTTGCCCTGATACTTAGCAGTGACCAGCTCTCAGTACTTTCAAATATTCAGTCCGAGCTTTGCTAGCAAACTTGTGACCACAAGCATGTGAGCACGTCATGCCAGACACAGCAGCTTTTCATATCTGCTTTCTAACGGCTCGAAATATATCTATTATATATGTGTTGGTGTGTATATATGTACAGCAGCAAAAGTATTTACGAGGTGCATTAGACACCGTCTACTTAGTTAACTATTCACTCTCGAATGTCCCCTATCGGTGTGGGCCGGCTTTTACATAAACCTGATTGTTTACATTAAAAATGGACCCAATGTCGAAAATTCACAAGCATGAACAGCAACAAGCTTCAAATATGTACCTCCATATACCAAAGCTCGAAAGTTGGGACACGAGTCGCATAGGATGCAGAGATCTGTAAATTATTTATTGGTAGTTATGTTGCTTCTGGTTTACTTCTGGGTTAGACATGGTTTGCCTAGTCATTTTTAGTGCTTTCCTTTTATATGGAAATTGTAAAACCTTTAGATTCTATTTCTTACATGTTTGTCGTTTGAGTGCTACCCTAAACAAATATTTGATTTTTTTAACAATCAGTATTTTCTTAACATTTACTCTTAGTGACCAAGAATTTGAGTTGGTGTGGCCCAGTGGTTAAGGTGCTCGCCCCGAGCAAGGTTTGGCCGAGGTCGTGGGCTCGAGCCTTGTGGCATACATGAAGTGCCAGAATAGAGATTAAGTTCTCTTAGGGTGCTATACAATAGAATTATAATAAAAAATTATAAAAAAATATATGTTGCACCAAACTACAATCTGTACTAATTCGTGCAAATGTTGGCATCATATCGTAGCCAGACACATCTGTTGTTTTTAAAGTGCATCACAGCCAAATTTGTAGTTTTGGCAATTTGAGAGTTGGAGACTACGAATTTCATGATTTAATGCAGTCAGGTCTGCAAACCAGAAGTTGTGAAGTTTAACCCTGACAACTTGAGGACTTTTCAGTTTTTAGCATCCCTGAACTTGCTCGCTATGTCGCTGATACTGCCATGCACTATTGTTTTTATCCTGTTTGCCGACATCTTGTTGTGGTGTTGCTTGTCTGGACAAATGGAAAGTGTTTGTTACATCTTTGCTCTTATAGAATCAAAGGTGTGATAGTGAAACAAGATGGCAACTTGAAGCAGGAGGTAGGTACCTTCTGTGTGCAATGAACCCATGATCAGTGGCAGGGAGGGTGAGGCTGCAAGTGGGGTGGGATGGCTTGCCTGATGATTTGAGATATATGTATGTACCCTTCCTATGCTCTTCTTGAGCCGTTGTCTGGTTACGACTGTAGCTGTCCAGCTATCTGTAAATTCCCTACACAGCTATGCCATCGCATCGTCACAAGTTGCTTGTTGCGTTTTTGTTGTTGTTTCATTTAGGAAGCTGCAGCAGGCGAGAAGGTCGCGAATGCCCCTGCCACTTCTGCGTGGGAACTCAGTTACACCGTCTTGGTGGGGACCATGGAGGTCAACGGCGTGCCCGAAAGGGACTTGGCGTAGGTGCACGCTTGTGCCATTACTACTCGGCCACGCGCTGTGCCATTATTCCGGATGCCCATATTGATTCGTTTTCGTTTTGTGTTTTGCTGCAGCCATTGTACTTTTAGCACGGAGCTCGTGATCCTTCCCCCTTCTCTCCTGCACCTTTCATCCTCGGCCCTCTTCTACTTCATTTCACCCTTTCCTACCTCTTCTTCCAAAGCCCTCATCTGAGATGGCTAGGGTGCTTTGCCCGTTATGAAGGCTAACATGCTGACTACTTTTGATGGCCAGCTCCCGGCACCTGCATACAGCAGCTGGTATTTGCTGTTGGTCATCCGACTGTCCTGCTGCTGCCGTTTATTTTGTTGATGTTATTTTGGAACTCCCTCCCGACCTGCATCAGAACATCCCCTGACCTGACCACATTTAAAAGAAACTTAAAAACATACCTATTTAGGACAGCATTTAGTGGGTCCTTGTGATTCGTCCTCGATGTGCTTATGCGTGCTGACACTGTTCATGCTGCCACTAACCACATTTGCATGCTGACCCTGTGCATGTAACCCCTAACCATGTTATTCATTTTGTTTGTTTTTCAAGCATGATTTTACTTACTATTCTATTGCGTATCACTTTGCAGCAAATGTAAAGCGCCTAGAAAGAGATTAAGTTCTCTGAGGGCGCTTTATCAAGTGCAATATTATTATTATTATTATTATTTTCCTTGTTAATAATGACCAATCGTCGTTAGGCTCGTGGTAGCCGTGGCTTGCTGCTACAATCCTAGCAGTTGCCTTCCTATTAGCCACAATCTTGTCAGCTGTTCACAGAGCTGCCGTGCTACTGCTTGGTAGAGGCGAATCTTTTCGGCACCTCATCCTCCTTGCAAGCCGTTTGCTATCGTTAGGGATCACTGTCACAAGCTGAGGGCTCTTGTTCTCTTATTCGGCCATGGACACGAAAGTTAACTGCTGCCACCAGGCGAGTCTCATGCTTGAACTGCACTCGCCTGGAGCCGACTGCCTTCTGGACTGCCATTCTTTCGGCGCACTGAAAGTGGAATCTGCGAGTGCCATCGAGTGGGCATCGACGTGCCATCTTGCCTTCTGCTGCCTTATGCTCTGCTGCCGACTAGGCTTCGCTAGCTTTCCGAAGCACGTGAGCACCGGCGCAGGAGTGCTCCTCGATGATTAAAGACTTTTCAGTGTCAGCCCATGTCCTGTGCCAGCAGGAGATACTAGCTAGGGCTCGTTCTCAGCGACTGTTGCCTGCAGCTGCTGGGCAGTGGTGCTGTGAGTGCGGCTCTCACTCACTGCTAGAAATGTCGGCCGCAGTGTGGGTTCCTCCTGCAGCCACTCGTTGAGGCTGCCTTTATCACCAGCTCTTTATTATTCGTGGCATCGAAGAACGTCTTACTACCCGACAGTAGTAGTGGCCTCATGAGCTCTGGTCTGATTGCAAGGAATCCTTTGCGACTGAGTGGTAGGTAGTACTGGCTTAAAAATTCGATACACTTAAAATCCAGACTGTGCATCAAACATTGCTGGATTATATCAAATCAATCAATGCTGCCAGTAGTTACTTTTAAGGAGTGAATGTTTAAAGCAAATTATGCATGCTGCTACCTCGTCATTGAAACATATGCCCTTTTGGTAATAAAAAAGTGATTTACCAGCCTCATTTGTTTAGAAGCAGAAGAGCCCTCACCACCTCTTGCAGTAGGCAATAAATGATCGCCTACTGCAGAATTCGAACCTACGACCTGGGTCGTCGAGAGCAAGCACCTTACCCCTGAGCTGAGACCCAGGGGCGAGCAGTCTGGCACTGCTTCAGCATTTCGGCTTCAATCACTGCTGGCCACTGACAGCCAGTGGTCATGCATCAGCTTCCTAGAAGGCTGAGGGTTTGATAGCACCATCAGAATGCAACGAAGTAAAATGTAGGGTATGTCTAAAGCCTCGTCGAAAAAATGCTTTTTAATAGCTTTATCAAGCACTCCTTAAACGGTTAAGGTTTAAGACATCAAGCTTAGTGCATGTGCAGATATAGGCTCTACGTAATTAGAGGAAATGGGTCGTCGATTTAAGGAAGGGAATTAAGGAAGAAAGATGGTGCATTTGACCAGGGAAATCGCCCATCTCCTTTTTGTGATTAAAATTGAGCTGTAGAATTGGTTTGAAAATACCAAGCAGAAATCAGTTAAAGACATGCATCAGGTGCATTACTTGAGTCAAGAATTTGGAAAAAGTATTAGTTATTTTTTATTTCATTGTTTATCAGAAAACACAATCTGGTGGGTTTTTGCTGAAATGATTTTTGTCTAGTTTCAAGCTAGTTCTAACATTTGGTTGAGCATTCACAAAATAGCTTGCTTCAAACTCGTGAGTACTAGCTGCAACTATGTCGAATGCTGCAAGGTGGTCCAAAATCGGCAAAAACTTACTAACCTATTTTGCAGTTTTGTGCACCTGATAAGCAAACCAAGGTAGCATGCACTGCATAGTACTAGTAATACTAACTTATAGAAATCAAATGAGGAGATTTTGTTGGCTTGGATTTCATACAACACCTAAAAATCTCAGATGCAATTTTGGTTCTCAGTGTACTTGCTTTTTTTGTTGGTTCCACTGAACATTCCTGCAGCTTTCCTTTTAGGTCTAGACCTCTTGTGGTTTGGTCTTTGATCTCGATCTCTACACTGTGAAGGCAGCGATTTGGATGCATGTCCCCTTGCAACGGCTTTCCATGACTCCATACTGCCTTTTAAAAATAGTCTCCATATGTGCAGCGTGTTTAGCAGCAGTCGTCGGTTTCTCTGATCTTTAAATATTATTTTTCTCTGATCTTTAAATATTATGTAACCTTGGCCGTATTACTTAGTGTAGTTTGGTTGCCGTCACACACTGCACAAAACACCAGCCGACGAGCAACACCCCCAGTTTATTCGACTACGCACCGAGCCGGGGAATGCAAGCGCTACTGCCCTCCTGCAGACGTTCATCCACTTCCGTCGTCTGCAGTACCGAAACGCTTCGCTCCGATTCGTTAGTGTTGTTGCTAACACCTGCTAACGCTGCGCTCCGATAGGCTAATCGATGGTCAGAGGGTCCTCCAGCCTAGTACTGGCAGATAACAACATTTAGGGGTGGTACTGTCATAGGCTGGGGTATGCATAAATGAAACCACGCTTAGTAAATGCATACGAATACTGATTATTCGGAGGCAATAAGCCGCATTTGCGCATCTAAGGCCACCGTGCGCGCTTGTGCGCCTGAGTGCGCCTGCAATACGTGCATGCGCCCATGCATGTGTGTACGCATGCATACATGCACGTATGGGCAGCGTGCCATGCTCGGCTCAGTTGACCGGTCAGTGAGATCAAGTTTTGTCCGAACGCGAACGTTGGTTGTATCGGCATCCTTAAATACTTTGGGTCACTGCATGTGCTTTTGTAGCTCACGATCTTTTTTATCCATCGGCTATTTTTTTAGGCGTGATCACAAACTACCGTCTAAGGAGCTAATAAAGATATTTATTAAGACTTATGCGATCCGAAATACCTTAACCAAGAACTGGAGACTGACATCGGATGAAAAGGCTGCTGAATACGGTCTGAAGACTGGCAGCCAACATCCTGATGTGAACCAGCTGCTCATGCGACAGCAGCAGCAGAAGCATCAACACCAGAAGCAGCAGTATCAGGTGCTGCAGCAATAGCATTGCTAGCAACATTGTAAAATGTTTGCAGCGTAGCTAGCCTGTTCCCACTGGTCGTAGAAAGGCGACCACCGTTGTATTACATATAGATAGCACTTATGCTGATTTCTAGCCTATTTCTTGTCTCACTTGAGTGTACAGTCGACACCCAGTTGCAATTTTGCAAGTGACCGTTAAGATGCTCTGTTGCTGGCCAGGGACCTAGTATCCATCACACCAGTCATGTGGCCTCTGGGAAGCAACGTTGAGTGAAGTGAGTTTTTCGAGAAGTATTCGGCAGTGCTTTACAGAACCTGGCCGACCCTTGGTAGCATGGGGCAACTATTTCAGCTGAGATGTTCGCTTGACAATGGATAGGCTGAGCTACTTACTGACAGGCAGATGCCATTGTACTTCTTTATTGCAATGATCACATGCATCACCTGGATTAGCCAGCTATCGTTTATCTGCTTGCATTTCACCTGCACGAGGATGCCGACCAGTGCCTCCGAAGCTGTCTGGCGGCTCATGAAGTATTATTGGCCAACATTAGAGACTGCTGGGAGAGGCATTGGCACGTACCTACGGTTAATGCACCGATTCATTCTTGAATGGGGCTGCTGTTGTAGATTCCCCATCTGAGCGCTTCGCTGACCTTAGCCACTGAGCTTGCAGAAGCTCTGCCGAGGAATCGCTCTGGAAAACAGCATTGCAGAGCTGCTGCTAGTTTTAGCATAAAAGTTGCTTCGGTTGCTATCCGCTTTCAGCTGTCTTGTTTGCCTCATACCATGTGATCAGTAATCTGACTGCTCTTTGTGTAGACAAGGTCACGTTTTCTTTTTATTGAACATATTTGTTTGAACGTGAGTGTTTTGTGTGTCTTTTAAGCTCTTGCATGCTCGCGTTCACGTTAAAGTTAAAGGGTGAACACCCGTGTGAAGTTTTCTAGCATTTTTGGATATATGAGATTTGGGAAGACCTGAGGTCCAAGCTACGTGAATCGGTTGCCGACCTGTGGTGCCGACCTAATGCTTGCAGACCTGTCTTTGATTTTATCTTATAGATATGTTATAGGGATACCAGATCCTGTTGCATTAAGGTTATAGTGAGATGTAAAAAGTACATTCATTTTTATGGCACCCCTAGATAACTTAATCTCTATCCAGGCCCTTCACTTAGGCCGGAGGGCTCGAGCTAACGACATCAGTAGTCAGGGTTGAGGACCTTGCCCCTGGGCCAAACCAGCTCAGATGAGCATTTGGGTGCATGCTGCTAAGTTTTTATGGCATTGGACAATCTGTAGTGCTGTAGGCTTAGACTGAAGCATTTTTCGGCTTTCTATCTCTATGCCGGCGTTTATAGCCTAGATATCCTGGTTTAGTGATGCTGGTTTTTGTTTAAGCTCGATATTTTTTTAAGCTGCGTATATTAATGAATACATACTTTTGAGGGATAATAACGTTTTGGGAACTATCCCATATTCTTTGGTAAGTAGAGAGCATTAAAGTCAATCATGGTGAGCCTAGCACGTGCCCTAAGCCCACCTTTCCTTTAACCAAATATGTTAGGGTTTGTAACTGTTTTGTCTATTCCAACACGTGCCTGTGCTGTTGGTCGTTCAGGGCAGGGAAGTTGGTTGCATCATTTGTCCTCTGCTTGCAAATTAAGCTTGATCCCTTGATCATATTTCAGTGCAGTTGATGTTAAGTATTTCCACGTGGTTTCCCCTGCCTCTCTTTTCGTCATAACTGATTTATCTGTTGCTATAATGATTTGCTGGCTTTTATCAGTCGGGCTTTGTTGTTTCTTCTTCAGGACAAATCTCCCGTGCTAGAATCAAGCGAGGCATCAGTTGGGGCAACAGAGGAGCACCGTCTACCGTTGCCAGTTAAGGTTGGCAGTGACGTTTCTTCGACTGCCGACTCAGCCTTTAGGAACAACTCGACCAAGGGTGAATTGCCGAACGGCCAGGCCCTAAATGGCAACACGGTCGATGGCAAGCTAAAGGTGGCCATATTGAACGGTCCTGCGGTGATCGACCCTTCGCATGGCTACTCGAAGCAGCAGTCTGGTGGCAAGTCGACCGACAGCCCGACAGTAAGAAAATCAAATGCTGCAGCCATTGATGATCAGAAGCTCAAAGGCAAAGGTAGAACCACAATGGATGGCTACGTTATACCAAAGAGCAAGACGCCTTCTAGCGAAACTAGCGAAATTGCATTTTCAAAAGCTACCTCAACCCACGACTCGACTGAGCCCGGTGATTATAGAACACAGCCAGCTGCCGATACTGAGCCCTGTGTCCTCAGAGGCCCGATTCTTGCCGTGCCAGAGCTCTCGAGTCTCACCAAGCATTGCCCTAGTGCGAGTTCTGTTGTTGCGAAAGACGCGGCCTCAGGCTTCAAATTGAGGGTTGGTGGAGGTGTTGCGTCGGGCTCTGCCGACGTCGAGTCTTCTTCAGATTCGGTGTCTGTCTGGGACTCGGACGACGACATGGTGTTGTCAGTGGTGAAGAAGCAGATCACGCCAAGCAAGAAGGATGTATGGACCAGCAAAGTGAACAAAGCTGGAGCAGGCAGCATGCCGCCGCCACAAGAGTCATGTAAGCGGTCGCTCCTGTCCGAGGCTGTACAAAGACCCAAGGTTAAAAAGGAGAGAAAAAAGGTCAAAGCACTAGAGGGCAAGAGGCGCAAGAAGACTAATGCTGTAAATTCCAGGGCTGATTCATCGTCTGATGATGATGTAGCTCTCATTGCATACAAGAACACCAGCATGCCGGGCTCGAAGACGGGAGGCGACCAAGACGGTTTGCAGAAGAAGGTATGCTCTTGGGATGCATGTGCCCATTCAATTTGTTGGTTTTTGCAGCTTGCCAGCTGCGGTCAAGCAAGCCGCTCTTGGTTGCTTGTGGCATGTGTGTTGTGTGCTGGCCGAACAGTGGCATTGCCTGAACCGCTCGCGGTTTTTGGTGGCCTATGATGTATTATTCCCTTTGCCATCAGGTTGGACTGAAGCAGACGACACTCTTCGACCTGTCCAAGAAGGCCAGCAGTACCATTCAGTCACCTGGCGGAGCTGCAACTGTACATGCTCCGCAGCAGCCCACCATCCCGGAAGTGGTGCAAAAGTGAGTAGCTGTCCAGTCCTAACACTGTGCGAGCTTTTGTGCTCGATGTGATGGGCATTTGGTCGTATATGGCGTGCACACGTTAGTACCTAGATGTAGCATTATCCAGCACTCTGCTGAGGTTTTGCTGTGCCTGTCGTTTAATCTTTCTGGACTCCTCTGCCGAGTCAGTGATTGTGATTGGAGATCGACCTTTGTCTCTTGTCGGTCTTAGATATATGGCAAGTTACTTACGTGAAATGATTCATGTTGGAGAGTCAGAGGGAACCAAACTTGTCACTCTTATTGAGGCCGACATAGCTTTTGGCTTTTGTTGCAGGTATCAAAAAGCAGAAGCTGAGCTAGACTTCCCTAGAATGCAACAGCTGCTGCTTCAAGCTGCCTCAGATCTGTCTGCCCAGCAGCGGGACAGCCTGCCAGCAAACATGAAAGCAGCCGTCCGTGAGAAGCACGAGTACCTGGAATTGAAGAAGAAAATGTGAGCTCTTCGAGTCTGTGAGCCTCCATCGTGTACTATGCGGTTTTGCAGGACATCGTACATGGCACTGTTGGAAGCACCATTGTTGTGGGTTTACTAAATGAAACATGTTTATGGAGTCATTCACAGACGTGACCAATGTTATGCCCACGAGTATGTCCGTGTAAATGCATACCTGTGAATGCAGATGTACAGTTACTAGTATCTGTGAATGGATGCTAAGACCATAGGTATTTGCTGCCCCCCAGAATTGGCTGTTTCTATCAGGTTTTTGCATAAGTGAAGGTAAAGTCCATTCAAGCCTGCAGGTAGCAAAGGAGAACTGTATCTTATGCAAAAGCCATAGTATCGAAGTGGCTATTTACGACTCTCTTAAATCAAAGGGGAAAACCAAGAAGTTTGCTGACTGTTACCCAAAAACTGACCTCGTGTACAGATGCCGTCGTATATGAAGAAGAGGGGTTTTCCTGTGATCGTCGTATGTGTGAGTGCAAATGCAGTGCTTGATACCATCGATCACAAAGTCCTTCGTGAATGCCTCACATCTTGCCTGGGTGTGACTGGACCGGAATTGTAATGGTTTAGGTCCTACCTGAGTGGAAGACTTGAGAGCATTGTTGACTACTACGCAGACCCTCGGCATCCAGGGAGCCTATGTATGGGCTACTCCATAGATCCATAGATCCATAGATCTGTGCTTGGTCCTCTTGCACTTTAACAATTTGTACACTCCCACATGCCGATATCGTAATCACTAGCACAATAAGGGCTTTAATGTGTATACAAATGACACACAGCTTTACCTCTGCTTCGATCCCTTCCTGCCTTTCTGAACTTCACTCTTTTATCTTCGTGGCTGCATATATTGCTAGCATTCGCACTTGGATGACGGCGACAAACGTTCTTAAATCGAATGAAAAGAAGACCAACTTACTAGCCATGAACAAACCATGTGTTGCTCACTATTGGCAATCCATCCCTAAAAATGATGCTTACAGTTCATGAAGAACTCGGCTGGTAGACTTGTCTGTCGTGAACATCGCACTGAATTTTGTTGTGACTCAATTCTAAAAGACTATATAATTCACTTGTATAATTCCCTTGTATAATTCCCTAAGAGAACTTAATCTTTATCCAAACGCTTCACATATGCCACGGGCTCGAGCCGATGGTCTCAAATATCGTCGTCAAGTACATTCACTCGGACCTCGTTCGAGGCGAGCACCTTAACCCTAAATGCACCTGCTGCTCAGCATCTGCTTTGTCCTCGTGAATTATCTTGTAACTGCTTGTACGTACTTCTATTGTATGTGTTATCGCTAACCAATTGACATGCTTCCGTTACAGCATATGTAAAGTGCTTAGAAATAGATATAATTCTCTCGGGGCAATACAAAAATCCTATTATTATTAGGTTTGTTAAACATGACATACATTGATACTGGCTGGGTTTTGAGTGTTGTGGCTAGTATATGGTCCCAAAAGCATTTCTTCAATTTAGCTTGTACAAATGGTTTTGGCCTGGTTATGATTCATATTGGATGCATATTTAAATGTTGATTCAAAAGTAAACGGTTTTTCAGAGTTTGTAAGAAAATCCTCATTAATCTGTTCAATTTTTCTTTATTGTCGTGGATGTAAGGCTTGACATTTTGCACTACTGCCATTCTAATTATGTAACCTTTACCTAGTTATAGCTTGTGAACTTATCACCCAGCATATCTTAAGCCTATTCAATAGGTTTGAGTAACACGGTAGTTAGAAATAACTATATTTGCAATAAAGACAGCAATATTGCTCGTAACTTGTTTGCAGCATTTCTTTTTCTTAATGTATCAACCCTCAATTTCAAGTTATCTTTTACTGTAACAATGGATGTGATGTCGACCTTCTGAGGTCTCTGGATAGTCAATGTCACGGTCCGTGGCTCAAATGTCCCTTAAACACGGAAATCTTGGAGCTCATCAGAATTAAAGCACTGAGATAAAAAAATGCCAACCCTCTCAATTGATGCTCGTGACTCGTTATGTTAACTGTGAAGCCTAAAAAAAGGAGGAAAAACTATTGCTACTGACAAATGGCACACAGGCCAGAAATCAAGTACAAGGACACTTTAAGGATATGCATAAAATGTGTGCCCTAGGAAAACCTAATCTCTATTCGGGCGCTTCACGTGTGCCACTGGGCTCGAGCCCACGACCTCGGCCCTACCTTGGTCGGAGCGAGCACCTTAACCACTGGGCCAAACTAACTTTCACCAATTGAACCCCAAGGATCTTTAGTAAGACACTTTGACCGCAATAAACCGGGACCATGTGGGCTCACTATACAAAATGGTCAACCGAAGGCCAAATGAGCTACCCCAGATTCAATTGGTGTAGTGGCTACGGTATCTCTAGTTACACCTCGTCGGCCAAAACTACCCAAAGACATACAGATAACAATAGCACTCTCTTAAGGTTCTTTACTTCCGGTCCGATGAGTAGCCTCCTATAGCATTTGTCCAAGCTGAGACCGTCCGATGAAGGGTGAGAGGGTAGGATTCTGATATTCATATCATGGTGTTGCTATCTGGCAGAGGGTAGACCCTGGGAACCTATTTTAAGATCCAATTTCCAACATATTCTTGTACGAATGACAAAATAATAAAAGTTCGGTTTTGAAGAACTGGTGTTCTCTGGACTCCTACGCCTGAAATATTGTTATGTCTTTACCTGGTAACTTCCAAAGGCAAAGGCAATTTCTAAATCAATATTGTCACCTTGACACAATCTTAATCAAGTGTCTGGAATATGTCCACTGGATATAATATTCAGGTACTGCTTCTCTGGTATCATGTGAATGCCACTAGTTTCTAAACTCAGCCCATGCTAAGGTTAGTATTTTACTTTCCCTAAACACACTAATGAGAACACTGATTCAGAATATTCTACTCATGCCTTTGGGGTGTCCTTGGCGTTTGCTGCAAAGGAAGCACGATCGAATGGTTTTATGAGTTGGAAAGACTAATTTCTGGCATATTTGTTCATCATTTTTCCCATTATCTGTGTACTTACGCAACCAATAGTTGGCAGGCAGAGTCCGCACCCCGGCTCCAGTCAATAGGAGGGGGGGGAAGAGCTTAGGAGAAGCTGCTGATCGAACAAATCTAGAATCTTTTTTCTTTGTGAACAATATCTCCTTTTATATTTAGGAAATTTGTCGCAGCCGAAGAGAAGGCTGTCATTCAGAAGCAGCTGCATGCTTACCGTCTCAAGGAGGCTGCGGTCAAGCGGCGCGTCCAGCAGCTGGTAAGACAAGTGTGCAGTCCGTGCACACTCACTGAATGACTTAAACAGTTGTGCAGCTTTGCCTGCACAGATACAGCAGCATTGCAATATGCTATCGGTTGCATTGTCCTTAAGGTATAGTAATGGTTGCATTGGACGTACTTATATCATTAACAAGTAATTTCTGTAGCACCCTAAGAGAATCAAATCTCATTCCGGAAGTTTTACAATGCGTGGCAAGCGAAGCAGTGATCAAGGGTTGACGGCAAGCAAGGTATCCTGCTTAGTAACAGCAGGCTAAAGCACACCCGACATCATGCATGTGTAGACCAGCTTCAGTTCACTTAGGCACAAGTGAAAGCTGAGGGAAATGAATTATTCTTTAGCTGAGACTGCAATCATGCAAAGTCAATGCAGGTGATGGTAGAAGCTGGAAAGGAGTTTCCGACTTTCAATGCAAGCAAATTAGAGGCTCGATCACCAAAGATTTCGAATTCAGTGGGGTTACGGCGATGCTGCTGTCTCGTGACTGTTAGTCCTCAATGCTTGCCTTCATTCTTGCCAATAATTGCTCTTCAGTCAGAATTAAGGGTTACCTTTTTTGCTCAAATCTGTCCCATCTCTTCTGATCTTAGATATTGCATCAATTATGGCCCTTTGGTGTGCCTTCGGGTTGCTTTTGCAGCTTGTCTATTCTTCTTAGTTGCTGTTGGAATTCTATCGTTTTAATGTTAGAGCTCCCAGGCCTCTGACCAATGCCAACTGTAGTGGCAGCACACTGCTTGGAGTAATTGTCTGAGCATCCCGCATGAGAGATGCAACGTGGTTGTGCCTTGAATGTTTGCTTCTTTTCTTGCGTCGTCGCATCAACTGAATCGTTGCAATACTTGTTGATTGGATGGTGGTTCTCCTCCCAACCCTATTTCCTCCTGTTACCTCTTTGCTCGGCGATGGGTATGATGAGAGACGACGTGTATGCATTTATTGTTCTGGCATGCTGCTCAGACTGCTGACCCGCTTGCCCACATGTACTTGCTAGCGTTGCGAGGATACCGACCTGGATCTGAAGCCACTGCCCACTGCTCGTCCAGTGGAGTTGCCGAGCGATGCCGTCACGTTTGCCGACGTCGTGTGTGTCACCGAGTTTATTCGCTGCTATCACGGCCTACTTGCTCCCGGAAGTAGCTGGGACGACAAGAAGATGTCGGCCGGTATGCTCGCGCACCCCCTCTCCATCTGCCTGCTTGCCTTCCACCATCCTAGCGATCCCAGCTCCCCCTCCCCTGATTGCATTCCTCCTCTGTTTTGTGTTAGTTGTCAGCATATGGATGTCTTTGTGTGGCCTGACACTGTGCAGTAATGCTGAGAAGCCTGTGGTGATGACATCGGTTATAGTCGGACGTTCGATTTCTGTCAGGTCTTGAAGTTTGTTGTCTACCGAATGCATACCGAAAGCTGCTTAGGCCTTTGAATATGCTGTAGAAAACTCTCCTGCATAACATGCATATAGTCTTTCGTCTTTGTGGAGTTACAGACATAGATACATGACATTGCATTACTTTAGTCAGAGCATACAGTCAAGAGTATCGTTAAGAGTCACGTCCCTTATTATTAGGTTTATTGCACATTTAAGAAGTGTTCCGTAGGCACTTTTTAAGATTCGCCTCCAGGCTTGTAGCAGGTCTGCTGGCCAGTAAGTTAAGAGTTATTCACATCATTGCTTGAGAAAGAGGGCACTGGACTGCTCGAATCATGGCTGGAAATACTCAACATGCCTGTACATCCTTCGTGCTACGAGTAAGGTTCCTGAAGCAGATACTCAATTCACGAACCCTGGCGGCAGCAGTATCAACCTGGAATGTCACTGAGCGACAATAGTGAAATGATGACAGGCATGTAGTATCTTTTTGTGAATAGTAATTTCTTAGACCACTAGATGTGCTTCAGAGAGGCATTAGAGGTCCACTTACTAAAGACCGTTGACGTCAGAAGCTCTGGGTCTGCTCTGCCGGACTGTGAAACGCACATCCAAAATCCTTATGCAACAACATCTCACCTGCTGCCGACTGTGGCACATTCTTTTCAACCGTTCTGAGCTGGTACTTCCATGTCACTCACTATCTCAACTGCTCTCCAGACTCTGCCATGCCTCTCATATTCTCTTTGTTGCGCGAGATTAAGTCTCTTCACTACCGAATGCGTACCGAAGACTCTTTTGCATAATATCCACCTAGTCTTTTTTGTTTTGGAGAATTACAGACGGCTGTTACTGATTAGCTTAGGTAGTTTTGAAATATAACCGGATGACAAAATCAACAGCAGTTTAACACACGATTTACTTAGCATGACGACCGCAGCATGGGTGCAGAAACACTTGTGCTTGCAAATCAATCCCCTCCCGGGCTAGTGATCTCATTAATTGTTCGGACTGGCATGGGCTCGACCGGTTTAAGGGTAACGTCGGATGGTATAATGATAATAATAGCACACTTGATAAAGTGCCCTCAGAGAACTCAATCTCTTTCTAGGCAGTTTAAATTGCTGCAAAAGAAGCGCGATAAAATGATAGGTGGTGGCATGCTCGATAAACAAGAATAACATGGTTAGGGGTGACAGGCACAGGATCAGCATGCAAGTGTGGTTAGTGGCAGCATGCATAATGTCAGCATGCATAAGCACGTATAGCATGGCAAACTGCCTGCAATCGGTCTCATAATTCGGCCGATGATCTGATGGTACTGTTTAGAGCTCTCAACCCGTGCTGAATAGATGTTCCACCAGGTTCAAGGTCGGAGCTCTGACTGGGTCACTGCTAGCATATGTAATGAGGGGGCACGTGTCGAGAAACTGCATGAAACAGATCGTTATTCTTTTGATAAATACAAGTAGTGCATACCATTCGTATTACACTTGCCGCAGCAACATTGTCTTTGATTTGCATATAGTAAGTAGTCTTTAGTTGTTATGCTCTCAATGCGTTGAAGTGCCCCTACACCGAAGCATCTCCACCCCATTACTGATCCGGATTCAAATTTTTCTGTAAGTTGCACGAAAGCCTTAGCATGTGCTTTCTGGCACGTCGAATATAAAGAGATCGTCGTTTGCACCTGTCATAAACAATGGAACATCATTTCTTAGGTAAATAGTACTTCTCTCTAATCTTCGGTCTCCAGTTCAATGTTTGTGCTACTTGACCTAATTAAACCTGTGCACCTAAACGCTTAGCTCCGGCCCTTGGATTTACATTAATGCTCGATTTGTTTCTGCTTTTGCGCAAAAATCGAAGAGAATTTGATGTGCAATTCTACATCTATAACTCTTCAAGCCTTTTTATTGGGACTAAGTCATGTTGCTTATTGAGGTTTCAAACTGGAAAGCGGCTGTTGGGTGATGTTGCTTGTTCCCCCACTTGCTGCATCCATTTTGCCATTACTAAGAGAAGCTCTCTGTTGATCGATGTTATAAATTGTAGAGATGCTGATGCTCTCACTGGTTAGAGCCAGTGCTGGAGATGCCCAAGCTGTGGCACTGGTGGGTGAAATTATGACGATGCTTCTTCAGACGCTTGTCAGTGACGAAGAGCTAAAGGTAGTGTTCATGTAGTTCTACTAATTTATTGCTGTTGCACTTCTTTGTGTGCTGTAGCTATCCCAAGCTCGAGTTTGATCGGCTGGTGTGAGCCACCTCTTTTTTATGATGGGTTATATTAGGAACTGCTAGTCCCTTTGGTTGCTTCCAGCTGTGCATGTTGTAGCACAATGATATTGCCCAAAAAGCAAGCACTTTCTTATTAAGCCATGCCACATGTTAATCATAATAATAATGCACTTGATGTAGTGCCCTCAGAGAGCTCACCAGCACGATCGATCGGATCGTTATTGGTAGCATGCTCAATAAGCAGTAAGAATAATATGGTAAGGGTTGACATGCACAAATTCAGCATGCAAGTATGGTTAGTGGCAGCATGCACAGCACCAGCATGCATAAGCACATAAAGGACGAATCACTGGGACCCACGTTGAGAGCTATCAGAGCACTTTTCCACATGCAAACTTGGCGAGAAGAAATGAGAAACTGCAAGGCATGTGTGGGTGCCAAAGACTGTCGACGTCTGCTTTTGGCAAATATGTATGCATGGTGTTGCTTGTTGTGGTTGGATGTCACCACTTGTGTCGATGGATAGAAGGGTTATTTATTGCTGCTGTAATGAGCTCTGTAACATAGAATGAATGTGTAGTGTCCTAGCTGTGTCAATTCTCGTGGTCTGTTGTTTCTGATTGATGGAGATCTCGAGAGGATTGGGTCGGAATGCTTAGTGTCCCTCCTTCGAACTGTTACAGCCGTGAGTACCATATGAAGTATTCTTTGGGTGTACCCACGATTGCCCCTTGGTCATCACGATTGCCATGTCTTTATGTCTCTCCCACCCCTTTTGTCGTGACCCCTTCCATTTGTCGCACTTAGATCCTGACTAACCTTGCAGGTCAGATCTTTTGAATATGGTGGTCTAGGCAAGACTTAGTAGCAAGGTGGCGATTGCAATCAGTGTGGCAGTTACCGATGCTCCATCAAACTACTGAAAGGCTCCTTAGAACTTGGCCTCATTTACAGTATTGCTGTGAATAGGGCCATCTTTCTCACATGAATGCTGCGACATATTTTTTCAGCCTGTTCGGGTTCGTGTGTGCTGCGGTTTCTCGTATGCTGCCAATGTGTACGCTTGATTAGTCTTTGGGTTGAATCCTGTGACCTCGTTAGAATTCTGGTTTAACGTCACGAATTGTGCAATCTCTGCTGTAGGAATTGAAAGTGCTGGGTGTGCCCATTCGTGACGTCCCGGTGAATGTTTACACGGTGTCAGAGATGGCAAGGCTCCTACTCTGTCGCAGCATTCGTGGCACCAGCACCGATGCTGCGACTGCTGGTGCTGATGCCGATGATCCCAAAAGGATGGACAACAGTGGCGCTGCCTGTAGCGATGCTGCATGTAGTGGTGGCATAGTAAGATGATGACATTACATTTTGCTTAATTGTCTTATACTTTGGCTTAAATTTAGCTTTGACCTTACATCGAGCTAGACTGCAGTCCACCGGTGTCAATTTGTGGTTGCACCTGGTAATTTGCCGACCCCCGAGTTTACTGATGGTCGTGTGTTTTAATGCACCGTCTAATTTCTCATAGCCGGCTTCATGATATCCTTTGGAATTTATGTACATGTGTATATTCAGCTTCGAATGGGAATGGCTTGGCAGTCACCTGCAATCAATCATGTGCCTTCTTTTTAGGCCGAGGACTTGTTGGCACGGCTGAGCAGCTGCGAGTTCCCCGCATTGACTCCCGAGCAGAATCTTGCCATCCTCTCATCTCTCTGTGATCGCGTGCTCTGTTCGCGATCTGCCGAGACCTACGTGGAAGATAAGCATCAGGAGTGTGCCGACGCCTGGTATGTGCAGGTGTTGCATGAGCAGATGATGCCCGACCCAAACTTGCACACATCGGTTGGCAAGTAGGGAAAAGTGCAGGTGCCCTGGTAGTTCAGCTGGCCGTGCACTTAATTAGTCCCGTCAGCTCACAGCTGATGTCTTGCAACAGTGTGTGCTTGTGAGTTAGGCCAGGCGGTGCAGTTGACCACCTTCGATTTGGTCAATGTAGGAAGCAGCGCAAAGCTGAAGCAAAGCTTCTGAATCCTAAAAAACTCACCGGCGAGAAACAGGGGAATGCTCCTGATGGTGTTGGCACCCAGCATCAACTGTCTAAGGGTAAGTGCTTATTTTCATCTCGATACTGTTGATGCATGTCTGAAACCGAATCGGTACTTAGCTGTACAAGCTGCTTATTGTTAAAGTTTTCGACTGCATTACTTGATTAATACTCACCAACAGATGCCAGCAATATGGTCCCCTCATATCCATTGTAAAACCATTGCTGTTATAATGTCATCCTTTTATGGCCAATTCAGTCCCATATTGAGTTCTTTCTTGCCCTAGCAACTGCTCCTTTTGGCCATTTGATATTGTATGTGTTTCACTGCGTCACACTTCCCCCACCTGCCATCTTCTACAATTGTTATATTGACATCCGAAAAAATGGTTTGCCTCTTATCTGTAGTGATATGTAGTGATGGTTTATCTGTAGTGATAGCCAAGTTGTAATGTAAGGAGCTTCCCACTCGGTCGGTGCCCGTGATTTTTACTTCGATTGCTCACTGTACCTAAAAATGGACATTGCTTGGACCGATCTGTTGAGTCGATGACTTCCGGACATCAATTTGTATCGAGTCCAATGAGAGTGCCTGGCAGTCTGCAAGTAGTATGGGTTTGTGCCATGCACATAACTCATACATTCGACCGACAGTCAGCCGATAGCTTGTCACGTGACCACAGACACCCAGCACTGCCCTACTCTGTCGGTGGCTTGACTAGATCTTCACAGCGTAAGTATCGTTGACAGGGTTTGAGCCCACGTGCTGCAGCAATTCATGTGGGACCGGCTCGGTGCTTGCTCTTGGAACAAGCTGCATTGATTTGCCCGACCTAGTTCTTCTCAAGTCATTTGTCAAGCAGCACCCTTAGGGTTCAACCTCACGTGACCAGGCACGTGCCTGGCCTCTTTCCTGTTTGGCACCACGTGGGGTTAGGCGGCACGATTGGCAGCGCAAGCACTCCAATCGTCTGGTCATCGCTTGCGCCCGTCTGCGAGGCACACACTCAAAGATGGCTAATACGAGTGCATGCCCGTGGTGGCTTAACTTGGCTGCAACAAGACTCCCATCAGCGGCTCATTAATAGTAGTAATAATAATGATAATACACGTCTATGGCACTTTCAGAGAACTTATTCTCTTTCCTGGCACTTTACTGATACTGTAAAGGAAGCTTGTTCAAATGGTTAGTGGCAACATCCGCATGTCGACTAGCATAATAACTTTAGAGGTAACATGCACATCTTCAGCCCATAAATATGGTTATTGGTAGCATGCACAGTGTCAGCACGCATAAGCAAACAAAGGACTAATCAGAAAGGCCTGGCAAATGCTGTGAAGACGTGTTTAGCTTTTTTGTAATTGTCATGTTGCCGGTATCTCGTTGTCGAGCTGTAGCATCTGTCTCCGAGCATTCTTGAGCCGATTTCTCCCGCCGTGTAGTCGAGTGCGCTAGCCTGCTGTGACGGCAGGTGCCGGTGCTGGCCGAGAACCTCATTGGGGCGCCGCTTGCAGCTTGAGCCGGCTGTGTGCCCTGCCACGCTCCGTCGTCTACTGTGGCGTCCGTGCAATTGCCGTCCAGCGAGCGAGCGCTGTAGGGCGCTTTTGGTTTTTCGTGCAGCGACCGAAGCGTCCAAGGTGGCTGTGCCAGCTGCCACCTCTGCTGGCGCCATCGCCATGGCTGACCCCGGAGGAGGCGACCATGCCGTGGACAGCGACGTGGACAGTGACAGAGGGGCCGGGCTGACGGCCCTGCTGCGCCAGAGGCGCGAGCAGGCGGCCAAATCGGCCCGCGAGCGAGAGCGGAAACTGCAGCAGGAGCGAATCCAGTACGGTTTGTGCCCCCCCCTGCCCCTGGCAGTTGAGTGAGTCCAGTAGACGACTGGTGGGTGGCTCACCCGGTGCCGGCCTAAAAGATTGCGAGTGATTGTGAGTGCTCTCTGCCATGCAGCAGAGTATATTCGTAGAGCAGCAAATATTGTGGAAGCAAAGAAAGCCAGCACAGCTTTTTTCCCCACACGCCAGCCAGCTATGCGTTGCTGACATCTTCATTCGTCCCCTCCTCATCGTGTGTCGTTGAGCATTGATATCTAGTCTCCCGATCTGTCTAGTAATACTAAAGCATTTGCATAGCGCCCTAAGAGAACTAAATTATATCAATATCGTTCTAAGCACCTAGCATGTAGTGGTTAAAAGCATGACAGTTGTAAGTGATAGGTAGCAGCATGCACAGGTGACCCAAGGAGGGGTCACTCGTGCAAAACGAATAGTGAGAATGCTGTCCCGGTCGGTTCTGTTTATTGGTCACAGGTGCAGCTGGCAACTCGCGTCACTGGCAAATCGGGCAAGATAGGCAGTGGAATAGTCCTGCTAGCTGCCGTTACTCCCTAGTCGCTTATCACAACCGAGTTACATCTTATACATGTTATAGTTTCCTCAACGGGTACCTCACTGTCGCCGTCTCGGCCCCCTTGCTGCACCGACACTCTACTGGCACGCTGCTGCTTTGCCTGTCCTACTTTGCTCTTATGCAGCGTGCGGTTGCCTTTCAGGCGAGAGCAAGAGGCGGAGGTGAGGCGTCTGATCAAGCAGCGAGAGGCCATCGAGAAACAATTCAACGTGAGTCGTTCAGCACCAGGTCTTCTGGCCCCCGTCCCACATTTCCTCTCTCTGATTTATCCTCCCCCCCCCCACGATGCATGCATGCTCTCTCGTGCAGTCGATGCTAAGCTCGTGCAAAATGTGCCGCTGCTCACCCATCTTGGCAATGTGTACACTGAACGGCTCCAAATTGGCAGCCCCACACTCGAGGAGGAGTGGCACCGTGGCTCTCAGCTCTCCTTCTCTGGCCGAATGTGACAATAGCCGATGCCTGTACTGTACGCGATGCGAGTGCTGCCGTCGTGTATGCACGGTTGAGCTGAGCGACCAGTCTCTTCGTCCAGTCTGCAGTTGAACTCCGTGCATTGGTCATAACTGAATAGACCCTGTGGCTGATAAAGGCGATGCCCCCCCCCCCCGAGCAATCAACACCTCCTGTGCTCGTGCTACTGCTCGTCAAGCCACCATGGGTGCTACACATTTTAGGAGAGCGTGACTTCCGCAAAGGAAGTGCTGCGCTGCAGGCCACTAGGATTTGATCGGAATCACAATCGCTATTGGCATTTTGCTTCGGCCAAGCCCGGAATCTACGTGGAGCAAGGTGAGTGATCGGCCGTCGAATGGCCGTCGGCTTTCCTTGGGGGGGGGGCTGACAGCGGCTGCACTGTCGCAATGTTGAGTTGGACTTGTCTAATGCTGGAAAGCCAGGGTAAGCTAAGGCCAAAGAGGAAGCAGCAGTGCACAAGGTGCAGGGACCAACCAATAGTTTCATACTCCTTACTGCTGCTCGTTTCTAGACCCTGAGTCCAACACTTGGGCAAGTTTTCATGCCCACCTGCCTCCAGGTGCCATTTGCTGCTGCTGCTGGACACTTGCTCGGTACTTGCTTGTCCTTCAGCCACTCTGGAGACCATCGTGCACCAGAAAATGTTGGGCTCAATGGCCCTATGCTAAACTCGATCAAGTCGCACCCCAGAATTGACTAATAGGGTTTTGTGTGGTGGCAACGACTCCTTGAGCTTTCTGTTGACTTGGGAGGTCTCGAAATTATCCATTGCTCCCATTTCCATTTTATTTATGTTGCTCCTATGCAGAAAATCATTGAATACTATGGCAGCTGATAGCTTATGTCTGCTCTCTTTTGAACCAAGGATCTCTTGATCGGCAATCTGATATACAATCTTCTGCCTTACGGAGAATCGTTCCTCCTATGTCAAGTCAAACCGCCTAAAAATAAACTACGACAAAGCAGGACATTAGTTTGGCAAGCCGCAACTGATAGCAAAGGCATACGACTTTTTGGCCTAATGTAGGTTTAATTCTATTACCTCTTTTCGGAAGTTGCCTGAAACCTTGGTGTCAACACTTGCTCCAACCTGAATTGGAAACATATGAAGCATAGCCCCTGCCACGGTCTTCCAAACTCATCCCAAACGTTCTGAATATCCTATGGCCTGTGTGGATTGCTCATGCGAAAGACTGGCTTCGGCTACTACGGTGCATTACCAGACCGTTATTGGTTATCTCTCGAGTCATCTTGCAACGGCACTTCGGTCCCTAGTGATTGCTTCTCTTGATTGGCTTAGCTTGTGCTACACCCTGCTGCACCTGAATCTTGCTGCAGGCTGGGTCGGAACAGAAATGACGTATCATGTGCAGTTGGAGTCGCCCGCACCTAATGGGCATGTCGATGCTACTCCGGCACACTCCGTAGCAATGACGACTGAAGCAGCAGCAAGTGCCAGTGCCACTGTGGCAGGCACTGCTGCTACCGCCGATCACGAGACTCGCCCGATCGCAGAAAAAGCCGCTACGCCGACTTTGCCACCCACTCAAGACCTTGACCTGGAAAAGACGTGAGTCTTCCTTAGCTGTGCCGTTTTGATAGATTAGGGTACTTTTCCTTTGACTTATGCACATGGTTGGTGCCTTGCTTTTGTGGAAGGCAGCATTCTGCTTTCTGCATTCTTTGCTTTTGAATTTGACACCGGCCATTACGAGGCAGTCCATAGCGCTTTCTGGCACATGGCTCCTAGACAGCAACCTGACTGGCACTGAAAATGGACCTCACGGGACCAAGCTGTCGGCAAGCCAATGCAATGCTGCCACGAAGCCAATGTGCTGTGTTTGCCTAGAGTAAAGCCTAACCGCTGGCCGGGTTTAAGCAGTTCTCAGCTCCACAAGAAGATGTCGTACTTGAAAGGAAGAAGTCTCGAGTTTGCTTTCTGTTCTGGCTCAGCCAGTTTTTCGGTCACTCAATTGTTCAACTCGGGTCGTTTTAGTGCTCTCTTACATGGTGCCTCTATGTACGCCGGAGATTACTGGTTTTTGTCGGTTTTGGCATCAGGTTAGTTCCCATTAAGAGTATGCACGTTCAAGGGTCCACTTTCTTTTGTTTTTGCAAACAACAGGAAGTCGTTGATTCTGGTATGTCAGCCGTACCGTCACGCTCAGCGTACTGTCGTGATCGAGCCTGTGCCTATAGGTAGGGCCTAAGTGTGCACTGCCTCACTTTTAACCCCATCGGTGGGCAGATAATTTTTTGTCTCAAAATTAACGGTTTCTAGGAAAGTGTGAAGTTGCACTGGAGACCGTTTGGGTCCCTTCCGAGCAAACGGTATGTAGTCTTAATGAAGTGCTAGCATACGCTTCGTTTTTAGGAGCACCCGATGGTGCTAGTTAAGAGTCCTGCCACCCCTACATTCCCATCGAACCTAATATCATAGCTCGCATGGTGTGATTGCATGGTCGGTCCAACGTGAATGGCTTATTATAATAATAATAATAATAATGCACTTGATAAAGTGCCCTCAGAGAACTTAATCTCTCTCTAGGCGCTTTACATTTGCTGCAAAGGGAAATGCAGTTGAAATTAATATAATTCATTTATATAGCACCACAAGAGAACTTAATCTCTATTTAGGCGCTTCACATATGCCTCGGGGCTCGAGCCCACGACCTCAGTCAGACCTTGGTCGGGGTGAGCACCTTAACCGCTAGACCAAACCAGCTCGGCTTGTCCTCAAGACACAGCCATGACGTTTATAGCTACTGCTGCTGCTGCTCTAGCTGCTGGTGCCACGGCTGCTCTAGCTGCTGGGTTGCCCCATGCAGATCAGGTCATCATTCTAAAAATCGAATTTTGAGTCTCAAATGCTGCCATAGTGCCATGCAGTTCGTGGACGGACGTCTCTGCTGAACAGTTGTGTCAGGTTCAAGTTTGTTGAGCCGTTTGTGATCGGCCTGTGAGCATAGCGCTTCGAAAGCCTCAGTTTTTATTTTTAGATTCCCTCAGCCCGGAAAAAACCAGTGGCTTGTCTACGATAGCCACAAGGACATTGATGCACTACTTATGGCTTTGCATCCTCGAGGCGTGCGCGAGAACGCCCTTGCCAACAGCCTGAGGGCGATCTATCTGGACCTGGTGCGCCTGATGAAAGCATCGACGAACGTGGGGGCTGCCTCCCTGCCTGCCGCATCCTCTACTGCAGCTGCCGCTGTCGCCGCTGCTGTTGTTGTTGCTGCTCCATCTGCTAGGTAGGTGTGCCTCTAGGTGCGCCTCTTCAACCTGCAGCCACTGCTTTGCCCATCCTTTGCCCAGATAGTTTTGAAAGGTCGAAGTACCAGGCACTCCAGTGACCTATGCACTCTTATCTTCAGCTCTCCGGGAGGGGTGAGAGAATTACCTCGCTTGCCTGCCACTCGCTTTGCCTTCCGCTGGAATGCACCACTTTCGGATCTACCTCCTGATCTTTTTGTAGGGCTGAAGAACAGGCTAATGCAGTCGTCAGGTTCCAGGAGGTAAGGCATAGTCTCTCTAAATTATGCTATGCCACTCTTATTTTTTGCTATTTCTGGTCGCTTGTTTCTGTATGTTATCGATAGGGATAGCTGAAATAAAAAAATATGCAGCTTCCTCTTGGCACGGCAGGAAGAATGTGGGATAAGTAGCCACTGCCTCGAGATTACCAGCTAATTAATATAGGATGTATACGTTGGAATCAAAATGACATCGTAGAACCTCTATTGTCAATCGATGTTAATCTTGGGCAGCCCGTTCGTTTTGCTTTGAGAATATCATCGCCATTTTTTAAGTCACAGTTTGAGAATGTCACCGCCATGTTTGTTGTTATGTCAAAGCACTTGGTAGCGATTTCTCTCTGTCTGTCTGTCTGCTAAACCCTGGAAAGAGATTTAATTCTCTTAAGGTGCTAGACAAATATACATGCTTAGCTGTTGCTTCTATGCTGAGACCATAAGCATGCAAAATGTTTATATCCTTTCTTTGTTGTGGTGTGCTGACAGCTTGCTCATTGCTGGGAGCAGTTGACACACAAGGAAGAATTTATTGCCAACTGGTGTTTCATAAGGTGCTAGCCGATGCACTGCTCTGTGCAGAGCAACAGCTGATTACCAGATGTATGCTGCCCCCCCCCCCCCCGATGGAATGACCTCACCCCTCCCCGGGAATGCCCCATGCCCCTTCGATATGATGGCTTGGTTGTTGACGGCAGTGATTCTGGACAATGAGCTTCAACTTCAATGCAAAATAAGATATGCAGTGTATTAAGGCCCTTTGGCCTTGTCATGACCTAAGTCTTACCTAAATTGTGAATAAATAATAAATAAATCCTGGCTGATTAAACAGCCTCTTTTTGTATAGCGACAGAAGAGCCTTTACGGCTATCACCACCGCTTGCAGTGGTGATAAAGAATCGCCCACTGCAGTATTCGAACCCACGATCTCGGGACCGAGGTCGTGAAAGCAACCGCCTTACCTAGTGAAGTATTGCTAAAAGCACATACTGTGCTGTCAGATATACCAAATTATGTTTGTGGGTTGATAGATAGCGTCATATTTCTACCATGCCCCAATTATTATGGTCCTGTTGTCTGGCAGTGTGGGTTATCTATACAATCCACGTGTACTTTGTGGCCCAAAATGGAGCATAATTTTTGACTCTTTACTGATTAGTCAGTTTAGTAGACATGGAAGCAGCCCTTAACATGTCTTTTTTAGGAGCTCGAGGATTTGGAATCACGGCTTCTGAGTGGAGGGCTTGGAGGTGTGAACGACTTTGATTCGTGGTCTCGATCAATTCATTCGACCACCGACGTTAATGGGCTGGTAGGCAATCGCTTGCATTGTTGATCGCTATATTGGTAAATGCTGCTGCCGTTGTGTTCTGTCGCACCTCCTTTCCAAAGCATCATCCATGAAGTTATTCGTGCACGTCTTTGCCCTAGATAGATGCAGGCTTGAACTCATGATTCATGCTCTTGCCATTACTATATTTCTCTCCCCCACCCCCCCTTCACTCTCACTCTTTCTCTCACTTTCTTGCTCTCTCAGGGTCTGTTGAGATTCGACCACATGCAGTTCTGCTTGAGATATTCCCGGTGAGACATTCCTGCTGAAACCTTATCACTGCAGTGTTCGAAGTGTGATGCCTTAAAGTACGTGATCGACGTGTCCTAGTCAAGTTTTTCTTTTTAACTTCTGACTAGGCTGCCTGCCTTATCGAGTGCGGTGAGGCTATACTCCCCAAGTTTCTGAAAGGAACGGCGGATTCTGCTGCAGGACAGACTCAGACCTCAGCCCTGCGCAAGGATGCAGACCAAGGAGTTGTGCAAGGTAATGTTATTATATATTATATTATATTATATTATATATATATATTATATTTTTGTGTAATGTTATGTGTATCCGCCTGTAACCACAAAGCCACACAGACTATCTGGGTGTTACGAAGGAGAGTTTTGTATAGCGCACTCACAGCCTAAGTGGCTTTCGGTATGCATTTGATAGCCAACAGACTTCATCTCACTTAACAAAGAGAAAGTGGGAAGCATAGCAGAGTCGGGAGAGCAGTTGTTGTATTGAGCTGACGATTGATTTGGTTTGGATACATTGCTGCACTGCTTTGAGTGCCCGGCCCTGCCTTGTGTATGTATGTGTAGTGTGCTTTTGTGCCAGCGGATTCATGTGACGATTAATCATGAGTGATGAAATGCTGGTTTGAGAAAGAAAGTGAGGCTTCTAACAAGTCCAGACATTGTTGAGGCAATTGTGTTGTACATCATCATCTAGAACGGTGGTTCTCAACATTTCCAATGCTGCGATCCTTTAATACAGTTTCTCATGTTGTGGTGACCCCCAACCATGCAATTATTGTGTGCAAAATGTGGAAATGCATGTTTTCCGATGGTCTTAGGTTACCACTGTGAAAGGGTCGTTCGATTCCATACCCCCAAAGGGTTCTCGACTCACAGGTTGAGAACCGCTGATCTAGAAGTAGGCCAGGGTAAAAGGCGAGAAAGAGAGAGAGAGAGAGAATGTTTAATAAAGAGGCTGCAAGCCACTGTATGCCGTTTTAAGGGATGTACCTAGACTTCCTCACGTGAGTTTGCTGCTGTTGCTACTGCTAACAGTTGGAGCTTAGTGTTTCCCTAGACGTCTCCATGCTAGAAAAACAGTCTGTAAGATGCAAAGTTTGTGCCATGCGGCAGTCTTATAAAGTTTGTGCCATGCCTTACTTAGTTATTTCTGTAACAACTCCCCACATCGGCATATCCACATAGATGTAAATCATGAATAGGTGCTGCCGATCAACCAATGTCAAACTACTTTAAACCAGAAGATTCGGCAGCTGCTTTCTGCATTAGCAAGTGGAAAGCGGCCGTCGTGAGCACGGCAACCCTCTCTCGGCTCCATGTGCTGCTGGGCATACTCGAGGCCTGCGTTCGTTGGGAAAAATCTGCAGAGAATGCGGTAAGTTGTACTATCGTCTGACACTTGCTATGCCGAGACTGGCATCACCTTCAGTACTCGTGTGAAGCCCATACAGTTTCTTGCAACCCAGTGCATGCATTGCTTTCAATCGACTTTTTTCAATTGGCGTGTTACTTCTATGCTCGGCTTTTAGAAATGCAAAGTATGCCGAAGAAAAGGCAACGAAGATTCGCTGCTGCTCTGCGACGAGTGCAACATGGCCTTCCACATGCACTGCCTTCGGCCAGCCCTTATCCGAGTTCCCGAAGGCGAGTGGTTTTGCCCTGCGTGCAAGGTACGTATCTGGTACCACATCAGCGTGAGCTCGACCCTTGTTTGGCCATGCCTGGATTACTGTACTTCCTGTGCCGGCCTTGACTCTCACTGCCTCGCCCTTCCAGCTCTTGCTGCCTTGCCCTGCTCTCGTTACGGCTGCTTTAAACGCCTTCTTCGCCGAGAGTTCTGTTGATCCACTGTTCCTAGTGCTGTTGGCCGTGGTTGCTAGCATGCATTGGCATTTCTTTAATCCGGCAGCAGCCCTTCATGTGATATTGTGAGCACTAGTAAGCTGTATGTCTTGAAGCTCATTCAGCAGTCGTGTGCATGCACGTGGTCCGTCCATCTGCTAGTCTGCCGCTTGTCAGCCCATACAGAATTCCATAAAAATCGTGCTGTTCTGCCCAGCGGCTCATTGGGACCAGGGTTGAGGCTTGTTGTGTCAGCTTGTTTGCAGAAGCTTGTTGTAAGAAGCTGCCTGAAGCTGCTGCTTGTGGCGGCGCTTGTGGCCTCTTCACTGTGTGCTCCTGCAGTGCATGCTCCTCGAGATGTTGGTAGCAAGTTCACAAAAGAACGGTGGATTAGCGATATGTGACAAGATCGATGAGGTGTGCTCCTATCAGCTGCTCCGGTCCTTCCATGCCTGGTTATTATTGTCGATCGCTTGAGTTTGCCTCACCACCTGTTCAGGGCTAGCACATTTGCTTGTAGCCGTGTATGACCAAGCGTGAAAGCCATGTCGAAAGCCAAACGAGGCCTGCACTGTCACTTGGCTCACGTGATGGATCCCTTGCCAGTGACGACGAGTCGGATGGGTCTGAGGTCAGTGCTGCAGTCATTACTATTGTCAAATGATGCAGCTATAGATGCATATGCCCTGCTCAGCTACCTCTTCATTCAGGAAACTTTTCTTGTTTCATTTCATCCGTGCATGATTCTGTGAGCTCCTTACTAGCCAAAGGTCTTACTTTCATAAGTCATGAGCTTCTTCATGTTTGCTTTAGCATGCTGGCTTAAGCACGATGCTTACCGTTTATTAATTCTTGATTCCTTGTATGTCGTAACTCATTTTTTTTTATTGATCCTCTTACTGCGAGTTGTCAAGTTCCTGGGTAGAGATTGACCTCTCTGGTGGTGCTATGCAAACGACCTATTGTTATTATAATCCATTTTTCTCTCAAGTGCAAACTGTGCTGAGCATCGGCAAGCTTGGTGTGCTTAGTCTCTTGATAATAAATAAATAATAATTCATTTATATAGCACCACAAGAGAACTTAATCTCTATTCAGGTGCTTCACATATGCCCCGGGGCTCGAGCCCACGACCTCAGTCGGACCTCGGTCGGGGCGAGCACCTTAACCGCTGGACCAAACCAGCTCAATGATCACTTCGTTCTGCACTCTGTAAGCCATGCTTGCCTTACGTAATTGATGCACTCACGGGGGATGAGGGAGGGCTTTGCTAGCTAGCCAGGGGTCGGCAATTGGCTGCTAGTGCCAGGGGCATACAGGTATTCTTTGGGAGACCCAAAAGGATGTCCTGAATACCTGTCTTGGAAGCAGTGAGCTAGAAGCAGTGTAGTAGGTTATTGGTTTACTTGAGTGCCATTTCTTTACTCAAAGTGAAGGCTGTGTGCCGAAGTTCTCTGAGGAAACCGGGTTGCCTGTAACTTGCATGTGACTTCCAATGCCGTTTTCGTTGTAGGCATCCTCTGGTGACACGTCGGACGCAAGCGATATGGATAAAGATGAGAGGGCCGATTGCTGTGTGTGCAGTGAAAGCGGCCATGACCTTGTTGTCTGTTCGGTCTGCTCGGCAGCATATCACCTTCGATGTCATAGCCCACCACTTCGTTGTACTCCTGTGTAAGTTGGCTTCGTCCATTTGCCACCGACGCCTGCATACCACCCCCATAATAATACCACCATCATAATAATGATAAAACATTTGATAAAGTGCCCTCAGAGAACTCAATCTTTTTATAGGCACTTTACATTTGGTGCAAAGGAAGCACGATTGAATGGTTAGTGATAGCATGCTCATTGAACAACAAGAATAACATGGTTAGGGTTGACATGTATATGGTCAGCATGCAAGTATGGTTAGTGGCAGCATGCACAGTGTCAGTACACATAAGCACATAAAGGACGAGTCACAGGGACCCACTCAATGATTTGATCAATAGGTGGGGTTTTAGTTTTTTTTTTAATGTGGTCAAGTCAGGAGAGGTGACGCCAAGCTACGAAAAGGCCAAGCTTAGGCTAGCGTAATAAAGGGGGCCAAGAAGACACTGCAGGTCACCGGTTGATAGTACCTTTGGTTAGTTAATTGTGCACAGGTAAGTTAGCAAAGCACATGTGACTGAAGGAAAGCCGACCAGAACAGATTCGTCTTTGGCTGAACATTATTTATTGTGAATATTAGCTTAACATTATTCAAGGTCACTTTAGGTAGTTAACTGTAACTGAAAGCAAGTTCAAGAATTTCAGTGCTTACGAGCTGAAGTCTCAATAGCTAAAGATTTCAATTAAGTGCAAGCGACATCATGACTAGATGCTAAGGATAGAATCGTGCTAGTGAACATAAGATCAAGGTCAAAGGCATGCAGGCTGATGTAAGAGAGCAAAACTACTTGTAAGTGAGAAGAGTCTTTTAGTCGATTCGGTGCTTGACTTTGTAGCTCAGACACTATTGTTGTGATATGGCAGACGACTTAACAACATATTGGACGACATGTAAGCTACTGATTTTTGCATCAATTGCAGCCGATTAAGGACACAGTTAGGGCAAAACTCTGCCCCCAGGCTCGTCCGTCGTGAGTTGCCACTTCTCGTCGGCCTGCACTGGCTCCCCATCAAGGAGTGCATCGACCTTTAGGATTCTAGCTCTCACTTTTAAGTCTCTTCATTCTCTAGCTCCAGCCTACCGATCAGAACTATTACCAATCCAGCCTAGGCATCGTACCGGGCCCTTTTTGTTTAAACTCAAATCGTTTAGCTGTGCCTTAAGTCAACTTCTGACACTGAATCCTGTTTCCGTTGTTTTTACGTTCGTAAGGTCGTGCCCTCTCTGCTGGCCCGACGGAGTGCGTGCGGTTTCTCTTGGCCTAGTGTTCCTTCTTGAACTCCTGAAAAACCTGATACTCCGAAAGGTTTGCCGACCCCAGTCTTGGGCCACGAGATGATCTACAAGATGGAGTCAGCTGTAGCATGTTTGATGAAAAACATCGATGATAAGCAAGAACAGAGGTTAGATCATATGGGAATGTTGCTTGGGGATGAACTCTCCTATCATATATTTACTTACTGACCTAAGAACCCGGAAAAGCCGTCTCTTATGTGATCGCCCCAATCATAGCAAACCCAGTGTGATTCAGAAATTGGAAAGGCTAACGCTCAAAATTGGCTCTGCCAGCATATCTCCTGTTGAATCAGCTCGAAATCTAGGTGTCATGTTCCAAAGTGACCTCTCGTTAGACGACCACATCAGCTCCTCAGTCAAGTCTGCCTACTTACAGCTACATAACATTGCTAAAATTCGGGCTTGTTTAGATAAGGATACCACGTCTAAGTTGGTCCATGCATTTGTGACATCCCATCTTGACTTCTGTAACTCACTGCTTGCTGGCCTACCGGCATGTGCGATCAGGCGATTACATGTGGTGCGGAACTCCGCAGCTAGGCTTGTCTGTCTTGAGCATTGCAGTTGCCACATCACACCACTTCTCACCGACCTGCAATGGCTACCAGTCAAGCAACGGATCGACTTCAAGGTTTTGTCGCTAACTTTCATTCTTTGGCTCCAGTCGATCTCTCAGATCTACTCCCCCACCATGCCAAGTATAGTACCTCCTGCTTTTTGGAATCCAACAGTTTACCAATACCTTGTACAAACCTCAAATCCTTTGGAGACCGTGCATTTAGTTCGTATGCTCCCAAAGCTCGGAACTCACTCCCGACTTGTGTCAGAAATTGGCATTAAGGACATGACTCTGAATTTAAAGTGAAGACCTTCGGTGTCTTAATAATAATAATAATATCACTTTTGTTATAGCGCTCAGAAGTCAATCTCGTTCTAGGCACTTAACATTAGATCACTGTGATGGCACACCAGGTAATGCTGTTGCTTTTCATGACTTAGGTCCCGAGATCGTGGGTTCGAATCCTACGGTGAGCGATCCTTTATCGCCCCTGCAAGTGGTGGTGATAGCCGTAAAGGTTCTTCTGTAGCTATTCAAAAGAAGCATGATGGGATGGTTAATGGTAACATACTCAATAATAACAAGCCGTAATTGCTAGGCCAATGCTGCGAGTACAATTTCTCCTTTTAGGAGCTCTAGCTGGGCCTGTAGTGGATGCAGAGCCACCGGCGAAGCTTCCAGCAAGAAACGGGGCAAACAGCAGCAGGTTTCAGTGACTAAAGACCGGCGCCGCGGCCGTCGTGAGGCTGTTTTAGGTAAGCGATGCATATGCAACTGGCAGAATCCATTAGGTTATGAAGCAAGGCTGTCCTTGAATTTCTACAGCCTTCGATAAACTTACAGGGCATTGACATGTAGTCAGTAAGGCCTTGCATGCATTTCCATGTTTACTTGCAACTTCTCAAAAATCATTATTGTTATAGAGGTTTTTCGTGTTGACATGCTTGATGGGTTTAAAACAACATGACTATTAGCAACACTTGGTTGCGTACCGTGCGTCTCTGTGGCAGGGACTGGCCTCAACAGGTCAAGGAGTCATCAGGGTACTTTAGCTCATCATTGGCCGAGCCATTGTCGGCGACGAAATGAGCCAACAAATGGGATCTGCTTGATGGCATCCAGGAGGGTGTGCGTAGCCACGTGACCACAAATCCCCATCTGTTTACACGGGAACGGTTGACTCGGTTGCCGACGAATGCAGTTATTTACTAAGCCAAGCGTAACAAACTGAAACTTAGTGCAAAATTATATTGACAGGTTGTTACACTTTAATAGTTAGTGTGGATTAATGACTTATTCGAATACTGGCATTAACAACAACCGAACTCAGATCGATGGACTAGGTGCGTAGAAACTTTTGGAGAGCAGTGTATATTGCCGCAGGGACTGTATATGCAAATGCGAAAAGTTTGTATGTTGATGCTTGTTTGCTCAAGTTAAGTGGGAACTTTGTTAGCGAGATTTTGTTTTTGTTTCTCTGGGCCTGCTCAGTTATTTCACACTGTTCTAATTTAGTGGACACATATACCAGTTGCTCTGGTGAGTTCTACTGCTCTAACGGCCTGCATTGCCTCTTACACATTAACGGTTGTGTTAAATGAAGCAGTGCTACTAATTGGTTGAGTACGAGTATTATTTTAGGAAGTCTTTCGTGCTGCCAGGCCCCGTGCTGTCTGGTCGCATGCCGTGTCTAGCCGATAGGTACAGATTTGTCATTTAGTGAGATTATTAATATCCTTAGATGTGAGTGACAAGGATTTGGATTATAAGTCGCAAGATCAGCAATCAGACGATGTCGGTGATGGAGAAGCGTTACCTCGCACCAAAACCGGTACGTGTTCGTTCGTGCAGCATTGACGTGGTGATGATGTCGATTCAGTATTGCCCTTTGATATCGATGTAGCCCATTATCTCAAGGTGAAAGAATAATTCAGGCGTCATTGCTTGCAGTCGTAGCATGCATAGCTTACAAGAGGCTTGCTTTGTGGGATTCCGATTGTGGGAACCCGAACACTTATCAAAAGAGTATGTTATGTAATAAGGATGATACGCCCTTGAAGTCTTTTAAAACACCTGGGCAATTCAAGAAATTTTTTAGTCGGACTTAAGTAGACTTTAGTAGAGACCAAGTTTTCTCAGCCCGAACCCCCACATTTAGGTCACAGTGCCCCTGTTACGATGCTATAGACTCCCTGCTATGATTTATAGACTGCCCAGCAATGTCTTCCGAGCCATATGTAGCCAATACCTGGCATTCATTTCTGGGCCCGGATACACCCTATGTTGATTGACATATCTTGCTTCACTTTCTGACGTCATCATAAAAAGACTTGGGATGTAATGAAGGAGGAGTTGCAATTCCCTCAGATTAATGGCTGAATATGTAGCATAGGTCTGAAAACGCATTATTAGAAGACCAAATGGGGAAATTGGTTTGGTAAATATGCTTTTAAAAGATTTCTTATTGGTTCATCATGTTCAAGCAGGCCAGATCAGTTTTGGTAGGCTTCTTGCGGTACCCACTAGATTTAGTGATTATGCTCATCCACTTGCTGTCGTTTGGCCATACCAGTGAACTGTATGGTTCATCATATGTATAGGGGGAAGCATGCCAACATGCTGAGGCCCAAATAGCATCTTTTTATATGACGCTGTTTGTTGTCTTTGAGGACTTGGCATCTACTCTAGTCTTTTCTCATTATGGGTGATTTCAGCATTCATTTTGATAACTTATCTGATGCCTGCAGCACGGAATTTCGTGCACTGACTGGCTGATTGTTTCTTGTTGCTCATATGCATGGCCCTACTCGCATCAAGGGTCACACACTCGACCAAATTCTCTCATGCAACTGGACTTATATATATATAATTCATTTATATAGTGCCCCAAGAGAACTTAATCTCTATTCAGGCGCTTCACATATGCCCCGGGGCTCGAGCCCACGACCTCAGTCAGACCTTGGTCGGGGCGAGCAACCTTAACCGCTAGACCAAACCAGCTCGACTTTGTCATCACTAATTGTTACCGAATCCTGCTTATGTGACCACGTGCAGATCTCATTCAGTCTACAATGTGTGTGCCCACATCCTCCTCTAGAATCACCTGTGAATCTCGAAACCTTAAGACCCTTGACATCGATGATGTCCGTGAGAGAATGTCTGCTTTGCCTCTGCTGCTTAATCCCTCTTCCGACCTGTCATCATTGGTAGATTGCTACAATACGACACGATTACGGAAGCGCTTACAGCTGGAGTAAAACCCTGCAGCTAGGCTTGTCTGTCGTGAGCGTCACATTTGCCACATCTCACCGCTTCTCCCCGACCTGCACTGGCTTCCAGTCAAGCAACGCATCGACTTCAAGGTTTTGTCGCTCACGTTTAGGCTACTTCATTCTTTGGCTCCAGCCTATTTCTCAGATCTACTCCCCCACCAGGCCAAGCGTCGTACCAGCCGCTTTTCGGAATCCAGCAGCATGCCAATACCTCGTACAAATCCTCAAATCTCAAATCCTTTGGACACCATGCCTTTAGTTTGTGTGCTCCCAAAGCGTGGAACTCACTTCCGACCTGCGTCATGACATCTCCTGAGCTGTCCACATTTAAAAAGAAATTTAAAAAGACCTATTTATGGCAGCATTTAGTGGGTCCCTGTGATTCGTCCTTTATATACTTATGTGTGCCGACACTGTGCATGCTACCACTAACCATGTTGTTTATCAAGCATACTACCACTATCCATTCGATCGTGTTTCCTTTGCAGCACATGTAAAATGCCTAGAAAGAGATTGAGTTTTCTGTGGGTGCTTTATAAAATGTATTACTACTATTATTATTATTATGAAATCGGGGTTATTGACTAGTAAACACGCAGAAGTGTCATGTGTGCATGGCTCTTCCCCTCTAGGGCTTTCTCGTTATTAGTGCATATGTTTACCCATTCACCAAGAGGCAAGTGCACAGCCCTCAGTTGGCCTGAGGCCTACTTTGATTCACTTGCACTCTAGCGAATCGGGTAAGTAGGCAGGATTTGACTTTGGAATTCCTGAGATTTGAAAAGTTTAAATGTAACCCTTTTAAACATGTTAACGAGTAATCCTTGTTAACACTTTTTCTTTTAAACCCGGTAGATAAGCCAGCTGCTTTTAGCACCACCAGCATCGAAATATAGCCTCTCCTGGCGCGTGTAAATACTTTTGGCCATAAATATACAGCAGCCAAGTCAGCAAACCAGGAAGCATTCAGTGTGATTTGGATATTTGCAGTCTGGCTCTTATGATAACTTCCATATGCATACTTTCTTTTATTGGGTAAACTGAACTGCTAATTACAACCAAATCTTATGCCGAGCTGAAAGTAGCTGCCTATGTGACGAACTGTGGGATATTGAGACTTAATAATGTTGTGTGGATTCTTTTCTGGCTTGGGTAAGTTGACGTATGTTAGTGATTGCATCAGATCTGGCTTCAGATATTCGTCATCGAGCACCTGCTTATCCGACTGACTGGCTAAAGTGTCGATAGCTCTACAGTACGGTTTAGCTCCTGGAAGTGGAGCGTTCCATGTTCTTTCTGTTATCGAAATGTGCTGGGCAGCACTCTATACAGCCCGATTTTTACTAGGCTCCATTTCGGTGATTAGGACAACCCAATGGTAGGTTAAGTGCATTCCAATCCTGTGTAAATCGATGTGTGGAGATGTAAGGTTAATACCAAACTGAAAGTAATGGCAGTTACATCTCTTCTATGTTGCCATGCTCAAGAGGTCTCCCTGGTAGGATTGTCGTGAAGAGCTTGGGCTCCCTCCATGTAAGGGGAATTGTCTGTCGTGAGCATTTGTTTTGTGAACGTCAGCGTCAAGCATCAAATCGATTTCAAGATCTCTTACTTACAGGTTGATAGACTTGCTTGCATCAGCCTACCTATCCGACCTCCGCACAGCTCCAGTGTGCTCTCTTAGCACCAGCTGCTCCTTGTCAGCACCCGGTCATCTTGCCCTCCCCCGAACTAAGTTGGAATGTTTTGGCGATCGAGCCTCCAGCTCTCACGCAGCGAAAGTCCGAAGCTTGCTTTCGGCTGTGGTCACTACCTGCAATGACCTTGCACAGTTTGAGTCTCAGCTAAAAATGCATCTGTCCCCCAAGCATTTCCTTTGCCCCCACTTTGTGAACTTGTCTTTTTATTGCTATTATATGCTTTGTGTGCACTCTTGTGCATGGTCCAGTGCTTGTTACTACTAGCTAGAGGTTTTCCTAACCTGTAGCCACGAGTGTCTTGCTATTCGCATTATCATTCTGGCATCAACTTGATTATTGGCAGTGTTTATATGGTTGATACCGTGAGAGTAACCATACCCATGGGAACTGCTGTGGCCATGAATTTTTTTTGGGACTAGGAGGGTTTTTTCGATGCCAGGCATACTATGTTACTCGAAGCATGTGAAAAAATTGACTGCCCAAAACAAGCACATTTACTGTTAGTATGTATGCGTTTAGTGCGATGCATCAGCACCAAACAATGATTTGTCAAAAAGTGCCTTACTCAAGTTGCTGGTCAAGCAAGTTGGATTTCAAAGCTCAAATACTGTGCTTCAGGCTGCTACATTTTGCGCTGAGATAACAAGTCGAAGCACACTGCCCTGCTAGTAAAGTATTTTTTGAAGAATCCTCGTTTGGCGTTGGTACAATAGCTCAACCAACTGCCTGATTTGAAACCTATAGAACGACTACAGGCGATATCGACAGGCGGCTGAGGCAGGGCTTTCGATCTACACCAGTAGCCGACCTTTTCAGATAAACTCAGGTCTGTGGAATGTGCTGAAGCAGAAGAGATAATCCAGAAGCTTTTGGCCTCGATGCCTAGAAAGGTCGCCGTGAAAGAATCATGGCAGCACAACGTCACACTTAACGCATGTGTACATTCCTACAGCGTATGAGTTTGTTCTGGGGTAACCATAACTACTTTTACATGCTGTGCATAACTTAATTATGGCTGACAATGTGTAGAACACCGTTTGATTACCCCGACGAATTTGCAGCCACTGCAGCTGTAGCCATACTCCGCGCACACACACGCGCACACACACACACACACACACACACACACACTGTCGTAAGCTGTGTGTATATATGGGTGATCACAATATATACTTGGATATTTCAGTGTTTTATGGACTAATTTTGACCAATACAATTTTTCCAAAATATTGTTTTTGCATGGATTAGCATTGTTTCTTATTATTTTATATAAGGTATGACCTCGGTTTTCTCAGCTGAGGTAAAAAAATATGCAAAAAGGGATTGAGTTTTGCATATTTAATTGTTTTGCTTATTTAGAGTATCTTGGACAATTTCTGGCTTTTGACATGGTCGAAATTTTTAAAGCTGTTATTTTTCAGCACTGGGGGCACTGACGTAAAATATAGTGGGTGCATCTGGTATCCTCTTCAATGGAGATCTATCTTACCTCCCAGAAATCAAGCTTTTGAAGTATGCTTAAATTGCATGTTATGTCTTACATAAATATATTGTGCTAAATTAGACAAAGTTTTATTTTTTCAATTGTAGGTTTAAAATACAGGCTGTTATCTTGGTTTGGGCAACTTGGCGGTCGGCCTAGACTTCTTAAGTCATATACGCTTTACATTATCAAGTACATTATTATTATTATTATTAAGTCAGTTGTATACAGTTCTGTAGGACCTTTTTGTCAGGTAATCTAGTTGATAGTTTCTTGCTGTTAGTGCGCTCTCGATATCTTCCGTAATCTCAAACCAGCTCAGACCCATGTCTAGACCGGATGTTTGAAGCCTCGACTATTCTCGAAGACGTGTGAAGTCGTGGTGGAAATACCAGGTGCATCTAAAAAAATACACGTACTCTGATGGTCCCACCAAAAACTATCATTCGGAAACCAGGGATTGTGTTTCGATTCCAAGAGTGCATAATTTGTTGTGCCACGTGTGGGCCTATATACAAAAAATGCATATGCATTCTGTGTGCATTTCTCTGCTTGAACGTATGTATGTATAGGGAAGTATGTATAGGGAAGTTGTTTTCAGCAGTTAGATTGCATCGAGCCCGATCAAGACTAGGATTGTGTACCGGTAGTCATCAAGTGGTTGATCCATTTTCTCTTGGACTCACTCTACTTACCATGAAGTAGTCGCATTTTATTTACAGACTAGTCTTGTGTGCAGCATTCTACATGAAATGTCACTCAACATATAATTATTATTTTTTACGTCGGGCAGTGTTAATGAATGCTAGTCTGTTGCTATTTTATCCTCCAGGAAAGCGTTTGTGCAGCGCTACTGATGAGCGCCGGTCGTCATCGGCCAAGACTGTTAGAAAGGATTATCATCATGTCAGCTCACATGTGGCGACAGGTAGCCAGAGCAGAAGCAGGTGGTCCACTGCACGTGATAGCAGGTCACCTGCTGCTGCTGCTGCCCCAAAAGCCACGAGAACACTTAAAAGTCTGCGTCCTATTAGGCCTGCTGCTGTCGAAACCTTGATTGACGATGATGCTGGCAGCATCAGTGAAGACCAGACATTGTCCACCCAGCCTGTGTTGCATTCGACCTCAGCCAAGGCCTCGAGAGCTTCGACTGCCCGCTCGGCTCAGACGGTGGTGACTTTGGCAAGATCGACAGTTGGATGCCCGACTAGCATGACGTCTCATGACGACGAAGGTGACGAAGCAGATGATGAGGAGCCTGGCAAAGGGAGTGTGCGTTGCGATCGTAGCAGAACTGGCTACGGTACAGCAGGCCGAAGAATTGGTGCTGCACTCGTCTCAGAGTGTGACCGGAGGTCCAAACGTCGTGTTGTCTCGGAGGATGACTGCGAGATGTCGGCAAGTGATGAAGTGCTGAGCAATGCTGGCTCATCTCGACGCACACGAACAGGAGCAGCTGAAGGTCTGAGCTGCCGGACAGCGCCATCTAAAAGGACGGTGATCTTCGATGATGACAGTGATGAGGAGGAGGAGGAGGATGTTCGGCAGCCAGCTAAGAGGCGGCTGAGATCAGTGCAAACAGAAAGCAACACAGGTGAGTAAAGTGTAAGTCCATGTCCGTACATCTTCACAATGCTTTTGCACACGAATTGAAAAAATAGCCAGCCCAAGCGCTTGAATAGCACTTAAAAACCACTGCTGCACTGGTTTGGTCCAGTGGTTAAGGTGTTCGCCCCGACCAATGTCTGGCCGAGGTCGTGGGCTCAAGCCCTGTGGCATATGTGAAGCGCCTGAATAGAGATTAAGTTCTTTTAGGGCGCTATACAAATGAATTTTATTTTTTATATATTGTAAGAAAGCCAAAGTCTGCAGGCAAAGCAGTCTATCGATGTGTTCTTGTCAACTTGAACATAAATAGTCACACGAAACCTCCCAGTTTCACTAAAAGGATTTTTCTGTGCTCCGTATGCTTGCAGCTTGGCATAGTTTTAGGCTGTTGGGGCTTGAGCGCGCATACTTTTAGTGAAACGTGGCCAATCATAAATTGCATCTCATTAATCTTATGCAATTATCAGGTGCTAGCTTTCACCCTGTACTGCAGATGTCTTTTTCTCACATCGCACGACTAGGCTATTGTTTTTGAAGGGGGTCGTCGAAAATCGGCAGCAAGGCAGAGCAAGCAGGTAGCTGCTGCCGCTATCAGAAATGGCTATAAGTCAGTGTCTTCGGAGAGCGACAGTGATCATGTTTCCGACAAAGAAGCAAGTGGCAAATCTAAGGGAAGGAGCAAAGCGGCCAGTCGTAAGATACCTGTGAGTGATGACGACGGTCGCATGCCTCACCTCGAGCCTGAGTGGTCTGATGACGATGCTGCTGCTGCTGGAGGTAAGTCCATCGCTATAGGATAGCTAGAATTCCCGGCACTACTCCTCATGCTTATGCTATACTCTGCTTGCCGTACGATTAGGTTATGCAGTTCTTCTAGATCCCAATTGGTAGCTAATCGTAATTGAAAGTCGCATTGAATTGCTGGACGGTGCCTCGACTGATTGATTTGAGTATGGATGTGGATCTGCTGTGTCCTGTTCTGTTGGTGCCTCTGTCTCGGACATTCGATATTCGCGTTCATGTCATGTGAGGCCACTTACCGAGTGATCTTTTGTACATTGGTAACTGCAAGCTAGCTTTGTCTCGCGATTGTTGTAGTGAGCAAAAGAAAGAAGTCTTTGTCTGAAGACGACGTTCGTGCCACCAGAAAACGGCCAAATACAGAAGACTCAGCAGCCGAAATTTCGGTAACACAGGTGCAGTTTCTGCTTGTCTTAGAGAGAGCCTTGTTCATCATTACCTGAGCATTTAATCTAGCATTTAGGTGGGTGGTTCCAAGTCTCAGAAAACCACAGTGTGCACCCCAATGTGTCAAATTCAACGGCTTGTGGTATAGATTTCTTAAAACTGTCGTTTTATGAGGTTACAGAAGGCGGTTATAGCTCTGGTTTCATGTTGCTGCTGGGCACCCGGCTCTCAGGTGGCGTAAATTGTTTTCTTTTAGATTTCGTGCCTAATCTTCATATTCTTATTGTTCACGAGAATCAAGACCCTCACGACGACTCTTGTGGTCATGGTAATACCATAGTAGGGCGACAGACGCCCATTCGGTTAATAATGATAGCAGAAGTGAGTCTTTTGTATGACACTATCAGAGAACAGAGGCACACTGGGACAAATTCTAAACAAAATGCAAAAGCATTTTGAGAAGATACAGCATAGCAAACAACATGCATTTGTAGCTGAAACTTAAATGATGAAGAGTCACTGCAAGTAGTGCCATAAGTCAGACGCAAGTTGTAGACTTTTGGTTCATTCGAACTGAACGACCCACCACCAACAGATTTCAATTTAGTGCGATGGACAGCGAGACGGCTGGAAGCCCTGGAGCAAGGAGGTCGGATAGGTATGCTGGTGCCGGCAAATTAAGTCTATCTGTAAGGCAAATAGAGAATCATGAAAGGGCCACGGTTTGACACTTCATAGGGAGATAATGGAGCTCAGACAGAAGTGGTTTGATGTGTCACAATCGCAGGCGTTCACTTCTATTCGGCTGACACTCAGTTGTACCTGCGCTTTGATCCTTTCCAGCCCTCCAGCATGTCGAATTCTCTGTATGCCCTTGCTGCGTGTATTCATGACATTCGCAAGTAGGTGGCATCAACATTTCTTAAATTGAATGATGATAAAACCAACTTACTGGTTATGGTAAAACTAAGTGTGATTCAGAAATAGGAAAGGCTAACGCTCACAATCGGCTCTGCCAGCATATGTACTGTGGAATCTGCACGAAGTCTAGGCAGGCGTCCTCTTACAAAGTGACCTTTCATTAGACGACCACATCAACTCTTCAGTCAAGTCTGCCTACTTTCAGCTACATAGCATTGCTGAAATTCGGGCTTACTTGGACAGGGATACCATATCTAAACTAGTCCATATATTTGTGACATCCCGTTTCGACTTCTGTAATTCCCTGCTTGCTGGGTTACCGGCCTGTGCAATCAGGCACTTGCAGCTTGTGCCAAACTCTGAAGCGAGGCTTGTCTGTCATGAGCAGTTGCCACATCACTTCTCCCCACATTAAAAAAAAAAAACTAAAAATGCACAGCATTTAGTGGGTCCACACGATTCGTTCTTTACGTGCTTATGCATCTGACACTGCATGTTCCACTGACCATATTTGCATGCTGATCCTGTGCAAGTCACAACTAACCAGGTTATGCTTGTCGTTGGGCATGCTACCACTAACCATTTGATCGTGCTTCCTTTGCTGCAAATGTCAAGTCCCTAGAAGAGATCGAGTTCTCTGATGGTGCTATATCAAACTTATTATTACATGTAGCAGCCGTGCCATTGACAACTATAAAAGCTTGCTTAGTAGTTCACCAGGTCAGACTATTATTGGCAAAGACAGGAAGTCCCTAATGAAGCGAATTACAATAGTTTATATGTAATGCCACTAACGCCTGATGTGAACTAATTTAGCTGTCGTACTATTGTCTAAGGAGACCTAATATTGGCATGTTGCTTGAAAATAGACTGACATGGCAGTAGAGGCAACAGGCACAGACAACTGGCAGGCGTCTCCTAAGTGATGATAGCTGTACAGATCTTCACGGGAACGGTGATAGTTGAACGATTCTTAAGAGTTAGCGTTTGCAACTTTATGGTAACACTAGCTTGCGCATAACTATAAGGTTTGTCTTGTCATCTTAAATCATCAGGAAGTCGGTGGGTATCAAAGGGCAAATTTCTGTCGCGGGAATGTAGAAGTGCTGTCCACTTTGTTAATACTTATGCCGATCGCGTAGTGTGGTCTTAACTGCGTTGACTACTGAAACTCCATCCCGTCGGGCGTACCTGAGAAAACGCCCGGATGCTTTCAGCCTCGAATTTTACGGCCAGTGTGGTCCGACACAGCCAGGAACAGCTACTGATCATACCATGTACAAGCCTCCCAAACCTAATGAATTGCACGTTGAGATTTACACAGTACAATAGTGCATCGGTGGATCTCTCAATCAGATCTGTATTGCATACTCTTACAGTTTCGCAGCTAAGGGCATATATACCTATTTTTTGCAGCTCTTTTGTCGCTAGGTATTAGCATTCGATGGGTAGATCGGCTACTATAATTCTGCTAACTCTTGCTCACCATCAGCTACACAAAGAGCATCTAGCGATAGATCATGAATTGTCTTAACTGCTGATTACACGTAGTTAATCGGATCTTTGGCACCACTTCTTCATTCTATGGCTCCAGCCTATCTGTCCGATATACTCCCCATCAGGCCAAGCATCGTACCACCCGCTTTTCGAAATCCAACAGTCTAGAAATACCTCGTACAAACCTTAAATCCTTTGGAGACCGTGCATTTAGTTCGTATGCTCCCAAAGCCTGGAAATCCCTCCCGACCTGCGTCAGAACATCTCCTGACCTGACCAACTTTAAAAGGAACTTAAAAAACACCTATTTAGGACAGCATTTAGTGGGTCCGTGATTCGTCATCATGTGCTTATGTGTGCTTACACTTTGCATGCCGCCACAAACCACATTTGCATGCTGACCCTGTGTGTGTCACCCTTAACCATGTTATTCATTTTGTTTGTTTTTCAAGCATGATTTTACTTACCATTCAATTGCATTTCCCTTTGCTGCAAATGTAAAGCAATTAGAGATTAAGTTCTCTGTGGGCGTTTTATCAAGTACATTATTATTATTATTATTATTATTATTTATCTCTCCCTAGCTTGATTTTTCTGTAATCGTGTCCTCAGTTGACCACAGTTCTTCATGCTAAATCATGTGTCAGCTATAGCTGTGCATTGTGACTTGTGAGGCTAAGAGGTTGTGAGCCTGTCCGGTGATGCAAATAACCGACAACGACGGCGTCATTGGAAATATGTTATCGATTTGCACATGATGTTATTGACTTTCACTAGACATCAAATGCGGTTGATGTTCTATGCCTCTAGCAGCAGCACTTAAGGATTGTCACGGTAATTCGTGTTGTCTGTTACTTAGTGATGCTTTTAGTTTGTTAGTGCAGTCACCAGAGACGATACGATTAATGGTTAATGTAATTATTTGTGGTTAATTGTGTTGATTTTTTGCAGATACTTGCAGTCCTTCTGGTAAAACTTCTTAAGCATCCTTCAAGTGCAGACTTTGAAGAAACAGTCGACCCAAATGAGGTTTGTTATATTAGCTATTTCTCTTTAGTACCTTGATGGATTTTTTTAATATTAATTTGATGCCGTAGAACTAACGTGTTGGTTTCTGAAAGGGTGATGTTAAAGCTAAAGGTTTTATGCATGTGAGTCATGCTTTGTGCATGCTAGATATTTTCGCTGGGTGCTATTTTACAAACACTTGTCGTGTGTTCTTATCAGTATGCTGCCACTTGGAAACTATATTTGGTATTGAAGTATATCTTTGGCTTCAGGCTTACATAGATTCTTATCTCTTTTAGCTGCCATCTCATTGATTATAATGACTGACTTTTTTATAGATTGATCGTAATGATCAATTTCTTTGTTAGTGTTTATGGTTTCCATTGCTAAGTAGGCAAGTTGCTAAAAACGATCATGAAGTCGAGTGTGTGTGTGTGTGTGTGTGTGTGTGTGTGTGTGTGTGTGTGTGTGTGTGTGTGTGTGTGTGTGTGTGTGTGTGTGCGTGCGTGTGCGTGTGCTCGCGCGCTCGCTTTTGTCTTTGTCTGTGTAGACCTCTGTAGCTCTTGATTCCAAGAATAACCGAGTACTGTGGACATTATAAACTGTTGTGCTGTTAAACAAGTCAGTGACATACTCGAGGCAGAAGGTTACTTAGTTGTAGTGCCCTAGCATCCAGGCAAACCTTGCATACTCATATCTGCTAGCATAATAACACTGGAATACTTTTCATATGAATTTCAGGTTCCTGATTACTACGATGTGATCCAGCAACCAATAACGCTGGGAGAAATTAAAGCAAAGAATTCTAAAGGACTATATTCTTCCACTGATGCTTTCATTTCTGATATCACCTTGCTTTTCCAGAATGCATTCGAGTACAATAAGGTATGGGTTAATTGTCAGTCAATCCTCGTCATCGTTAAAGGGTTATCAAACTTGTAACTATCAACTTGTGATAGTCATGCGTCCATAATCTTGTTCTGATTTTTCTGACAGCCTGAGAGAAGGACACTCACGTTTTATTTTAAAGCATTATGGATCATCACGTGCGATTTGTGCTTTCTTACTGGTTATCTCTTCTAGACATGAGCCTGTATCACAATCATTAGTGTTGTCTGTCTGTCTCCTGCCGATCTGTTGAGTGCTTTTCAGGGGCTCCCTGGAACATGTGGATCGGCCGTGCTCTGCCTTTGCTACGTCACAGACGATTACTGTTCCCTCAGCGTTGGTGCAGACATGCATTTAGTTTTGTCTCCCCCCCCCCCGACGTCTCCTAAAGTAGTACTGTGATGCTCACTGCATTAAAACGTTTCTCTTTGCTCGAATTTTCTCTGGCATTTTCCTGGAAGACTCAACTAACTATGTCTAATGGCATGATATTCTTATTCGTAACGGCTTATACTCGCCAGGGCATCGACTCTTGTCTGGTTTCGGCAAGCAGCCGGAGCCATAGAGTCCCACGGCCGAGCGTAACGCTTGTTTGTGAGGCATGATCAGATGCATTCTCAGCTCTGAGTGCTCAAACGGTAATTACACAATTAGGCCTGGCCAGCTAATGACTCGGGTCTCGCTCATGAGTCGTCAAGGAATTGTTTTGTTGCCTTCGAAGTATGGTCGGGGTGATTATTAATTTACCAAGTCTTCCCATACGAGAGCCCTGGCACAGGGCAACCCAACATTGTGGACGACGTTTACATAATCGATGCTGTCTATACTCTCGTTAGTGCATCGAATTGTCCTGATGTGGGGAAGCCAAGAAGTGCGACCAATAAGCAACTCCCACCACCAGGTGCTTGAGCTTAGATTGTTAGCTGTCCTGGCCACTCGCAAATTTTTCTAAGGCTGACAAAAGTCCTCCGTGTGCCATCCACGAATTAAATTTCGTCAGTTCATAGGAGACGGCTCTAGTCATCAGCTGCAAAGTGGGCGTTTTGACAAGCCAATTTTATGTTTTCTGGCGGCTGTTTCGTTGTCCCCCCAAGTTAACGGCTTGCGTTTGCAGACAGAACATGTAAAGGCCGAGCTAGGAAAGCCTCCTACCCGAACCCTGGCAGCTTTGCTTTAGCTCTAAGGACGAGAGAGAAAGAGAGTGAATGTGGTCGGCCAGAGCTGCCAAAGTAAGGAGTCCGTGGCTTCCAACCCTGAAAATACTTCTACATGCCATACCTGACACACCAAAGCAGATACCGCACCTCTAGGCCACCTTCACGCCTGCTCACCCAGTAATAGGTTACGATTCGACCTTTGATTTTGCTGTTTAGTTGCTTCGTCTTTTCCTAGGTAGGAGAGCACTGGGTGAGTAGTTGCACGTACATGGTTCAGTCAGGAAGTGCAAACATTTCTCATCTTACATGCACTAGCCTATGCTGAGGCACCAAGTAATGTACCAGGCTGTAAGTACAAGTGAACGCAGTGCCATTTTTAAGGTAAAATATCGTTCAAGGCATCAGGGGTGGTCTTGTTTTTAATCGGTACCTGCGGTTGGCATCTTTTTTCTCTCTCGAGGCAGCCACGGATTTTGGGTCCTTTTTGCAGGTCAACAATAGCGTTGATGTAAAAAGCGGCTCATACCAATAACAGTTCTCTGATGGCAAATTGTAGCTCAGTAAATAGTATCAAATTCAAGTCGTAGACAGTTGTCTGTGTGGATGTGTGAGGAGAGGCACACAATCTGCAGTACGGCACCGGTATCGGTGCAGCGCTGCAGCTAGCGATCTCTTCTGCTTCCTCCAAGGACGGCAAGCTTCCGACGATGGGCAGCCTCCTTCACGATGTGCTAGAATTGTCGAATTGTCCGACCACGGCTCTCTGTTGCAGCTGCTATAGTTTCCCAGTCTTTATTCGTGCTACTGTCGTCTAACCTTAAGTATGTATCTATCGCTGTAGGTGGATTCAGAGGTTGGGCACGATGCTCAGCGACTGGAGGAGGAGTTTGTGCGACTGCTTGGGCAGCATCTGCCGTCGCAGCGCTATGAGTCGCAGTACAAGCTATTTGCTGCAGCCGCAGCCGCTAGAGGCAAGAAAGCATCTAAGCGAAAACGATGATCCATGGCCGGCTCGCTGATGTGTGACCCGATGCCGGTTTCGTATCTATTAGCCGATGACAGGCTAGCAAGTATTGTTTTTGCATACGAGAACGGGTATTTGACAACGTAAATGCCGATGTCATCTGGCTATTCGGACTAATGTTTTACCCAAGTAGCAGTGTCGTGTATAGTGCAAAACATTTGAACAGCTGTTGACTTGGGATCCGTCTACAATTGACATCTACTTGCTGGTGTGATGCTTAGATCCAGCTGTTGGTACATATGAATATAAGTTTGTATGGCGGTTTAGAAGTCGCCGTTGCAAAAGCTTTGTACTCCCACGTTGTATTACGTAGTTGAGATTATTACATAATCGATGTCAGTAAACATTTTTATGCAGTCACCCGTTCTTCAATGTGTGATGCGTATTTTATTCATCAGCAGCTACTGGCTAAGCAGTGCTTCGAAATAATAATACATTCTTATAGTGCCCGAAGAGAATTAAATCTGTTCAGAGACGTTACATATGGTGAAGAAGCTAATGAGTCAGTTTGGTGCTGCCGCTCTGCAATCTTCTTAAGAATATGCGTCTGCTAAAGCTGGCTGCAGTGTTTGTACTTCGTTGCTTGCGTGTAGTCGCTTGAATTTGTCGTAAAGAAGCGAAAGCTGCAACAGTTTACTTCGACTCCATATGTAAAAATATCGGATAAAGAAATACTCTGCTAATAGGAATACCAGCTCTGCGTCCCAGATTTCTATGAAAATTTTTGCTGAGGGACCTTGTTTAATAAACATCGGATGCAAGAATACTTTGCATGTAAGGATTCCGATTGATTTTCGTTTCGTACTCCACTTAAGTGTGCATTTACGGTACCTTAGTCAATAAGCATTATTTGCGAGAACCTTTCACTGCTTATTTGTCGATTGCATGTTGTTGGCCGTGTAATATGTAACATGTTTCAATTTTTTATAGCAGCATCGTAGCCAGTGGTATAAAAAATATGCTTGCGATTGAGAAAAACCTGCACGTTTTGAAGGCCTTAAAAGGCAACCTGCTGTTGCTAGGGAGTTCAACGCGAGTCAATCTTTTTCCCAAAAAGAAAAAAGAGCGTCTTTAAGCGCTAACTAACGGGAATCTGAACCTCAGCGGAATCTTCAATATTTCGAGGCTTTTGCAGGCTGCAATAACGAAGTAGCATGTCATGGCAAATTAACCGCTCAGCACGCTCCCCCACATGCATCACTGTAAATCTCTCTAACTTAGTGGTCATCCGGCCTGTCGTAACTAAATCGGCCAGACTTAACGATTGCCTTTGGAATCCTCGCTCAATGTGCAATAAACCTCTAGTAATAAGCGACCTTATGTCTCAAAATGGTATCGACCTGCTCGCCCTAACTGAAACTTGGCTGAAATCGATAAACTGCCCGACAATTAAAGACGCTACTCCATCTGGTTTCACGTTCTTTCACACCCCTAGATCAATAAAAACTGGAGGTGGAGTTGCTATTATCGTGCGCTCGAAATTCAACTTCAAGCCATTTGCGGTACCCTCGAAGCAGTCTTTTGAATCAATTGTCTTGTTCTCACCCGAAAACAAGCTACCGATAGTAGCAGTAGTCTATCGCCCACCAGGTACCAAATCCTCCTTTATCTCAGATTTTTCCGATCTCATTTCGATTCTGTGTGCAAGAAATCGATCCTTCCTCGTTATGAGTGATTTCAACGTTCACTTTGATAACTTATCTGACGCTTTCAGCACGAATTTCGTGCATTGACCGACTCATTGTCTCTTGTGGCTCATGTGCATGGCCCTACCCACATCAAGGGTCACACACTCGACCAGATTTTCTCATACAACTGCACTTTGCCATCACCAATTATTACCAAATCCTGCTTATCTGACCGCACGCAGATCTCATTCAATCTACAGTGTGTGCCCACATCCTCCTCTAAAATAACCTGTGAATCGCGAAACCTCAAGACCCTTGACATCGATGCTGTCCGTGCGAGAATGTCTGCTTCACCTCTGCTGCTCAGTCCTCCCTCCGATCTGTCATCATTGGTAGATAGCTACATCATGACACTAGCTGACACGCTCGACGAGTTTGCACCTCTGACAAAGCGCACTTTGCGCCCCTGCCCAGACGGCCTATGGTTTACCACTGAAATTAAACTAGCCAGTTCTACTAAACGAAAGCTTGAAAAAGCATACAAAAAATCCGGACTAACTGTCCATCGACAGGGTCACGAGGACTACTGTAGATCGTACCAATCGATCCTAGCAAAGGCCATGTCTAGCTTCTATAGAAACATTGTTGAATCGCAGATGCACAATCCAAAACTGCTGATGTCGACAATAAACCATCTCCTCAACCGTTCCCAGATTAGCTCCTTACCTGACGATTCTTGTGATGATCTAGCCGATCGCTTCCCTCGATTCTGTGTGCAGAAGATAGACAAGATCAGGGAATCCATCCCTGCGATGATAACCTTCCCACTAGAATGCTGTTCCTCGGTTCCTGGCTGCACCTCCATGTCTGCATTTAAGCAGGTCACTAGTAATCTAGTCCTAAAGTTTGTATCTCATTCAAAGAAGACAACAAGTCCTCCCACTGTCCTGCTCCTACGTTGCATTGATCTGCTGCTGCCATGCATAACTAACATCATTAATATGTCATTAGCCTCAGGTCATGTCCCAGCACCTTTCAAAAAGCTGTAGTCAGGCCTTTCCTCAAGAAAGCAACACTAGACCAAGAGAACTTGAGCAACTACCGCCCAGTCTCCCTTCTACCATTTCTATCAAAGACACTGGAACGGGTCGTGGCGGACCAGCTGAACTCATATATCGAAACCTCACACCTTGCTAGTAACTTCCAGTGTGGCTTTAGAGCTAACCACTCTACAGAGTCAGCATTGCTTAAGGTATACAACGACCTACTTAGGAATGCAGACATGGGTAGAGTGTCTCTGCTTGTTTTGCTCGATCTTTCGGCAGCTTTTGATACCATCGATCACAAAGTTCTTCTGGAGCGCCTCTCATCTCGCCTGGGCATCACTGGCACTGTTCTGCAGTAGTTCAGGTCGTATGTCAGTGGCAGACTCCAGAGTATTGACGTGAATGGACAAAGATCATCTGAAGTACCTCTGAAATATGGAGTACCTCAGGGCTCCGTGCTAGGTCCGGTTCTTTTCTTGGTTTATACTCTCTCTCGTGCTGATGTGATTGCCAATCACAATCTAGGCTTTTACTTCTATGCGGACGACACTCAGTTGTACCTTTGCTTTGATCCCTCCCAGCCTTCGAGAACCTCAAACTCCCTCAACTCACTTGCTGCATGCATTGATGACATCCACACATGGATGGCAGCAAATTTTCTAAAATTAAACGATGATAAAACTAACTTACTAGTTATGGGCAAACCCAGTGTGATTCCGAGATTGGAAAGGCTGACTCTCAAAATTGGCTCTGCCAGCATATCTCCTGTCAAATCAGCTCGAAATCTAGGTGACATATTCCAAAGCGACCTCTCGTTAGACGACCACATCAGCTCCACAGTCAAATCTACCTATTTTCAGCTCCATAACATTGCTAGTTGGTCCATGCATTCGTGACATCCCGTATCGACTTCTGCAACTCACTGCTTACTGGCCTACCAGCATGTGTGATCAGGCGATTGCAGCTGGTGCAAAACTGTGCAGCCAGGCTTGTCTGTCGTGAGCGGCGCCGTTGCCACATTACACCATTTCTTGCCGACCTGCACTGGCTACCAGTCAAGCAACGGATTGACTTCAAGGCTTTGTCGCTCACTTTTAGGTCCCTTCATTCTATGGCTCCAACCTATCTCTCAGATATACTACCCCATCAGGCCAAGCATCGTACCACCAGCTTTTCAGAATCCATCAGTCTACAAATACCCCGTACAAACCTCAAATCCTTTGGAGACCGTGCATTTAGTTCGTATGCTCCCAAAGCCTGGAACTCCCTCGCGACCTGCGTCCGAACATCCTCTGACCTGACCACATTTAAAAGGAACTTAAAAACACGCCTATTTAGGACAGCATTTAGTGGGTCCCCGTGATTCGTCCTTCACGTGCTTATGCGTGCTGACACTTTGCATGCCGCCACAAACCACATTTGCATGCTGACCCTGTGCATGTCACCCCTAACCATGTTATTCATTTTGTTTGTTTTTCAAGCACGATTTTCCTTACCATTCAATTGCATTTCCCTTTGCAGCAAGGGTAAGGCGCCTAGAAAGAGATTAAGTTCTCCGAGGGCGCTTTATCAAGTGTATTATTATTATTATTATCATATATACGTATCAAGTCCTGCCACTAACCACATTTGCATGCTGACCCTGTACATGTAAACCCTAACCATATTATTTAATTTGTTTGTTTTTCAAGCATGATTTTACTTACTATTCTATTGCATATCACTTTGCAGCAAATGTAAAGCGCCTAGAAAGAGATTACGTTCTCTGAGGGCGCTTTATCAAGTGCAATATTATTATTATTATTATAAGTCGTCGCGTCGCATCCATTTGGAGCTCGGAGTGCAATCACAGGCAAAGCCTAGGGGTGACAGGGGTGGCTGCTGCCACCTCTGGCCTAGTACGTAGGGGCCGAGCCTGACACCCGGTCAGGCGGCTGCGGTCGCGCTTTTTCGGCGGATGTCCTCTGGCCCCTTGGTGCTTGACCTACCGACGAGACACACACCCCACACTATTGCTACCCGGGGATACGCCCCTTACTCGCCTTTTACAGGGGACTCCGACCGATACCCCCCCCCCCCGCGAGTACCCGTCGCGGCACGGGTCGCGGTGCCATTTCGTCAGCAAGCCGTAGCAAGGCGGAAACTGCGACAGCACTCGCTCGCGGGGCCGACAAGCTCGGCGACTGTGTCCCTACGAAATCGGTCACGGTTCGCCTTTCACAGCCGACAGCCCGTCATGCAAAGAAATGAGGATCAGATACGGAGAGCGGCAGTTTCCAGCTCGTTGCCTCGCCGGGGTTTAGCAGTCGGATACACCCAGCTGCTGCCGCAACCACGTGACCATTTACGTCTCCATCCCACCTAGTTCCGCCGCCGCCCGCTGCGCCGATCGCTCGTCCGTCTCCGCGTTGCGATGCGCCGGCTCTCGATTCGGCTTCATCGCGACTGACGTCACGACCAGCGTCGCCCACAGTGCGGCTGCAGCTTGACTGGAGCTGCTTGCTCGAGCCTACGGAGCGGCCGGCCTACAGCGGCCGTGCGGTGGCATCGGCGGTAGCGCGTTCGCACTAACTGATGCGGCGGCGGCGGCACTGGAACCAAGTGAAACACAGCGCAGCGGCAGGTATGCGATATCACACAGAACACCGAAGCGGGCTCAAAGATGTTTATTCTCGCCGACGCCACCGCGGGCCAGTACGCGGCTGCCCGCCCGGCGTCCTCGACCTGACTCCCTGGTCCTTTGCCACCCGTTATGTAGTTCGATTGCGTGGGGAGCTGGTGCCGCTCCTTTCCTCAACAGCTGGTGGGAGCGTCCCCGAGAGAGGCCTGTGCACAGCTGTGGTTCGCTTCTAATGAGGCGTTGCCACAGGCCGATAACCCGCTGGTGAACAGATAGTGGATTCACCATCGGGGTCGGCCACGGGACAGCCGGGGAGTCGAGTGAGAGGAGAATCGAGTGTGAGAAGCAGGCGAAGGCAGTCGTGCGTCTTTCGGCTCCGTGCCTTGCGAAATAAACCGTTGGCGTTGTTCATAGGCTGGCTCTCTGATGTATGAACCAAACTACACATTACTTGTATACCACTGCCATAAATCACTACAACCCATAATCCAACGACAGATAATCTCGATAATCTCAAAATAGCCACATGTCCCGCACCTGCTTTCGCACGGCTTCGTGCCTAGGCGCCGCGCCTCCCGGTCTTCGGGGCGCCGTGCTGCGCCTCCATCTTGCGCCAGATGTAGTTGAACAGGTCGTCGTTGCGCACGTGAATGAAAATGTAGTCGCTCTCCAGGCTCAAATAGTTGTCCGGCGTGACGACGCCGAACGACGTGAGTGCCGACAGGCGGTGGTAGGTGATGTTGTGCAGCCGGCGCGGCAGCAGGCCAGTGAAGTAGACGTCGTCGACCCAGAAGTAGGGCGTTCGCAGCGACTCGCGGTACAGAGGGCGCACGAGGTCGGGCGTCATGAGCAGCGCCAGGCCGGGACAGTAGGGCGGATACGTGTCGTCGGCGTACTCGTCGAGCGTGACGGCCCATTTGGACGACCGATCTCGAGCCACCGGCCGGCCCACCCAGTAGTCGCACAGGATCGTCCGCTCCGAGCCGACGCCGTGCCGCTGCAGCGTCTGCACGTGACGCACCAGCCGGAACACGTCGATGACCATGTCGTCGTCGGCCTTCAAGACGATGCCCGCGACGGCGCAGTTCGCGGCGACCCACTTCAAGCCCAGTATGGCTTTGTACGTCAGATTGCGATACGAGTCGACAAAGTCCTCCTGCACGATGTCGCCGTACTTTTCGAACTCGAACGCGAGTAGTGCCTGCACACTCGAGTCACGCGGGTCGCCGACGAAGAAGACGGTCCTCACCTTGACGTCCACAAAGTTGGATGGGTTGCCCCACGTCTCGCGAATCAGAAGTCTCTTTTTGAAGTGCTGCGGTGCCGTGTGTATCCAGACTAGCATGTAAGGCGGGCCCCCGGCTGCGGCGGCGCCGCGACCGCACAAGTTGGGATTGTTGAGCACGTACTTGAAATGGTAAGGATTGACCGCCGTTCGGCCGACCTCCGTCCGATTGACCGCCGTCCGATTCAGCGCGCTCGCTGACTGCGCCGACAGCCGAGCGTCTCTCGCTAAGGCGATCGCCGCCTGAATCAACAACTGGACCGAAACGTGTGCAGCCCCACGTAGCCACGCGCGTCCGAGCTCGCTCTTAGACGCCATAGCTGACGTTGTCGCTCGGTTACAGTGTGCAAGTTCGTCGCCAACGATTGCAGCCGAGTCTGATCGAGAACGTTGCTATATCTAGTCGAACGCGAAGCGCTAGTCTACCGCCTGCGAGTTCTCTCGTTTGCCGATCGCTGCGGCATCGTGTCCGAAACGGACGCGGCGTCCGCCGAAAGTAGCGAGGGACGCGCGGGCTCTAAGCCGGCGGTGGCCATTAGTGCTGCACGAGATCAGTCGGTCCAGCACCCACCAGAATAGCAGCCGAGCTCTGTGATGAATCAGAGGCCATGCAAAGTACGGCGTCTCCTGAAGCTGCGGACCAGGTTGCTCCATAAGCGAAACCGGCCAAAGAACCGGCCCTTGACCCAAGTCGCGTCAGTGAAGAAGTTGCTAATAATAATAATAATAATAATAATAATAATACACTTGATAAAGCACCCCCAGAGAACTCAATCTCTTTCTAGGCGCTTTAAATTTGCTATGCTTAGTTAGGCTTTTGGAAGTGCATGCACGTGATGCACACAAGCCAATTCATTTGTAAAGTGCCCCAAGAGAACTTAACCTCTGTTCAAGCTCTCCATGTCTGTCGCAGGGCTCGAGCTCACGACCTCACGACCTCGGTCGTGTAGGTGAGACCTTGACCTCGGTAGTCAAAGTCGAGCACCTGAACCCCTGCGCCATACCAGACTTTACATGACAACAACTGTTGTGCGTGCCTTCATCCCTTTTTTGTCCAATAAGTAATAACGACAGTTAAAGTAATGCATTTTGTTCAATATCTTAAGGGAATTTAATTTCTAATCAGGCGCTTTACAAATCGATGAAAGAGACAACACATATCGGTTAATAGCAAGCAAGGTATACATCTCAGGCAAACACTGGACAGCCTCGTCGTACGTCGTACTCGTTGTAAGTATTATAATTAGTCACGCACGGAAAATACTTCAATTGTGTCAGTTTAATCAACGATTCTACAGCGTGAAAACGCACTTGCAACGAAAACAAAAACCTACTTACTGCAGAAAAAATGCCAACGTCTCCAAAAGCGCTTCTCACAGCAAAGGACAAGGAAAGGTAGCTTTAAAAAAAAGGAAATCTAAAGAAATGCCCCGTCGTACGCATTTACACCATTTATACATCCGGTCATGGGCTGGCATGAGTCGGCGGCGTCCGCGGCAGAGTCGGCAGTGGCCGTGACTTAGTCGGCGGCGTCCGCGGCGGAGTCGGCGGCGTCCGCGGCGGAGTCGGCGGCGTCCGCGGCGGAGTCGGCGGCGTCCGCGACAGAGTCGGCGGCGTCCGCGGCGGCATTGTCGGCGGGGTCCGCGACAGAGTCGGCGGCGTCCGCGGCAGAGTTGGCGGCGTCCGCGACCGAGTCGGCGGCGTCCGCGACAGAGTCGGCGGGGTCCACGACAGAGTCGGCGGCGTCCGCGACAGAGTCGGCGGCGTCCGCGACAGAGTCGGCGGCGTCCGCGACAGAGTCGGCGACGTCCGCGACAGAGTCGGCGACGTCCTCGGCAGAGTCGGCGGGGTCCGTGACAGAGTCGGCGGCGTCCGCGGCAGAGTCGGCGGCGTCCGCGACCGAGTTGGCGGCGTCCGCGACAGAGTCGGCGGCGTCCGCGACAGAGTCGGCGGCGTCCGCGACAGAGTCGGCGACGTCCGCGACAGAGTCGGCGACGTCCTCGGCAGAGTCGGCAGTGGCCGTGACTTAGTCGGCGGCGTCCGCGGCGGAGTCGGCGGCGTCCGCGGCGGAGTCGGCGGCGTCCGCGGCGGAGTCGGCGGCGTCCGCGACAGAGTCGGCGGCGTCCGCGGCGGCATTGTCGGCGGGGTCCGTGACAGAGTCGGCGGCGTCCGCGGCAGAGTCGGCGGCGTCCGCGACCGAGTCGGCGGCGTCCGCGACAGAGTCGGCGGCGTCCGCGGCATTGTCGGCGGGGTCCGCGACAGAGTCGGCGGCGTCCGCGGCAGAGTCGGCGGCGTCCACGACAGAGTCGGCGGGGTCCGCGACAGAGTCGGCGGCGTCCGCGACAGAGTCGGCGGCGTCCGCGACAGAGTCGGTGGCGTCCGCGACAGAGTCGGCGGCGTCCGCGGCATTGTCGGCGGGGTCCGCGACAGAGTCGGCGGCGTCCGCGGCAGAGTCGGCGGCGTCCACGACAGAGTCGGCGGCGTCCGCGACAGAGTCGGCGGCGTCCGCGGCGGCATTGTCGGCGGGGTCCGCGACAGAGTCGGCGGCGTCCGCGGCAGAGTTGGCGGCGTCCGCGACAGAGTCGGCGGCGTCCGCGACAGAGTCGGCGGCGTCCGCGACAGAGTCGGCGGCGTCCGCGACCGAGTCGGCGGCGTCCGCGACAGAGTCGGCGGCGTCCGCGACAGAGTCGGCGGCGTCCGCGACAGAGTCGGCGGCGTCCGCGACAGAGTCGGCGGCGTCCGCGGCATTGTCGGCGGGGTCCGCGACAGAGTCGGCGGCGTCCGCGGCAGAGTCGGCGGCGTCCACGACAGAGTCGGCGGCGTCCGCGACAGAGTCGGCGGCGTCCGCGGCGGCATTGTCGGCGGGGTCCGCGACAGAGTCGGCGGCGTCCGCGGCAGAGTCGGCGGCGTCCACGACAGAGTCGGCGGCGTCCGCGACAGAGTCGGCGGCGTCCGCGGCGGCATTGTCGGCGGGGCCGCGACAGAGTCGCGGCGTCCGCGGCGGCGGCAGAGTTGGCGGCGTCCGCGACAGAGTCGGCGGCGTCCGCGACAGAGTCGGCGGCGTCCGCGACAGAGTCGGCGGCGTCCGCGACAGAGTCGGCGGCGTCCGCGACCGAGTCGGCGGCGTCCGCGACAGAGTCGGCGGCGTCCGCGACAGAGTCGGCGGCGGCGTCCGCGACAGAGTCGGCGGCGGCCGCGGCAGAGTCGGCGGCGTCCGCGACAGAGTCGGCGGCGTCCGCGGCAGAGTCGGCGGCGTCCGCGACAGAGTCGGCGGCGTCCGCGGCAGAGTCGGCGGCGGGTCCACGACAGAGTCGGGGCGGCGTCCGCGACAGAGTCGGGCGGCGTCCGCGGCGGCATTGTCGGCGGGGTCCGCGACAGAGTCGGCGGGCGTCCGCGGCAGAGTCGGCGGCGTCCACGACAGAGTCGGCGGCGTCCGCGACAGAGTCGGCGGCGTCCGCGGCGGCATTGTCGGCGGGGTCCGCGACAGAGTCGGCGGCGTCCGCGGCAGAGTTGGCGGCGTCCGCGACAGAGTCGGCGGCGTCCGCGACAGAGTCGGCGGCGTCCGCGACAGAGTCGGCGGCGGCCGCGACAGAGTCGGCGGCGTCCGCGACCGAGTCGGCGGCGTCCGCGACAGAGTCGGCGGCGTCCGCGACAGAGTCGGCGGCGTCCGCGACAGAGTCGGCGGCGTCCGCGACAGAGTCGGCGGCGTCCGCGGCATTGTCGGCGGGGTCCGCGACAGAGTCGGCGGCGTCCGCGGCAGAGTCGGCGGCGTCCAGACAGAGTCGGCGGCGTCCCGCGACAGAGTCGGCGGCGTCCGCGGCGGCATTGTCGGCGGGGTCCGCGACAGAGTCGGCGGCGTCCGCGGCAGAGTCGGCGGCGTCCGCGACAGAGTCGGCGGCGTCCGCGACAGAGTCGGCGGCGTCCGCGACCGAGTCGGCGGCGTCCGCGACAGAGTCGGCGGCGTCCGCGACAGAGTCGGCGGCGTCCGCGACAGAGTCGGTGACGTCCTCGGCAGAGTCGGCGGCGTCCGCGGCAGAGTCGGCGGCGTCCGCGACCGAGTTGGCGGCGTCCGCGACAGAGTCGGCGGCGTCCGCGACAGATTCGGCGGCGTCCGCGGCAGAGTCGGCGACGTCCGCGACAGAGTCGGCGACGTCCTCGGCAGAGTCGGCAGTGGCCGTGACTTAGTCGGCGGCGTCCGCGGCGGAGTCGGCGGCGTCCGCGGCGTCCGCGGCGGAGTCGGCGGCGTCCGCGACAGAGTCGGCGGCGTCCGCTGCGGCATTGTCGGCGGGGTCCGTGACAGAGTCGGCGGCGTCCGCGGCAGAGTCGGCGGCGTCCGCGACCGAGTCGGCGGCGTCCGCGACAGAGTCGGCGGCGTCCGCGGCATTGTCGGCGGGGTCCGCGACAGAGTCGGCGGCGTCCGCGGCAGAGTCGGCGGCGTCCACGACAGAGTCGGCGGGGTCCGCGACAGAGTCGGCGGCGTCCGCGACAGAGTCGGCGGCGTCCGCGACAGAGTCGGTGGCGTCCGCGACAGAGTCGGCGGCGTCCGCGGCATTGTCGGCGGGGTCCGCGGCATTGTCGGCGGGGTCCGCGACAGAGTCGGCGGCGTCCGCGGCAGAGTCGGCGGCGTCCACGACAGAGTCGGCGGCGTCCGCGACAGAGTCGGCGGCGTCCGCGGCGGCATTGTCGGCGGGGTCCGCGACAGAGTCGGCGGCGTCCGCGGCAGAGTTGGCGGCGTCCGCGACCGAGTCGGCGGCGTCCGCGACAGAGTCGGCGGGGTCCACGACAGAGTCGGCGGCGTCCGCGGCAGAGTCGGCGGCGTCCGCGGCTGAGTTGGCGGCGTCCGCGACCGAGTTGGCGGCGTCCGCGACAGAGTCGGCGGGGTCCACGACAGAGTCGGCGGCGTCCGCGGCAGAGTCGGCGGCGTCCGCGGCAGAGTCGGCGGCGTCCGCGGCAGAGTCGGCGGCGTCCGCGACCGAGTCGGCGGCGTCCGCGACCGAGTCGGCGGCGTCCGCGACAGAGTCGGCGGCGTCCGCGACAGAGTCGGCGGCGTCCACGACAGAGTCGGCGGCGTCCGCGACAGAGTCGGCGGCGTCCGCGACAGAGTCGGCAGTGGCCGTGACCGAGTCGGCGGCGTCCTCGACAGAGTCGGTGGCGTCCGTGACAGAGTCGGCGGTTGTATGCGAGGCAGAGCAAGCCATAACGGTGACGTTGGCCTGCGACCAGCCGGTGTGACGTGGCCTAGGCTGGTGTGTGTGCAGACCGAACAGTCTGCACAGGACGGAGAGACTGGGATGGCTTGAGAGGCTGTGCAGGCTGGAGAAGCAGCTGCACATGTTGGAGACGTGGTGGCAGAGGCGGATGAAGCAACGGCGGTTGAGGCCCGCAAAACGGTAGCTGTGGACGTCAGCTCGGCGACGATGGCCGGTGGCTCACGTTGCTGGCTGATCGCGAAAGGCCGTGCACCAGCGCGCCTTCTGCGAACAGCGTCAGGTAGCCTGTAGGGTCAGCTATTGATGTTAGCTGTTATGCTGTGGATGTGTAGTGTCTAGTTTGTATCGTTTGTAGATATGCTCGTTCATTGCTTCCGTGTACATTGCAGCCACTTGTGTGGCTGCTGGAAACTTGTGACCTTAAGGTCAAGGGAGCGTGTAGTTCGAGTGTATGCCGGCTCTTCTGCTGTGCCTGTGATGTGGCATGGACACAGGCCGTTAACCCGCTGGTGGCGAGATGGTGGACTGGAGGAATGGAGGAGTGGGGAGTCGAGTGAGAGTAGGGGCCGAAGGGAGCCGTGTGCTCTTCGGCTCCGTGCGTGGTAATAAACTGTCGGTGCTGGGCATCGGCTGGCTCTCTGCTGTGCGAACAAACAACACTAGGCACTTTGGATTTGATGCGAGGGGTAGCACCATCGGATGGTTAGCGGTAGCAAGCTCTATAACAACCAATACCACGAGGATAACATGGTTAGGTATGACAAGCACAGGGTCAGCATGCAAGTGCCGTATTGTGGTATGCGGTATTCGGTATCGGTATGCGGTACGCAGGCAGTGCAAGCGGGCAAGCGTACGTACAGGCAGATGTAGTTGCCGTTCAGATTCTCGTACGTGCAGATCTAGTAGCAGTCGTGGAAGCAGCTCAGGAGCTCTCGGAGAGATAGGAAGGAGAAAGAAATGAGAAAGGAAGGAGAAAGGAAGGAGAGCTGGATGGGGGCAGGAGAGAGAGGAAGGGGCATGGCTTTCGTGCCGGTGAACCAGCAGAAAGTGCTTCGCTTCAAGGCTAACTACCGCAACTGACCCGTTGCGATTAAATTGAGCTTAGTTAGCTAATACCACCCGAAGGCGGTGCCTAACGATCCGGTAGGCAGCAGTGCGCCCGTTGGCCGGGCGGAGTCGGCTGGGGTGGAACGACGTTGTGGGCGCGGCCACGCCTGCGATATCGGCAGTAAAAACAAGCTTCGCAATAAAGCGTCGCGGTCTTGTCGTCGTCGGTCGATTCGGTTTCGACTGGACTAGAGATGTGTAGCGCCTTGCTGGCCTTAATAATAATAATAATAATATTGCACTTGATAAAGCGCCCTCAGAGAACTTAATCTCTTTCTAGGCGCTTTAGAAACTTCGTTGTCCTGGAGCAGTTGTCCAGAAACTTCGTTGTCCTGAGCCACAGAGAGGAGCGCCAGTGCGGTTAGAGAGCAAGAGCTTAAGGGCGAAGCTCCGAGACCAGCGTTCTCGGCCTTTAGAATTGGTCCGATATCCGCGGGAGCTGCTGATTGACGTTGGCTGGCCTGTCAACCTCAGCCATAACTCTGTCCAAAACGAATCATCTGGAACCTGTTCGGCATTCAAGCTAGACAGGGGGGCCCTTCCAGTGGCCTAGTGACGGTATTAACTCCTTACCGTAATGGGCCACAGTGTCGAGCCCAATACCACTAAGCTCTTGCCACATTGTCTCAGCTAGGTATTCAAGAGTCGAGCGACGCTCTCTCCTTTGTATTTTGTTCGGCTCCGCGCTTCGACGCCGTCGGACTCATTTCTCTGAAAGAGAGGGAGGAGGGTGGGCCGTTCGCCGGCGATTGACGAGACAGGACGAGACAGCGCTAGGAGGATTCGGCGAACTCCACCGAATACGGTCGTATCGCGCCCGAGCTGGCATTTTGCATTTCTCTTGTGTTGGGTGTGCAGCGCTCGCTCGCACGTGGTCTTGGCATACGGAGTCGCCGGTGCGAGCTAAGCCTGGTTGGTATGGTGTGAGATTGAGATTCCGTTGGCTCGGGCTTCTTTCTCTAGTTGGGCCGTTCCCCCTAGAGGCGCAGGGAGCCCAAGTGTGGAGACGCGTTTCCTCCGCAAGAGTGCTTGAGGGAGGTGGCCTGTGTGCTTGTGTATTCCTGCCGTTAAGCTGAAAGCGGAGCCCTAGTTCTCCAGTCGGGGTCTAGGCTCCGGTTCGGGATCCTCGTCTCATTCGGGTCGCTCCCCACAGTAGACTTAGGTAGCCTAAGTGAGTAGCTTAGAGAAGAATACCTAAGCGAGAGAATACGTACCCCGCACTTGAGTAGTTAGGTTTTGAGCGTTACGTGGCGGCAGGCCGAGGCTCGAGCCTCGATCTCGCTGCGCTCGATTGACTCTCCTCACCGCAGACCTCCCAACCCATAACTTTCAAAACATAACTACTCTATGGGATACATGCTCATCCTGCCGCAGCCTAGCATAACAAAAATTGATTTAAAGAAGATTATTTAATAAATATACTATGAGTACAAATTGTGAGTTCTTTCCTAGACATTATCGTGAAAGGATGATTTCTTATATAATCAGAATTAGAGAAGTATTTTATAAGTTTTACGATCATCGAATTCCTTTTGTTAATGGCTATGACGGAATTAAGCCACACATTGATTTTATAATTAGTTTAATTAAAGAAGGTAAAAAACAAAAGTTAACTAATTATAATTGTATTAGACATCCAGAATTCTATAATGACGACCAATCTCCTAGTATTGTTAATGATTGCCCTGTTAAAACATTCAGAGATTCATATTATCAAAAAGGTTTTCCTAGAAATATTGCTGTTAGTATTTTCGATATTATATAGTAATGACAGATTTAAGAAGAAATTCTGTTGTGCAAAGATATGATGAAATCAATCAATACAATTGCAAAGTCAGAGCATGTCTAATAAATCTAATAAGAGTAAGATATATAATACAATTTATAAACATAGTAATAGCATTAGGAGTAACAGTTTCTACTACTTATATTCAATCTTTTCCAGATATTACTCATGTTGTTTCTTTTTTTCAGCACTAACCACAATGTTAGTATCAATTGATGGTATTTAAGTTGAAATAGATACAAGAAAAGGATTTACTCTTGATCTAATGCAAATTTTATTTCTAAGATAGCACATGCTCTATCTGACGAAGTAATTACAAAAGAAGAGTTTGAAGATGTTATAGCAGAACGATCACAAAAAGAAACTACTCCTGTTTAATCACTTTTAGTTCTTCTCTAACAAAACTTCTCTTAACATCATTTACCCAAAAACGAACTGGTTGTTCTTTCAATGCCCTTATTCTAACAATAGTATGTTTAATTAAACTCCATATTGGATCACTAGCTCTTCTTCTCTGTTCAGCTTCTTCTTCCCCTGGTTCTAATAAATATCTAACGGTTGTTCCAAGTTCTATCAATTTCTCTTGTTCTCCTACTTTTCTATTATATTTTGGTCTCTTTAGTTTTACGTTTTCTTTTTTATTGCCTTAGTAGTTTCTTCACCAATTGCACTTGTAATGTTATTATTTAGATAATCAATAATCTTGGGAAAATTATCAATCCACTCTTTATTTCTTACATAATCTCCTTTATTAAAACTTTCTAACTTCTTTTCATACTGTGCAATGAAGGCTCTTCTTACTAGCAGCTTCTATAACTTGCGTTTCATGTCTTTTCATTTCTTTCCTGAACTCTCCTTTAAACTCAGATCCTGGATCTACAGTAATCTTCTTTGGATATTTCAAAGAACCTTTTGTATAAATGTCTACTATTGCTTGTGTTACTTCTTTAGAAGACTTTGTTTTAAGTGGTCTTGAATCTTTTTATCTACTAGCAACATCAATAACACTCAAAGTGTATTTGTATCCAGAATCATTTGGCATATACAAACATATACAAAATGTCTTCTTGGGGACTTTCATTAGGTTCAACTTAATAGCTACGCCGGCGGCTAGTAACCTACTTGTTAGTTATGGTTGTCAGCAGCTGCTATCGCTTCGTCATCGTATATCAAATGCATTCCTAGATATTAATGTTGTTGCTAAGATTCATGAACTATGCATTAACAAAAGGAAAGCACCCCGTAGCCGCCGCGGTGGCCGGAACCGCCAGCTTAGACGCTGCTCGTTTGGTATTCCTAGCATTGTCTCGAACCGCTTAGCACGCTCCCCCGCATGCGTCACTGTAAATCTCTCTAACTTAGTGGTCATCAGGCCTGTTGTAACCCAATGGGCCAGACTTAACGCTTGCCTTTGGAATCCTCGCTCAATGTGCAATAAACCTCTAGTAATAAACGACCTTATTTCTGAAAATGGTATCGACCTGCTCGCCCTAACTGAAACTTGGCTGAAATCGATAAACTGCCCGACAATTAAAGACGTTACTGCATCTGGTTTCACGTTCTTTCACACCCCTAGATCAATAAAAACTGGAGGTGGAGTTGCTATGATCGTGCGCTCGAAATTCAACTTCAAGCCATTTGCGGTACCCTCGAAACAGTCTTTTGAATCAATTGTCCTGGTCTCACCCGAAAACAAGCTACCGATAGTGGCAGTAGTCTATCGCCCACCAGGTACCAAATCCTCCTTTATCTCAGATTTCTCCGATCTCATTTCGATTCTGTGTGCAAGAAATCGATCCTTCCTCGTTATGGGTGATTTCAACGTTCACTTTGACAACTTATCTGACGCTTTCAGCACCGAATTTCGTACATTGACAGACTCATTATCTCTTGTGACTCATGTGCATGGCCCTACCCACATCAAGGGTCACACACTCGACCAAATTTTCTCATATAACTGCACTTTGTCATCACCAGTTATCACCAAATCCTGCTTATCTGACCACATGCAGATCTCATTCAATCTACAGTGTGTGCCCACATTCTCCTCTAAAATAACCTGTGAATCGCGAAACCTCAAGACCCTTGACATCGATGCTGTCCGTGCGAGCATATCTGCTTCACCTTTGCTGCTCAGTCCTCCCCTCCGATCTGTCATCACTGGTAGATTGCTACAACACGACACTAGCTGACACGCTCGACGAGTTTGCACCTTTGACAAAGCGCACTGTGCGCCCCCGCCCAGACGGCCTATGGTTTACCACAGACATTAAACTAGCCAAGTCTACTAAACGAAAGCTTGAAAAGGCATACAAAAGATCCGGACTAACTGTCCATCGACAGGCATATGAAGACTACTGTAGGTCGTACCAATCGATCCTAGCAAAGGCTAAGTCTAGCTTCTATAGAAACATTGTTGAATCACAGATGCACAATCCAAAAATGCTGATGTCGACAATAAACCATCTCCTCAACCGTTCCCAGGTTAGCTCCTTACCTGATGATCCTTGTGATGATCTAGCCGATCGCTTCTCTCGATTCTTTGTGCAGAAGATAGACAAAATCAGGGAATCCATCCCTGCGATGACAACCTTCCCACTAGAATGCTGTTCCTCGGTTCCTGGCTGCGCCTCAATGTCTGCATTTAAACAGGTCACTAGTGATGTAGTCCTAAAGCTCGTATCTCAATCAAAGAAGACAACAAGTCCACTGGAACCTATTCCCACTGTCCTGCTCCTACGTTGCATTGATCTGCTGCTGCCATGCATAACCAACATCATTAGTATGTCATTAGCCTCAGGTCAGGTCCCAGCACCTTTCAAAAAAGCTGTAGTCAGGCCACTTCTCAAGAAAGCTACACTAGACCAAGAGAACTTAAGCAACTACCGCCCAGTCTCCCTTCTACCATTCCTATCAAAGACAGTGGAACGGGTCGTGGCAGACCAGCTGAACTCGTATATCGAAACCTCACACCTTGCTAGTAAGTTCCAGTCTGGATTTAGAGCTAATCACTCCACAGAGTCAGCATTGCTTCGGGTATACAACGACCTACTTAGGAATGCAGACATGGGTAGAGTGTCTCTTCTTGTTTTGCTGGATCTTTCGGCAGCTTTTGATACCATCGATCACAAAGTACTTCTAGAGCGCCTCTCATCTCGCCTGGGCATCACTGGCACTGCTCTGCAGTGGTTCAGGTCCTATCTCAGTGGGAGACTCCAGAGTATTGACGTGAATGGACAAAGATCATCTGAAGTACCTCTAAAATATGGAGTACCTCAGGGCTCTGTGCTAGGTCCGGTCCTTTTCACCGTTTATACTCTCCCTCTTGCTGGTGTGATTGCCAAGCACAATCTAGGCTTTCACTTCTATGCGGATGACACTCAGTTGTACCTTTGCTTTGATCCCTCCCAGCCTTTGAGCACCTCAAATTCTCTCAACTCACTTGCTGCATGCATTGATGACATCCGATCATGGATGGCAGCAAATTTTCTAAAACTAAACGATGATAAAACTAACTTACTAGTTATGGGCAAACCTAGTGTTATTCAGAAATTGGAAAGGCTGACTTTCAAAATTGGCTCTGCCAGCATATCTCCAGTTGAATCAGCTCGAAATCTAGGTGTCATATTCCAAAGCGACCTCTCGTTAGACGACCACATCAGCTCCACAGTCAAATCAGCCTATTTTCAGCTTCATAACATTGCTAAAATTAGGGCTTGTTTAGATAAGGATACCACGTCCAAGTTGGTCCATGCATTCGTGACATCTTGTCTCGACTTCTGCAACTCACTGCTTACTGGCCTACCAGCATGTGCGATCGGGCGATTGCAGCTGGTGCAAAACTGTGCAGCTAGGCTTGTCTGTCGTGAGCGTCGCAGTTGCCACATTACTTCACTTCTCGCCGACCTGCACTGGTTACCAGTCAAGCAACGGATTGACTTCAAGGTTTTGTCGCTCACTTTTAGGTCTCTTCATTCTATGGCTCCAGCCTATCTTTCAGATATACTACCCCATCAGGCCAAGCATCATACCACCCGCTTTTCGGAATCCAACAGTCTAGAAATACCTCGTACAAACCTTAAATCCTTTGGAGACTGTGCATTTAGCTCGTATGCTCCCAAAGCCTGGAACTCCCTCCCGACCTGCGTCAGAACATCCCCTGACCTGACCACATTTAAAAGAAACTTAAAAACACACCTATTTAGGACAGCATTAAGTGGGTCCTTGTGATTCGTCCTCGATGTGCTTGTGCGTGCTGACACTGTGCATGCTGCCACTAACCACATTTGCATGCTGACCCAGTGCATGTCACCCCTAACCATATTGTTCATTTTGTTTGTTTTTCAAGCATGATTTTACTTACTATTCTATTGCGTATCACTTTGCAGCAAATGTAAAGCGCCTAGAAAGAGATTAAGTTCTCTGAGGGCGCTTTATCAAGTGCAATATAATTATTAACTATATCAAAGATATCTTTTGGAATTACTTTTGGTGTTGGCTGGAATACTTAGCTTATATCTGAACCAGGATTGAATTGTCCTTCCTTTATTCTTTCTTTTAGAGTTACAAATGACATTCTATGGAAATGGAAATATTTTGTAACACTTGTTATAAGTCTTTTAGCTAACTTGAATATTTAGAGTCGGGCCATCCAATTTGTAAAAAGATTAAACAAAGACCTAAGTTAAATATGAAATGCGTCGTGCAATTTGTGATTTAGATAGTACTCAAACAGAATTCGATTATAGTATTCAAAGAAATAATGAGATAATAATTTGTGCAGATTGTTATTATGCAACTAATAAATACTCTAAACAGAGACCAACAAAGCTATATTGTCTAGCAAAGAAACCCTTTAAAAAAGCAGCTCTGAATTATTCTACATTCGTCACTGTTTAGAACATGAATCCATACTACATATTGCAAAACTATTCCCATTAGTCAAAGGAAAGCGTAAAGCAACAAAATTAAAAGAACCTATTGTTCTACTTGTTCACTTTTACTTTTCAGGTACTTATGTAACTAATAGATTAACTCTTAGATTTCCGAGGTTATCAACAAAATCATAGTCAGTAGGAAGTCTGTTGAAGTAAGCGTAATATTTAAAATCTGTTTCTGATGGAGAAGTATCTATAGCACGTATTTCTCCAGATACAACAGAAGTATCTGTACTAGGTCTTAGGAATACACAGTTGGACGATCCAACTACCATAACACGTAGTAATATTAATGGTGGAGCATTCTTGTTTTGTCAAGAGTAAGCAACAGAAATACTAAAAATAGAATTCATTGGTCTAGGATTTAACGACACTGGAATTACGTCTGTTACTTTGCTTACTGTTTCATCAACATAGGATTTAGTAGCTGCATCAGAAGGATTAACAGGATCTGCAACATTGATTATAGAATTGTCATTCATATTTACATTTGTAGTTGTAGGAGAGTTTTTTAATAATAAATCTCGTTTTAATCCACCATAAGTAACGCAAAAGTCATTAGGTAAAACAGTTGGTGTGGTATTACTTGAATTCCAGTAAGTTGAAGTAATAGCAAATCCATTCATATTTAAATCGCGAGTCATTTTATCTCTATTTTAATTTACATAACTAGATAATTGATTGGTATTAACAGCATCTGTTGGATTTACTCCAGGAGCAAGATTTGTAACCGGCCTATTCTGAATATTAATAGAAGTACTCCCATTAACAATAAAGTTTGAATATGCATATGTTTTTGTTACAGCATCACCATCATTCACAGGATCCCTCATGTTAAAAATTCTGTTTCTATTTGCATAAAGATCGGATAATATATATTCATTTATTCTAGATACATATTTATTACAGTTAGCCCTTCGATACATATATATATATATATAATTATTAATTAAAATTGTTGATCTGTCTAACACTTCTCTAACGATAGGAACTATTATAGCAAATCTACCAATGACTTCTTATTCTACTGTTTATATCCAGCATCTTCTTATATAATACCTTATATCATAACTGTTTCCTTTTTTATTGTTAAACCTGTCATACTTGCTTATAATATCAAACTCAAAATCAAAGTACTTCTCATCTTTGAGCAATAACATAATAATAGGAGTTCTAACTGGCATATCAAATTCATGTTCACTTGGTAGTCTAACATTTCCAGCAGCTACATAATCTAATGGGGGTTCCTCACAGTTCAATCTAGGAACGCAAATCTTAAACTCTGAGTAATAAAACTTTGTTTTAAAACATGCAGTCCAAGTAGAAATTGTGCCTGATACTGCTTTGGTATAAAATCATCAATAATATTTCTACTCCATAAACATCTTATTTCTACTAAAGTATGTTCTTCTATTATTCCACCAGGAGAGTATCTATATACACCATCACTACAAAAAAGTCATTAGCATTCTCAAGTTTAACATTGAGTTTCATTTCTATAAAAATTAGCCGCAATATGTTCAAATACTTCACCAAATAACATTGGAGAAAATTTCCTACTAGAATTGTTAGCAATATGTTTTTTTAGTTTTCTATTAGCAATTAATTCTATATCTACTCCTGTTTGATCACTAAATACAAGATCATTACCGAGTACAGAATAAACTTCTGATCCCCAATATTTAAAGACAGATTTTTTCCACTCATCTGAACCTTGAACAAAATAAAATTTTGTCATTATATTTCTGGTTTTAATTTTTTTAAATGTCAGTTCCATCATAAACAAATGTTCTTTTCGTGCAAGTAAAATTGGATCCATTACCATTAGAAGTTAGTTCAGCAGTATTTTCACAAATAGCTAGGTAATGAATAATGATATTTGTAGCAGGATTGGTCACAGGTATTTGAGAATTAAACTCAACAGTTACATCAACTTTAGAAGTAACTCCTAAAGGCTCATCATTGTAATGTAAATTAATTACATGAATTGGATAAAGTGATATCCATTCAGGAAATGTAATACCAACTGGTTATGTAATTTCATTTAATCCTAGATATTGTTTTCTAAACTCAGTAAAATCTAGATATTCTGTTGAATACTTGCCATCCTTAGAATAACTACTTCTAGCAACAACTGGGTATTGTTTAGAACCATTAGCAAGTACAGTTACGTTTTTGATATCGCAATGGTTGTATGTGCAAACATTTCCAGTTTAATCGTTATACTAATTAAAATTTTGTGCAGCCACAATTAACCATCTAACTTTATCAATAGTATTTTGTACAGATGGAGTTTTAGTAAATTTTAGACCTTGGTTAAAACTGTTTAGTGTTGTATTTTCATATCATCTAACACTATAAATAAGTCTAATTTTATTTGCTTTCTCAGTTGATGTATCTGCAAGGGCTCTTTGAATAATTTGTTTAGGAGTAATACAAGGAACCATTAGTCTCATTTTAGACATAGCGATTTTAAATCCCGTCCAAACTCCATCACCAGTATTTATTGCAAGAGCACCCGCACCTCCTGCAGACGTACCTCTAGTTCCAATTGTGATACTTCTATCTGCGGCTGTACCTGATACACTAGTCATAAAAGCATTAAAATCATTTCCACCAATTCTTGTCATTTCAAGTGTAAATGGTACATGATAAAGAATTGTATTCATATCTGCACAAAATCCAGACAGTCTTGAAAGTGCAAGTGAAATACTTAATGTGCCTTGATTGTCAGCCAAAACATTTGAAAGCCCTCTTCTGTATAAGAAGCCGATATTTGAACCAGTTAATGTAATGTAATGTACCTCCGTCTGTAACTCCACAAAGTCATAAAGACCATGTGGGTGTTACGCAGGAGAGTTTTGTATAGCGCACTCACAGCCTAAGCGGCTTTCGGTACGCATTCGGTAGCCAACAGACTTCGTCTCACGCAACAAAGAGAAAGTGGGAAGCATAGCAGAGTCAGGAGAGCAGTTGAGGTAGTGAGTAGCATAGAAATAGCAGTTCAGGACCGCTGAAAAAGATGTGCCATAGTCAGCAGTTGGAGAGTAGATGTCGTTGCGTAAGAATTGTGGAAGCGAGTTCCACAGTCTAGGACCTGCAGAGCCAAAGCTTCTGTCGCCAACTGTCTTTAAGCGGAGGAATGGGACAGCTAATTTATTGTCCACACAGGACCTGAGGGCGCGAACAGGCTGAAACTGATGCAGCAGTTCAAGTTGCAGTAGAAGCAGGAGGACTTGAGTAAGTATTGTTAGCAATCCACATATCATCCATTGAACTTGCTTCATCTTTTTTCCATCCAGTTGCAGGTCCTTCTGTTCGGTTTTAATCATTTGTATAAGTAAGGAGACCCATAACAGTTTATGTTCCAGATCATTCTTGTTGTGAATAGCTTTCTATTTCCTCTGCACCAAGCCTTACTCTCATTGAAGTAAACACCCACGCAGTAAGCATCCATGCGTTGTTAACAAGAACAGCAGCAAGGTTTCTATTTGGAGCAACAAAAGCAACAGCTGCTGTTTGACTTGAAGTTGTCCTTCAAGTGGTAGATAAGCATCACATAGCACATAACACGTTTGTTGTTCACCGGGGACAATAAATCTTACTAGTTTACTTGCAATACTATCAGTCTCATTTCCATTTAATTGATAGAATTCTCTGTATTGATAATCATTAATTTTATAATCAGGAAGCTAGGATCACCAAGTTTAAGTATTGATTCCATTGGAGCACTAGCCATTTCTTCTCTATATTAAAAAGTAAAAATTTATTTTCTACTTTGAATATATAAGCCAGCTGCTATTTTTTCATGTATCCACCATATCCATCAGGTCTTGTACGTTCAACAGGTACAACAGCTTTCTCATTTATAACTTTTTCTATTTCTTTGTGTGCTTTTGGATCATTCTCTCTAAGTTTCTCAGAATAATCTGCTAATTCATCAGATTCTTCCAATTTTGCTTTGTATTTCTTTTTATTCTTTGGTTTAAGTTTGTCAAGCATTGCTCGTTTTATCTCAATGTCCATCTCTTCAAGCTTTCTATCGTAATCTTCTTCTTTCTTACGTTTCTCTAATTCATACTCAAGTTCCTTTTTTCTTTTTTCTTCATCAAGATTGTCATCGATCTCTCTACGTTTGTTACCGCAGCACTTCAAAAAGAGACTTCTGCTTCACGAGTCGTGGGCCAACCCGTCCAACTTTGTGGACGGCAAGGTGACGACCGTCTTCTTCGTCGGAGACCCGCGTGACTCAAGCGTGCAGGCACTACTCGCGTTCGAGTTCGAAAAGTACGGCGACATCGTGCAGGAGGACTTTGTCGACTGGTATCGCAATCTGACGTAATAATAATAATAATAATGTACTTGATAAAGCGCCCTCAGAGAACTTAATCTCTTTCTAGGCGCTTTACATTTGCTGCAAAGGTAACAAAGCCATACTGGGCTTGAAGTGGGTCGCCTCGCACTGCGCCGTCGCGGGCATCGTCTTGAAGGCCGACGACGACATGGTCATCGACGTGTTCCGGTTGGTGCGTCACATGCAGACGCTGCAGCGGCACGGCGTCGGCTCGGAGCCGACGATCCTGTGCGACTACTGGGTGGGCCGGCCGGTGGCGCGCGATCGGTCGTCCAAGTGGGCCGTCACGCTCGACGAGTACGCCGACGACACGTATCCGACCTAGTGTCCCGGCCTGGCGCTGCTCATGACGCCCGACCTCGTGCGCCCTCTGTACCGCGAGTCGCTGCGAACGCCCTACTTCTGGGTCGACGACGTCTACTTCACTGGCCTGCTGCCGCGCCGGCTGCACAACGTCACATACCACCGCCTGTCGGCGCTCACGTCGTTCGGCGTCGTCACGCTGGACAACTATTTGAGCCTGGAGAGCGACTACATTTTCATTCACGTGCGCAACGACGACCTGTTCAACTACATCCGGCGCAAGATGGAGGCGAAGCACGGCGCCCCGAAGACCGGAAGGCTCGGCGCCTAGGCACAACAGCAGCCGCGGTGGCCGCGAAGCCGCGCTCAAATCAGTGCGAGGGCACAGGTCAAGTCGCCGTGAGCAAGCGGCGACTTGATCTGTGCCCTCTGTGACCTCGCACTGGTTTGGTCCGCGCGAATAAACATCGTTGAGCCAGCTTCGGTGTTCTGTGTAATATCGCTTTTCGGTGTTCTGTGTAATATCGCTTCTGTGTGTTCTGTGTGATATCGCTTCTGTGTGCTCTGTGTATTCGGTGTTCTTTGTGATACCGCATACCTGCCGCTTGGAGAACGCCAAACTGCAGGAAGTATCCAGACGGTCGCTGCCGCTCGCTTTCTCGATCGTCGCGAAGCTCTCTTGGCCGAAGCGATTGCCTGAAGAAGAGATATAACCCAAATCAATATGCGAGTTCTGGAGAAGGTGCTCGCCCCGACCAAGGTCTGGCCGCAGTCGTGGGCTCAAGCCCCGTGGCATATGTGAAACGCCTACGGGAGATTAAGTTTGCTTAGGGCGCTATACAGATGAATTTTATTTATTTATTTACAATTTCCGAGAATTTCAACAACTTTTGGCTAACTTTGGGTCAGCGTTGTGTTTCGCGCCGAGCGCTTGGTTCCAGTGCCACCGCATTAGTTAGTGCGAACGCGCTGCCGCTGCACCAAACTCTAGGCCGGCAGCTCCGCGGCTTCTGCATGATATCGTATACCTGCCGCTGCGCTGTGTTTCGCGCCTAGCGCTTGGTTCCAGTGCCGCCGCGTTAGTTAGTTCGAACGCGCTACCGCCGATGCCACCGCACGGCCACTGTAGGCCGGCCGCTCCGTAGGTTCGAGCAAGCAGCTCCAGTCAAGCTGCAGCCGCTCTGTGGGCGACGCTGGTCGTGACGTCAGTCGCGATGGAGCCGAATCGAGAGCCGGCACATCGCAACACGGCGACGGACGAGCGATAGGCGCAGCCGGCGGCGGCGGAACTAGGTGGGATGGAGACGTAAATGGTCACATGGCTGCGGCAGCAGCTGGGTGTATCCGACTGCTAAACCGCACCCTGGCGACGCGATGAGCTGGAAACTGCCGCGCTCCGTATCTGATCCTCATTTCTTTGCATGACGGACTGTCGGCTGCGAAAGGCGAACCGTGACCGATTTCGTAGGGACACAGTCGCCGAGCTTGTCGGCCCCGCGAGCGAGTGCTGTCGCAGTGTCCGCCTTGCTGCGGCTTGCTGACGAAATGGCACCGCGACGCGTGCTTTCAGGCGTGTCTGGATCTCGGCGACCGTGGTCACTGAAGCGTCCGGCAACGTCTTCCGGAGCGGTGTTCAAGCTGAGTGCACAGCAGACTTCCCGTAGCAGCTCCCTAGCAGCACACGGAGGCTGAGCCCGTGTTTCCCGTCTTTAAAAGCGATCACTCGACTTGAACGATGCTGCCGTGACAAATCAATCGACGAGCCGGCAGAAGTAGCGTAGCCTTCCTTACATCTGTTTTGAAAATTTCTTGCAGAATTCAAATAATCGACTCGCATGCAGAGGCGAAGCCAGGATAGGAGCGCCGGAGTGGCGCTGGTGCCGGGGGGGGGGGAGGGGATCGGACCCCCTGTAAAAGGAGAGTAAGGGTAGTATCATCGCGTAGTAGCCGTGATGGCACACTAGGTAAGGTGGTTGCTTTCACGACCTCGGTCCCGAGGTCGTGGGTTCGAATCCTGCGGTGGGCGATCCTTTATCGCCACTGCAAGCGGTGGTGATAGCCGTAAAGGCTCTTCTGTCGCTATACAAAAAGAGGCTGTTTAATCAGCTAGGATTTAGTAGTATCGCCGCGTAGCGCCTGCGTGGAGGGGGTGTCGCGTAGCCAGGTCAAACACCAAGGGGCCAGACGCCGAGAAAGCGCGACCGCTGGCTGCCCGACTGGGTGTCACGCTCGGCCCCTACCTACCAGGCCAGAGGTGGCAGCTGGCACCTCTGGCACCCCTACACTTTGCCTGCGATATCACGCCGAGCTCCAAATGCCCGCGACGCGACGACTTGATACGTATATGCACGCACAGACAGATATTTATGCATCGAGTCCGAGCTTAAACGATAGGGCTCAGAGTTAACCCAACGTCTAGTTAGTGCGGCTGCGGACAAGCTGACACAATACCCTCAAGTCCAAGTAAACTTACTCAAACAATGCACAAGCACGTGCAGGTCGCTACAGCTGACCCCACCGGCGAACCTTCCGGGAGGTGGAAGATACCGTTGGGGTAGCCCGTGTAATGCCTCGCAGGTTTGGCCCAGTGGTTATGGTGTGCGCCCTTAACGACCGCGCTCAAGGTGAAGGTTTTTGATGACCGAGAAGGAAGGTACCGCTGGGATAGCCCGCATAATTCTCGCGAAGGCGCTTTTCGATGCCTACTCCTATCGACGGACGATAGGAGTGCGGCATTGTACTAGCTAATTGTATGTAGATACCGTTTCATTGACATAACCTCAGCGCACTAAAGAACTCCTGAAATTGTTTTCAAGCCACGACCCAGTGAATGAAAGCTACGGACGCTGCTGAGCTGTGAGGGCGCGGCTGAGTAACCTACATTAGCAGCCTTATCCAGGAGTCCGGCCAATCAATCAAAGCGCGGTATGGGCGTGCCACTAGCTCTCCCAATTCACTAAATTGACCCGATTGCCCCATTCGCCTCTAGTCTGTTGACCTGGATGCAGATTCGCGTCAAGCTGCTGGAAAAGGTGGTTGTACCTAACGCGTCTAGCATGACACGGAGCGGGCCCTGGCTACCGTTAAAGTAAGCCATTGCTGGAGCCGTCTAGAGTGTCACATCGATCCCACTTATTCGCTCGCGGCCACCGTTTGGCTTTGCTAAGTCGCTGACTGAACTACCGTCCGAGCAACAGCGTGATGATCCACTTTTTGAACGCCTTCAGGCTGGTGTCAATCTTGGTGACCTTGCTCAACTGGGACGCAGTAGCTGGCGACAGCGTTGGAAGCAGCGCTAGGACTGAGCGTCCTGTGGTCAACCCACACGACTTCAGGTACGTGCTCAACAATCCAAATCTATGTCAGAGCGCTGGGAGCGACCTATACATGGTGATTTGGATTCACACAGCGCCGCTGCATTTCAAGCAGAGGCTTCTTATTCGAGAGACGTGGGGAAATCCAATGAACTTCCACGATCTCAAGGTGAGAACTGCGTTTTTTGTCGGAGATCCTCTCAATGCGACTTTACAAAACTTATTGAATCTTGAGTTTGAGAAGTATGGCGATATCATTGAGGAGGACTTCGTCGACACGTATCGAAATCTGACTTACAAGGCCATCATGGGCATGAAATGGGTACATACACACTGCAGCAACGCTAAGATTATACTAAAATCTGACGACGATGTGATGATTGACATCTTCAGGCTTGTGCGACACGTCAAAGCACTCCACGAACATGGAATTGCGAGAGAGCGAACCATACTGTGCGACTATTGGGTAAACCTGCCGGTCAACCGTGAGGGCAAATGGTCTGTCACTAAGAAAGAGTATTCGGGTGACATATATCCTCCTTACTGTTTTGGCTTGGCACTGCTGATGACGCCTGATCTGATACTTCCACTCTACGTGGAATCGCTGTACACTCCATATTTCTGGGTGGACGACGTGTATTTCACCGGAATTTTAGCCCAGAAGGTCAATGCTAGGCACCACCGTCTTTCGACGATCGTATCACTCGGCAACCTTGAGCCTGATGCTTATTTGGGTCGTGAAAGTGACCACGTGTTTATTCATGTCCACAATGCAGATCTTTTCTCTTCCATCTGGAAAAAGATCGCGGCATTGTACTCTAAGGCGAACTAAGCAGCCATTGAATGCATTCCGAGCGACGAAGCGCTGATGATGGGCGGTTGGATATTCTTGGATGTAATCCTACGATCGATCTCGTAACAGCGAGTGATATTATACGGACACGGCCTGTGCTTGTTTCACCGCCTTTGAATTATTTTGCAATTTACTTTATAACTTTCGACGTTTCACGCTTTTAGAGCTCACGCCTACAGCGTTTCCGCTGTCTTTAAGTATTCGTGTCCTATACGGCATTCTCACTAATGTATATATTCACTCGAAATAAATAGAAAGCAAAATAGCTTTTACAGTATCAAATGTTGATTTCTGTTTTTCAAAGACATGTTATTCGATAATCCGCTCGAGCAAGCAGTTGCACACTCATTTGAAAACCAAGCGTGTTGTTTGGGCGAATAAAAATCCTCAATGCTTGGACAGCTACAATTCACGGGCCTGCAATAAACAACAAGTACATCAAGCCATCAGAATGTGTATCGTGCTCGTAAAAGTTAATGGCCATCCAATTACCTGTAGACTTTCGAGGTATTATGTAAGTCGGATGTAAGTCCAAAGATATGTTGACCTTGGGGTCCTTTTAGAAGAAATGAAAGCCAAGATTGAGTTTTACAGAAAAAAGGCCTAAGACCAGAGAGTGCCAAGTCAGGAGAGCAGACTCGTCAATCCCCGATCTAAGTGACTTGCTTCCTCTGGGGGCTGCTAAGGGTTGAGGGTAATCATTATGATAATACTTCATATATACAGTAATATTAATATAATAATAAGACATTTTCTTAGCGCCCTCGGAGACCTTAGTCTCTTTATAGGTACTTTGGATGTGCTGTATGAGAAGCGTGTCAAAATGGCTAGTAATAGCATGCACAGCGTTAGCACTCCTAACCAGAGTATTGACGCGAACGGACAAAGATCATCCGAGGTACCTCTGAAATATGGGGAACCTCAGGTCTCCGTGCTAGGTCCGGTTCTTTTCACGGCTTTCACTCTCCCTATTGCCCATGTGATTGCTAAGCACGATCTAGGCTTTCACTTCTATGCGGATGACACTCAGTTGTACCTTTGCTTAGATCCCTCCTTGCCTTCGAGCATGTTGAATTCTCTCAACTCACTTGCTGCATGTATTGATGACATCCGCACATGGATGGCAGCAAATTTTCCTAAACTAAACGATGATAAAACTAACCTATTAGTTATGGGCAAACCCAGAGGGGTTCAGAAATTGGAAAGCCTAATGCTAAAAATTGACTGCGCCAGCATATCTTCTGTTGAATCGGCTCGAAATCTAGGTGTCATGTTCCAAAGTGACTCCTCGTTTGACGACCACGTCAGCTCCACAATCAAGTCTGCCTACTTTCAGCTATATAACATTGCTAAAATTCGGACTTGTTTTTATAAGGATACCACGTCCAAGCTGGTCCATGCATTCGTGACATCTCGCCTTGACTACTTTAACTCACTGCTCGCTGGCCTACCGGCATGTGCAATCAGGCGCTTACAGCTGGTGCAAAACTCTGCAGCTAGGCTTGTTTGTCGTAAGCGTCGCAGTTGCCACATCACACCACTTCTCGCCGACCTGCACTACAATCTACAATCCTGGCTTCGTCTCTGCATGGTACTATTGATTCCACTGAGTTCCTTATCTGTACTGCCAAGGTTCTAGTGAGAAAATCGCTCTCAAGGTCGCTATCATACGGGTATCCTTGCAAGGATGATGAAACCTAGTTGGACATAGGAGTCGAATATAGGACATGCAGTCGACCTACAGCAGCACTGAAAAATTTAAGCCTAAACTCTGAAACCTGAGGCAGCCAAGAAGCTTCTTCCAGCCTAGAAAGTTAACAAGATCCTTGCCAAATTTCACTAAAGGAACGTCGATCAATAACCATCGAGCCCAACTCGCAGCAAAGATACAGGTAATATACCTCAAGCTCAGCAGCTAAGATGCAGGTAATATACCTCAAGCTCAGCAGCTAAGATGCAGGTAAATATACCTCAAGCTCAGCAGCTAAGATGCAGGTAAATATACCTCAAGCTCAGCAGCAAAGATGCAGGTAAATATACCTCAAGCTCAGCAGCTAAGATGCAGGTAAATATACCTCAAGCTCAGCAGCTAAGATGCAGGTAAATATACCTCAAGCTCAGCAGCTAAGATGCAGGTAATATACCTCAAGCTCAGCAGCTAAGATGCAGGTAAATATACCTCAAGCTCAGCAGCTAAGATGCAGGTAATATACCTCAAGCTCAGCAGCTAAGATGCAGGTAAATATACCTCAAGCTCAGCAGCTAAGATGCAGGTAATATACCTCAAGCTCAGCAGCTAAGATGCAGGTAATATACCTCAAGCTCAGCAGCTAAGATGCAGGTAAATATACCTCAAGCTCAGCAGCTAAGATGCAGGTAAATATACCTCAAGCTCAGCAGCAAAGATGCAGGTAAATATACCTCAAGCTCAGCAGCTAAGATGCAGGTAAATATACCTCAAGCTCAGCAGCTAAGATGCAGGTAAATATACCTCAAGCTCAGCAGCTAAGATGCAGGTAATATACCTCAAGCTCAGCAGCTAAGATGCAGGTAAATATACCTCAAGCTCAGCAGCTAAGATGCAGGTAATATACCTCAAGCTCAGCAGCTAAGATGCAGGTAATATACCTCAAGCTCAGCAGCTAAGATGCAGGTAAATATACCTCAAGCTCAGCAGCTAAGATGCAGGTAATATACCTCAAGCTCAGCAGCTAAGATGCAGGTAATATACCTCAAGCTCAGCAGCTAAGATGCAGGTAAATATACCTCAAGCTCAGCAGCTAAGATGCAGGTAAATATACCTCAAGCTCAGCAGCTAAGATGCAGGTAAATATACCTCAAGCTCAGCAGCTAAGATGCAGGTAAATATACCTCAAGCTCAGCAGCTAAGATGCAGGTAAATATACCTCAAGCTCAGCAGCTAAGATGCAGGTAATATACCTCAAGCTCAGCAGCTAAGATGCAGGTAATATACCTCAAGCTCAGCAGCTAAGATGCAGGTAAATATACCTCAAGCTCAGCAGCTAAGATGCAGGTAAATATACCTCAAGCTCAGCAGCTAAGATGCAGGTAATATACCTCAAGCTCAGCAGCTAAGATGCAGGTAATATACCTCAAGCTCAGCAGCTAAGATGCAGGTAAATATACCTCAAGCTCAGCAGCAAAGATGCAGGTAAATATACCTCAAGCTCAGCAGCTAAGATGCAGGTAATATACCTCAAGCTCAGCAGCTAAGATGCAGGTAAATATACCTCAAGCTCAGCAGCAAAGATGCAGGTAAATATACCTCAAGCTCAGCAGCTAAGATGCAGGTAATATACCTCAAGCTCAGCAGCTAAGATGCAGGTAAATATACCTCAAGCTCAGCAGCTAAGATGCAGGTAAATATACCTCAAGCTCAGCAGCTAAGATGCAGGTAATATACCTCAAGCTCAGCAGCTAAGATGCAGGTAAATATACCTCAAGCTCAGCAGCTAAGATGCAGGTAATATACCTCAAGCTCAGCAGCTAAGATGCAGGTAAATATACCTCAAGCTCAGCAGCTAAGATGCAGGTAAATATACCTCAAGCTCAGCAGCTAAGATGCAGGTAAATATACCTCAAGCTCAGCAGCTAAGATGCAGGTAATATACCTCAAGCTCAGCAGCTAAGATGCAGGTAATATACCTCAAGCTCAGCAGCTAAGATGCAGGTAAATATACCTCAAGCTCAGCAGCAAAGATGCAGGTAAATATACCTCAAGCTCAGCAGCTAAGATGCAGGTAAATATACCTCAAGCTCAGCAGCTAAGATGCAGGTAAATATACCTCAAGCTCAGCAGCTAAGATGCAGGTAATATACCTCAAGCTCAGCAGCTAAGATGCAGGTAAATATACCTCAAGCTCAGCAGCTAAGATGCAGGTAATATACCTCAAGCTCAGCAGCTAAGATGCAGGTAAATATACCTCAAGCTCAGCAGCTAAGATGCAGGTAAATATACCTCAAGCTCAGCAGCTAAGATGCAGGTAAATATACCTCAAGCTCAGCAGCTAAGATGCAGGTAATATACCTCAAGCTCAGCAGCTAAGATGCAGGTAATATACCTCAAGCTCAGCAGCTAAGATGCAGGTAAATATACCTCAAGCTCAGCAGCTAAGATGCAGGTAATATACCTCAAGCTCAGCAGCTAAGATGCAGGTA